>ML677364.1:24834165-24884340 GCA_007922305.1 Dermatemys mawii
TTAGCCCACGAAAGCTTATGCTCTAAAACTTTAGTTAGTCTTTAAGGTGCCACAGGACCCTGTCACTTCTGCTATTCCAGACTAACACAGCTACCCCTCTGATCCTCTGATTCTAGTTCATCAAAATAATCTGTCCCGTCCCCCAGCTCGCGCCCAACACATGGGACAAAAAGCCCCTCTACTCGTACTTTAGCACATGTATTTTGTTGGATCCAGCTAATTTATGACTGTACACCCCTCAGTTTTATGGTCCAAATTTAGTACAAAATATGTAGTTCTAGTTCACCAGATTAATCCAGATCTCAACATATTGTGGCACAACACACTGTAGCACTAGGATGTTTTGAGGCCTTGGTTTTTAATGTGCAGTAGAAGCAACTGAACATTTAGACAGTAGAATTTGCATGATGAGACTAAAATCTGGCTAGATTCAGCAGTATACAGGTGCCAGATCAGGGCTTTTGTTGTGCTGGAATGTGCTTCATAAATGTGCATTTTTAAAAGTGAATTGAAGCATGATGTTCTATGCAGTAGTACAGTAGCTGTATTTGGTCCCAGGGTATAAGAGAGATAAAGTGGGTGAAGTAATATCTTTTCTCAAAAGTGTGTCTCTCTCACCAACAAAAGTTGGTCCAATAAAAGATATTACCTCACCAACCTTGGTGTTCTCTATTTAGGCAGTGGAATTTGGGGTATTGAGGCCAAAAGTTGGGAAGTTACAGCCTGGCACCTGGTGCCCCAAGAAATGTTGGTAAAGAGATTTTTTTTCCCCCTCTGGAATAGAAGCAGCTAAACTTGTTTTCCATTTAGGCAGAGAAATTTTTAAGGTGGGGTCCCAAGTTGTCTGGCTCCAGCAAGATCCAGGTGCTGGTTTGGGGGTTACTGTTGCACCAGGATTTAGATTGTTTTGGTGCATTAGGAGCAACTAGATATGTTCTGAATTTAGACAGTGAAATTTGGGAGAAAAAAAAAATCAGCAAGACCAAGGTAGATCCAGTCCATACTTCTCAGAGCTGAGTGTTGTGCTGTAGAGCTCTGAGGCCAAATTCAGTTGCCAGTAGGCCACTGAATTCAGTAGGGTCAGGATTTGTCTAATCTCTTCCCATCCCAGTCTGTGTATCTGTCTGTCTGTCTCTCTTTCTCTCTGTCCCACCAGTCTGTGAAAGTATCACAAAAGCTGTGAAAAGAATCAGGGCATATACCTCTCACATGTTCCTCATTTTAGTCTCAAAGTTACCTACATTCTGCCCTCCTGAAGATTTCAAAGTACCCGCTGAGGCAGATCTTTACTTTCTTTCATACAAGGGCACAAACCCTGCCTGCATGGATGGAGGAATGTAGAGGAGGCTCTTCAAGGGGAACCTCACAGCGTTTCCTGCCCCATATTACTACATAAGGGTACTATCTGGCCCTGAGAGTTTGAAACAGTCTTTCCCTCCCATCAGTTCAGGTTTCACTTCCTTGGTAGCGGTGATGTCATATTCCTAGTAGTCTTCCGTTCGTCTGCAGAGTCTTCCAGTAAAAACAAGGTTCACAAAACTTGAACTTCTAATGTAAAACAAGCAAATAAACGCATAACCCCAATTCTTTTTTCCTTCGCAGATAACTTTTAAAGAATTCATACTTTTACTGCTCTTCTGGGCTCTGAACCTGCAAAGACTTGTGGACATTACATAACTTTACTCTTGTGAGTAATCCCTTTGGTTTTAAAGTTTCCAACAGGACTACTTATATGAGTAAACATACTTACACGGACCAGACTGCAGGATTGGGGTCCTTCTGTGTAACCTTATTCTCTTTTCCGATTATAGCCAAAGGGGGCAGAAGGCAGTTATGCAGCATCAAATTTCAACTTTAAAATATGGAGTGGCTAGGAATTTTCTGATAAATTGTCTGGTTAATGATCAGATTTTGCCAAGTAAATGTCCATGGCTGCATTTTTAAAGTTAGTTTACAATGCGAAGTACAGTAAACAGTAAATTCACCTGGTGAATACCTGTTAAATGACTTAACAAGTTTCAGTCAACTCACTGTTAAAACCAAAAGGGAAATCTCTTTATTTTTGTTAAGTTGGTATAGAACGTGGACAACCAGAGACAAAGGATTAATGCATTGCTGGTGAAAATAAGAGCAACCACATTAACTTTCAAAATATGTCAGATCATTGTGAGAATTTATGTAAATAATTTCTATCTGTCTTTGAATGCTGGCTTTTATGTCATGCTCATCACAGGAACTAAGGTATTATTAAATAATCGCTCACTGCTCACTGAAAGTAAACTGAATAAATCAGTTAGGGTCTGATCCAGCATCTGGGTGTCAGATGGGGCTGTTTGGGCATGAACAATTATAATTACAGAATAAATCACCTTTATGCTAACTCTACAGGAGCTTTTTACAAATAAACGCAATATCACACTTGGCAAATTATTTGTGCTTCTAGGCTCTTAGCAACATATGAAAGTGCATAAATGGATCCTTATTTTGAAAAGAACTAAAGCATGCACTTTGCTTGAAGCCACTGAGACTAGAGCTGGTTGGGTATTTTTTGACAAAATGATCAATTAGTCAATACTGAAACAGTTCATGGGAAAAGGTTGGTTCTGAAGAATTTCCTGTTTTGAAAAAAGTTCTGACATTTTTGAAACATTCCATTTTTACATTTTCAAAACAAAAAAGCTCTGTTTTCTAAGTGGCTTTGTTTTGAAATTTAAGTTGATTTACAGTAAAAAAAAAGTTTAAAAGTTTAATTTTTTTAAAAAAGTCAGTGCAATGAAAATGAAATATTTTGAAATGATCAGAACAAAATGTTTTGATTGACCCAGTCTGGCTTTTTTTCATATTTCCAGTTTGCAAACATGTTTGAGATTGACTTTTTGTCTTGTTTTGGCATGAGAACATTTTTTAAAAAATTTTAAAAATTCTCCTGGGATGAGAAAACTGTTTCCTGCCCATCTCTAAATGGGACTTAAACATTCTTTACTCTAGAAACATGCTAGAGTGCTCTTCTGAATAGGGATGGACCTGAGTTTGGACCTCAATCTCTAGTGCTTGCTAAAAGGAGAGTTAAATTTTTTTTTATATTTAGGCTGGTGATTGCAACTGAAGCATGGTCCAAGAGAGCAGATCAGAGAATGCCAGCATCACAGGAGAAATTACTGGGATGCCAGAAGAATGAAATCCAAAAGAAAAATGGAAAGTGACAGAAAAAAGGGTGAATAAAAAGTTTTGAAACAAGAAAACAATCACTGAATACCATAAAGCAAATGCTTTTAATTATTAATGTTTCTCACTACAAACACAAGCAAACAGACAAACCCCAAAACAGAACAAAAAGCCTGAGAACAATGTTAGGAAATAAAGGATAAAGATCTAAAGTAGGATTTAGAGCCTTATTGAAATCCACACTCAGTGCTACACAGCATTTATAAAAGGAAGAGAATATTTCTATAGAGAAAAAGAGCCAATTGCATTCGTGTTAATGATATACAGTGTTCAATGGAGTTGCACCCACTTTCAACAGCAGTGAAATTGGACATGGGGATTCTAGTTATTTTGAGGTACTGGGTCCTAATTTATAACACTTTTCTACAGGCAGCATAGTAGTTACTTCAAGCAGGTTTAACATGTCATCTCTCAGTCCCAGCCAATGAGGGATGAACTGATAACATTATAAAAGTTTAAGTAAACCCAGTTTTGTATGCAGTTTTTCTTAGTTCAGCCCCTTGGCCCACGGATAATTTATTACATGTTGATACTCCTGAGGGCATTTTGCACCAAAAAATTAAAAATTCAGTGCACAAAATTTTAAAATTCTGTTTTATTTGTCAATAAATAAATGCAGAGGCTCCAGCATGGCAGTGTGGAGCACAGACCAGCGGCTGCACAAAGGTGGAAGATCATCCTGCAGCCCCACTATCCCTCACCACCAGGACACGGACTCAGTGATGAGGTTGCAGGTGATCATGACAGAACACAAGGCCTGGGCCTGACCCAGAAATATCCTGGGCCCTGCTTCTCTGCGCCAGAGGCAGCAGGTGTGAGGCAGGCAGGCAGGCTCAGCTAGGTAGAATCCAAGTATGGAGAGGCTCAGTGTGGGGGGGTCCAGAAGCGGGGTGAGAGGATTCTGAGTGGGACAATCTGGGTGCAGGCAGCTCAGCGGAGGGTCTAGATGTGAGGGGATCTGGATGCACAGAGGCTCATTGTGGGAGTTCCAGGTGCAGGATCAACAGGCCTATGTGGGGGCTTCCAGGTGAAGTTGGTTGGGGCTCAGCAGAGGGGTCTGGGTGCTGGGGAGTGAGGCGTGGTGGGGTGGAGGTTTAGGTGCAGCTAGTTAGGGGTCAGTGGCATGGGGGTCTGGATGTGGGGGCTCACAGTGGCACAGAGGTGGGGCTCATTGGTGTGCGAGTTTGAGTGCAGGGAGCTCAGTGGAGAGATGGAACTGAGTCCAAGGGTTGGGGTCTGGAGGCAGGGGGTCTGGGTGCAGAGGGCTCCAGATGCAGGGGTGGTGGTGTTTGGGTATGGAGGGCTAGGGTCATTCTGGGCATATGGGGTGAGGCTTGGCAGGGGTGTCTGGGTATGGGAGGTCCAGATGCACAGGGATTGGGCATATGGGGGAGCAGCTCCCCATCCTGGGCCCAGTGGGGGGCAGGTATATGAGGCTCCTGGGTTCAGACACAAGGTGTGTGTGTGAGGCTCCAGTCTTCAGCCCTCCAGGGCTTGGGGCTTCAGCTGCTGCGGGAGGGGGAGCTCGAGGCTCTGGACTTAAGCCACCAGGCAGGGGTGGGGAGGAGGGCTTAGGCCTTCAGCCATGAGGCTGGGGTTCCAAGCAGGGCAGAAAGAGGTGGCCAGCACATCCCTCTGCCCATGCCACTTCCCACAGCCCCTGTTGGCCTGGAATGGTGAATCATAGCCAGTGGGAGCTGAGATCAGCCGAACCTGCAGATGCTGCAGGTAAACAAACTGTCTTGGCCTGTCAGTGGATTTCCCTGATGGGCTGCGTGCCAAAGGTTGCCAATCCCTGGCCTATATGATCTTTCCAAATAATTTAGTACCAAATATTACCCTTAGAAAATTAAACTTTTTAACTATATCTATTTGTTCTCCATGCAGATACATTTTACATTCCTTTGCAGCTCTCCTTTTTGTAAAGCGGAATCCTTTGAATTAGCAACGGAGAACTTAAAACCCAGGCATTTTCCCAGTCTGAAGTCTCTCACAGTGTTCTGTTGATTCTCTGTTCTGCCACCTCAATATTCGTGCTCGTAATCCATAAAGCACAGTCATCTACAAATTGAGCGACACCTTCCCCCTCACGGATTTGCCTCTTCCCTTGCTCCAACAGAGCCCAAGTCTGTTGACGTTCAGTGCGTGGTGAAACCTTTCTCCCGAGAGAATGGCTGGAGATGACTAATTCTGCATTAGTATCTTTAACTGGCACAGCTTTGCTGTCTGCATCCAACATTGTTGTAGCCACACTGCTGGAATGTAGGTATCTATTTTAACCCCACCCTAAAAAACAGATTACAGTAACCGTTTGAGTTTGGCTTCACTTTTGAGGATGTCACTTGTAGCCATTACCTCAGCAAAGTGAAAAGCCATCTAGAGCAGGGTTTCTCAGCTGTTGGGTTGCGACCCAAAATTGGGTTGTGAGAATGTTTCAAGGGTCGGGCGGCACAAACTTGGTCCACTCCGGTGGCGGGTGGGGAACCAAACCTCAGAGGTGCTGCAACCCCGGCGGTCATAACTCAGAGCCAAACCCAGCCGGCCCCACAACACAGGAGCTGCAAAAGCTGCCACTGTGGGGTGAGTGCAGAGCAGGACCCAAGCCCACCGGTGGTAGGATCAGACGAAAACCACTCCAGGGCCTCCACCCCAAGGCTATTTACTGGGTCATGACAGGCCAAAAACATTTACAAATGGTTCCTGAGCCCACAAAGGTTGAGAACCACTGATCTAGAGTGCCCCTTCAATAACAAAGGGGGGCCATAATACTCTGTTTCATTTGAGAAATACGTATACTTTAAGACAGTAGGTTTCAATAAATACATACGTTAGTTACAAACTCAAATACACACCCTTAAAGTAATTTGAGTTAAATGCTGTAGCTAGCCCCTCTGGCTCCCATGCCAGCACTAATAAGAGTGCTGCTGACCTTGCTGCAGCTAACTGCGGCAACAAAAGTTGCAAGACTATTCAATTAGTAAGTAAACAGCATACATTAAAACAAACCCAGTAAGCCCGTTTCTGTTAGGAGATCATGGTCGCTGGTTGTGATAACAATGTACAGTATCTGTCAACAGTTTCTGAACCATTCCAGAATTCTGGCAGAGTAGCAGATGAGTTTTGGAACATTAACAGCTTTTAAACGGGTGTTCCCTTCAATACCGAGAGCCCAGGTGACTGTCCAGCAAGTAATGCTAGTCTGCTGAGGACAGCCAAAGCTTTTAGGTCTTCTCCATACTACAGGATTTTGGCATTGTCACAATCATCTCTCTCAACCTGCCGAGGCCCAAATGTGGGATGTGATTATAGCAAAGACCCAAAATGAGGAATGCAAAATAATAACCTATACTGGAGATTTATACTGCTGCTCATCGCCATAGTATCTAAGCACCTTCATTATAAAATCAATTGCAGTAGCAAAGACCCTAGTAGACTTCAAGGAGTTTCTAGCATTTTCCCTTTTTTAGAGTAAAATTGCTTGGAGTGGAGTTTTTATTAATGTTTGCTTGGTACAGGTTTACTGGGGATGTCAGCGTCATTCTTATGGTAGAAATGCCTTTTTTTTTTAAGAGGAAGGTTTTGCAGCATTTCCTAATGGACAGACAGACAGACTGGATTCATCTGCTTTCCTCCACAGACCACAGTGAGATTATGTCAGACACTGTCAAAGAAACTGAGGAACCTGTACAGCATCCTGTACAGCAAACAGGAAAATATCAAAAGAGAGCTTTCCAACTTGGAGACTTTATTAAACAACCAACCTTCCACACAAATACACTTTACTAAAATAAGACAGGAGATCTACATTACACACTTCACCTCTCTACAAAGGAAAAAGGATTGTAAGCTGTCTAAAATCCTACCTGCCACATGAGGCCACAACGGTGGTACCCCTAACTCACCCAGCAATATCATCAATCCATCTCGCTACACACTCAGCCCGGCAGAAGAATCTGTCCTATCTCGGGGACTCTTTTTGCCCCACCACCCCCTCAAACAAGATACAGTTCTGTGGTGATCTGGAAGCCTGCTTTCACCATCTCCGACTCAAAGAATACTCTCAAGACAACATGGAACAGCGCACTGATACACAGATACTCTCTCACCAACAGCACAAGAAGAAGAACTCCACCTGGACTCCTCCTGAGGGTCGAAATGACAGTCTGGACCTATACATAGAAATGCTTCTGCCGATGTGCACAGGCAGAAATTGTGGAAAAACAACATCACTTGCCTCACAACCTAAGTTGTGCAGAACGCAATGCTATCCACAGCCTCAGAAACAACCCAGACATTATAATCAAAGAGGCTGATAAAGGAGGTGCTGTTGTCATCTTGGACAGGTCTGACTACCAAAAGGAGGCTACCAGACAACTCTCCAATACCACATTCTACAGGCCACTTTCCACAAATCTCACTGAGGAATACACTAAGAAACTACACCAGCTACTCAGGACACTCCCTACACTAACACAGGAACAAATTAACATACCCTTAGAGCCCCGACCGGGGTTATTCTATCTACTACCCAAGATCCACAAACCTGGAAATCCTGGACGCCCCATCATTTCGGGCATTGGCACTCTCACTGAAGGACTGTCTGGATATGTGGACTCTCTACTCAGACCCTACGCCACCAGCACTCCCAGGTACCTCCATGACACCACTGATTGCCTGAGAAAACTACAATGCATTGGTGATCTTCCAGAAAACACCATCCTAGCCACCATGGATGTAGAGGCTCTCTACACAAACTTCCCACACAGAGATGGAATACAAGCTGTCTGGAATAGTATCCCTGATGATGCCACAGCACAAGTGGTTGTTGAGCTCTCTGACTTTATCCTCACACAATTATTTCAAATTTGGTGACAATATATACCCAGACCAGTGGCACTGCTATGGGAACCCGCATGACCCCACAGTATGCCAACATTTTTATGGCTGACCTGGAACAAAGCTTCCTCAACTCTCGTCCACTCACGCCCCTTTTCTACCTATGCTCCATTGATGACATCTTCATCATCTGGACCCATGGGAAGGAAACTCTGGAAGAATTCCACCATGATTTCAATAGCTTCCACCCCACCACCCACTTCAGCCTGGACCAGTCTACATGAGAGGTCCACTTCCTAGACACCACAGTGCAAATAAGTGATGGCCACATTAACACCACCCTATACCGAACACGTACCAACAGCTATGCCTAGCTTCATGCCTCCAACTTCTATCCCGGACACACCCCATGATCCAATGTCTACAGCCAAGCACTGAGGTACAATCGTATTTGCTCCAACCCCTCAGATAGTTGACAATGTTGACCCTTTAAATGGGTCTTGGAGTAGTTTTTAAACAGGGTTTTTCAATACCTTTCTTAGATAATAAAAGGGCCGAGGGCACCCCAAGTGGCTATATCCTACGAAAGCTCATGCTGAAATAAACTGGTTAGTCTCTAAGGTGCCACAAAGTCTTCCTCATCTTATTTACGGATACAGACTAACACGGCTGCTAATCTTAAACCTGTCAATTAAACGAAAGGATTATTTTACATTTAGTTAGAAACAGATAACAGTGACCCTGTGACCTGGTTGAGGAATGAGTCTGAAGAACGGAAAACATCCCGGCTATCATGCAATTGACAGGAGAGTTTTAATAGTGAAGCCAAGACCTGCTCCATGGTCATTATTTCCATCTCTCACACTCTCCCCTGCACAATTCAGCACCAGCTTCTCAATACAAGCTCAGCCCTGTTGAGTGACAGGAGCAAACAGAAAGGGCTCATTCATCATGCTGACAAAATGTATCTCCTCATGCTGCAGTTGAACCCTCTTAGTAGTAACATCCTTCCATTCAACAGTGAAAAACAGCTTTAAGTACACGTGTTACTTAATAATTTGAGCTATAAATAGACAGAGTTAAAAGCAGGGTTTACTATCGAAACAGGTAGTGGTCTGCAAATAGCATTACAGCTGTCACCAGTAGCAACCATTATAATTAATGGTGCAAAGCAGTTTCCTTTATGAAGGTTTGTTTTAACAAGATCATAATGTCCCAAACATTCACTTTCAGGGCTGGTATTTTCCATTCACAATTTTTTTCTGGAAAGTTTGACAAGATCCCATCACCATTTTGAAGTTGAGAGAGTAAAAAAAACAAAAAACCAAACACTTGTATTGTAAATAAACTCTAACGACCCTCTTTTGAGCAAGGCTGTTGCCATTCAGAGCAACTGCACCTGTATTTCCTCTCTGTGGTTCTTTGACAGCCTGTAGTTCTGGCTCCACAGCTGTCACCTCTCACGAGTTGAGTCCCACATCTCTCCCTCTCCTGACAGGAGTTTTCCCAGGATGCACTGTTCCTTGCCTACACTGAGTTCCTCAAACAAGTCACATTGTCTAAGCAGGCCTGCTTTGCTTTCTTAGTGAAACAGTGAAATAACCCACAGTTAGCAGTTACCACACAGCCTTTTCTAAGCAAAGACATTTAGTCTTAAGGTGAAAGCATTACAGAGAACACAGTAAAAACCAACACGCATGCTAATGAGCTTAGCAGAAATCTCCCCAACTCAACAAGGGTTCTGGTAGGATTCAGTTCTCCAAACTCCAACAATGTTTTTTTTTGCGGGGGTAACACCTTTTGCTCAGAATAAGAACTCCCATTAATCTGAGTCACTCCCTTATACAGTTTGGACCTTTGATCTTGGGGAGACAGGAATAGGTAATGAGCAGACAGCGGTCTTCTCAGGGCATAGCTTCAAAAGATTGGGTCTGAAGCTGGGAATTTGTATTCCCCTCCTCCCAACTATTCCCTAGCAAACGCACTTTACTGAAAGTTCATTCCTATCCAGCACATTGTTTAAAAGAGTCCTTTGAAGTTCACAGCACTTCCAGGAGTTACAATAGTCATATCTCCCTCCCTAGATACATTACATACAATGCCTCAATAATACATAAATATTTATTTTTAATACAATGAACTCCTAAAATACTTAATTCAATGAGCTTTAACAATTCCGTAAAGTTTGTCCTTGATATCACAGGAAACTGCTGTATCACAAAGGCTATTGCAAAAATGGCTTAAGTTTCAAAACTGAAACTTGGCATATGTACAATCTGAATCCTCATAACAGACTAGTGCTTTTGGTTACTTAATCAAATCTTCTTTCCTTATTTAGCAAAGAGGAGAATTTCAAAACCGCATACTAAACTTGGAGCATAAAACAATTCCACAAGTCGGATAATGTGCTGTGATCTCATACTGATGTAGAAAGATTGAAGAAAACACAAGTTTGGACTTTGAACAGCAAATACATTGTTTCCCAGGAAGGATGAAGAACCTAGAATTCTACAGATGATTTACTCCAAACATAGTATTAATTATTTTAATAATGCACAGCGGCTGCTATGATCTCTTTCAGAAGAACTGATACTATAGATACTATAGGCCCAGAGCCAGCCTTGTGCAGCAGTAGGCTGTGTTCAGTTCCCACGCCTGGATATGTTTTCTAGGGCAGGGACACTATGTGGAGATGAAAAGTTCAGTCCTTGACATAGGGGAAGGAGGGCAACTTGTGTTGCTTATATAGTAAGTGATTCTTTTAGTTGACTGAGGAGTGGAAATGCTCTGCTGCACACAGAATATCTCATCTCTTCATCTCTTCAACATTGTATAAAATCTCCCATTTTCTGTTCACCTGTATCTTAGTGACACTTTTTGGCAGGTTGATTCATAATCTAGTGAGGTAAATTTACTGGCTGTCCAAAACTTAAAGGGAAAACCAGGGAGTTTAACTAAATTTCCTGGAGCGTGTCCTGTGGGGATGAGCATCGCACAGAAGGCTGCTGTCTCAACAAGACAGATTCTCAGGATGTGTAAATAAGTACCTCCGTTGACACCAGTGGAGCTCTGCTGATATCCCCCAGCTGAGAATCTGCTCCAGTAAGATCAGGATTTCCCATGGAGCAGATCAGTGGCCTTCTGCTTTAGGAGGAGCCTGCTCCAATGTCTGCAGAGGCAGATAGCTGAAATCCTCCTTGGTAGCAGATATTTCTTGGGTTTGCAGGTGTGGCCTTTCTTCAGAACTCAGAAAGGCTCCTCTTGGTTCTGCTGATGCTGTTTCCTTTAACCCTTCATCTCATCCTGGATCCGAGACACCCCAGAGCTCACTGTACTAACAGGAAGTTCTGTGTACTAATGGTGGGATTGGGGGTTCCAGCCACAACCCAATGAGGTTCATTGATAGCCCACAAGCAAACTGATTCCACATATCATATCATTACATTTTGTGGTGAAACTTTTATATAACCTATCAGTGACAGCTAAGAAGAAAACAGGAGTTGATGGAGCATGCAGGGATCTCTGTGCTCCAGGAATATGGAAAAATGTTAAAAATTAGAATGAAACTTTCTTATTTCTGTGTTGGAATAAAGTGAACCTTGGGAACCAAACATTTTTCTAGTATTGCATCAGACATGTCAACTTTCTACTTAACCAAAATTGTGTACAGAGTACATGCAAGTATTTCACAAAAAGAAACAGGCATTCTCAATATTTTGTCATTGGGGCCTTTGCTAGGTGTAATGCGAACACTGTCTTCAGTGTATGTGTTAAAGCCACAGCTGTAAGGTAAACTAGCTGTTTTCTTAAATGCATTTCAGTTTGGTTGAATGTCTGCTCAGTGGTTCCCAAACTTTATTTCTTCTGGTAGCACCTTCTTAAAAAATTGTTGTGGTGAAACTGATGGAATAGCAAACTTGTTCCAGTTGTGGCACATATACCACACTTTGATAACCCCTGGAGATGAACTCTTCTAAAGTGTTGGCCTGCCTCTATCAGAATACGCACTGTAGGGAATCTTCCTTCCAGCTCCTATTGTGTGAGGAGCTTGGGTAAGAAGACATGATAATTTTGTGCCCTTTGCTCCACGCAGAAGAAGGGAGTCTTTTTCTGTTAGTGCTCTTTGCTCAGTACAGGACCTGCCATTCCAGGGCCACAGGTTGATTTGCCTACTATGGGAGGTATCCTGACCCTGCTAAAGTCAATGGGACAAGTCTAACTCCACCTAGTTTCAGAGATATCTGATGCAGTATTGTTGTGGCCTAGTAGAACTATGGGTAGCTGGTTTAGAGTTTTTATCTAGCAATTGCAGCTACATCAGCTAATACACTTGACGATCATAAGTGTCTTGCACAATGCCCTTCCCTCAGCTATTAAATACTTAAGTTCAGGATGGAACCAGGCAGCACTTGGCAAGGGGTGCAACCTACAAGTATGTAGCTAAGGGTATGTCTTCACTACCTGCCGGATCGGTGGGTAGTGATTGATCTGTTGGCAATCAATTTATCGCATCTCATCAAGATGTGATAAATCGATCGCCAAAGGCACTCCCATAGACTCCAGAACTCCAGCTCGCCAAAAGGCGCAAGCTCGAGTCGACAGGGGAGCCCGCTGCCGACCGCTGTCGCCATGAGGATGGCAAGTAAGTTGGCCTAAGATGTGCCAACTTCAGTTACTTTATTCATGTAGCTGAAGTTGCGTATCGTAGGTCAACCCCTCCCCCTAGTGTAAACCAAGCCTTACATCTAACAGTCCACAGTAGCAAAAAGGGGAGTCACCAAAGCCCTACTTTAGTCATTAGCAGCACATTGTGCCACTCCACATCTAAAGGGATTGAGCTTTACCCATAGATAGCATGAAAGGTCAAAACCAGAGGGCTGGACTGTTGGATCTTTCACAAGATAGGTATGGGCTATGGCTAAGGCTTGTTCTTGCCCCCTGGAGGTGACAGGTTCCTTAGGGGAATTGCCAAACCCAGCTGCCTTGAATTGAGACAGTTGCTTGGTGCATTAAACACATCTTTAAGCAGAGGTAAATGTGACATGTCTTGTTCTTTAAGGAACAGATTCTGCAAGGCGATTTGGCACCTGATGTTAGGAGGAGCAATACTGAGGCCAGTTGGTTTGTCTCTTAGTACTGGTTAGTATATGCATGGTTTCATTCAGCTGAGTGGCTCTTCATCCTGTGTGACAAGAGCTGGGAAACAATCTGCTTACAGAATAGCATAAAACAAGCCCAGAATTTCTTATTGTCTGAGCATTGACTCCCCAAGTAGAACCAGCTAATTTGCTGATCAAGTTATTTCTTGTTTTATTTTCTGTGAGGTCTTTGTAAGGTGTTCCTTAACAGTCAAGATGCACCTACATATGGACGCTTTGGGTCTTGGCCCAGCCTGTATCCATTCAGGAGGATGTTGAGCTGGAAATGTCACATGATCAAGAGATTTTATATACTGATGCAAGAGTGTTTGGAAAAAATAAGTGGCAATTTTTGATCCTCAGTTACTCCAGTATAAATCTGGAACAATTCTGGGATTTCTGCCGTCGTAACTGAGTTCAATATTCCAGAATACAGGTTCCTATTCAGCTAATCATTTAAATGTTTTGGGCTCAATCCCGCAAGGTACTGAGCAGTCTTACCCCAATCTCGCAGAGCACCTAAGCATGTCATTACATTGATGTCAATGGGTCTACTCACAAGCATAAGTGCTCTGCTGATTCAGGGCCAGAGCCCTGCATGGACACAGCCTGTATTCAGATTTACTATTGTAATGAACTAGAACTACATTACTAGAAGCAGGGAAAGAGAAGTAGATATTTTTTTATTGACCCTATTCTAAGGACCCTGTAGCGGGGTGGCTACACGCTCCCAGCCACAAAGGGTTAAAATCAGCCCAGAGAGAAGGCTGGGGCAGTAGGGTAAAGCCCAGGTTGATTGAGAGAGTAGGGTCAGCTGGGTGGCCACGCCTCAAACTCTCCTCAGGCCCTTATAAAGGGCTGAGAGGCCAAGGTAGCAGAGGAGTGTCTCCTCTGTCTTCAGAGGTAGACAGGCCTGGTTGCTGGGAAACACAAGGAGGCCAGGCCAGGCGGAAGGCCCCATAGAGGGTACTGGGGTTGCAGGGGGCAGCCCAGGGCTAAAGAGGCAGCAGGCCAACCCCACTTACTGGTGATGAGTGGCAAGTAGACTGCAGTCTGCCCCAGTGAGCGGGGGCAAGTAGTGACTGGCAGTTGCCTAGACTGAGGCAAGGTGGGGATAGGGGGTGGGGGTTCCCTGGGGAGGGGGGACCCTGAGATGGTGGAGGTATTGTGGGGTTCAGTACCCAAGGTAGGAGGGCACCAGGGCCCAGGGAGGGGTACTGGGGGTGAGTAGCATGTGGGACTACAGCCTGCAGAGGGTGCTCCAGGAGCTGGTGAGCTAATTCCCTGGATGGACCAGCAGGAGGTGCCGGTGGTGAGTTTCTGCTTTGCTACAGACCCACTTGCAATAGTGAGGGCTGCCTTCAAGTGAGGGTAAAGAATATATTTCAGTGATTCAGTTTGGTTTAAATAAATTATTTACAGTTTTAGAGTGGTTTAATACTTTCCCAAGCACAAAATGGCATCTATTTACTTTAATAATATTGGTGTTATATTGACAATTAACCTTTGATTCCAAATCCTTTGGAAATGTTAATTGTATAATTCTATTTCAGATATTTTATTTTGAATTTGATTACACTTTGAGTATTGGAATGCGTTTATATGGGTTAAAAATGTACTGTATAATTGAATGGGTTTAAGGAGACACTGTCATTCCAAAACTATTTCCTTTAAAAATATTAGCCATAGTAAGTTTTAGCCAACTAATTATCATGTTTTCTAACATTTTGGTACTCAGTTATGGAAAAATTGCATGGTGTCATGTTTTAAGAATATTTTGATGCTCATCTCAAATCAACATTTGGCTTTTACTCAGGATCATCCCAGCAATATTAGAAAATTCCTTTACTCCTTGGGCTAACTTAAAATTTTGGCAACAGATTTTCTTACACATAGGATTGATAGTCTACTTGGTTTGCATGCAACCAATATCTTAACCTTACTTCCATTGAAGTTAAAAAGCAAAATTTTTTCATTGAGTTTAATGGGATGAAGATCTGGACCAGCTTGGCTCACATTTTGAATTGTTACAATTGTCACTTCTATATTCTAACATCCATTCTTGTGGAAGAGTATTTAACAGGCCTGTTGGTTTTCTGAATAAATCTGACAGCTTGTATCAACTGCATAATTTTGTATAGTAAAATCAGATTCTACATGATGAACAAATAATATCTATGTATGGTGGATAATGAGGTGATTGGTCCCCTTTAAGGGCAGTTGGGCTCCAGGCAGCCAATCTCTCTTTCCAAGCAAGGACCTTGAGGCACAGTTTCACAGGAGGAATAGAAACCTTTGCAGATCAAGGAGCCCCAAGGAGGGTTGTGGAACCCTGCTCCAAGGGAATCCAGTGAGAATTACAGCACAAACCTAGCAAAGAAGGCTGGGCATACCCTCTTCCAAGGGGAAGCTAGGAGAAAGCTGCCAGAAGGAGAGCCCAGTCCCAGAGAGGAGGGCCTGTGGCATTACTGAACTACAGATAGGTTAGCCCAGAACTAATAGACGTTTCCTATTTGTTACAGGAACAGAAGTGGAAAATGCCAGTTAGTATATTTGAATACACACTTCTCCATAAATAGGCATTTGAATGTACATTATAAATTTTTAATAAAAAACATTGTTGCAAACAAGACTAACTTTGCTTTGTCTTATTTCTGTAAGAGTCTTTAAGGTAGATTTTCCTCTCATCTGAGCACTCAGCGGGCAGCAATTTCTGCATTTGCATTCATTAACAGATAAATAGACTAGTCAGTCATAGAATTACTCAGAATCTGTTCCCAGCAAGATAGCTTACTGAAGCAGGCACTAGGAATGCTGATTGTCTGTACTAATGCAGTAAGTTTTATTAGATGTACAAATTTCTCTTGCAGCTGTAAGCCCCAGGCCTTGAAGCTCTACACTCAGGTATAGAGCTCACTACCACCATCTGTTCCTGCAGAGGGAGAGTGGACAAAGCCTTTGTGGAGACCACAAAGTCTCCAAATGGCTCTCCAGCTCAGCTGCAAGGCACAGAGCCCCATCCACTTCCCTGCCAGTCTGCTTCTGCCCATTGTCCACCATGAGTGCTGAGCATCCCATCTTCCCTCATGACTTGGATCTGTAGTAGGGGTGTTGGGTATCAAAGGCAGGATTATTCTCTATTCATTCAGCCTCCTTCCCTTCACAGCTCCCACCCTCTTCTCTACTCTGCTTTCCCCTAGCTGTCAGCCCCTGCATTCTTCCTTTGTGATAGGAAAGAAGATTTTTGGGATGGGGATTCTGCTTAAGCCTTATTTCTGGTCTATGCTTTTCTGGGGTCCTTCAGGTGGTAGCAACCCATTATGATTGCTGGAAGAGGCCTTTTCTGAGACAGAGCAGGATTCCTCTGCCCTGTAGTGCTTCAGCTGTGTGCACTGAAAACCTCTTAAGCAGCAATTCACACTGAGCCTTGGAAAAAAAGACACTGTGAGCCTAGGATATCCAGGACCTTTGGAATTTACACTGACACCCCTTTTATCAGGCCTAACAGTAAACAATTTTTTTAAAAAAATATGAAGTACACTAAGGCTAGGGGATTTTATTTTCAGTACTCTGTTTTTCTGTCCTCCTGTCCCACTATATTAACCCCACTATACCCAGAAAAAATGGCTTTTTTCAATGTTCATAACAAACACTGATCAATTCCTAAGATATCCTAAACAAAGTAAAACGTGAAATGGAGGGCCTAATGTACAGTCAATATTTTGCAATCAAGGTCCCTTTTTCCCAAGGGATTTCAAAAAGAGTGGATTAGAGCACTCTAGAATGGCAATCTTTCCAGTGTGCACAATATTGCACCTATACAACAGTGCCTGATGGATACACTCTGACAGCATACAATGACATGTACTGTGTCCTGATCAGTAGAACTGCAGTCAGGGAGCCAGTGTTCCTTTGACTAATGAATAACATTCCCTCCAACAGGGAATGTGGGGAGAGTCAGACTGGAGGCAATTCAGCCACATGGGCAGAGGGAGCTACAGGGTTTAATAAAGTTTCACTTGTTCAACTTAAATTGCATTCAGCTTCACACTTTGTGAATTAAACATGATGGCAGCATCTGAACTGAGAGTTCTCTGCAGGGCAGCAGCTGGCACCGTGAGCCATGGAACTTGGTGGGAAGGCCCAAGATTTTATGGACACAAACCTATTGCAGTTAAAGACCTGAAGGAAGGAGGAGTTCAGGCTGTACACAGATCTGGCTGTGCAGAATAATCACAGCAGGAAAGCAATACTGAGCTTACCTTACTGGGGAACAATGGAGAAAGGTCGACAGCTCCCTGAAACTCACCACTGTCTCAGGCCTCACAGCAGTCCTAAGAGCCCTGGAGAGCAATTGCTCCCCAAAGTAGAATGAAATGTGGAGTGACTAGAGACCAATCTGTATGGGGAGGTGATAAACCCCCATGTTCCTGTCTTATGCACCCTGGCTGCTACATGCCATTCTGGAGACTTGATGGACACCCTGATTTGGGACAGGATAGTCTGTGGCACTTGGGATCACAACCTGTGGGAGCAGCTCCTGCAGGAAGGCGATCTCACATCAGACAGATGCTTAGACAAGGGACAAGCAGCAGAAGCCTGAAGAGAAAGTCCTAGGAGGTACAAGAGCCCCAGCAGTACATGCCGTGAGACAACAGCAAAGTAGAGCAGGTGGCCAGGGTTCCACATCCATAGTGAGATGAATTTACCATGGCCGACAGCATGAGTGGGTAAAAGAGAAGTGCCCCACACTAGAACAGTGTTGCAAGGAATGTGTTAAAATGGTACAACTTGCCAGTGTGGGCAAGAGCAGAAGGACTCAGAAATATTCAATCAGACTAGTCCAAGAAGGGGATGGCACCTCAAAGCAGTGATGACATCATAACTCTCTCCTGGAGTCTGAGAGCATCATCAGGTTCAGGCCATTGGGACAGGGAAGCATGGAGGGGACAATACAACCTCCATGCAGGCCACAATGCTAATTGGGACACTCACTGCATGATTTCAGTTGGATAGCAGGGCCTCCTGCAATGTGGTACAGTACTCAGTCTGAACTGAACTGAGACACACCCATTACCAAAAGCAATTAATCTAATAATGTGCAATGAGAGAAAAATGCAGCCTATGGGAAAATGTGACCTTATAAGTAACTAACCCCAAAAAATAACAGATTGTATCAAAGGAAGTCTGTGTTGGATGGCAAATACCACAGGCTCCTTTTGGGGAATGCAGCCATAAAAGCTACAAATCTGATCTGGATGCAGCATCAGAAATTTATAGCTGCAATACATGAAACAAAAAAGGTTGAATGCATTCGAAGGCCCGATGTTGATGCAGAACGAACCCAAAGTCCAACAGCAATACACCCTTCTTTTATAGTAAGAAGTTCACATAGAAGTGTCCGGACCTCACTATGTCTCACCAGAGCTGTTAATCATGAACTAGTGAAGATTGCTCCCAATCAGCATTATTTGGGTTGTTACTGGGAATTATCCACAGCTATTCATCTCACCCCTCTGGCTCCTCTCTCTCTCTTGTCTTTGGGGTATATGCCTTCACTTTAGGGTCATCAATCTGCCATCCGGCTGATTAATAATAAAGTTGGTGCCTCTCAACTCCTCCACTCCCTTCTTGACCATCCAGCCCAGTTGTCTTCCCAGTTAATTACCATACATTCTTCATTCACATACCACACAGTAAATAAGGCAATAATTACAGCCATAACACTTCTTAAAAGGCTAGAACAATCTTTAACACAATCAAAGAATAAACAAAACAAATTTCTTCTTCCTAATTCAAAGCTTCCATAGATTAGAATCTATGGCTTTTTTGCTTATACAATTTTGTATTCATTTATTCGATGGCTTGATTCACCCAGTATTATAAGGTAGCTTTGTCTTCTTGCAATTGTTTAAGTCACTAAAGTAGCTTTAGTTGCTGTAGGGTGTTTTTCAGTGAGGCATTCAGGATTAGTCATTAACTGTATAAGCTGCCCAAACAGGATTTGATACAACTGGATTTTTGTCCCCAGCCTGTCACTATCGTGGATGGCAGCTAGGATTAGGGGCAGCATTTCAGGCCAGTGCTTACCAGTGCGGTCCACCACTTTCCACAGTGCTTCCTTAATGGTGCAATTTAGTCTTTCCCCCTGTCCTGAGGATTGGGGTCGGAATGGGATGTGAAACTTTTGCTTAATTTCCAAGGCATGCATTATCATGATAAAGTATCCCCCCACAAATGCACCCCCCTTGTCTGCCTCTATAACCTTGGGGGTCCCATACCTGCATACCACTTCTGTATCCTTTCCATCAACTGCTTTCCACTCATTTCTTTGACAGTCATACATCCAATACTGTATCCCTTTCACACAAAATCACTATCGGTATAGATATCCACAGGTCTGGGGGGAACCTTCATCCGTTTTTAAAACTTGATGTATAAAGTGAAGTTCAGTATGCTGTGCTGACCCAGTATAGGCCAAATGTCCCTAAATAACTGCCTCTTCTAGGTTAATAGCAGCATATTTAGTTCATCTTTTCCCTTTGATTACCACTGAACTCCCATCAGTAAACCAAACCCATTTTCCCTGGCCTACAGTATCCATGTCCTCAAGAGGAGACGCTTGTACTAAAGCAGTTCTCTGCTCCAGAGTGATCTTTGGGCATTCACATTTATTTCCCTTTTCAATTAAAGCATGCCTCAGCATGTCTGGTTTGGACACAGTTTCAGTCCTGACTCCTCTGTTAACTAGAATGAGGGCCCACTGAGCGATGAGGGTATTAGAAACCTAACCTCTCATCAGTTTGCCTGACAAAATATATTTAAGAGGAGTGTGGGTCTTTTGAATAGTAATGGGTGCTATGCCTGTGAGTGATTCAAAGGCTTGTACTGCTCAGACAGCTGCTAGGCATTCACAAGGATCAAAATTTAATTCTGCGCCTTGTCATTTTCTTGATTCACAGGCTACTGGCCTCAGCTTTCCTTCGTTATTTTGCAGTAGAGTAGCTGCTAGTGCTACGTCATTAGCAGGCAGAGGGATAACAAATGCCCTTGACTTGCTGGGAAAACATAAAGCTGGAGCTGCAGGCGGAATCCTGTTCCAGCCCCCATTCCCACTGAGTCTTAACCATTTCCAGAAAGGAAGTATAATCTCAGCATACTTGTATATATGAGGCCACAGGAAATATAATCCACACAACAAGACTTGTAAGGAGAGTACATCTGTGGGGGCTGGTATTTCTAGCAGTGCCTTTCACTGGTCTACTTGCCTGCACTCTTTGATTACTGTACCCAGGTTTACTTAGCTGGGCTTGGCGACTGGAAGTTAAATACTCGGGGGTGGGGGCGTTGGTATCCAATGTTCTTACACGCCATTCTTTTCCTAGTTAATTTTATTTTGTGGTTAAAGTTTATGTTCATCATTTTTTCACCTAATGTACTATTTTTTATTTAAACACCATATACAACAATACTAACGTGTTTGTCGTGACAGTGGATCCATGGCATTCTGAGTTGTGCCTCTGCGGTACCATGTTTTCTCCCTGAAATTCTGAAAGACAAGAAAAACATTTTTTCTACTCTTTTCCCCCTCACCCCAGAGGTGAGGTGGGGCGGGGTGGAGCAGATTATTGCTTAGCACTTTTTTTTTTAAAAAAGTCCTTGCTAATTTCAGGAAAAACAGAGGAATTACCCCCATACTTTCCCGTGTTTTTGTTCTATGGGTAGGCAGCAAAGAGATGATGTACCTCAGTTTTCCTTTTTTATACAGCAGACCAGGTTTGTAATAGTTTTGTTTTTTATGCTGTGTTAAGCTTTAAACTTACAGGTAATAGCTGAGAAGCATTACTACTGTAATGCCTTTTTTGTGCTCAGAGTTTATGTACTTTTATTAAAGTGACAGTCTGATTAGAGACACTTTAAAGCTCAGTATTTCTAACCTTGATTCTTTGTGCATCTTACTCCTGCTGTTCCTCCAGAGGAGGCTATCTTTTTCCTTTTTATCATTATTACTACTGCAGCTCTTGACTGCCCCTTATTACATCCAAGAGTTTGGTCTTTATTTAAAAACATACTAAACTTTATAAAACATTGTGGTACCTTAATGGTTAAATGCTAAATACCAAAGCCAAATATTAATTACCTGCATCTGGCAAAAAAGTGTCTGTCAGTTTTGCAACTTTGAATGAAAGATTCAAATGGATTTTCATTGACATTTAAAAACCAAACCAAACCAATTCACCTAAAACCTATAAACCAGGATTTACAAACCAGTAGTGTTGGTTTAGGTTTTTAAATTTTTACATTTTTTTTTAACATCCATTGCACTGCTTTAATTTTATACAGCTGTACACAGATTACATTCCCCTTTATACATTTGGGGCAGTTAAATTCCAATAGAAAACTCTTATGTTCTTTAGCAGGGAGGTATAAATATGCAGCATATGAAAAGATACCTCCTTATTCTACTAGTCCATGCATCTGATGCAGTGGATTTTAGCCCATGAAAGCTTATGCCCAAATCAATTTGGTGCCCCTAAAGTGCCACAAGGACTCCTTGTTTTTGAGGAGCAGTCGGTGCTATCTGGGGTTCTCTGCTTGGTGTCCCCTTCCAGTTCTCTAGTTTTGGCTTTTTGACCCCCTGCACCTGTTTTTTTTTTCTTTGTTGTCCCCATTATTTAGTTGAGTACTGGGTTCAGTGGCTCCTCCCCAGGCCAGAGAAGGGGCCTTTAGCAGTGGGTGGGCGCACCCTATATGAGCACTCTCCATAGCCATATGGCCTGACCCAGTCACACAGGAGATGTGTCCAAATAGAAAGAGCTTCTGTCTATGGTATTCGGAGTGGAGCAATTCCATCAGCAGTAGTGCTATCAGGCCACAAACCCCTAGCGATAATCATGGCAATGTCCTAAGTGCTCCAAAGATATTGCAGTGCATGTTCATGCACCTGATCTCTACCTGGTAGGGTACCATGGCTTGGATAGGTAGCCATGACTACAAATTTATAAATGAGTTTGCTAGCAGCACATTGCCACAG
Source organism: Dermatemys mawii (assembly GCA_007922305.1). Classification (NCBI taxonomy): domain Eukaryota; kingdom Metazoa; phylum Chordata; order Testudines; family Dermatemydidae; genus Dermatemys; species Dermatemys mawii. Next base: position 24,856,399 of record ML677364.1, read on the forward strand.
CAGTGAGCCGGTGAATGTCCTTCAGGCCCCTAGCAAAACAACAAAGGTGTTGTGTTACTGGTGTTAGCTGACACCATGAATAGGTTATATTATACACCCAGGATCAGTAAGTTGGGGGAAGGGGATGAGGGCAGAATGATGTTGTTGATGGATTTAATCTCCCAGTTTTAAAGGCAAAATTGATGAAAATCAGAGGCTACAGAAAAAGCGCAACTGGACTCAGAGCCCATGTTCCCTAGAGGGACATTAGTGGAACATGAATTCAGGGAGTTAGGTTGAAGCAACTCAGCCGCATGACAGATCTGTCTTCAGGGTTTAGTAAAGTTGCACTTGTTCAAATTAACCTGCATTCAGCTTCAGTGTGTGTGAAAAACTTATACAAACTCTGTAATAAAACTTTTCAATGAATCACTTCTAATAGCTTTAAACTTTTAGTCTAGCCTAGCACCTGAGACATGGATTTCTAATAGATTCTTGGGTCATGGTTTGAGAGGTAGGTAACCTCTTCCCCCAAAATTACATTATAATGAGTATCCCTGTAGAGTCAGAAATTGACATTAAGTGCTTAGACAATTTTGCCTTCATTCTTCATTACAGCTGGGAATTTCAATAAGTCTTAACAGCTTCAGCACAGTATGGAAGTGGGGGAAACCAGCAGGGAGAAACTGCATGGAGGCTGTCAAATCACATGCTTAATCATACGTTGCCAAAAGGGCACAAAGTTATTCTTCAATAGGTTCTTGTTAACTCTTAAAGGGCACAAGTACTGGCTAATAGTTGTTCAGGGCAGAAACTTCTTATAGCAAAACCACATGCAGATCAAAATGTAACACTGCAGGGAAAATTAGGGCCAATGTCCAATGAGCACAGCTGATTGAATTACTGAATATCAAGAAGAGTGAAAGTATTAGTCTCAAGACACACAGCAATGTAAGAGTGGAATTGTTGTTCTATTACTATACCTGCTCAGGAGCAATATTTCAGAGGGAGTTGGCCTAAGGATGGCGAGACTTGGTACACAGTACATTTTGTACATATTTCATTTTCATTTATATTTATTAGTGGTGAGGCATAAGTTCTATTTATATGTTTTGGATGAAGCTGGGTACTTAGGTTCTAAGCCAGTAATCAGATCCACCTACTCTTATACCCACGTGGAGTCCCATTGGGGCTCTGCCCATGTTGATCTGATTCTAGCCACGGGGCTTTATAATGCAATGGGGGCATCTCTTTGGCCTCAGACTGGTATTAGTTTTCTGTGGTGATCTATATTGGCCTTAAATGCACTTATGACAAAATATTTTGGTAGAATTTGAGATTCAATACTTTTTCCAGCATAAATCAGGAATGAAGTCTACAAATCCAGTATGTTAAAGAGGCTTTATTCATTTGATACACTCAAGCAGTTATAGTAAAGCACAAGTATTTTAAAACTATAACTGAAGTGTTTTCAAGCTACACAGCTGTCTTTTACTATACTATGCATTATAGGCTTTGTATTGTCTAGTTAGTACTTGTCTAAGCTCCAGTTGATGTGAATGAAAATATCATGGAACTCCTTTTGTATGAGACATTAAGCAGATTATTGTTCTGTAGAATGCAACCATGACTAATCAGAGTTGTTGCTAACAGCTCATTAACACCCAAAATTATAGTTCTGTAATGACATAGTACATTGTCATGTTCATTGCGAGACTTTTGCATTTATTACTTCTTGAAATCTCACTTTTCGTGCTGTTACCTTAGTCAAAAGTTATTTCGAGAATACTGTATATGAAATCTATTCCATTGCCTTCAAAAGCCTACGCACAAAATGAGCTGTTGAAGTATCTTTCAGGAAAGCTTAAAGAATAGCGTGGCACAGCTCATTTCCAGCTCACCACTCCTTCCAGAAATTACCATCACTACTCAGCAGGGACCACATCATGAAAGGGATCTTCCCTAAAGCTCCTCTTTTGGCCTTCAAACACCCCCCACAACCTCTCCAAGATCATTAGAAGCAAGCTCCCCACAGTTTGTGACACCAACTCAAAGTGGCATCGGATCCTGCTTGAACAGATGCAAAATCTGCAGACATCTCTCCATTGTTACAATGACGAATACCCCCACAACTCAGCTTTCAATATCCATGGGTCCTATACATACCTATCATAACAGAGGGGTGTGTGTGTGTGTGCCTTATAGACATCCCTATAGTAACAGTCTCATTTCACCTACACTCTTGAATCTTGCACAGAAAAATAAGAGAAAGAGACACCATATTAGCAATGGGTGAACACTTTTCACAAAGTGATCACCCTATACCTGATCTCTGTCCTCATCCTCAAAAGAAACCTGTACAGCACCTTCGAAAGAAGCCCGGGAACTTAAACTCATAACTCGGCTACACTAAAAATCATGGACTAAATGGAGAAATTGGATAGATGGCTTATTACAACAGTCTATAACCTGCTAGTGCTCCCCCCCGCCAGCCTTTTTTACTCCTCTTTACCCATAGCTGGAGCGGTATTAATGGGCTGTTTCACCTTCAACTGTGTTAGCTACTTATGCTAAGGAATCTGTTTCATCTTGTAGTGCTGTGACACAGAATGTTTCCTGGGCCTGAAAAAGGGCTCCGTGTATCTCAAAAGCATGTGTCTAAGGTGAGAGACTGCAGGGGAGACTGGTTGGAAGGGAGCCAACGTTTTGGGGCCAGTTTAGAACCAGAACATGTGCAGTGCAGGCGTGCGAAGGAGGAAGTGTGGGGTGGGAGGAAGAGCACGGTCTGAGGAGCCGTCAGTTATGCTCCTGTGTCAGTACAGCTGGGGAACTTGGGTACTGCACACAGCTCCTAACAATGGCACTAGCTTCCCCCGAAAGGAAGTACTGAGGCTCTGCCATGCCTGCTGCACCAGCTAGCAAAGTTTTCCCGATGTGTAGCAGAATCCCCACTGTATCCACAGTGGCAGGGATGCTGCTGCACTTGTGTCCCCAGAGACTGGGAGAAATTCAGAGTACTTCCTGGGGGCTGTTACTGTAGCCTGACCCCGCCCAGAGTACCTTACAGAATGGCCTATCATTTTAAGGCACAATCTGCCCTATGATTTGGGTGTATAACTATCACATCAGGGCTGGTCTCAGCAGTGGACAATTGACAATTTAGAGCAGCAGGTTAGGCACTTAACTCCCCTGGAAAAACAATGGGAATTAGGCACCTCTCACTTCAGCACTTTTGAATATCCCACCAAGTACCTAGTTACAGCTGTAGGTGCCTAGATACTTTTGTGAATCTGACCCATACTGAACCTGACATTACTCAGAGCAGGCATTGCTCCCTTTTGTCACCATAACATCCTTAGGCACTGAAAGTATGAACCACTCTCCCAACCTGTGTACACACAAAATCCAAGATCCAGAATTGATCTCAAAAGGTTTTTTTATCACTGGCTGTAAACCATTGATTTTCATACTTGGGTAACAAGTCTGTAGACAGATTTTCTTCAGTTTTTTCATACAACTACATTTCTGGGCACAAAACAAGGACCAGCCTCTCCTTTCTGTTCTGCTGTTTAATTCCCTTGTCTTCAGTGGAGTTACACCTGAATCACAAGTGAGGATGATCAGGCTTCAAACATGAGACTTCAGCTCAAAGGAGAATTTTCTGAGGAAGTTTACGTAGAGTAACCAGAATCGGGGTCTCCGAATGAAAGTTCCACCTCAGCCATGGCCGCAGCTGCTGCAAACATGATGGTAGAATGCTGTTTCTTCATCCCTCAACAGGCCCACTGTTTACAATGTTATTGAAGCAGATCACCTGTATTGATTATTTAACCCAGAGTTAGTCACTGTTTTAGTGTCCAGATAGTCAAACTTATCTGCAACACATTTCTATTCACAGACTGTAGAGATGGTGGCTAAGTGTGCTTATCAGGCTCTTGCCTCTCTAGTGCTCCCTCCTTAAAGTCATGCCAGGCCTCCAGCACTCTCTTCTCACAACTTGACCCTCCAGCCAGGTCATGTTTTCACCTCACACTTTTCAGGGTAACAAGAAGTTCAAATAACCATCTGATCTCCTTATAAAAAGGTCTTTGGCCCCAACTTTGTGCCCTGAGGGCCTGACATTCTTCTCTCAGGACTCTCCACCATCCTTGTCCCCTACTTGGGGCATTCATGCTACCTTAACATGGGCCTGGGTTCACCCACAGGCCTATCCTCTAGACTGGGTTCCAGACCAGGGACCCTATAACCAGCAGTCAGGCTGTTCTGTCAAACTCTTCACGGCTTCCTTTCTGGACTTCTTCCTACCATAACCCTTCAGACCTTCTCCCCCCAGCCTTTCTACGTTTTGGTCTACCCTCCTCGGTTTGACTTTCATCCTTGTTTGTTCCTCAGCTGGGTACATCCAAGTCCTCATTCCATCCTATTAGCAGTACCCATCACTGCAGTGTACTCCACCCCATCGGCAACTCCAAGTCTCTTTTGCTAGACTTTACTACTTAAGAGAAGATCCCAGGACCAACTCTCCCCCGGGCTTCCGTCTGGACCCTTCCAGTATCCCTCCTCTCTAATGCCAGAGAGTGACTAGAGTTCCTTTTCCTGTCCCTATAGCACCCTTCACTTCAAACTTCAAACTAATAACCCAGCTCCTCTGAGCTGGGATTCCTCTTTAATTAAGCCTGGCCTATGCTCTAGGTGCAGCTCAGGAGCATGACTGGCCTCTCAAGCCCACATTAAGCCTCTCAGAGCCCTCATGGGGTACATACCACATCAGACAAGGAGGAGGTTGCCATGTGCTGAGGAGTTAATAGTGGGCTTGAGAAAGCTTAATTCCCTTTCACCTGCACATTTTGTAAGTTACCTTAGAAAGAGGTTGCTTTGTTGGCTACCAATAGAATGCAAGGATGGCCATACTGGGTCAGACCAAAGGTCCATCTAGCCCAGTGTCCTGTCTGACAGTGGCCAAAGCCAGGTGCTTCAGAGGGAATTAACAGAATAGGTAATCTGCAACTTCTGGCAAACAGAGGCTAGGGACACCATCTCTGCCCATCCTGACTAATAGCCATTGATAGACCTGTCCTCCATGAATTTACCCACAGTAGTTTTTTAACCTTGTTATAGTCTTGGCCTGCACAATATCCTCAGTTATGATTTTATAGACCTCTATCATATCCCCCTTAGTCATCTTTTCCAGGCTGAGAAGTCTCAGTCTTACTAATCTCTCCTCATATGGAAGCCATTCCATACCCCTAATAATTTTTGTTGCCCTTCTCTAAACCTTTTCCAAGTCCAATATATCTTTTTTGCGATGGGGCAACATATCTGCCCACAGCATTCAAGATGCAGGTGTACCATGGATTTATATAGAGGAGACATGATATTTTCTGTGCTGGTATTTCAGTGCTGCTGGTGTTCCTAAGCTATGTCAGTAGCACTGACTCCAGTTCTGAGGTGGATACCTTGAGCAGTCAGCCAAGAATGTAGTGATGTCTGCTTCCACGTAAGTAGTGGAAAGGTCAAAGGTGGTCCTGTGTCCCTGAATTGGGCACAGTATACTTCTACCATTTTGCCCTTGTTGGACCTAGGGAGGGAGCAGGTAACATTAGGAGACAGAAAATTCCATTTTGCAGATGGAAGTGGAAGGCTATATGCAGATATCTTGTGACAAACCCAAGGTTGCTCAACAAATCTGTAGCAGAATCTCCTGGTTCCCTCATACTTGGATTTACTTCTTTGAACATTTCACCAGAACTCAAGGTTTTGGACCTCCAGAGTAGGCTATAAGGTGAAGCATTTTATTTAATTTGTGTACCACCAGCAGGTTAGTTAATTATGAGAGCTGATAGTAAGAGTGAAGGGCAGTGTTGGCATGATCTGGTGCAGAGTTTGAAAGCTCTGAGCAGTGTTTTCACCAATCTCTACTTTTTAAAAGTCAAACCGTTATTTGCTTATTTACTTTTGATTTGATCTTAAATTTGCATAGCTTCCTGATAGCTGTGAAGGGTGCTTTATAAATCAATAATGTGTAATCAGTTTCTGACAGCCAAGAATCTATTTTTGCCTGAGCGCTTCAGAGCATTTGCAAAATCCCTACCTGAGACAAACAGCAGCAATCAGCCAAGGTACACATGAATGATTGATTTTGACATTTGGAGCCATAAGAGTCTTACAATACAGAATAAAGCATCGGTGCTGCTTCGACCTTCAGCAGCTGTTAGAGGAATAGTATAAAAGAACTAAGCTTTCCTAAATAAATGGCTAACTTTAACAATTAACCTAACCACACTTAAGTAAATGAGGATACTTTGCAAAGAACAGGATTTATAAAAAGCATGCCATACATTGCATGGTATGATCATCTTATGTAAAGTACCTACATAATCATGATTCTCCCTGTCAACTAGCAGCAGAGGGTACAGTAGGCATATTTCACAAAATCTTTCTCCCATGTTTCTTTGGTCAGTAGTTCCTGCCATGCCTCTGTTCATTTTTAATTAGGTTTTTAAACTTAGTTTAGTTAGAAGGATCTGTCAGTTTTCATTTTATACAGCATTCTTCGCTGCTCAGTCTGCTTCATCATCTCTTGCTATCCCAACATATGCTGGGATCCTTGCTATTTCAGTGTTTACTCCCATCTGTGCCAATTCTGTTGATAATGACAACATTTCATTAATCTCCTCATTTCTGCTATCTGAATTCCCATTTTTGATTGCCAGTAGTCCTGATACTGAATCTGACAAGACAATGGAAGTGGTTGTACAGTCAATATCCAGTACAACTCCCATATTGTCCCTACTAGTTCAGCTGCCATAATAGCTACAAAATTTGATAGTCTAATGGATTTCTTTATTCCAAGTGTTGGTTCTCACCTTCAGACCCATCTGTAAATAGCTGCCAATGTTTGCCCCATTATGACCTATATATTGATTTGCTACATTTAAGGCTTAATTTCATTGTGTAGTTCCACATTCATATGGATGATGGGAGAGGGGAATGATTTTACACTTGTAATGCATTTTCCCATGGCACTATATGCTAGTTTCTTTTAGCTCTTTTGTCAATACTTTAATTCTATGAACATGAAGCATTTTTGGTGTTCCTCTCCCCCTGTCATGTTGTCTACTAAATTCCCACTATTCTTCATATATTTGCTTAGTATTCCCATCTTTCTTGCCTCCTATAACTTGCCCAAAAGGTTAAGTCCAATACATTTCATTCTTAATGCTACAGACATTTCACCAGCTGCTGTCTGCCTTACATACAAAGGGGTTGTGATGAAGTCACCACATGCCATGAATGATGCTGAACATTTGTCAATGATTGGCTTTATCAATGCTCTGAGGATCATCGTTCATTTATCATTTGTGTCCCAGGTGGTTCCCAAAGCACTTAAGTAGATTGATATTTACCTTTATCTACACTCACAGTATTTTCAGTGTGATCCTTCCATGTTAGCTTGCTATCAAATGTCACATCTGGGAATTTGTACACTTAAACTGTCTGTTTGGATGGCAAATATAGTTAACAGTTGTTTTTTAAATTTTCCTTTTAGTGAATATCATTCCTTTAGTTTTGAAAACTTCATATTTAAAGCTTCACATTTCCTCATTCTTTGCATTTCCTAAGTGCTTGTTTAATCCATGTCTCAGTTATTTCCTGGTTTCTTCTGTTTAACCCATATGGCAGTCACCTGCAAACAAAGAAATGCCCATTCTTGCACTTATCCTTTCTGGTTACTCATTACCTTGATTAAGGTGGAGCTTATGCCACTTCTCTATGAAGTGTCATTTGTGATTGTATATGCACTAGAGTAGGTTTTCCCAACTCTGACCTGCAGTTTTTACTTAAGAAATCCTTTATCCACCTATATATTCTTCCTTTTATGCCCATGGATGCTATTTGATACTTTATGGAGAGAGAGGGCTTATTGCATAATATGCTTTGACAATATTTAGAAACGCTATCACCATATTTTTTCCTCATACCTTTTTGTACTTCCATCTCTACTCTTACTATGTGATCAGCTGTAGCTCCTGAACCCACTTCGCATGTTATCTAGAAGTTCCTCTCTCTAGGTATGCTGTTAATTTTTCAGTGACCATTAGTTCCATGGCTTTGCCCATATATAAGGCAAGGGCAATTGGCCTGTACGCATTAGGTCTTGTTCACAGCTTACCTGGTTTCCATATTAGGACTACAACTGTATGTTTCCATGGTATAGAGTGACCAGATGTCCCTATTTTATAGGGAGAGTCCTGGTATTTGGGGCTTTTTCTTATAGAGGCTCCTATTACCCGCCACTCCCCGTCCCAATTTTTCACACCTGCTGTCTGGTCACCCTACCATGGTAGCTCAACTCCCCGATGGCGGGAGGGCGGGGCATGCAAAAAGAACAGCAGCGTTAAAGCTCTGCTGCTTTAAAGTAAGGTGGTAGGGTTGGTACAGGCAGCCACTTTTTACTGGTATGCCATACGCTGTTTTAAAAAACTGTATTATGTTTCTGTATCTTGGAATGAGATGTCAATATGCCATGCTGGTCCCCACAATGGCAATGTTTTTATGCAAATCCCAACTTTGAGGCAAGTCCCAATCCTGCCATTATTCTGCACACACAAACATTGGCTCTACATCAGGTTAATTTCTTATGTTTCAGTTATCACATCTAAGTGTAGAGACTGATCAGTGATCCCACTGGGCTTACAACTGTCAGCAGAATTTGACTCTAAACAATTCAAATACTACACATTGAAATATATTCCAGATTTACTAGAAAACCAGACCTAGGGGGTAAATGAGCTAGTCCCACTATCATTTACAGCAGAGCTATTGTATAGAAATGTAACCCTTCTGCCCATCAGAGTTGGCAGCAACAAGGGCCGGGTTCAGTATCCAGGGGTTCCATTCCAATAACACAATACAAAAACCGGCTCGAGCCCCCACCCAGTGACCTGGGACAACCATATACTACCCCTCTGGGCGTCTGTAAGAGACAATACTTCCCCTCACAAGCACAGAGTCTGAGTGTACCAAAAGCCTTTTAATAACAGAGAGGAACAATGTGGCGTTAGATTGGGGAAACACCACGAACACGATTAATAAAAACAAACCATGAACCAGAAGCCCCCCTCCCAGAAAACAGGCTGTGTCCTTCCCTTTGGCTCTTGAGTCCCACGACCCCCAAAATCACCCAATAGTCCCAAAAGTCCAACAGCCCAAGAGTCTCTGTTCCTGGTCAGTGCAGAGTTCAAAAGTCAACCTGCAGAGTCTTACCTCCCAGCCTGGGTGGAAGTGGAGGGTAGGGCAAGGGGCACCTTACGAGGTCCGGGGATGACTGCGCCGCCTCTCCTTGGGGTTCCGCTGCAGCCCTCACCATAAGCCGCTCTGCTCCGCCGGCCGTCCCACGAACTGTTCTGCTCTGCCAGTCAATCCGCTAGCTGCTCTGCCAGCCAACACTCGAACTGCTCTGCTGTGCCAGCCACTCCGCCAGCAACACAAACTGCTCCGCTAGCCATCCTGCTAGCCGACACTCGAACTGCTCTGCAGCACCAGTCACAAACTGAGCCCAGGAACTGCTCGGCTGAGTCCACTGCCAGCCGCACAAACTGCACCCAGGAACTGCTCAGCTGAGTCCGCTGCTCCGCTCTGCTAGCCACACAAACTGCTTGGTGCCACCAACATGCCTTTAGGCCCCTCTACTTAACACAGTGCTCAGTGGTTTCAGCTGTTAAGTGATTTCAGCTCTCAAGTGATTTCAGCTTTTAGTGGGGGGGGGGGCCTTAGCACAGGTGCACCAGTGGACCCAAAGTGAATTCAGCTCAGCAAGCTGCATCTAGACTCCTAATAGAATAAAAAATTAGCTCTGACATTCCACAGTGGAGAGAGGCAAGGTGCAATAGGCCTGTAGGGCTCTTAGACAAGGCCCTCAGCAAAAGGCATAGAAAACTGCCCATAACCTCTCTCCAACTCAGTGACTGTTGAACGCCTGCCTCTTGCCCAGTGAGTGCTGCCTAGATGATGGTGAGTCCCTCCATCATAACAAAGAAGTACATAACAAGTACATGTCCACAGTCCTCGATTCACATAATCAGGGTAACAACACTTTGTCATTTTTTGCCCCAATAACGGAGAAACTGGGGGACCCACAGCAGCCAAAGTGACCATTTGGGCTGCTGTGAGCTCAGAGTAGGCGCAGTGGGTGTGCCTATGCAAATAAGATCAGCCCCAAAGTTCTTTTCCACAACTCACTGCAATTCCTACATTTCAGCACCAGATATCAGGGTAGAGCTCATCCTGACACTGCGTACAGAAAAATATGGAGAATTCTTATTAGAAATGATGTTACAAAACCTCAAATGGCTGAAATAAGCTCTTATAGTTTATGGAAAATGCAGCTGGTCAAAACGGAAACATTTCATGAAATTGTGTTGATTTTATGAAAAATTCCATTTTGTAACACAATTTGGAAAAAAATGTTTCCCTCCCGATGTGGAAGGAAAAACTCCAGACTCCCCAAAACACAACTCCAAGTTCTGGCCAGCTCTACTTGAAACCCTGGCCTGAGTCCACAATACTAGACAACCCTGGGATCCACAAAAACCCCAAGTAGTTGCCGCCAAACCGTATAGGCATCTAAACTCCCATTGTAAAGATTCTCTAGACACCCAAGCATCTGCATCTGTGAATTTGCACTGCCGCCTCACTTTAGATGTCTGGTCAGCTCTCTCACCTAAGCCCTGGGGTGATCCATGAAGTGGAGGAAGTAAGAATCAGAGAGGTAGCTGTGTTAGTCTGGAATTGCAGAAGTGACAATGAGTCCTGTGGCACCTTAAAGACTAACTAAAGTATTAGAGCATAAGCTTTCATGGGCTAATACCCACTTCGTTGGATGCAAGCCTTGCATTCGACGAAGTGGGTATTAGCCCAGGAAAGCTTATGCTCTAATACTTTAGTTAGTCTTTAAGATGCCACAGGACTCTTTGTCACTTCTGGAGGAAGTAGGTGCTCCTCTGCCTACCTTCCCTGCAAGGCCTCTGAGCACACCTACTAGGTTGGGTCCTATTCAAAATCTGGCTATCAGAGGAGGAGCAGGTAGTGGTGCCACCCACCTCATCATTTTTAGCTCAGTTGTTAGACCGGTCATTTGAGATGTGGGAAACCCAGGTTCAGTTCTCCACTATGAAGGATGGAAAGAGTATGTGTGTGAGAGAGATTTGAACAGAGCACTTGCCTGTGATCCCTGACCACTAAGCTATGGCATATTCTGATGTGGGGCTCCTAGAATCTCTGCTAGTGAAGCTGTTCCACTGTGGCTAAATAAGTAGAGTGATTAGAGCAGGGGGACTGGTCCCGCAGTCTCCCACATGGGTACCATAACCACTAGGCTACAGAGTCATTCCTGATTTCTGTCTTTAGAGACATACTTGAGTTATTGGGCCAAAGTGGAACAGCTTTACCAGCAGAGATCATGGGAGCCCCACAGCAGAATATCCCATTGCTCAGTGGTTAGAGTTTCCTCATGAGAAATGGGAGACCCCTGTTCAGATCCTGTTGCCTCATTAAGCCCAGAGGCAAATTGAATGTTGATCTCCCACGTTCCAAGCAAATGCTCTAACCACTGAGCTAAGTTATAAGGTAGATACCACATTCTCTTTCTGCAGCCATTTTATATGACCTGACTTAGGCACATAAGCTGCCTGACTCCAGGAGAGGGGTTCCTGGCTTGAAGTGCTAGCAGAGACAGGTGCATCCCCGCAGCTTGATATTAACTTCTTGAGAAGGGTGGGGCTTAGGGCACACCCCTCTCGTCATCACCTCCCATTGGCTAGCTTAGGCAGCTCCCTGCCTAGTTTACTGATTTGTGGATTGCAGTCTAAAGCACCTGTCTCTCCATTCATGGTATAAGGAGCCTACACACAACTCAGGGCTTTATGGATCCCATTGTTGTTCCTCAGATTTTCTAGGTGCCTAAAAATTAATGTTGCAACATTGAACATTGCATTGCTTAAATCTCTTTGCATATGGGCCCCTCTCACTTTCTCCTCCTGCTTTCTATCCTTCTCAAATCTCACCTGAACCACTTCCTCTGCCTAGCTGCTGTTGATCTCTGCCCCAATCCAAGTGCCCCACACTTCTTCCTATCACCACAGTATTCTGTCCCTCCCACTCCATTCTTTCTAACTCTGTTCCTCATGATACCTTCCCTTTCCATCCTTCCTTAATCATCTAAAGCAGAGTCCACACATTATGCAGACAAACTCATCCCCTTCCTGGGCTTGGCAGTATTAATATACTAACACTCAGACAACAAAAGTGAGCTCAAGATTCTCCTCAGGCTCCAGTATCTGCTGTTATGGTTCCTGCTCAAGATCACAGCACGTGGAGGGTTGGCTGCTTGTCACTACCATAGCACTGAGAAAGACAGCCCAGGAAGGACAGTTCAAGGAGACTCTGTGGTCACACAGTCCCAGGTTGGGCCCCAGGGACGTGTCATACCCACCCCTCTGGGGTATCGGAAAGTAAAATCACAACAAACGTAACCACAGCATTAGCTAGCTCCCTTCTGTGAGCAAGCAGGCAGCTAGGGCTCTCCCTCACGGATGTCCTCTCTAGAGACTCTCCGCCCTTTCAGATGACCCACCTGATCTGGTGGACAGCTCATCCTCCCCACTTTCTTTTAAGCCATTGATACCTTTCCTGCTCTTTGTATTTTGTAATTTATCAGCTGGAGAATGCCACCACACCATTGTGACATACCACTATTTTTTGGCTTTTTTTCTTTACACTAAATGTAGAAAGCCCATAACTAATTGTGATAAACTCTTAAACAGTAAGAGAATAATCTGGTTGGAGGGGAAATATAGTACAAGTCAAAGAGATTGAAATCAAATAAGATTGAGCATTTAACATAGTAACTCATTATTCCTTTTTACTGGACAGAGGCTGGTTTGGAGACAGTACCATAATTCTTATGTTTCTGTACTACACAGAATACATGTCTATATATTTCCCTCAGCCACATCAGCCCCTTGGGAGTCAGGTCTGACTTGGGTGTCACTAAAGCATTTTTGCATTTATCTTGTACGCTGGTTGGAATTTCATTGGAAATTTTCCAGGTTATTTTCTCCCTTGTTTCCCAGCAGCCAACACTATTCAATTTCCAGTCTAGAATAAGGAGGTCCCTCCAAAGTCTGCTTCATTACCTCACCACCAGGGGGTTTGGTATGGGACCGTAAAGAATCTTTAGAGCTCAGCAAGGGTGGGGGCAAAAGTCACACTATTCATTTGAGTTCGAAAGTGAATTTTGATGTGAGCATATTTGCAATCTCTGGGAGTATGTTTTCCATCAACACGTGTGCTTTGTTAAAGTAACTACCAGTTGTGTTAATAACACGGAAAGGCCCACAGGGCAGGAGTGATTTTAGTGCACCAATTCAGAGCTGAATTTTCCTATTGATAGTATCTATGTAAAATAACACAGTATCCCAGAAAAATCAATAAACCTAACACAGATCGTGTGCCAAATTCATTCCCAGATGTAACACCACTAAGTCAATGCAATTAAACCAGGAATGAGTTTCTTCCATGTATTCTTTTACAAACTAGCCACAAGCTACATATGTTGCAGGCTTTTTTGGGGTGGGGTGGAAGAAAAAAGACAAGAAGAAGAGGGGGAATGTTTTAGACCTCTTTACACTAAAGAGGTTGTAAAGAAACAGGACAAAAAAAAGAAAGCCTATTGTCATGGGTTGGTCCACTTACCACCTATATGGCACCTCCTCCTGGTCACTCTGTGAGATCAGCTCCAGGCCAGCACCCTCATGCACTGTTTGCACACATCAGCAGTTCCTCTTGTTCCAAGACCCACAGTGTCCACTTCATGATTTAGCCCTTCAGCAGTCCTAGGCTGTCTTCCCATTTGGTGCCACTTCCTCAGTCACTGGTGGAGGAACCAAGGTCCACACTCCCCTCAGAGTTCCAGCCCAGGGACTCTCAGTTCAGCAGCTCTGATTTTCTTCTTTCTGTCCTGACTGCTCCCTACCCTTCTGGTTTCCCTTCTCGCTCTCCAGGACCAGCTCCAAGAGCCCTCTTCGTGGAAAGCAACTGTCCTTTCTCACCAGACCCTCACTCTGTGGACGGCTACTTGATTTTATAGGCCCTACCTGTTCCTGCACAGGTGAGCCTGTTCCCTAATTAGCTGCCTCCAAACAAAATCTCCACTATGTGCAACCCAATTAGCTAATCGGACCCATCTGGCCCAATTCTGCTCTTGCAGGACTAGTGTGGGAGAAAGCTCACCCCATCACACCTATAAATATAACTCACTTTAATATACAGTTCAGGCACTCATGCAGGGTATATGTAAATGGAATACAGTGTTAGGAATATGAAACAGGACTGGTAAGGATGTCTTGGGTCATTAAATCCAGTTCCCTTCTGTTGCAGGCTATCCCATCATATAATTCTGTTCATAAACTTATCACGCTCCATTTTAAAACTGGTTGGGTCATTTGCCCCCACTGCTCCAACTGGAAAGCTGTTCCAGAGCCTCACTCCTCTGATGGTTAGAAACCTTCTGTCTGTCAGTCTTCCTCCAGCTTCAGTATCGATCAACGTCCCCATGCAATCATTCCTCTCTTGGAACTGCTAAAAGGGTAGAACAAGAGCACTTCCCAAACTGCTTTTTTGATGTCCTCAAATTTCACTTTTTGCTGTCATCACATCCCACACACTCTGTTGCTGGAGTACTCTGAGCTATCACTGTTATAAAACAAATTAGCTGAGACTATAATTTAGCTGTCATATCTTCTCTTATCTTTATTTGTCTTAGGGAAAGATAGGTAGGAGAATGTCTCCATCTACCAGTAAGCAAGGAGGTGAACTGTGCCTGTCCATCAAGGCCACTATAAAGGTTTATAGAACACACTCCCTCCTCAGTCTTTTTGCCTCACTCAACTTAAAAGCAGTGAACACCTGCCTTAGCTCTCTAGATCTCATTTTCCACAGATTCAAGTAGAACCACCAGATACAATGCTCACACAAATCAGATTAAATGTTTACCAGATAAGCAGTTATTTTAAAGTTTATAATGAGATCCAGTAATAGCTATAGAAACTGAAACCCATTTACACCACTAACAGTGATTTTGCAATATCGAAACAAATAAATAAATTGAAATGCTGGCCTGGATTTGAGGATCTAGAAGTGTGAATGAATATGTGTGTGTGTCTGAGAGAGGGAATTTCCAGTTTTGATTTTTAATTGCCAGAAATCTTGCAAGAACATTCTCATGAGATTTCTTCAATCTGTGCTTTCACTGTGTGTGTGTGTGTGTGTAGATAGATACAAACTTAGTTCATTAATCTTCCACTGACCTTAGTTTGCATATATGTAATGCCATACTCCCTGCAATAGGAGTGTTCCACTAACCTTGATTCCAACCTATATATGCTGTTTTCCTAATAGGAGCCTTCTCTCACTGACCTATGATTGGGTTCAGGGCCAATATTTGGTTCTCACTATAGGAGGGGTTAACTGTAGCTTCCCTTTCCTTTTTCTTTCCACGGGTGCTCAGGACAAGGATTTTAAGAAGGGCAGCTGGAGACAGAGAAGGGAGGAGAGAATGTTTGTGGGAAGGGAGGAGTGAGGGTTGAATTGGGAGGGAGGGGAAATCTTTTTGTTGGCTTTTGCATATCATAATTAGCTTTCATTTACACAAATAAATATTTATTTCTCTTAAAAAATCTGCTGATTACTGCTGCTCTTTCGCTGCTGAGCCACCTCACCTAGCCTCACCAAACTGAATGATGTCCCACCATGGGGTACAACAAAAAGATGTGGCTAAGTCTTGAAGAAATGCTAGAAAGGAGAATGGAGATACAAATAAACCATAAGAAGCAATATGGCCAAATCCAACCTCATCACAAAGGGTTTAACTCAAGCGACTGGCCATTTCCAGTTGTGGAAGTCAGACCATCCCTCAAAGGTATGTATTTCACCAGACTCTGAAATCAGCTGCCAAATGAAAGTAGTATTTCCTAACACAGTTGTCCCATAACTGTACACACAGGTGTATGGCAAACTGACCAGGGCCATAGGGTCAAACGGTGTACAGAGAATCCATATAACCCCAGATATTTGGACAGGTGTGAAAACAAAGCACACCTGTCCAAATACAGACACAGCCCCCTGAATATCATCTTGTTTCTTTGTGGAGTCATCTAAGCCATTTTCTTCTCCATAGGATTGCACTGGCACAGACATTACGGACTATCATTCCTGATGCTGGCTTTAAAATAAATCCCCCAACAGACAATCTCCTAGTGAGACTAAAAGAAGCTCAGCACAAAGGGTTTTTCACAGAGTTTTGCCATTTCAGACAATGGAATAAGCAATTTTCCTATCATCTGAAACTGGAAGCAGCAGTCTGTTGTCTTCAGGTAGATTAAACTGCAAATGGGTGATGAGAATGGAAGCCCAGAGAGAAGGGAGGGTAGGTTTTTTTCCTGCAAAAAGGGAGTTGTTTGGCTCCACATAAATATCTGTAATTAACATCAAAATACGGAGTAAAAAACAGACTAAAATTGGCCATTTATGCACCTCAAGTACAAAAATAAGGCCAGCTGTGCTTTATTATTTCTACACTAGCTTTTAATTCTGCGTGCGTATACACGCATACACACGACTTTAAAGAGAACATATGTCACTGCCCTTCATCTTACTCTATTCTCCTTATTCATTAATTTATCTCCCTTCAAAAATGCTATATACTAGCTGTAGTGGGATGGCTGCCCCATTCCTGGAGAACAGGGATTAAAACAGCCAAACTAGGCTGATTGAGGAAGCAGCCACAGCTGTGGCCAACTCAATTGGGGCCCAGCTGGCCATGATAAGAGGGCTGTGGGCCAGAAACTGGAGAAGTTTCACTCTAGTCCTGGAGGGGGAAGGACTAGCTGCCTGGGAGTAGGGTACCTGAAGCAGAGCAGAGTTGGAGAAGGGCAAAGGGAGCTGGGGAGCTCCAGCTTGGTAACCCTAGAGGTTCCAGGCCTTGCTAAAGGCCCAAGAAAGGTAGTGGGGGGCCTAGGGCTAGGCAAAGAAAGCTGGTCCTAACCCCTTGCCAATGATGAGTGGCCATTACAGACTGCAGTCTGTCCCAGTGAGTGGGTGCTAGATGATGACTGGCAGTAGCCACTGAGGCAAGGTAGGTTTAGAGGGCTGGGGGTTCACCGAGGAGGGGAGACCCAGAGTAAGAAGGTACTGCTGGGGCAGAACCCTGAGAGGGGCCTAAGGCAGGTTAGTCATCATCCTGGAGAGTGTGCTCCAGGCTGGAATTGAGCCAATTTCCAGGATGACCTGAAGGAAGTGCTGGGCTGGTGAGTCTTTGACCTTGCTACACTAGCCTATGAACAACTAACCTATGCAGGACTGAGATTTGACTCTTCCACAGAACACCCTGTTGCTGAAGTCCAGGAAATACAGAGCTGGGTAAGTTTTTTCCATTGAACAATTGCGCTATTGCAGTCTGAACATGCTACAAACAATCAAGCAACTGCACTGAGCCCTATAAAGGGGTAATTACAGTTATATATTTGGAAAATAAGTGCCATTGTGTGCACATTGCAAAACCAAACATCTCTGTCACATTCTGTCACACAGTCTCTGGTTATGACTTTGAGTAATGGTGTCGGCTGCCCCCTGAGGCAATCAGGGACAGAGTGGACTTTGGGTTTATAAAACTTGGCTACACTATGAAACATACCAATTACTGATAATAGCTGTCATCCATGGGTATAATTGAACAAGTGCTGACAACAGTCCAACTACAAGCAAAGTCAGGATTAAGATCCCATTTAGTACCGTTGTTTCTAACCTGGTTTCTAAAATGGTGCCAAACATGGTTTGGTACCATTTATGCTTATAATTTAGAAGTTTCAAAGGCTAGCTCAGATTGCTAGCCCTGTTTTCAGCAACCGGTACATCCTGTACATTTTCTAGTTTAGACAAAACACATGTGGCACTGTTCTTGTACATCACAACTCCACACAGTCAAGTCAAAGTGGTGACTAAGATGTTGGGGAGAGTGGGGAAGCAGTCAGTAAGCATACTGGAGAGCAAAAGGCATGTTCTGCTCTGGTTGGTATCTTCCTACCTGATTCCAAAAAAATAAGGGAGCTCTAGTCATGGGTGAGAACTCTGTTGTGCTGCACAAACACAGAACAAAATGGTGGTCCCTGCCCCAAAGAGCTTACAGTCCAAGACAACAGATGGCTACCGAGAGATGGGAAGTGTAAGGAAACAATGAGATAATATTGTTCAGCATAATAGGCAGTGATCTCAGCACACCAGCAGCATCTTCAGGTGCTTATCTATTGCCTTTAAAAATCTGGCCCTTAATGCCTAGAGCAGTATGATGCACTGAGATGCTGCAAAATTCAGCAGCCTGCTTCTTCAGAGGTATTTCATTCAGGGCCGGGGGAGGGCAAAAGGGGGCAGTTTGTCCTGGGTTCTCATTTGAAAGGGCCCCCAAACTCATTATGGCCTGGCACAGCACAAGCCAGCAAGTGAACAAGCAACAGAGGAAGGAGCATAGTGAGCTCACCCGGGGTCTAAGTCTGCATCCCAGGATGTCGTCTTGGATCTTGAGACAAAGACAATGGACTTTGGGGGAATATAAGCAGGAGCAAAGTTTTCCATCACTAAGGGGGTGAAAATAGACAGAGTTCTTGGAATTGGTGAAAGGTGAATTCTTCAACCATATGTGTTGAAGTCTCTGGGAGCTGACTATAGTTGAGAGAGTTCCTGAGACCAACAATGTCATCTATTAAGGTTTAGTCACTAGAAAGTTTGTTTTGTTTGTAACCATACCTGGCTGTTTCTCTTGCTTATTATGACTTAAATCTGTTCTTTATTAATAAACTTATTCTTGTTTTATTACAATACCAGCCCAGTGCTGTCTATTAAAGTGAAGGGAGTCTTCAGCTAACCTAACAAACTGATGTGTGCACCATCTCTTTGGAGCAGTGAACTTAATTTCTGTGAGTGTCACAGTGAGAGGGCTGGGCACTGCAGAGAAATGTCTTGAGGGAACTCAAGACCTGGGATTCATTGTCTGAATAGTTCAGACTGGCCGTGTCTTGAGGAGTTTGCTGGTGAAGCAGACAGACCAGTGTTGCAGGTTGCTGACACACAGTATAGTTTTCAGCAAAACTCTCCCTTGGTGAGGCAGAAAGGTAATATAGTGACTTATATTTCTGGGCATCCTGAACAGAACATCACAAACCCTTAAGTGGACTGGTCCTGGTTTACTCAGAAACCACTTCTTTCCTACAGTGATGCCAAGACAAGTGAGATAGGTTGAAGCACTCAGGCTAACAGCACCCATCCTGGCTTAGTCATAATCTTTTTCACTGAAAGAATCTCATCTCTAGAATTTGCTGTTCAATTTGTTAAAACCTAATTTTTTTTACTTAAAGGTCAGGCTGCACACTCTGTCTGTTTTCTGAGACTTTATCTGCAAAAGTTTTAGTTTTGAACGAATTGGGGAGGATCTTGGTGGTTCTGACACAGCAGGTCTTAATTACTGACTTAAAGCACTTAAGGGCCCATGTTTAGAAAACAAAATAAATAGGAATTCTCACTCACTTTTCACAGTTGTCCAAAGATATTTTATTATGCTTCAACCATATTAGGGAGAAAATGGCTTTAGACATTTTTCTCTCTTAGAATTCCTATGGAACTGAAGTGAAACCTATAATAAATTGAGAAGCTATCTTTAGAGTTTCTCTTGGGCTAGTGAAATTATTGTAATAGCATAACTGAGAAGATAGAAATGGTAGCTAAAGTAAATAATGGTTTGTTTGTTTGTTTTTTTTGTTAAAGAAACAGACCCATCAAACTTGCAAACAGGTGTTTTTTCTGTAAGCCAACAGAAACCTAACTTGAGACAAAGCATGCTTTGTATCTCTCCAGCTCTCTTGATCTGCAATGGATGTTGAATATATTTTGGTCAATGCCTAGGGCTAAAAAGAGGGAAGCATGTCTTACAATTTGCATTTTTGTGCTATTATTGAATATCTTTGGAAGACGGATGAATTACTGTGTTGGACTTTAAGTAATAGTTTTTTTTTTTCCCCCAGGAGTGAGCCATCATAAAACATATATCCCATAGCTGCTATTTGTAGGATGCATAATAGTTGATCTTGAGAAATATCTGCTGAAGAACAGAGTACACTGGCCATTGTTCTCAATGGCACTGAAAGGGAGAATGGAATAATTAAGAGTTGGCAGAATCAGAGCA
Source organism: Dermatemys mawii (assembly GCA_007922305.1). Lineage (NCBI taxonomy): Eukaryota > Metazoa > Chordata > Testudines > Dermatemydidae > Dermatemys > Dermatemys mawii. Next base: position 24,876,668 of record ML677364.1, read on the forward strand.
ATTTATTTATTCTTCAGTAACATCCTACCTTTACTCATAAGTAACCTTGAGACCACTGGAGTGCTTGTTCAAGTCACCGGAATGACTCATGGGAGTTAGGACTAGTCACAGGAATATTGGCTCTGTTTCAGCTGTAAAGCTCCGACACATATACATATTTTACCACTGACTGCAATGTCAAGTGGCTTTTATAAAAATTAGCATGCCGAAGGACACTATTTCACAACATGAAGTGGTTCATTAAGGGAATTTTGAAGTTAAAAATGCCTATAAAATAATGTAATGTTTAAAAAAAAGAGCCAAGAGGATTTTTACTGCATGGATTTACTCTGCTATATAACTCAGATATTAAAAAGCTCCAGCCATAGGCCCAATCCTGCATCAAGATTTGCCCCCCATAGTGAAAGTGCAGGATTGGGGTTTTAATTTGGTCTTTCACTGTATTTGTTTACATCATGTCCTTTGGCGTGGGTCAGGAGTTGTGAGTATCTCTCAAGATCACGTACCTTCTTATTTAAAGACAGCCCTTGTACAGCAAGTAATGGCTTTTCAGATAAGAGGCTGATAATAGTTATATTTCAAAACCCCACAGCCCAGTTTCTAGATTGAACCAGCGTTTAGTTACCTACTAGAAATTATCCTTCATCTCGTCTAAAATAAGTTGTTGTGAATTACTATGTACTGGATAGTATTTTATGGATAGAGGGCTGCAATAATCTTTGCAGGTTAAGTGTTTAATCTTTTTTTTTTTTTAAAAAAAAGTATGCCATCCCTAAATTAACATACGTAAAGGATGAGAACAAAATCCTCAGTCTTTTTTTGATTAAAGCAATTTGGAAACAGAAATGACTTTCTCACTATATAAATTTCTCCACTGTGGCTGTACAAAAAATATTTTCTCTATTTTCAATGGACAATGATTATTTTTAACCTTAGGGACATATTGGTAGCGAATAAGATAAAGGGGGGGCATAATGGTCAGCATAAGGCATCGGAAATCATTAAAGTGAAGGCTAATTACTTTAGTCTGTTATTTCTGAAGTGCCTACCACTTCTATATAAGACCTTTGGTATAATAATCAAAATAAATTATGTGCATTGTCGTTGCAGCTGAAACATTGGCCTTGTGGACACACACAAAAAGGCACCTGAGCAAACAATTTGCCTTCTAAAGCAAAACTGTAATGCCTATTTAATTTAACATTTCCCCATTTTAAAATAAAGGCTCAAGCCCCATTCAACAACTGACAGCTATTTATAGCTGCCAATAAATATCAGGATTTGTTTGGGACCATTACTTTTTTATTTTTCCATATGCTTGCAGTAAACTTCTTTTGTTACTTTTCCATACTGGTCCAGCAAAGTTAATGTTGTGCTTTTATTAGTATTTGCTAAATATTTATGTGGCATTTAAATAGATTTAGTTTTAGATGTCTTAGTTAAATTTAGGAAAAACTCTATACTAAAAGTTCTTCTCATTTAAAACTTTCATTTGGATTTATTTGTGTTGGAGCATTTATGACCTGAATCCCAGTTACTTCAGAGGAAGGACAAAGTGAAAGACATTAAACAACATGGCTCTAAGAAACAGAACCCAGACAGTCGGACATTTCATAGCGTAACTATGCTGCTGTTAAAAAGTTTTAAATGGTAAATGGAAAGATTTTTCTCAGTGTAACTAGAATCCTTATGTCAGAAGCCCAGGATCACACAGTACACAGACTAGGGTTTAACAGATTAACAGGGGAGCAAAAGCCGCCTTGGTCTCTAACACAGTAGTCACAAGACTAGTGTTATGAGTAAAGCAGGCCAGAAAATGCAGACCTTTTTCTAAAACATTTTTTGCATTTTTGAAAAGTGTTCCTTACCAAACCAGGATGAAACTCAGAACGGTGACATTTTTCACTGGAAGAGATTTAAAGAAAAATGACTATTCTGGTGTCTCAGCTGCCCACCTAGAAAGCGCCGATCTGCTGTCCAGAAGCAGCATTACGGTCTGGAAGCTGGCCAACCTAGAATACTACAGCTCCATTGCTAACCAGTTTGGGGTTGGAAAGTTGACTGTAGGTAAAGTGAGTTTCTGAGGCAAGCAGGACTTATTTAGCCAATAGTGGTGGGCACAAACAATATCCCTGATGTAATTGCTCATTCTGAGAGAATGAGGTTTCCAAACTGCACCGGGGCCATTGAGGAAATTCATGTTCCATCATTTGCCCTTCTCAAGAAGCACATAAGTACATAGACCACAAAGGGCGCTACTCCATTATGATGCAGGCCCTTGTGGACCACAGAGGCCAATATATAGATGCCAAAGTGGGCTGCATGGGAAAAAATGAGCATGCCAAGGTTTTCTGATAATCAGGGGTCTACATTCATAAACAAGCTGGGACACTTTCTGCCACATGATATTGTCATAAATGGAGTTACTGTTCCCCCAGTTATTCTGGGGGAGCCCCATTTGCCTCCTTTTGCCTTGGCTTATGAAACCACATCCTGCGCCAGAGCCCTGCAGTAGGACTGGGATCCTGTGGGTCCCTCAGGACTGCTGCCATAATAGCGGGAGGAGGTAAAAAGTACTTAGTTGCGGGCAGGATTGGATGGGGAAAAAAAAACCTGTGGTAATTTGCAGAAAAGCATTTACAACTTTTAATACTTAAATTTAAGTGAAGGATAGAAAAAGATTTGATAAATCCCTGGGTTTAAGCAAGATTTGTTTTATTCTTTTAGTGGTAAAAATTGTGTCTGAATTCCATTATATACAATATATTAACTGACTGTTGTGGGGTTTGGTTTTTTTAGTAGCAAGAGGGAATCTGTCTTTCTTACAGGATTTATGGGATCTTTTTTTTTGCATTTTTTATATCACTGCCACCTACAAAAACCTATGTGGGAGTGGGTATTGCAGGGTGGGATGGGAGCAGGATTAAAAAATAGCCCCGTACAGGGCTCTATCCTGATCTCGGAGGATCTGGCAAAAGAAGGTTCAATTACTCTCTCATCTGGTACAGAATGGTTCTTGAATATGTGTTTGGCAGATTGAAATCCTCCTGGTGCTGTTTACACATACGTTTAGATGCCTCTGCCATCAATGCTGTCTGCACTATAGTCTCTTTGGCACTTGGTGTGCTCTTCATAATCTTTGTGAGGCATTTGCCCTTGAACTGAGTAATCACAGTAGTGGATTGCTGAACCTATACACTCAGCCCGAGAGGGCACTATCACAGCTGGGGCAGGATGCCCTGAGGCAGCACCAATCAGGGATGCTCTGTGCTCCCATGTTATGGACTTGCATGAGCCGATGGAGGAGGGAGAATAGTATGTTTATAAATGTGCTTTTACAATCTTTACAGTAAATGAGGCACTGCTGCATCATGCAGTGAAATGTGTATGGGGGGATGGATTGCCATGCATTGTAGCTATGAATGACAGGACTGCTTACAAACTGGTAAGAACTGTGGATTTACAGTATGGCTTGATGTAGAGAAATGTATTGAGAAATAGTATTTTCATAAACTTCCCAGTTGCCCTGTACCATGTATCTGCTCTGACCAGGGGTACTGAAAGCAGAGACCGAGCTACACTGGGGTTCCCAAATTGCTAGCAATAGCAACTGTGGGCAACTTTTAGCTTATTTCCTTGGGGTAGCATACCATATTAAATATAAAAAACTAGCCAGGACTTTTCTGTCTGCTGCTGCGGTATCAAGCAGGGTTATGTGGGTTAGTGCAAGTTCCCCTGCTCTAGCACAGGCAGCATAACTAAAATGTTAAATGACAACATCCAATGTTTATTGTCACTGAAAGGTTCAGCTGAGGGTTGGCGGAAAGCAGTTCTAAACCGCTTCAGAAATAATGACATCAATCTGAATGCTCTCAGCAACAGAAGCAAGAGTCACTGCAGAGAATGCCTTTGTCTTCGCATCATTTCTGGCAGTTAATGAGACCTACAGGGGATCTGCATACAGAAACACACTGCTTGTTTTGTTTTTTAATTTTTTATCTGGAATGTTTATTGGTCTCCAGTCAATCCCTGTTGGAATTGCTCTCTTGCAATATATATGGCTTCTGTTATGCAACAAATAAATAATTTAGAGAGGCAAGGCGGATGGGGCAATATCTTTTATTGGACCAACTTCTGTTGTTGAGAGAAGCTTACAGAGAGCTCTTCCTCAGCGTTCTCTCACAAATAAAACTGGTCCAACAAAAGAGATTTCTTCACCCATCTTTGTCTCTCTAGCATCTGGGGCCCAACACAACTACAACAACCCTGCATACATAAATTTCTAAGAAGAAAGACTTTGCACACTTGAAAAAAAAACTACGTAGTCCTCCACTGACATATGCTTCCTCTCATTCATTAAGTACTAATGAAGTCCTGCTGCTGTATTTCTCATACAGGAAACCAAAAGGCTCTTGGTTTCTGTGCAGATCTCTGACTTCCTGATGCACAGTTCTTCATTTTAGTTGTTATATTGCCCCCTCTCACCACATACACTGACACATACCTCCAGCCACCAAATGCACTGGGAATCTTACCGGGAAACATTCAGGTTTCCTTTCTCAGAATGAGAGAAAGTGATCTTGTGGGGACGGATGGCTCCGCTATCCCTACACTCAGATGTGATGTCAGTAAAACTGGAGTATGACAGATGTTGTTGTGCTTGGACTCTCCCCATGGCTCCTCTTAATCAAAATCCTGTTAATGAGAGTACATCTTTACATATTTGTCTTCTGACAGCCAATCAGAGATAAATCTGCCCAAAGGCTAAACAACATATATACATATCCCTGTATCTGTCTGGGATTGTGAGTACAGTAGGAGTAGACATGATTTCAACCATTCTTCAGATGAAAAGGGGGCGGGGGGAGAGGGATGCACACTGTTATAGAGAGGTTAATACATACCTTAAGCCACCTATTCCAACTCCAGTGTACATTCATGGGTTTATGAGATGAAATGTGGATATACTCAATATTCCACATTCCTGTATATTCCCTTCATTATTCCTTAGTTCCCCACAGCTGTTTCTGAGGCCTTGTTTACTCAAAGCTGTACTGATACAAACTGAATTGGCTTTTTAAAAAGATATAAACAGGTACAAAAGGGCTGTGTGGGAACATTTATTTTGATACAAAACTTGTTTACTTGCTTAGCTTATATCAGTTCCTAATCAATTTAAGATAACCCCAAATAAGATGCTTTTAAAACAAGAGTGTCCACACAGTCTTATGTATCAGTCTGTTTACATTCACACCTTAAATTATATGGGTGCAGGGTATTTTTGTAGGCCAGGCATTAGCTAGAGAAAAACACCTTAATGAAAACCTGGTGATAAACAGAGCTGTGTGAAATTCAGCAGTGTGAACACTTCTTTTTGTTTCATTTTGTATGTGATTAAATGCTGCCCCTTGAATTTCACTGCAAACTCTGGATTCTAATGGAAAATCTCAGAGGAAATTGTTTATGCTGCAGTTTCTTATGATTTCAGCACAAAAACTGTGGAGCGGTTTTGATTCCAATGCATAATTCTTGTCCCTGGAAATTCAGTCCAAGTTCACTCAAAACTAAACTCAGTTTTTCTGGAAGGTTCATCAGCAAACCACTCAGAATTATAATTGAGTAAGTTTGGATTTCACTGTAAAAGTTTGCTCTCTTCATCAAATCTTATTCTCTGAAGAGAAGAATCTTTTACATCTAATCATAAGAAATTTTCAGCCATGCTTGTTATGTCATGTTTAGTGCTGTGTGAAATTTTACATTCTCTGTGTACATTTATCATGCAATAAAGCTGGCATTTTCATGAAAGCATAGAAGTGTTCTGTAGTTAAATGTTTACCTCTCTTCCCAGAGACAATCCCATGTCTAATTTAAATGGGATAATAGCAGTGGGTACGTCTATACTACCTGCTGGATCGGCGGGTAGTGATCGATGTATTGGGGATCAATTTATTGTGCATCTTGTCTAGACACGATAAATCAATCCCCAGTTGATCCCTGTACTCCACCTCCACAAGAGAAGTAAGCAGAGATGACCGGGGAGCCGCCGAGGTTGTCTCGCTGCCATGAGGATGGCCAGATAAGTCGAACTAAGATACTTTGACTTCAACTATGCAAACAACATAGCTGAAGTTGCATATGTTAGTTTGACTCCCTCCTCCTCCCCCCACCCCGTGTAGTCCAGGCCAGTGATTTTCTTCCGGGGGAACAATAAACCCTGACTTAATCCTACCTAACCTCTCTCTTAAACCAATGGGAATGGAGGGCACTTCGTAACCAGCAGGGAATGCTCAGCACCTCACAAGATCAGGCTCTGAGTGCATGGCCAACAGCTGGGAAAGAACCCGGTTTCTTTTCACGTCTGATCATTTCTGGCTGCACCTTTCAGTAGACAGATGAGGAAAAAGTGAAAACCTCCTCGAATGATAAGGAATAGCAGGGTCTAATGATGACTCCCTCAGAGAGCAGAAGAGATTATTTGGAGTTGAAAGTTACTACAATGGTTTTCCCCCAGTGTATTTCCAAATGAAATTTTCTCTTGGTCCTCAGGATGCCACTGAGTCACCAATAAAGTAAGGAACATGCAATAAAGAAGCAACGACGAGTTCTTTTTTAATGAGAAAATGTGCAATCCTCCAGAGTCCCAAAGTCGGTACATTTGCAAATGAAAAATCCATTTATCTGACTCGTGAACATATTTTAAAAGCACTCCTTCCTGTGGGCCAATTACATGCTCTTTGGTTTAGCTAAATGAAACAATAGAAAAATACACCTGGGGCAATCAGCAGAGGCTTGTGGCCTGGTGATCGATTTAGTCTTGAAGGAGTTTTATCATCTTTCTTGGGGACTGTAACTTGCTGGGATTATCACATCTGAGCTTGCTCATAAGGCTGACTAACAAAGTCAGACTCTCTGAACTTCCCTTACACTAGAACTTAAGTTATTGAAATGTAACTTGATTTTTGGTTGTTGTTGTTGTTCATTCTTGAGCACACTTGTCATTTATTTAGTTGTAAATAAACTGATTGGTAACTTTTCTGTATAGAAAAACAACTATAGATGAGGGCATCAATTTTAACACTACTTATTAAAAGTTGTAAATGAATGCTGGAAACCCTGTAGAATGACATTATAATTTTGATTCTGTTAAATAACCCATTTAATGTCAGTCAGTATGTTTTACACATAGGAGGTGCAGACAATAGCTGCTACAACTAAGGTTATAGTTCTAGACAGTGAGATAAGGAGGTGCTCAGATATTACACTGTTGGGGGGCATAGAGCAGATAGATCTCCCCAATTTCAGATGCTTATTTAGGTCCAACAAACCACCATATCACAATTTTCTTGTTCTTAAAACTTCCAATGGAGTTAAAACTATGAACTAAAATGTCATATTATAAAAAAAATGGAATTGTCGCGTATGAGAGAGACAACACTGAGGAAGAGTTCTCGCTTTTCTGGCACACGAGGTAAGTGTTCTGTTTTTTGTTTTAAAAGACATGTGTATGTAGTGGCCTCTGGTGATTTTCTCCTGCCTCTGCAAGTAAAAACAGTTATTCCATTGCCTGGAAATGCAAAGCCAGATTTTTTTCAAAGAATAATCTTTGAATTCATTTCCATGCTCAGTACATTTGTTGTTGTTGGAAGGAAACACCTGTAAGGTCGAATGACGGT
>ML677364.1:24889340-24952245 GCA_007922305.1 Dermatemys mawii
GATATTCTCTTTTGCTACTCCACACACCATACATGTACTCTGCTTTGGAGTGGGAAGGCAAAGGATTACTAATGTGTGTGCTTGTAGTCGGGTATGTGTGTTGGTCTCTGCCATGAAGGGATTCTCTCACTCTGGTTCCCTCTGGATGCCATCTAAGGATTCCCTCACATGCAAAGGCTCAAGGGTCTGGATCGCTTTTAGCCTTTTGGAATTAAAAACAGAAGGCTCAATCGTGCTCCCATTGAAGTCAGCCAGCACCAGATCCTCAGTTGATATGAACTGCTGGAGCTCCATTGACTTCAGCATAGCTCCATGGATTTATACCAGCGAAGGATACAGCCTTGAGCATTTTGCTGCTATATTCAGTGGAAGAAAGTCGAAGTCCAGAGTTTGTAGAGTCAGACTCTGTCTATCTCTTTCTCAACACCTCCACCATCCCTTCTTAGTTTTTAAACACACTCATTTCAATTTAGAAGTGTATCTGACTTTCATGGAGATTCATGACTGATGAATCAGCCTTTGATTTTTACCAGTACAGGAAGTACAGTAAAAGGAACAGTCTCAATATTGCTTAGCCCAAATGTTCAAAAATCATGAATCAGGCCCCCACATAATTATGCCTGACTTAAAAATCACAAGATACTTAAAATAAAGTTTGAGACCTTTCCATTTGCCTTCTGATCCTTCATCCCTGAAGGAAAGGTGAGTTTTGCCATTGTGTACAACGGGAGCAGGAGCAAGCCGTAAGTACTGTCAGTGACTTTTCAGAGTCCTCCCTCTCAGGGGAAGGAAATCAGAAGGAAACAGAACAGTGCTTCCTTGTGACAAAAACATCAACAAATAAAAACCAACCAACCAAAAAACACCCAGCACAACTCTGTCTTTTGTACACATCATAACAATAAAGCTAAATGTTCATTTATAACTTGACAAAAGGAAGCCACTTTCCCATAATTGTTAGGGTAGTTGGTATGTGTTCAGGGGTCTCTTCATTGGAGCTCTACCGAGCTGCCTGCCTGGCTAGGGTATAGGCTAAAGCCTGGCTGCTGCTGATCACACTCTCCCTGATAACCTGCCCACTATGCATGATGGACACAGGCTAAACTAGTTGAGTGCTGATTGTCTGTCTTCCAATGGCTTCCCACCATTCCCTGTGTGCCAGAAGGACAGACAATTCACTGGGAAAGAATCATGCAGCAGTTCTGCTTACTGAAGTGCAGAGAAACACGGGATTTGCCCCCTAAAGTCCGTACATTGAGGAAACATCTGTTCTCTAACGGCTCTGTTCTACTCAGCTTCAAAGCATTTATTGGCAGGAAATAGGCTATCATGTGTGTCAATGTAACATGGCCAATCTGCTTCATAAGGCAGAGTGCAATTTTGGACAGTTGCTCACTGAGGCAGGGACTCTCTGTAACCAGCAATCATGCCAGAATAGTAGAACAGAGAGACTCTATACAGAGACCAAGCTTTATTCACTACCTTAATATACTGAGACAGACATTTCTGTGATACGTTTGATAATAACTATATGTTGTAGGTGCACGGCGAGAGTTCTGGGCACTGGGCCTCTGTCCTAGCTGTATAAAGAAAGCAATTTGTCAAACCAGCATCTGAAACAGATGTTCAAGCACATTAGAACCTATCTGAGGCACCATTTCTTCAGCATAAAGCAATACATATTGTACCTGCTATCTGTTGGCAAGTACATGAAGACTAAGAGAGCAGATGTTATCTTCCTCTTGTGATGGAATCTAGTTGACAGTATACTTTGCCCATTTGCACCTTTTGCTTAAGAAGCTGGCAGAAGTTATGTATATAGAGTACCATATGTTGTCTTTTATGGCCTCTCTAAATCACTATTGCAAATAAAATGCACAATTAATTTCAAAACAAAAGAAGGTGTACCCAGCTCACTCCCACGCATTTGTGGATATAATTATCACATGTAAGTTCTCTTTCTTACCAGCAGAGGTCATGCCATGACCATGGCTGCACTGATTTGCTTTCCAAAGTCCCGGATACTTTGGTGTTTACCAGTGCTAACACATTTCTAGAGGAGATCCACTGGGAAATGCAGTTCAAATACATCTGCTCCTAGGATGGAAAAAAGGGAGGCTATATTTGATATATTTATTTGATAAGAAAGACATAGTGTTTTACATTATGTTTTTGAGAGCCTAGCTGTTAGTTAAACTAATTCTTTTATTTACTGTTTGAATAAAAGAATCCATTCTGCATTTCACCATGTTTGCATGTCTAAGTCAAAGATCAGTTGTTCTGTGTCATCGTCTTTTTATTTAAAAACATGTTTTACTTGACTTGGCATTACATTAAAGTATAAAACTTCCTTGGGGAGGGGGAAAAAGCTGATTATTTCAGCTACACTATGAGAAGCAGAATGGCTTTCAGGAATTTAAATGAAAATCATACACATTTTATGAAGACTATACTTTTACATCAGATTTCTAAAAGCGCCTGTTCTGATTGTTTGCTTAACACACTTTGGTCTGGGGAAACCACTGAAGTATCAGCATTTAAGATGCGGAAATTAAGCATGTTGTAGGTCAGTGCTGAAAAGCATCAGTGGAGCTGTGATGTGATGCTTCTAAATCACCTGAATAAATGCTATTATTATTTCTATTTCAGTAACATCTAAGGACTCCAACCAGAAGTCCATTCTTCGAGGCAGTCTACAAACACACAGCACAAAGACAATCCCTGACCCAGAAAGCTCAAATCTAACATTTTGTACAAAACATGAATAAACAGATAATGAGAGGACTATATGAACATGTAGGAGATCGGTATTTTGGCAGAAATTAGCCAACAGACTGGTCACAGAAGATACATGACTTCAATCTAACCAGTGCCAGGTGGCAGTAATATGTAGGCATCAGAAGAACGGTTTTGAGGGGAGATAGGTTATATCTGGTTCCTTCTAGTATTGTCAGTCCATCATTTCTATAAGCAGCAAATTCATTCAAGTGACAACATATATCATCTCCTGGATTAAGAGCACCTGGATCAAATTCAGCCCAAATTCAACCCATGACCAAAGTGATTCTGGTCAAAAGAGAAGAAACACTAAAGAACCAAATTGGATGTTATCACTTCTCTGCCACTGAAAAAAAGCCCCCAAATTCATCACTGTGATTAGATAGTTTGGAGTCCTGGTTGACTCACCGCTAAGCATGGATGACCAGAGAGCATCAGTGACTAAAGATATCTGCTCTAGCTAACTAGGAAATGTCACCACTTCCCCTCAAGCAAGAACTTGCATGCAGGACTGGTCACCTCCAGGCTGGACTACTGTAATTCACTGGATGGAAAGCTGAATGGGTATAAAATGCAGCTGCACGCTTTCTCTATTATTTAGGCCACAGTGAGTAAATCACCCTTGTGCTCCAGTCCCTGCACTGGCTTCCAGTCAATGCCTGAGGCCAGTTCAAGACCTTTGTCCTACAGGCCATGCCTCAAAGAATTTACTATCCACGTTTAGATTTAATGAGTAATTTTTGTTTCATAATGGCTTTAATAAAGCCTGCTTCATTTCATGTTTTTAGTGAAGGGAGGTGACTGTGTGTCACAGCGCTGGCCTCCCACCTTGGGGACTTGCCAGCCCCTGGTCCTTCATGTCAGGGCAGACAACAGCACAGGTCCTGCTGTGGGAGACTCAGCCCTCCAACTGAGTCCCATGGGAGTTGGCCCCTTTGAGGACTATCAAGATTCCAAGGGAAAAGAAACACAAAGGAAGGAACATAAGCCCAGCATGGGCTTCCCTTCCTTCAGGGAGCCTATGGTAGGTAGGCCATAGTCCTGTTCAGCACTCACAGGTGATCATTGGTAATAATCACAAAGTGATTGTTCCAGGCCAGGCCCACCTTCCCCTGATGGGGGAGAGAAGTGCAAGAGGTGACACATCAGCAGTCATTTGAGCAGTTCCTGCTCTCAGTCCAGCTCCAGAAGCTGAGGACTGCAGGTCACCTCTGCTTCCAGATCTGCCAGTCACTGAGCTGGGCTTACCCCTTTTAGATTCACCCTCCAAGCCAGACATTCCTTGCAGGTTGAGCTTAATTGGGCTCAAAACAGTTCATTAACCCTCGCCTCACCAATATGAGGTGGTGGAAAGGGACTGGCAGTGGGAAGTGGGGTTGGGGAGAGGGCAGACTCAAGGTACAGAAGGATGAATGCAAAGGGCTTGATGCAGTGGAACTGGCAGTAGGTCAGCAAGATTAATGAACTAGGCAATACAAGGCAGACTGAATAATAGCAGTGAGGACCATGCTAAGTAGGTATACACCAAGCCACCAGCATGGGAAGTAAGGGCTAAATTCTGCTCTTATTTACACCCTTAGAATACCACTGTCTTCAGTGGGACTGCAGGCGTGTAAATGATTGCAACAATAAACCTAGCATTTTCGGTACCAAAATATACATTGCAGTGAATGTTTGTGCATTTCTACTAGGATGATTTCAAAACCTTCATCTATTGTCATTGTACAAATGGAGTGAGACATACTAAAATAAAGGTAGAGAAGCAGCCAACATCGGTAACCGTAAGATCTTACATTCCATGCATCATTATCTTTTTTAAAACATTGAATCTTTGAACTGCGAGGAACAGGTGAGATTTGTATGTAACACTAGATTACATGATTGATGAACAGTCATTACCTTGAACAGTTGGTAATCTCTTTCTTTAGGATTTATCAATATTATTTAGCCCCTTCTGTCAAACTGGCTAAGACAATATTAGACATTGTATAACCAAGTCACCCCCAACAACAAAGTGTGTAGGGCTACTGATTGTAGTTGGTGTTACCCCTTCAAGCTACTTATATGAAAGCCTTTATGTGGTGCAAAATTACAGTGCAGTTCAATACATTAACATATAATGTGCATGATTATGCAGTCCTTAACTCTGGTATACTGTTGTTTGGAAAATTAGCTGTTCACTCACAAACATTAGATGAAGCACTTGTGAAGCACTTTGAGATCTACTGCTGACGAGTGCTAGACACATGCTAGGTATTATTATCACTATGCCTGCCTGATACAGTGAATGGCCTACGAGAGCTATGTAATATCACACACACACTACTCAGGAAGCGGTTTAATATTGTAGTGAACATGTAGTTTCACTACAGAGTCCCACTTCTACCTGTAGTTGCAGAACACTGTTAATTTTGAGTTGTCTTTTGTCATGTATGTGTACATCTTTCAGTAAATCCAGTCGGAAGATTGCTTCAGCCATTGTCCTGGAAACATTGTTTCCCAGCTCAGCTGATCTGCAGTTAATTTCAGAGTTCCTGCTAAACTAATTGCTGACTGAGAGCTACCAGATGAGTCTCAGCCCACCATAGTAATTTCTTTTCTTTTGACATTACGGATGGTTCTCATGACCCCCTGTTTGGCAACACAGATATGACACCTTGGAGGGTTGTCTGATCTCATGAGCGCTGCCTTTTAAATAATGAATAGTTTTGGATCCAGCACTGCTCAAAGCACTACTCCGGGTTCTAGCACAACCACAAAGTGACTCTTGAGAACTAGTCACCTGCCTTGCAGAGGATGAGTGTGTACTGATTCTGACCCAGAACAGCTTTGTCAGTACATCTTCTTAACAGTTTGTTGATGTTTACCACCACCTTGGGGGAATTCTTTATGTGTCTGTAAGCATCACTCAGTCCAGATGCTGAGCTAATTGCACTTAGGGGCAAGTTCATAGAGAGTGTATGTAAAGCCTTGCCCATGGAACTATGTCTAGGCATGGTGACATTAATCCTATTAGGCATAATACGTCTCTTAATGTTCATGTCTGACTTTATATTACCAGGACTGTAGCCTCTAATTTTCTGTCCTTTCCTGAGAAGGAAAATAATCCAAACTGCTTTGTTGAATGGATCTTAATTGTCACAGATGCTGACCTGGATATGTAGTGGTTTTATTGATGTTCATTACAGAGCTAAGACGGTAATGCCTGTTTCTTTCCCTGCTGGAAAGGACGTTGCCTTTACAGTTCAGTCACCTAGCCACGTGACAGTTGAATACTTTTGCAAGCTATTCACAACTGCAAGTACTTTTGGGAAAACTTGTACTGTGGACAGCCACTGGAAACAAGACTACCATTTGCTCACGTGCATAGTATTTGCAGGCTCAGAGCTTAAGGTTAATAGTGAAATCTTACAGCATTCAGTGTTTCATGTGACAGGGCCCATAACCTAGTGCCTTGGTTCACTTAAAGTATGTAGAATCACAACAATTTGGTTTTAAAAATCCATTGCCATAATGTTAGCTATTCCATAAAATTTAATCCAACTTTGTAGGCATATTCAAATGTGTTTTAAATATTTCTTACAGTTCTATACTGAGAAATAAGGTCATGAAGATACGGTCTGTAGGGTAGTATCCTTTTAAATAGTTTGTGAGCCTTCTAGTGTTTCTCACTGCATTTAGAAACCACCAGAAACCCATCCAAGCAGCAATAAGTATGTAGCTAGGCCTTGCATGTTTGTGTATCTTTAGTGAACAGGGTTATTTGGGATCCAAGAATTCAGTGTAGTTCCCCATATTGATTTTGTTTTGTAAAGCACAAAAGACAACAGAATTACCAAGGAACACCTCTTGTATTTTCCTATCAAATGCATTATATTTTCAAAAAAACCCATGATATTCCAGTTGACACCTTCCCTACATTTTGAAGTGTCAACTTTTACAAATATATGCATTCTGGGAAAATAAAAAGTCACTCCAGATGGTAAAAAATAAAATAAAGAGAGGCTGAAATCTATTTTATAGTAATACCTGTACTACAGGTGAATTGGATGTACATTGATTAACAGACTAGCAATACTTTTAAGAAAATGAACTTTCTATGACTGAAAAAATTGAGCTTAGTATGACTTATAATTTTTAAAATGTTCTTTTTAATAGCATATGGTAATAGTTACTATGGCAAATACTTCCTAATTTATGAAAAAAATAAGGTACTTAGATTTTTGTCTAGGCACTGAGACATACAGCCAGGCCTTGACCCTGCAAATACTTGAACAGCAGGTAGCATGATGCATACACGAGATTATGTGCTTTCCTTTCCTCTCCTACCCAAAGCCTTCCCTCCTGGTGTCTCTGTCCAAATTCACATATTTTCATATATATAGCGCAAAATGAAATGCAAAATAAGTTAATAATTAAAGCAAATTAATAATATGTGCATAATCGTGTGTAGGTAAACACAATAGAAGGCTGACTCTACATGATTTACACAGAAACAATATTTTTGCTCTCAAAATGTCTGTGCATACAGGCATGTCGCGTCTTGCGCGAGGGTTCTGTTCCACGGTTACCATGTAAAGCGGAAACCACTTATAGCCAGAACCCATTGACTTCAATGGCGGGCGAAATCACGCCCCTACAGAAAGTTTTTTTTAAAAAAATTTCCACTTTTTTTTTTTTGCCGACTGCATAAAGCGGAAATCACGTAAATACGCCTAAGACGCGACATGTCTGCATATAATTGTGTGCACAGATTAGAGAGAAGGTTGGACGCACCTTTGAAAATGTGGTCCATTGAAACACCTGGTCTATCCTCCTTCCACAGTAGGATTATTCCTCATAGCATATTCACCACTGAACACTTGGATGCAGAACTATGTCTCAATGATAGTCAATAACGATATTATAGGTCTTTATTTTTCAACTTATATACATGATCTGAGCTGGGTGGGAACCAGATTTTCCATTTCAAAGGAAATTCTGTGATTTTTAATTTTATTCCCATTGTAAAATAAAAACACACAAATAAAAAATAAGTTTCCTGTGAAATGAACCCCACAATTTTTTTTGTTTGTCTGAAACATTTGTTCTAATTTTGACCTTTTTTTAAACCTTCTAAAATTTTTGTATCTAACAATGGATTTATTTTTGAAACAAAAAGCAAAATATTATATTAAGAAAATGTTGAAATTGGATGTTTTGACATAATTTAAATGTTTCATCAGGTGCGTTTTCAAAATAAAATTTCATCGAAATAGACATGCTTTTCAAAACATTACAATTTTAAAGCCTATGGCATATTTCACTGGCAAATTGTTTCAACAAAAAAATTCCAACCAGCTTCATAAATGAGGTTAGTTCATTTCTTTGGGAAAGTTCCAACCAGGAGAAGATAAATTATTAAGAGGACATTAAGAGTAAAGAAGCACAAAAACATAGTTAAATTTTTAATGTTCAGGAAGTAGTAAGTTGTTTGTTATAAGAGGTTTTGTGTTTGCTATAAAGCTTGTCAAGCTATTATTCTAAAGCAAATTTATATTTTTAAGGTCTCCATGGAATATTTATTTTAAAACATCTGTTCATCTACAAATCTGGAGGGACTTGGAGTATTTTGTTTTAATAATATGACATTTTATCCATTTGGATATTTTGAAAAAGAGTAATATTTGATCTATATTTAAGCACATTGGAATAGCTTATATGCTGCACAAGACGTGCAAATGGCCTGGTCAGAGATGAGAACTATTGGACAAACATAGAAGACAAATAGCCTTGGGGTGCAATTGAATTACACAGAGGGAACCTATCATTCAGAATCCAATAGGACATTCCAGCTTCCCAATCAACACCTTCCTGGACAGCAGGGGCCAGATCTGCTGTGGTGGTGTCTCATTTGGGCATCTCAAATTTGGCTTTTGTGTGGAGTTTGAGGAAGTACTAATTTTCTGTTATTCAGTCTGAGTTCTAGGTATAATCCAGAAGGAATTATGGGAAGCCTCTAAATTTGAGCACTCAGAAGGTCTCAGAGTGAGCACGTACCTATGGATGACCTATGGACTGTAGTCTGTGTGATTCCGAGGAGCTTCTTGTGGGCTCCCTCATTCCCTCAGATGCTTCATAATCTACCATCACCCTCACAGTCCCTCTTAGAAAAATCTTTCACAAATTGCAAATATATAATAGCCAGAATGTAATTGTTTCTCTCAGTAAATGGAAAGCTATTGTACAGCAGCAGAAGAAATCACAAATCTGGGACAGATGGACAGAAGGACAAGAGATCATTATTATCTACCTGTTTTTGGTAGTACTCACAACATGCTAGGTGCTTTCCACACAAAAGAACGCAAAATCCCTGCTCTAAGGAATTCCCAGCCAAAAGACAAACAAAGAAGGTAGAGCAAAGGGTATAACATGATAAATATACAGTTCTGATAACTACAAATAAATCACTGACTTTGATGGGCATTGGCTCACAAACCTAGTCTAAACCAGACAGGTAAACATGTTCAATTATTGAATTTGGTACATAAATTAAGAAACTAAGTTTACTGCTAACCTGGTGAGGAGGGCTTTACACTAAGCTTCTAAACTGCCAGGGGGTTCTCCACCCCTTCCCTCAATGCCCCACACCTGTCCTGCTTCTTCCCACCCTCACTCCGCCCCTTCTCTTCCCATCCTCTCCCCCCACCTTTCTTGCCCAGTTCTGCCCCCTTCACTGAGCATGCTGTTTCCTCAATTCTCCCCCCACCAGCACCTCCTGATGCCACTAAACAGTTGATCCACTGTAGTGCTGGGAGGGCGGGGGGAGGCGCTGTTCGGGGGGGCCGGGGGGCGGGCAGAAGGGGGGGGGGGGGGGGGGGAGGAGAGGCGTTGATGGGGCGGGCTTCAGCCCCCGAGTACCCACGGAATCAGCACCTATGGCTAGTATCAAATGTGGCTGTCCATGTGGCCGTCCATTTATTAAGCAGCATTTCCCTCCAGGAACATGTTATACTCAAGTTCTGTTTTGACTGGAAGTTGCAATTCAAAACATAGTTTTCCCATCTATATAGCATGGTCCTTCATGTCTCACTGCACAAACCATATAGAGTTCTGTGTAGCATCTTTTTTGCAAGGGCCTTAATAGAAGGATTAGGAATTCTAAATATGACATATCCCATAGCAAAAACCTAAACAATTATTTGAATATCTACTTTTGTAAGCAAGAGAAAGTTGAAAAACTATTCCAAATGATCAATTGCCCTGCTTGGCAATGTGATTAAATCCGTTCAATAGGAAAGCTCCAGTACTTTTTTCAATTTGATTATTCATTAAAATGTCTACTGTACATTCCAGAATCATTACAATAAAACACTGAGGTTCTTAGTATTCAAAACTAAATCCAATAATATCATGGTATTAAGGATTATGAACAAATGTGCATTTAATTTGACTGCCTAATCATCTTGAATTTTTTTTCCACATTGGTATTAACGCTGTTTCTCTCCTCTTATATAAGTCCTTCTCTACTGCAAGAACAGCTGCAGTTCTCTGCTTGTTTATGCCCAACAGCATAAAGGTCCCCATAGAGAAGGGATAGTACAGAGCTGTGACCAAGTTTATTTGAAATAACTGAGCAGAAATGAAATAACTTTAGCTCTGACAGGCTTTGAAAGGTCTTTTTAAAAATAAAATTATTTCTCTGTCTGAGCACAACATTTCATTAATTAAAATGCAGCTTGCCAGAACCTTAGAGAGTTCATCTGTCAGTTTACCTCCTTATCTTCAAATCAACAACCTTTAAAAATATGACCCCTAATGGGTTTTAAAAGCAAAGGATATTTAAAATGTATGTTTCTGCAGGTGTACTATATCTGACCAACTCCAAATGCCCTGACATCTCTCATAAGTGTGGTGACTGCATAATATAAGTAGTCAGGGACAACAGGATAACATTCACTTAGCTTAGGCAAAAGTAGTCGATGGATAGAACTGAAAGGAAAGTGGAAGATTAAAGAGCTGATTATTTTTATTTTCTGAGGAGAAAAAAATGGTGGTTGTCAGATCCACTTTTATTTATTTTTTCCTTCACTTGTCAGCACATTTTTCCAAATTAGGACCATAGTGTAGGAAGGGGGAAAAGCCTGGATACTGCAGTGAAGAAAGTTCTGCACATCTGCCAAAGCCACAAACGTGGGCTTTACACAAAGCTGTCCAAAACTCAGAATTTCCACAAATTTGACTTTGAAAAACATGATGCATCTGATGAAGTGGGCTGTAGCCCACAAAAGCTTATGCCCAAATAAATTTGTTGGTCTCTAAGGCGCCACAAGTACTCCTCATTAGGCTGCTACTCTGAAACCTGAAAAACATTTGTTTCAAAAATACCCCAACATTCTGTTTCCAAAACAAATCTTCTCCCAGGACCTCACCATCTGCTGTGTGAAAGGGACGTGATTCTTGTCAGTTTCACGGTGGCTATTCAGTGGTGGCCAGTCATGAAACTGAAAAGAAGCATGTCAGTTTCGCACAGTGGTTTCCCAAGATTCCATGATCTGTGGCTCTCGCTTAGTTCTGTGATGTGGACTGCCCCAGCCCGGGTACCCTGGAGCTACCAGTCTTCCATGCTGGCAGGCTTCCCAGTGGTTGAGCAGCCGGGGGAGCCAGATGGCCCAGGAGTCTGGAAGCTCTGCTCCCCACAACCTGAAATAGTATGCAAGGTGGGGCTGTCCCAGGGCTGCAGACATTGGAAGCCCTGATGTGCCCAGTCGCTGGGGTCCTCCATTGGAACTCTGCAAGTAGTTCATCAAAAGTTTGTTGAGCCTTATATGTTTTCATGAAACATTTCAGCTTTGACAATCAGCAATTTCCTATGAAGCTCAGTTTCATCAACTAATTCCCAACCAGCTCTAAACATACACCCAGTTGGCAAAATAAGTAACAATTCAACCAATTTGTGAAAGCCATTTAAAAAAATCTTTATATGTTGCCAAATCACAGGGAGGTTAGAAGCAGCTCTTCACTTCACTAGAATGTGCAATGCCTGACTCAGCAGAAATTATACATTCATGCTTAGAATCATAGGACTGGAAGAGACCTTGAGAGGTCTTCTAGTCCAGTTTCCTGCACTTAAGACAGGACGAAGTATTAGCTAGACCATTCCTGACAGGTGTGTTTCTAACCTGCTCTTAAAAATCTCCAATGACAGAGATTCTACAACTTCCCTAGGGAATTTTTTTCAGTGCTTGACAGGAGGTTTTTCCTAATGTTCAACCTAATTTGCCCTTGCTGCAATTTAAGACCATTGCTTCTTGTCCTATCCTCAGAACAATTTTTCTCCCTCCTCCTTGTAACAATCTTTTACGTATTTGTAAACTGTTGTGGCCCCTTCTTAGTCTTCTCTTCTCCAGACTAAACAACCCCAATTTCTTCAATTTTCCCTCATAGGTCATGTTTTCTAGACTGTCAGTTATTTTTGTTGCTCTTCTCTGGACTTTCTCCAATTTGTTCACATCTTTTCTGAAATGTGAACAGGGCACAATACTCCAGTTGAGGCCTAATCAGCATGGAGTACAATCGAAGAATTACTTCTCTTACAATACTCCAGTTAATACATCCCAGAATGATATTTGCTTTTTTTGCAACAGTGTTACTCTGTTGACTCATATTTAGCATCTGATTCACCATGACCCCCAGATCACTTTCTGCAGTACTCCTTCCTAAGCAGTCATTTCCCATTTTGTATGTATGCAACTGATTGTTCTTTCCTAAATAGTGTACTTTGCATTTGTCCTTATTGAATTTCATGCTATTTACTTCAGACCATTTCTCAAATTTGTCCAGATAATTTTGAATTTTAATCCTATCCTCCAAAGCACTTGCAACCCCTCCCAGTTTGATATCACCCACAGACTTTATTAGTGTACTCTGTATGCCATTATCTAAATCATTGATTAAGATATAGAACAGAACCAGATCCAGAACTGATCCCTGTGGGACCTCACACGATATGCCCTTCCAGCTTGACTGTGAACCACTAATAACTACTTTCTAGGAAAGGTTTTCCAACCAGCTATGCATCCACCTTATAGTAGATCTATCTAGGTTGTAGTTCCCTCATTTGTTTTTGAGAAGGTCATGCAAGACATTATCAAAAGCCTTACTAAAGTCAAGATATACTACATCTACCACTTCCCCCCATCCACAAGGCTTGGTATCCTGTCAAAGAAAGCTATTAGGTTGATTTGTTCTTGACAAATCCATGCTGACTGTTACTTATCACCATATTATCTTCTAGTCAAGCAATTGAGTGTACAATTTATCAACAGTCTTGCTATTTTAATATTACCTATTTTTTCTATCTGACTGGCCTGGCCATTCCTGATCCCAATTTAAAGGAGAGATGGTCCGTTGTATGGTCTGGAAATATCCCCGTTCACTCCAGAATGCATGAAGGAATAGAAGCATCTCTTCCTGGCTTATACTGGGAATTAACCTGGCAGATAATGAGGAGTGAGATCCATTCCATATGCTGATCTCTTGATATTGGCAGGTTACCATAGCAGAGGCGGAGAGCATCATGAATATTTAATGCAACCTTTCTGTAGCTGCAACAAGGGGGCTTAGGCAGGGTTTAAAATTGTGATTAGTCTTTTCAGCTATGAAATCTAAGCAGACTGTGGATCTTCATCTGGCTCTCTTCAAGTGAAGGCTTTATTTTAGTGCAGGACTCTCTCTCTTCCCACCACCTCTCTCACACAATTTTAAAATTATAGAATTCTATCCAGTGTCTCATACTCCAAACTCTTCTACCCACCAGCACCAGACAATTCCCCATGAGACCTCAATTTCTAAATCAACTGGCAAATTTGCATACATGGTTTTGATCCCCTTGGCACTTTTAAATTAGGCCATCAGAAGCTTACACAGTTTGGACTTGATCCAATGCTCATTGACATCCAAGGAAAGGTTCCTGTTGACTTTAATGATGCAGGTGTTTCGTGTACAAAAAAAAAAATCCACATGCAAAACTGCAGATAGAAATTAAGAAACCAAGTTGAGGCTACTTTGAAAATTTGTTCACATGCTGTATGCATTTGGGAACAGTGGGTCTTATCCTGGGAGGAGGTGAGCACCCATAATAGGAATTTAATGTGGTCAGCCTCTTTCAGAATTGAACCTTTATGCTCTAAAAATACCCCATTCATTTAAAAAAGCCTGTTAGTTTTAGCTACAAATATACTGAGAATATTGTTGTAGTTATTCATTTTTCATTTCGATTATTTACACTTCTACAGTTTATCTCAAAGTCCTTGGAACAGATACATATTGATGGCCTATTCCTGCAATTCCTACTTACATCATTAGAGTTTTCTTGAGTAAAGGATGCAGGATCTGTCCCTGGAACTGTCTTTTTCCCTATTACAAACACCCACACAACATAAATATTTTAGCAGCTGCCGAATCAATGTCACAAGTGCTTTTCAGAACAACTTTTTATAACAGCTACAACATTAGTTTCCAATTACAACACATCAGTTACTAGCCAGGCAAGATGAAGAAGTTTAATTATTTATTCATGTGATTACACATGAAATTACACTGTCTTATATCCCTGGAGATGAATACACAGCACTACCTGCATCAATAAATTCTAATGCTGCTTTTGTATGCTAGCCAGCATGGAGAATGGCTCTTGTTCATTTGGGAACTCTTCTCCTCTGATATATCACGGGCAACAGTTATCTTGTATCTAGCACACAAAATATTTATTTTGCTACTTATGAAAAACTTTGCAATTCTAGTGGAAATGATTGGCTAGATTAGTCAATGACAGAGCTGGTCAAAAAATGGTAAGTACATTTGATGAAACTTTTTGAAAAAATTTTAAGCTTTCATCTGGAACAATGAAAATAAAGGGGTTCCTTCCTCCTGGAGATTGATGCATTGGGTTTACATTTGTTATGATTTGTACTATTTTTTAATTGTTATGTACTGAACATGTTTACATTTGAAAGTTTACATGCTTGATAATATTTTGCTAAAACTTTGTAATAAAATGCATTAAACAGTCTCTATTTTCCAATGTCTTTTCAGCTATGGGAAACATTTCTGAGAATTAATATGACTTACCAAGAAAGCAGAAACACACAGCACTGTCTGGTTGAATCAGGATGAGATAGAAAATAAGTCGGGTCCCTTGGGAAGATTTCAGGGTATGGTTCATATTTCTGCACATTTATTTTATTAATTGCTTGTTCAGTATGCAGAGGGACCTGTGGAAAATGAGGATGGTAACTGTGTGAGTGAGCCCCAAAAAATAAAATTGGTGTGCCTTTGCTTTCATACTTTGCTCCTTTACTAAGTATAGCTCAACTGGTCTTGAGGAACAGGTCCAAACAGTAACACACAGATTTCCACATTAAATTAATTGTCCTTCTAGCCCAGTATCCTGTCTATGATAGTGGCTTTGCAACCACTGCCTGCTCTCCAGCGATTAAAGGATTACATTTCAACCCAGTTTTCCCTCACACCACTGCAGAGAGCTATAGGAGTGTATTCTTGGGAGACAGAGGAAGCTGAATTCTTGTGGGAAAGTAGGGCTACACAAATAGGGGTCACAAGAATGGATTGAACACCAAGCTAGGCAGTTCTCAAGCTACATTAAGGGCCTGATGCACAGCCCACTGAAGTTAGTGGAAAGATCCTCATTTACTTCATTGCGCTTTGGCTCATGCCCTAACATAGTGCTTGTAACAAGAAATTAAACTTACAGTTGAAGAAATTACGAAACTAATGCAAGTGCTTTAAATGTTCTGCTGGATTCTGCTCTTTCACTACTACATAAGTCAATGGAGTACATGTGTATTAGCCACGAGGCATCAAATGTGATCACATCTGCACTATAGAGGTTTTTACTTTTTCATGGTGAAGTCTGAAATGTCTGGCTATATACTCCAGTCATCATCATCTATATTTATATTGCTAATGATTGGTATAAGAGTCAATTTCATCTGAAAGATTTGTTGTTTTGTGAAAGGAGGTGTAACAGAGCACAATAACTCATTTGCACACAAATCCTAAATTGCTTATGTTAATTATTAGTTGTATTATTGTAGCTCCTAAGAGCCCACCTCATGCACCAGGACCCCGTTGTGCTAGGCTCTGTACAAATAGAACAAAAAAAGACAGCCCCTGACTTCTGTATGACTTTCTACGGGAGAGGCCCTACTTTTGCGTTAAGCCATCTTCCTTCTTTCAGTCATAATGACCAGATGGAAATAAAAGCATATTCCTAAGGATGGCATCTTTCTAATGCGATTATAACAGCGCACCTTATGTGGCATCTGTCATTGCCGTGACCTCTTTAGGTCTACAAATTTACCCAAGATTTTGGACCAAAAAGAGCCAGAAATGCACACATGAAGTCTTTGAGCATTAGTATTACACAAAGGATCAAGTGAATTATGGGTTTATTCCACCTTACTTTGAAGTGCAAAACATATGTCATTGTTGGAAGCAGGGGACAGAGTTTGATTGCAAATCTTCTCTTCTTGTTGGTAGCATTAGTCAGAAAGGGAATAATCTCTATGCTTATATATTATACATCAATATGTCATTGCCATATGTTAGAGAGAGTTGTTTTAGGTTTATGGTCTTTCATGCATCATTGAAGAATGCTTTCCAGCTCTTTTATTTGCATTTCAGAAGGGAAAGTGCAATTTCAATCACAAATTTCTGATATAATTCAGGCAGAACTGCTTCTTGTGATGTGGACTGCATAAAAAATTTAAACTCTGTGTCATGGTCAGATTTTATATGTATATTTCATGTGATTATTTTCACTTTATAAAAATGTAACAATCCAATGTGCTAGGTCCAGTTCATATTTTCATAATCTGTCCTAGAGCAGGCTGGAAATTTTATGACAAAACAGTTTCACTGAAAAATGCCAGTTTGTTAAACCTGAAATGTCTGAAGTAAGTGAGTGAGCTTTGACAACTTTACTCATGTCACGGGCAGATTTCTGTCAGAAACCTGCCTGGATCCCTGACATGTTGCCAAGGCGCCCAGGGCAGCCACACCATGCAAACTGCCCCAAGGTCAGGTCCCCCTGGATTTCCATGGTCCATGATTCTGGGGCAGGGCCCCCCACTCTGGCTGTTTGTTACATTTTGAAATCTTGAAATTCCATATGAACCAAAAATCCCAAGTTTTAGACAGCTCTAATAATAATGCTGGGTTTGACAGTTTATATTTTCTCCTAATGACTGCCGTTTGTCACACCTGAAAGTTTTTCTCTGAATTTTTGGCTTATTTCGTTCAGGGTCATTGTATTTATGACTCAAATCAGACTATTCCTCTGTCATTGTATGACGCAGCTTCTAAGTTCATTTCCCATTCTGCATTCTCTGTGAATTACCATGTTTTCTGACTACTATTTCTATCAGGTGGAGATATGATAAAAGAAGTTTGCATGCTAGAATTTAATCTCTAAATTTATAACATAATCCTCTACTAGGGACACCACAGACAATCTTGGATATAGCCACCATCATCCACATATGTTCAACCTATAGTCTGGGTTATGGTGATTCTCCATAGCTAACTATGAATCCATCATCTTTTAAAAAGATACATTGATTTAGAACATAGAAGCCATCTGCTCAGCCATACAGGACACCCAGAATACATCATCCCAGTGGTCTGCTTCATTATCTATGGCATACGAGGTCAAATTCAAGGTTTTGGTTCTTATTTTCAAAGCTATTATCTGAGTGATCATCACCCTGACCACATCACCCACACCATCAGGGGCTTGTTCATGTGCACATCTACCAATGTGATATATGCCATCATGTGCCAGCAAATCCTCTCTGCCATATACATTGGCCAAACCGGACAGTCTCTACGCTAAATAATAAATGGACACAAATCTGATATCAGGAATTATAACATTCAAAAACCAGTAGGAGAACACTTCAATCTCCCTGGTCACTCAATAACAGACTTAAAAGTGGCAATTCTTCAACAAAAAACCCTCAAAAACAGACTCCAACGTGAAACTGCAGAACTGGAATTAATTTGCAAACTGGACACCATCAAATTAGGACTGAATAAAGACTGGGAGTGGTTGGGTCATTACAAAACCTAAACCTCATTTCCTCCATACTAATTTTCCCCTATGTTACAAACACATTCTTGTCAATGGTTCTAGCCCATGAAAGCTTATGCCCAAATACATTTGTTAGCTTCTAAGGTGCCACAAGGACTCCTCATTGTTTTTTCAGTCTGTGAGTTTTGCAAGGATTTTAATTATGGACTCTGGGGTCAAAAAGCAGATGCTGAACTGCCTTAAATACAAGGAAATTCAATTTAACTATATTGCAATGTAATCTGGGGACTGTATGCATATAACATCTCCTCTTCTGTGCTCCTGAGAAGTGGATCTTCACACAATTGCTACAAGACTAGAACAGTGCTAGTAATTGTGGTTTCATTGACCTCTGTTGCAAAACTCCCAGCCAGGATGCCAGCTGGAAGATAAGACTTGTCCATCAGTATTTTATTAACTGCAGGTCAGCACTTAAATGATTTCTTTTAGAATTCATTTCATATTGATATTAGGCCACATTCACAGTTGGGCTAAGCAAGTGTAAATGTCCTTGATTTCAATGGAGTTGTGTCATTGTGTCATGAATATTTTTGTGCTTATAGCAGTAAGGCTTTAAAACTGTAGTATTCGTAGGTTGAATCTTTAAATTAGATGAAAAATAAAGCAAAAAACAACAAAATAAACGATAATCCCAGACATTCATGACTTTCACCACGCAGCGTTTAGTGACAAAGTAGTGTCGATGCAGACTTGTCACTAAATTTTGCTGGCAAAATACTTCCAGTCCCGCAAGCCGCATTCCTTTCGTCGGCAGGAGAGCGCTCCTGCCAACAAAGCTATGTTCACACTGCCACTTGCTGTGGCAAAACTTTTATCTTTCAGGGGTGGGTGTGGGTTTTTTAAGTACCCATGAAAGACAAAGGTTTTAGCGGCAACTTGTCAGTGTAGACAGGGGAGGAAAAGAAAGAAATAAAAGGAAACCTCTCCAAAGCTATGGACTGCCTGCCAGAAAGAGTTGCAAATTAATGACTGGCCACCCTTGGATGCTTTCAGCAGGAGGCTGA
This sequence comes from Dermatemys mawii, assembly GCA_007922305.1. Lineage (NCBI taxonomy): Eukaryota > Metazoa > Chordata > Testudines > Dermatemydidae > Dermatemys > Dermatemys mawii. Next base: position 24,908,277 of record ML677364.1, read on the forward strand.
CTCCTTACGCTGCCCCTGCAGACATTGGTAGCAGCACAGCAGCTTTCACTCCGACAGACTGGCATGATGCATTACTGCATCATGAATGACTGATAAGGATGGACACCATGGTAGATATAATGAATGGACTTAGTGGACAAAATTCAGTCCTGGAGTGAGACAGTACAACTCCTTATACCTGGTCTGAATCTGTACAGACAGCAGAAGGGTTTCTTATCTGCATTCTAGTGGCAGATCACAATTACATACATGCTCAGGGCAGCGCTATTACTTTTTATTCATTACTCCCAGCTTCCTTAACATCTCTTCCTGTTTGTTTCATTCTTGCTGCTTGTTCTATAGCACAGCGATGTGCTGAGCAATATTTTAAGCTTTATAGAGCATCACAGGAAATGTTTAACACGCACATTTAGTTTTAACTCTGAAAGAGTCAATGGTGGTTTTATTAGATGAAAGAAATAGATCTGAAGGGAAGCGTGGCATTAATCCCTGCAGAATAAGCAATAACACAAATGGCCCATGAAACAATGACACATTATTTGTTTATTTCTGCTATTTACATCAAAATAATTAGCCCTTACGTAAATAAATCTCTTTTGCAATACAGATCTATCTGATACATTAAAAAATGTATAAAATTGGACAAAGCATTTATAACAGTGTATGACATAGTAGCAACAACCTCCTTAATGTTGCTTCTTCTTGTAGTCATTTTTGATAATGAATTTGTTCTAGGGTCATGGCTCTAATATAGGGAACACTGTCATTTACTGTTGTGCAGAAAGTAATTCAGATAATTGTTACGTACCTAATTTATCTGGAGTGTGAGGACAAATAGCTACCAGAAAAAAAATCAAAATTACTGCAACATAAGGAAATCGTGCTTACTCTCAGATGCCATGTTTTCCTGTAGCACTCCCCCCCAGTTCATTACAATATATACATTGTTTAAATTGTTGTGTACCAATCTGAATCTACCATTCTGATTCTATGGTTGTGCAATTACAGAACACAGGACAAAGGCTGGCCATACTGCATCTAGTTGTTCTCAGTCTTAGTTCAGTTTTTTCAGATGACATCCCCTTATTACAATATTTTCAGCTTTGATGAGCACCAAAGAAATGTCTTATATGAGAAAACCAATTGAGTAAAAGTATATAGTTTACAACTTTAACCCGATTAAGAACTTCAAAAGTTGAAAATCTTCTGAACACAAGTTTTCTAATTGTATTCAATTGTAGTGAATGCCTTTTAACAGACAGCAAAAATACTGGGAACAGAAGGATTAGTAGAGTTTTTTGATAGTAAACAGTTCTGGACTATGTAAATAGTTCTTTTTGGTTCAGGAAACCTGGCTGGTTGTAAGTGAATCGTAGGTTAGGTAAGATTTCCCTGAATGAGCCATTATATTTTGGATGATAATATTTCTGCTTTTGTGTATTTTAGAAAATGTGTATGTATTTACGTTACCTCTTGACAATTTATTGCTGCCAAATTAAGAGAATACCAAATACAGCGCTAGTTCTAAAATCTTCAATCCATGGGACATGTCCTCATATTTTCCTGAGAAGATGCCTACTGGCAAGATATGTGTATCCAGTGAGGCCAAATAACTATTTGTGTTTTTCATTTTTAGTGCACATTTTTTGACTGTTAGAAAGCAGAGTTGGCTAATTCCAACATGGCCATGTCTCCCTCCTGTCCACCAGGGAGTGCTATGCAGCCCCAGGACAGTAGGGAATGAGCATGCCACATTACAGTTCTACCTATTACGCAGGCCTTCCAAAGGGGTATGGGAGAGACTCCTTAAACCACTCCCCACATCCACAGGAAAAACTAGTTTTGATCTAATAAAGATCCTTCTGCTGCCATACTTGTAGTACCAAAATATCAGGTAAATTTGTATGGTCTGCATGGAGATGGAAGGTCCATCTAGAAGTGCTCTCCACTTTATGTGCCATCCCACACTTCTCTACTGCTCCAGGTTTCTGCAAATTAATTTCTAAGGAAAACACTGCTTTTCTTAAACTGATTTGGTGATCCAACAGGCCATTGAAGTGAATTCATTTAGATATCAGGCAACCCGTAAAAGCCCTAAATGTCGATCTGTGGCACCAATCTGCAAAGGTGGACAGAGTGAACTATGAGGTCCTATTTTAATCCTCAATTCAATATTTCTCAGGACTTTTAACCTCTACTGGTGGCTTATGTCAATATGCTATCATTTTCGGGGCAGGACTCCAGATACCATCCCCATATATCAGAAGGCTTCATCCTTCAGTTTTCTTCATCTCATTTGATCTAGTTTAGGGTAAAATATGTGCCTTAATTAATGCATCCCCTACAGCAGATCCATTAATCAAACAAATAAGCAAACACACACAAACAAACAATCCCTAGCAGATATTTATCTCACATTGGGTGCTTTGCCTTTGACATGCTGTGGTTTTACACTCACCCTGTGTGTCTTGTCATGTTACATCATTTTATGTCAGTCTACAAGAGACTAGAACAGCATGAGACAGGACTTGAACTATCTTGATAGAAATTGATGACTCCTACTTTAAAGCAAAAGACCTACTTTTACCAATATGAAGTCTGTGAGCTGAAGTAAAGTAAACAGCAACCTTGTCTCTTTGAATATTTTAAGAAAACTTTGGCACAGTGGTAAACCAACCCTTTAAATTTGCTAGATCTGTTTTCCACATGGCCTCACCTTTTCATAACATTTTTAATTCCTTTTATGAGTTACCTGTATGATAGCCTATTCCCTACTTTGTTCTCAATTAATTTGCCCTTTTATCTTTATGGTCCATGATGTGCATCTCATCAATTCCCTTGTAATAGTAATACTCATTTAGATTAATGTACATTTCTAAAATACAGCATATTTCTAGCAGAAAGGACATCTCTTCACTCCACATCAGACCTGACACATTTCAGGCAAATGAGCAACCTGACACAAGAATATATGCTTTTACAGAAATTCTTATTTCAGCTCCTGATTTATACTTCGAGAACTGGGCAAAATCTTTTAGCCAAAAAATCTTTTGGCTGAAAAAAAAATCAGTTCAGGTTGACCAAAACATCTCAAATTCATGTTGATTTTACCAAACTGTTTCAGTCAAATCCTTTCCTCTCCAAATCCAAAACAAAACACCATCTGCCAAAAAACAGAAAAAATCAAAATGTTTCATTCTGACATTTTCAAAATGAAACATCAATTTTTCAGTTTAAAATTACTTTGTTTAAAAATGTTCCTCATGTTTATTAAAATGCAAATACAAATATTTTTAAAATGTTTAAACTGAAATAAAACATGTCATTCAATACAAAATTTGCACTTTTGGTTCAGACATTTTTTATAAATGTTTTTTGAGCAACCCAAAATGATTTGATTTTTAGTTTTTCAGAACTGCCAATGAATCATAAAATCAGTTATTTACATTGCTCTACTTACTTCACAGAAACAGAATGTGCAGACCAATTGACCACCGAACAATTGGAGAAGATATAAAAAAGAAAACTTAGCTCCCAAGTTGAATATCTCTTGTTTACGTAAAAAATCTCTCTTTTTTCTGGCTAGGGTAACTCTAGAGATGACGAGAACTTTTATCCCATAGAACAACTTCTGGCAGCATTGGTGGAACAATCAGAGGCTCTAGTCTCTTTCGTAAGAGAAAATAAATGTTATTAACAGTTTTCCTTACATTTTGTCAGGGTTGTTTCACAGTCTCAGATATGTGCTTCTCAGATGCCCCAGTTAATCTTTCCCTGGCTGTGGGCTCCACAGGTTGTGGCATTTTACACTGGCCAGAAATATGCCTTTCAGGATGGATACATAAATTTTATGACTTAGAGATGGAAAGTAACTCCTTGATTTTAAATCTATCCTGGGTACCTTCCCCCAAACACGTTGCAAAATCCCTGGGGTCACATGAAGTTATGAGGTGTTTTCAGTGTTGCTATGGTGTTTAATCCAGGTGCTCAGATACTATAATGAGGAAGACTATATATAGATAGCTAAATAATCTTTCATAGGAGTATCAATAACTGCTCGCAAAATTAATATCTTTGTCTTGTCCAAATCAACCACTTTCTCAAGTCCGTCTGTCGATTTCTCTGTAGTTCTCCTCTGTTTCACTGTACAGAACAATGATTTTCAAGGATACATCTTTCTGGAAAGGAATTTTTCTACTCTCACTACAGGCTGCCATCAAAGAGAGTTCTTTCTAGTAGAAATACCATTCGCTCTGACTATAACTTCCACAGTAGGGCTTTTTAAAATTAAATATCAAGGGCCATACCACCTCCTTCACTATTTTGGGAGTAGGTATGAGTAGAGCTGCTTGCAGCCTGGTCTTGAGACAGATCACTTGGGTCAGAGCAGGGTTTTAGCTCTGGGTATTAACAAGTGATTTTCCATTCCATCACCATTCCCCTTCTCAGTGCCTAAGCACAGACCAATTTTCACAGTAACCTACATGTCACCTATCTGCCACTCCACAACATTGTGTAACCCCCAAAGAGCTTACCTAGGTTTCTGGGGCTCTGTGTGCTGGTAGCTCAGGGAGAGGCATGCTGTTCCTGGTAGGGAGTTTTGGGAGCCAAGGGCAGATTGCATTTTGGAATATCATTGGCTGCTCTTTATTCATGGAATAAAGAAAAACTGGTGATTTGATCATAAATGATTTATTTAAGCAAACCTCTCAAGGCTGCTGAAGTAGGCTATGGAATAAATGAAAAGAAGTTTTTGAACACACTGACTCTGAAGTCAATGGTCTTTGAATCAGGCATTTCATTATTGCAGTATTTCTGCAGGCCCTGTTAGCCACTTGGAACCCAGGTTAAACAAAGTCTTAACTTTTTTAGAAGTTTTATCAGAAGGCTGCTTTTCCTACAGAAAAAAAAAAATTGCATTCGGTATATTAGCCAAGACAGAAGCCTTGGGAATTTTCCCATATAGTAAACTGATTTCTTGTTCTTCATCGATAATAACAAAAGTTGAATTTAAAAAGCAGATGGTATATCTTAACACAATGCAGATCTGCAATTCATATACCGCACTGCAAAACCAACCCAAATGCAGATGAGGGAGCATTTTATATTTCATTCGGTTAGCAACATTAGCTGCAATTACAGAAACAGGAGGCTTAACTTAGGCAGCTGGCTAGGATGGGATTCTCCATTTCTTACATATGGCTTTAGTCAGTTCTTCTCCTGTGGACTGGTTGTGGGTATTAAGTGCATGGCCTTCACCAGCTCTGGATTCAGTCCCTGAGTTCCACAGGAACTGATGAACACCCTCAGATGGCCCAAATAATCCTCTTAAGGTACAGAAATGCCTCTCTTTGACTAGGTAATTCTGCCTCTCACTAAAGTATTGACATTGTCAGTTGTCAGCTTCTGCTGAAGAAGGTCTTGGAGGGACTTAAACCTTCAGCCTAGGCTTTCACCCTGAATACGCTTTGTAGCTACATACTGGCTAGTCCAGTTGCCTGTTACTTTCATGAGCACTCACAGTGTGTTTCTCTGTCTCCTTTTACTTCTGGGAATTGATTCCTATCTCTTACTAAAACTCCTCTATCTTTAGTGACCTTGAAACTAAGCCTTGTCCATCTTCACACAAAACGTTACATTAGTCAAGACAGAAAAGGATCAAGACTCCTTCGTTTTTTGTGGGAAAACATCAAATGTCTTTGTTTTTACGTATGAATAGTGTGCTCTGTATACACCATTCCCTCCCACAGCCCCTCTCTCCAAGACTAGCACATACTCCTTGTCTAGTAACAACGCATTCAGTCGAAATCCAGGGTCAAAGCAGTACCAACCAAGACAGCTGAAATCATTTTTCATAACTCATTTCCCAGTTTTAACATGTCCTCCGGTGTAAGCAGCCATGCCTACATTTTAATCCACTTTACTGTGCATGAAGTATTAATGAATTATATAACTGTCTAACAGTGCAACCGTGCAACTTTAATAAACTCGCCTAATAATAGTTACAAGGCTAGATTACTGGGTTTATTACACTGCATGATTTTTTAAAAAATGTCCTAGCCATTTGACTTTGGAGAGTACCCTCCATTTAGTGCTATGGCCTCCAGATTATAGATGCTTGTTTCTATATTTGGAAAAAGAACCAGCTCCATAATGACTTGTGTTATTCACATTACCTTGTTTCACCATCTGCTGATTATTAGATACTAGGTCCCACATAGAGCTATAAAGAGTGAATTTCTTGTATGGCTGGCATTTGATGGAAGTATTGGTGATTTTTATTATTCAAAGAAGGAAGTTGCAGGTTAGAATGTCTCAAAATCTGGCCCTAAATGACATTCAATCTCGCCTAATTGTTTTATTGGCAAGGATATTGCCCAAACTAACCTTCCATTCCACACAAACCTGATGTTGTTTCATGTTTATTGTTGTTGAGCATTTAGGTCCCGATCCAAAGCACACTCAAATCAGTTGGAATCTATCCACTGACTTTAATAGGGCTTGGATCTGGACTTTACATCACAAATGCTAAGTTATCAAATTGGACTCATGGGATACATCATTTTTCTTGTAAGTAGCCATGCGAGTAACATTTGGCTTTACTGCACTACTGTATTTTCTTTTGCTGCTTATTTTTTTTATTTACCTCACGTGTCAGCAATAGCAGTCTGCTAGGTATAGATCACTGTCAGCTGCTTATTTTCTGCTGATGACTTACATGCAGTCCGAGCATAAGACTGCTGAAATGAAGTTGATGCAGTTTTTCATGCCTGCATGGAGAGTGCTGCTTTAATTGGAAAATAGGTTTTGACATGCTGTGAGCTACAGAAACAGATGTCACAATGGAATATCTCTCCATGTGCTGGGGGTGGAGGGGAGGAAAAAGAAAATGAAGGTTACAGCCTCTGCTTCTTATTTCTGGCTTTCCAGGCAATAAAGATAATTTCTTTCCTGGCCGATTCTCAGTTTACAAATAACTGATGGGATTAAGATGGTATTTCTCTACATATTTATAAATATCAATAGAAATTCAAGCCAGGGCGAAGGATGATGGGAACTGGCTCATGGCAAGAAACCAGGTGGAGGGGAGGAGTGTTGGGGCTTGTGGATACTGCTGGGGCTGCTGCTGGCTGATAACAAAATCTACCGAGGATGTTTAATTTGTTGAAATATTTCAATTTTCCTGGAAAACTGAAACAAAATACTTCATTTCGTATAGGTTCAATCCAAATCAAAACATTTCCGGTTGTTGAACAAAACCAAAATATTTCCTTTAGAGTCAGTTCAACATTAAACAACATATGCTTATGGTGCCCCAGTGTCTCATGGGAGTTCTAGTAAGACTGCTTCATGTTCCCATTCACTCTTATGGGGCAGATTTCTTGGCTAGACTACATGATGCATTGCAGTTTCCCCTATAATTGAGAGTTTGGTGCATCATGGGAGATGCAGTCCAGCCAGCTAACCTGGTCTATAGAGGGGAATAAGGTCACAAGGAATTCAAACTACAACTCCCACTGGGACACTCTGGAACCATAGGTAGATGCAGTTTAATGTTGAACTGAATTAAAACAAAACTTTTTGATTTAGTTCAACATGAAAATGAAAGTTTTGATTTGGGAATGTTGAAGTGTTTTGATCAAAATTGTGAAAATTAAATGTTTTAATATTTTTGAACCTGTTTTTTGGAACATGTAATTCCAGGCAAAAGTTTGATATTTTGACTTTTTGTCCTGTTTTGGACAAAATTGTCCAAATATTCTAATGGTCAAATAGTCTAATTCCCCACTGTATAGAAATTATGATTTTCACCCAGCTCTAATGGTAATACAATTATTGAAAGGGAAAATGGTTATGCTTTCTATTGTCCTAAAGTAGTAGTAGTAATTATTATTATTGGCATAAGCATTACCATAGCACCTAGGAGCTCTAGTCATGGTCCAGAACCCCATCGTGCAAGACACCACAGGCTCTGGGGCATGTATTAAGATAAACAAATCTGATTCTTCTTTTATGTCATAATAGAAGATAAGGTCACTGACCAGACATCAAATTAACTAATATTAAATACTGGCCTTTCATGTTTAAGCTCGAATGACAATAGTGATGAGTGTAGAGTGATGGTCATTGAGATATGAAAGGTCCTTTAGATCTTCCAATCCATTTTGTGCCAATGCAGAAATATTTACTGTAGTATGCTTCTAATGCTTTGTCCAGTCCAATTTTAAATGTCCAAATGGAAATGGCGGAAGCCCCATTGCTTAACTAATTCAACCTTAAAACACTACAAGGGGAGAGGTAGAGGTCACAAAGCAAATTGTGAACAAGAATTTAGAAGATTCTGGACTTCAGTAATGTGCTTGGTCCAGGAGTCCCATCTGTCCCTTGGGTGCACATAAGCATTTCCCATTAACTTTAAGTATGTGTGGCAATAGTGATGGGACAAGGAAGAGCCGCTCAAAGGCTCCACTACACTGAGTTTCCCCAGTTATGTTAGTACCTTTCCAGCAAGAACTGCGTTTGAGCATGGTTCTCTTGGTCCTTGTGTATGCTAGGTGAGAAAGTGTTGCAACAATTAAGTGGTAGGTTCACCTTAAGCTGCAACACCTATACATCACCTTGCACCCACCAACAGGCATTTTAAAAGCACTGGTTAGACAAACTGTTAGTGGGCAGGGTGCATCGTATTCAGAGCAGCTTGCAACATTTTGGGCCAGATCCTCAGCTGGTGTAATTAGTATAACTCCATTGACTTACGCTGAGCATTTGTTGAGGCTTTTGCTAAAACCCACACTATTCAAATATCCAGAGCCATATTTACTAGCAAACAAATTCTGCAAGCCATAAAAACATGAAAGGATTCAAAATCCAAAGTAGAAGTTATGCCCTCAAAATAATTAGTCCAATTATTGCTATCTGTGCTTCAACATATTTCACAATTTTGTAAATGAAGAAATAAGAACTAGGTAGCCAGTGCTGGGTAGACAGTTCCTTCTGTGTGGGGACAGAAGGATGGGGGAACGCCACATGTCATTCTTACCTTTAAGATTAATTTCACAACACACCCTAGCTCTTTGGTTTTTAGCCAAAGGAAAAAGGAACAAAAGGAAAAAGCCACAAAAATATGTATTGGAGGTTGATGTTTTTATTTAAATATTATTTTAAAATTAGGGTTCAATAATTATTTTTAAATTTCAAAATAAAAAAATAAATAGGTATTGTATGGTTCCAAGCATTTTAGTTATCCAAATTTTGAGTGAATATGGGGGAAAGAAGCTACAAAAGACATAAAATCTCCAACAGATACAGCTCAGTGTGACTGATTTATATGCCAAAGATCCAAAGGAAAATAAGTTATGGAAATGTAATACACTAGCGGGGTGTATGTGCTCATGTGACACCTAAAACAACATTTAGGGCAGCGGTTCTCAAACTTTGTGGGTCTGTGGCCCTTTTTCTGTGTCCTGCGGGCCACCGCGACCCCAACAGTGTCTGCCAAAATGCTGCTGAAACCAGAAACTGTCACTTCGGCGGCTTTTCCGAAGACACTGTGAAGCGCATGGCATGTCTGCCGAAATGCCGCCAAATCCAGAAGCATTCAGCTCGGTGGCACTTCTGTGGCACAGGGAGCTTTCGACCTCCCGGGAATTGCCCTGCGATCCCCAGTTTGAGAACTGCTGATTTAGGGTGAGAAATTGCTTCTTGAAACCAGTCTCTTTAAGATCTTAAGCTTAATATGTGTGTTTTGTTTTATTTGCTTGGTAATCTGCTTTCTTCTGTTTCCTATCCCTTATAATCACTTAAAATCACCCTTTTATAGTTAATAAACTTGTTTTTGTTTATTCTTAAACCCAGTTCCGGTAATTTCTAACTGGGTAGTGGGAGGGGCAAGAAGTTGTTCATATCGTCCTCCACATTGAGGGAGAGGGCAAATTTATGAATGTATGTTGTATAGATTTCTCTACAGCACAAGACAGTATTATTTTGGTCTTAGCTTCCTAGGGGGAGCTGCACTTGTGTTCTGGGTGATTTCCTAGCTGAGTCTTCTCATAGAGAGCTGTTTGTAGACTCTGTGAGATTCTACATCTGGTGTGCCCAGGTCTGCGGCTGCGTGTGTGTGTGTGTGTGCGTGCGCGCTGCCAGAGGCGGAGAGCCTAATTCAGCAAAACAGGGAGAGGGAGCCCAAGCTAGATGAGCAGGCAGGCTCAGTGAAATTCCAGTACCTCAGGTGATGTTCCAGAAGGGGATCCAACCCCTCACAACCTCAATAGTTAAATAAATTGGTACTGAACCATATACAAAATTAAAATGAATTTTCAAACTACCTTTTAGAAATATCTCCCCTTGTTTCAATGTCTCCATAACTTAAATAATCTATCAGCTGCTATTCCAATACTTCTCAGCAGGAGTCATGTTATACAGCTCACCATTTGGATGCATAAGCAAGTCAGAGACTTTCAAAACTGTTGAAAGATAAGCCTTGATTTTTTTAAACTAATGGAACTTACCTTAAACCCCCACCCCCAAACTTTTTAAGTGCCTCTTCATTCAAAGATGAAAAACAGACCAAATGTCAGCACAGCAACAAGAAGTTGTACAACTAGCAGGGAGTAAAAATGGGTAAAGGTGGGTGGTTCAGGTAACAAAAGTAACAGAGTTGAGTAGAAACAGAAGTCTGTTAAATATACACTGTTTGTTTGTATATTTTGTTTAAATTGTGTATAGCACCCAGGTGCTATAGGAGTAGGGGCTGGAAAAAAATATATCTAAAAGAAATTAAATACGAATAAAAAGAAAAGGAACACCTTTAAACTGACACCCCAGAATCTGAGTTCTTTCATCACTGTTTCAAACTTAAGAGTTTACAAAAATTCTTCCTTATTCTCAATCAGATGTAGAGAATTCTCGTTTTTCTCTCAGTTTTCTGTAGATTTCTCCTCAAAAAGTCCTAACAGCAAATTGAACATACTCTACAATTACTGTAACAACTGATAGCAGTATCTGGCCAAAAGCTTCTCAACTCTGAGGCCCACTGAGTCTACGTTGCAGGCATTTATTGAGCTGTGCACTGTTTCACTTCATGAATCAAACAATAGTGGACAAATTACAGAATTTCTGATGTGTACTACTGGTGATGAGTTATGAAATAAAAAATATAATACCTACAGGCTACTCACAATTTACACAAGCACTGCTGGCAAAAAGGAAAAAAGCCCAACAACAGTTTATAAATGTCAACTGAAAATAATTTGAGGCAGAAATCAGAGACATATTTGCACCTGGTGTCTAGATGACTTTCTCACAGTGTGACCTTTTGCAGCACAGACACAAGGGAAGAGGCCAAGTAATTTTGAAGTATCGATTTTACCGATAGCACATCTCTGTCACACTGAGTCAGGGCTGAGAAATAATTCAAGGCTACTAGGAAGTATAAATGGATGGAATAAACCCCCTGTAGAGCAAGCTGATCATAAACTGTTTGCACTGAGCAACTTTGTCAAGAACAGACTCCAAAAGAAGAGTTTTGAATGGAAATTTTGAAAACCATACCTATTTCCATTCTGTAAGTTTAGTGCTAATCAACGTTTAAATCCATGTTATTTCTATCTCTGAACTGGAAAGTTACTGTGAGATACAACTGCAAGTTATATATTCTCTATTTGACACAAGTTACCACCTGGAAGCAATTGTATGAAGTCAAGTTGGCCTCAGTAGATGCCTGCATATTTTTCTAAAACTCAACAAAAAAGTTAGTCACACGAGGAAATACCAAGCAGCTTGTTTAATTATTTTCTCTGCTATAACTTCATGAAAATTATCTTCCTCATGGGAGTTAGAAATGCCTGTGTTATAGACTGGGTGAGTGAAGTAAAAGCTTTTATTGGACCAATCACTCCCGGGTGTGAACAATCCACACCTCTGAGTGACGCAGTAATACCAACCTAAGGGGTAGAGTGGACAACGCTATGTCAGCAGGAGGCTTGTTCTGCTGACATAGTTACCATGTCTAGCAGAGGTAAATTAACTACACTCATGGGAGAGCTCTCTCATGTTGGTGTAGAGCAGCGGTTCTCAAACTTCTGAGAACCGTGACCTCTTTTTCACTTCTCGGCTGCCGCGGCAGACCCTTATATGTCCGCCGAAAAGCCGCCGAATGAATTACGTCTGCATTTGGTGGCTATTTTTCGTGAACATGCTCCCGAAGTACCTCAGCATGTCCGCCGAAAAGCCGCTGAATGCCGAAGTAATTCATTCGGTGGCTTTTAAGCGGCGTCGGGAGCTTGCGACCCCCCGGGGAGCTCTTGGCAACCCTCAGGGGGTCGCGACCTCCATTTTGAGAAACCCTGGTGTAGAATGTCTGCATTAAGGCACTAAAGCAGTACAGCTGGGCCAATGAAGCATTTTAAATGTAGACGTGCCCCCAGAGCGTGACAGCTAAATACAAGGTGGAACAGATTGTTATGCATAAGTAGGTAACACATATTTTAAGGGACCATTCAAGATGAAGTGGCCCATTAAAGATAGTACCTCACCCACCTTGTCTCTCTAATAACCTGGAAACTTCACGGCTACACCACCACTGCTTTATAGATGAGTGAGAATTTTTCATTTGCATACTAATGAAATTCTGTCTAGTAAGAAGTTGGGCACTTCAACCAAACAAAGAAAGCTAATTGAAACATGCCCAGTTTCATATTTATCTAGTCACTGGAAGGAAAAAGGGGGAAATGTTCTTGGTAGGAATCGCTAAAATTCAGAAGAGAGTAACCTTAAGTTTGAGGAGTCCAGGCTACGCTGTGAGAGTCTTGCTCTCTCCACAGTCACGGCAGCACCTGTAAGTCTACATTGCAACTATACACTGTGGCTGCTCTGTAAGCTGACTCAAGCTCACAGGACTCAGGCTCATAAGAGTTCGCACTTCACAAGGTTCTAAAGCATGTGCTCCTGCCAGAGCCCAAACATCTACATTCCAGTTAGACAGCCCCTCAGCCCAAGCCCCGTGAGCCAGAGTTGGGTGGCGTGGACCATCTGCAGCTGTCTGCAGCATTGAAATACCCTCAGTGCATAGCACAGTTACATGGGCTCTTCCCTAAATACTAGATATGACCCTTATATTTTAAGCTTCTTAGCTCAGGAGGTGCATCTCTGGACAGCATTATGCACAGAGAGTGACTCTGTCACCCTGTCACCTCTCATGTGACTTCCTGTTAATTGTCTCTCTACTAATGTATGGTACCTTCCCTTTTATCCCTGTTTACTGTTACAGATTTTAACATAGCTTCATTGTAACCCAGCATTGTACTAACTAACAAGGCTTGAATATAGTAATTGCGTCCAGTTTTAGTACTTCATTCTTATCTCTTCATGGTTTATCATCTCAACTGTTTTTGGGACGCAATTTGGGAAGGCCAAGCCTACACAAATGAAACTCATCTCTCTCATAGCTGTAAAAATCCCCCTGATTGCTGCTGTCTTTTGTACACCAATTTTTTTTTCCAGATTTTGCCCTACAGAAGATTAAGTGCTTCTGATGTTTGTTTCTTTTCCCTTTGAGTAAACATCAAGATGTAATCAATTATTTGAGTATATTATTCAGGCAACTAACTTTGATTCCTATTACTAGAAGTACATGCTTCTGCCTTTTCCTCCTCTCCAAATCAAGGTTCAGAAACAGGTCTGTCTGTTCTGCATGGACATTAAAAATCCCAGGATTTATTTAAAATTAGATCTTTTCCCAAGTAGCTTTAGCCAAAACTTTCCCTCCCCAGATTGGTGTGAAGTGTGCTGTGTACTAGCAAACTGATGCCCCACAACCCATAACTAGCTCCTTTTCAATGGAGTATTTTTATAATTTGGAAACCCTTAAGAATCATTCTGGATGAAATGTGCTTTATAAATGTAATGTCTTATAATTCTTATACTTGCCAGTGTTAGATCACCAGGGAAAACAATCTGATGGTTTTAATGTAGTCCCCAGAGAATACCTGCCCATATCACAAAGCCATTCCACAGTTTGACAGAATTGGAAGAATCCTCTTCAGGAGAGGCCAGAACTGGAACTGCAAAGTGTTTCCAGCTAAGGATTAGGATTGTCTGAGTTTTATGACGGAAACTGTACAACATGTGCTTGAAATGTGCCTATTAGCAACCAAATTAACATAAAAGCACTAGAGAACAGGCCTGAGTTATTTATAGAAAATTCATCTGATTAGAGATGTGACTTAACTGTATAACTCTAATTGGGTTGAGCATACTTGCACTTCCTATAATGTTAGTGAAATTATTGGGAATATAGCTATGGTCAAAGATGGCAATGTAATCTCCTGCTAATCAGGTGAGATGTAATGGTCTGTTCAGCCCCAAAGATCTTCACTGACAGTCAATTTATACTGGACATAATTAGCTAGCTGAATAATAAGAACTGGACCCTCTCACTTTTAATTGGACACGCACAACCACTTGTTGACACGTCCCCCTTGCAGGGTCCAGGAGAAAGCAATTGTTCTTCACTATAAATGGAAGTCTTCTGATAATCAAGGCTGCTAATAAAGCTCAAGAGATGTCTGGACAAAATTTGGCAGAGATTTACATGATGGTCCAAGATAATCAGCAGGTGCAAGGCAGTCAGGAAATAGGTGCAAGCAGCAAAGTAAATCAAACTCATTTCACTCTGTAGCACACAATTTTCACTGCTTTGAAAGAGGCCATGATGACCTCTGGATGAAATCAATCAGGAATGAGCAGTGTTTTTGGCTCCAACCAACCATGGCTCTAATTTTTTTGTAAAAAACGCCCCCTAGTTAGCTGCACATGACCTTTTGAATCTCGCATTCAGCTTTCTGCTGTAGCTCTCAGGCTATTCAGTAAACTATGAGTGTCCCCGTGAATCCTTGCTTGAGGCTGCCCTAATGAAACGTACTACGAAGTCACGGGAACCAGAACAGCTACTTTTGCCTAGAATAGATCCTTCTTCTGGATGTTGGACACATTAGGCTCTGAAATTAACAGCTGTGAGTGACACAGTCAGTGTGGATGGAGGTTAATTTATTTCTATTTTTTTCTTTTTTGCTGATTGATGCCTTGTCCAGCCACCTCAGTGGCCCCACCGCCACTGGCATGAGGAGTTTACATAATTACTCAGCTAAGCCTGACCTGAGTTTATTGGAACTACTGTTTTCAGAAATAGATGTAAAATTCAATAGACCTTTCCGGTTAAAGACTGGTAGAAAGTAGAGCCCTGCACAGGGCTATTTTGTATTTGCTCCCACCCGCTCCCACTATTAAGGCAGCAGGTCTTGTGGGACCTTCAGAATCTCCTTTCTGCTGCAGGGCTCTGTACTAGGTCTGCACAGGACTCCTGTGGAAACAGTGTTGTCTTTCATTGATTTAATCTTCAGCTATACATGCCAAATGATGCTAGAAACGGACAACTTACAGAAATATTACACATACTCCGCGTAAATATACAAGACTTGGCCCACATTCTGGGTGGCAAGGAGGGGGAATGTTGCAGAACAAGGGGGAGAACATATTGGGATCTACAGCCCTGCAATCCTTTGAGAGAGCAGTGTATGTACCCCCTACACACTCACACAAAGCCGGATCTGCAGAGAGAGGGACAAGGGGCCATACTCTTATTTCCCACCCTGCCATCCCATGTCTTTTTTGAGAGACTATCTGTGATAAATGAAGAGGGGTGTAGCTCCGTTTGATAGACACCCACCCAGCCAGTTAGCTGTAAAATCCCTCTTGGTAACTGTTTTCTGCTTGCTTTACCTATAAAGGGTTAACAAGTCCACAGATAAAAGAAAAGGAGTGTTCACCTGACCAAAAGAGCCAATGGGAAGGCTAAAACTTTTTAAAATGGAAAAGAAACTTTCCCTTTGTCTGTTGTCTCTGGAGAAGCAGGGGCAGAGCAGCAATGCTATAAGCAGGAATGCTGTGTAAGTTTTGAATCAGGTACGAAAAATTATCTTCCATGCCTAGAAGGAATAATTTGGATAGGAAACATTTAAATAAATGCGATCAGGTTTATTCTTTATTTTTGCTTGTGGATTGCCTCAGTGCTAACCCCAGATGTTTTTGTTTGTTTGTAACCTTTAAGCTGAACCCCCAAGAAAGCTATTTTGGGTGCTTAATTTTTGAAACTGTTCTTTTAAAATCTAGCAAAAGCCTAAGTTCCACATGTATTTTCTTCCTTTTTTTTTTTTTTTTTTAAATTATCTTTTTTAAAAACAGGATTGGATTTTTGGTATCCTAAGAGGTTTGTGCATATGTTGTTTAATTAGCTGGTGGCCACAGCTAATTTCCTTTGTTTTCTTTCTCAGCTCTTCCCCAGCAGGAGGTGAAAGGGTTTGAGGGTACCCCCTGGGAGAAATTCCCAAGTGCTCCTTCCTGCATTCATAGGGGAGTTTTTTGCATTTGGGTGATGGCAACATTTACCAAGCCCAGGTCAGAGAAAAGCTGTAACCTTGGGAGTTTCATACAAGCTTGGAGTGGCAAGTACTAGTTTTTAGAATCCTTGCAGGCCACCACCTTCTGCAGTCAGAGTGAAAGGGTGGGGATTCAGCCTTGACACTATCACTGACAGCACTTCCATTCCCAGTGGAAATTGTTGCTGTCCTCTGCAGATGCATAAGGCTCCCTCTTGCACACCTGTGCAGGACTGATCATACACAAGTCAACAGAAAATATACTCCATACTGACAATCATTTTCAAACATGCTCACTAATTTTGGGTACCCCACTTGGGACCTAAGGTCTCATTTTCAGAGATGGTGACTTCAGTACAAGCAATCAGCTCAGCAGCTCTGAAAGTCAGTCCTAGGAGTCTAGTGCTGGGCACCCCACAATTCACACATTCAAAATACTGGACAGCTTGGAAAATTCAAGCACTAAAATAATATAGACATGACAGCTTTCAATCTCTCCAGAACCCTTGGACTGCTTCTGTCTTTTCTAGAACTTTCTGAAAGTAGCCTACACTCTTAAAAAAATCAGTTAGACTGTTCTCTCACAGAGGTAAGATGCCACAGAATTCAGCGGGGCTACTCCTCATCTACTCAGACATAAGTGCAAGGCTCTAGGGCTTGATTCTCCTATCAGACTTAAGGAGCACCGGATTATCTCATGCCTGGGAGTGAAGCCTTGGGCTGCTGCCCTTAATTTCTTTTTGGCAGTTCCAATGGCTCTGGAAACACTATTGGCATTTAATCCCAAAACTGGATCAGTAGGTTTCTACCTAGGGACTTAACCGGCACAAGTGAGTGTCATGAAGTTCCCTGGGGGAATTGGCTCTCTTTACTTTCATATCCAGTGTTGAACTTTACAGCATTGAAGACTTCCAGCTCAGCCTCATTTCATCTGCCCGGCCCAGTGAAGTTCTGATGTAACCAGTTCCCCCTCCCTTGGAGGCTGCTCCTTGTCTCTCCTCGCCCTGAACAGACCTTACAAGGGATGCATGGGGTCATGCCCATTTTATGAAGTGGACCAAACAGTAGGATAATTTTTATAGGTACGTTTTTAAATTAGTTCATTAAATGATTCAGTTATATCTAATCAAGATTTTAACAATGTTTAGCTGTATTTAAAGTTGTAATGGTTACAACTGAACTGTTTTTGACTAGGGGGATCCAAAAGAGAGTTAGTCATTTTTAAGCAACAAGAAATGGTTTAACTAGCTGCCTTCAAATGTTCAGACTCTAATTCTAGTCTATCCTGAGCACAATCAGAATGGTTGAAAGCTGAAAATGTGTTTTTCCACTTCAAAAATATAAGGGCATAAAAAACCCTCTTATAATGGAACCCTCATTGAAATTTGAACTAGGAGCTCCTACTGAGTGGGTCATAGTGAGTATATTGAATAACCTGCAGTTCCAGAGCTCCTTGAATGTCTACTGTGCCAGTACATGACTTTTGGCAACCAGGCATGATATTCTGAAAACTCAGCTGCATGCTATTCTGCAACAAGGCCATTGCTACAATGACCGCACAATTACTAGACCACATGTGCCTGGTGAGTGCTGGTTAATGCATTGATCCTACAGTTCTGAAATCAGACATCTAACATGATATAAAGGGAACTCCGTGTATATAATCGAAACTTTAATTTAAAATTAGAGTTCTCAACTCTTCTAATTATGCTGATAAGCTTTAGAATGTAAGCTAGTGCATAGTAGATTTTTTGAGTCTGACAGACAATAGCATCAAGCAAAATATGATCTCTTAATAACTTATTAGAAGATCATATTAAGGTTACAATATTAAGGTTACAACAGAGTTTAAAATTAAGTGTCAGTATTGTTAAGGTTTTCACATTGGTCACTGGATCAGTAATATCCTGCTAGTGAGCTTATACCCAGTCACACTAAATACCTTTCATGTTTTGATGTTCCAGTCATTTATTTCATAAAGTGGTCTTTAAGAACAAGGCTGTATTTTGGTATGCAAATACTTTAGCATTCAGCTCTTTCAAAATGAATGCATTTGCTATCCTTAAAAATGACATTAACATGTGATGTGTTTAGTAGTGTCCACCAGACCATGTTGCATTCTCATGAAGAAACTTGCAAGATTGTGAGAATTCTCTCTGACACTTGCTACAGCTGAAAAGGCAATAGATGTGCATACTCAGCACTGGGCAAGTCAACTAGGGACACATTTTTAAAGGTATATAGGCATCTAAAGATGCAGATAGGCATCCAGTGGTACTTTCAAAAGGGACTTAGACACTTCACTGTCTTTAATATCAATGGGAGTTAGGTAATTCTGAAAATTCCATAAGGTACCTATCTGTATTTCTACATGTTTATATACCCCTAAAAATCTGGCCCTTATTCTGCCTCAGTTTCACTAGATAACATGGAGATGATTCTTATCTACCTCACATGGATGTTGAGAGATAATGTTTATAGAGCACTCTGAAAGCAAAAAAACCTTCAGAAATTCCACAGATTTTAGATGGAAAAATCTCTCTCTCACTTTTAGATTTGTCAAAGTATCCCCCCACACCACACACTTCTTCCCCCCCCCCCCCCGGTTTTTTTTTAACCATGCCTGGCAATGAACAAAGTTGAGTATTCAGAATATCAAGCCCGTTTGGGAAGATCCAGTAGACGTTCATTTATAATAATAAAGTGACAGAGACATGACCAAAATAAGTTTGAAACCACTCAAAAGTTCCCTGTTCGCATGAAAAGGTAGGCAATTTTAGTAAAGTTTTGTGAAAAACAGCACATTCATGAAATAATAATTATTCTTAATCACCAAAAATAAGCTTTGGAATAGCAAGAATTATGATGAAAAGCCTACTGGGCAGAATTAGAAATGGCAGGTTTTGCTTCACCTTGAAGGGTTTCGACAACTGCAGCTCATGCACAGTAGTGCCCAGTGGAATGCTGCCATCTTTTGGTTTTAGTCAACAGAAGCAGGTACAGATATCTAGAAGATTTCTCTTTGTTTTTGAAGGTAGACAGCTGTTCTGAATAACTGAAATACAAATTCATGGCAAGGCCTCAATTTATGTTTCTAGAGCATGGTTCCTATCCCCCTAGCAATGGTTACTATTATTTTCCTTGTGACACTCTCTCTCTCACTTCCACTCCTTTCAATCCATTCAAGTAATGAGAAAAGCAACAGGGTACTTTGGACATCTATAAGAAAGAGGTTTCAATAATTTAATGGACTCAGCTGAGACAATATAAATTTCTGCAACTCCAATGACTTCAGCATAGTTGAATCAGTTTTGCGAGGTCTCGGTTTTCTAGTCTGTGCACGTTCTCATCAATGTAATTGGGGGATGTCGCCATGGACTGCGCCATCCCAGATACTGACAATGAGCTGCAACCTGACGTCATCATCACTGACCAGGCCCAGAAAAAGATCATTCTCGTTGATGTCACGGTCTCCTTTGAGAACAGGATCCCGGCCTTTCGCGAAGCCTGAGCTTGTAAGCTGGAACAGTTCGCTCCTCTGGCCAAGACCCAGAGAGCAAAGGGCTATGAGGTACAGATGGACACCCTAATCGTCGGAGCCCCAGGCACCTGGGACTCCTGCAACAAGCATGTGCTGTGGATGTGGACCTGCAGGATCGGTTGACGCTACGCACAGCTCATGCAGCGTCTCCTGGTCTCAGACACCATTCTGTGGTCCAGGGACATCTACACTGAACACATCACCAGCCACCAACAGTACCAGGAGACGTGAGCCAGAGCAACATCGTGCATCAACTACGAGAAAGGGACCACGATTCTTTTTCTATTGGATGATATCAACTGGAATCATAAACCCACTGAACGTTAAATCTCACCACATGAGGATCAATCCATCCTCATCATCGTATCCACTCATTATATTCTACACCTGAACATAGCCATCATATAAACAACATACCCTCATATCTCAGTGTCTGTACTTTGACCAGTTAACCTTTTACCCCCAATCGGAGATATTGCAGATTATGTATTCTTTACGCAATCTGATCTTAGACCAAATTTAGCACCCCTTGATAATCTGTACATTATTCCTTGATAACCAGAAACTTCTACGCTTAAACTCTGCACCATTCACAGGTTTTTTTAAACATCTTAATAAAATTTTTAAATGTGTTATTAGAGAACCTTCCAGCAGTACATTAAGCAACATGACTAACGTGTAGTTTTGGGCTAGGGCAGCCGAGACAGAAAGGAGCACTGTGAGTTAATGTAATGATGATTTACAACAAGAACCCTCAAATGTTTTGGAATCAGTCTCTTCAAGCTAAAATGTGGGCAAAGTTGAAGGAGGGGTTATATACTGTAATTAGTTCTCTGCTTTCAGCTCCACTGTTGTCTGAAGAAGTTTTGTTATGTATATAGGGCATAAAAGGATAACAAATATTCAACTAATAGTGCTATTAGTCACTTCCCTTTAAAAGGAAGTTTAAAAAAACAACAAGAAAGGAAATGCAACTGAAAAACCTGTTGATAAACTTTGGGGCAAATGTGCCACATTTTGCACTGAGATAATACCTAATTTTAACTACAGCTGGTATCAACAGAACATTGTTTTCCTTGGCCCCTCTGAACTTCATCTACAATTAAAGCTAGTCTGACTAGTAATAAGTTGGGGCCTGATCTCACAAACATGTATGCAAGTAACTTTACTCTCTCTTCCTGTAGAGTTCAATGGGGCTGATGAAAGGGACTATAAACAGATCACTCTCCTTTATGGACTTCAGTGGGACTACTTCTATGAGGACAATGACATTTGCAGGATAAATCTTCTGTGATTTATTCCCTCTGGTGTTTCCTTTTAAGAGATTATCCTCTGGAATTTTCTTTAATTTGCAATGTAGCAGAAGGGTGTGCTACACTGGGAAACTTCCAGTTATATAAGACCTTTCCAATAAATAAACGGTGAAAAAATCTTTAGGGTGATTTTCCATTCCTACATTTTGGAGTTCAAAGAACAAGTCGCTTCTATAAGTGACAAAGTCAGGCTGGACAGCTGAAAGAGGGCGGTGGAGGCTCCAGAATGAAAAAGGTCCTTTTCTACAAGTGACTCATGCCTCCTCATAATGAGAGGGCACAATGAAAGGCGAGAACATGTGACCACCCCATGTGTCTCTTCTCCCCAGTGACACCACCCACCCCAGCCTGGGGCCGCCATATTACCTGTGTATGGGGAAGGCTCTGTCCTTCTCTCCCTACACCTCTTCCCCGGGATCGTTCAGCCACTCTCCCTATCAGTCGAGCAGGGAGCGTGACAGAGCCGCACTGGCCTGAAAGAACCTGGCTGGGAGGCAGCAGTGGCCCACTCCCTGCCTGGGCTTGGCTGCCAGGGACAAGGGCTGAGCATGCTGGAGAGGAAAAGGGAGGTATTGGCTCACTTGGCCCCTGTTCTCATCAGCTGAGCCTGGCAGGGAGCAGGCCAATGCTTCTTCCCACCAGAAGCAGCTCTGTCCCACTCCCCCGCCGCCACTTCTCCTGGATGCCAGGGTGAGCTACTGTGCCGGGGGAGGCACAGGGAGAGGACAGAGCCCCTCTCCCTTCCCACCCTTGATAGGCCAATTGGGGGAGGGCACTTTACCCTGGATCTCCTGTTTTCCAAAGACCAATGATTTTCTGCCTTTAAGTAGCCAAAGATTTTGGCAATGTGGACTGGTACATTTTACACTTTTTAAGTAGCAGCATTAAAACAACGTTTGCACCTACAGATGTGATTAAATACATGAATCACTAACCACAGATATTACAGTCCTGTAATATAACTGTCTTTGCTATAACTTTACTAAAATTAGCTTAACAATATCATAAACTGACTTTGAAGTAGTTGCATACATAACTCAGAGATAACAGGCCAAATTCAGATTTGTTCCCTATAACCATGAGAACAGGTACCTGAGTGGGGCACCCATCTCATGGTGGGGAGTAGATGTTCCGTAGGCCTCCCGGCAGAACAGGGTTTGTGGCCATTGACATTGCTGCACCAAAGCCAGGTCTACACTATGGACCTATATCGGTATAATTGTCACGCAGGGATATGAAAAATCCACACCCCTAAGTAACATAGTTATACCAGCCTAATACCCATGTAGACAGCATTATGTCGATGGGAGAGCTTCTCCTGCTGACATAGCTAGCACTTCTCAGGAAGGTGGATTAACGATACAGACAAGGAGAACTTTCCTGTTCAATATAGCATCTTAAGTACAGACCTGCCCCTACACACATAATGCACTGCCTGACTGCAGGAGCAGTTTGCTTCCATCCATTGATCAGTGCAGATCTCAAGGGTTGAATTAAGCCCAACTACTTAATTGTATGATAAAAGTTAAGGTGCACACACATAAGCACACACACATTCAGTTTAGACATATATTCTCTCTCTCTTTCTTAAGCAGCTCAACAGAAAGCAACATTCTAACACTAATTAACTAACCCATTGGACCGGGATGGCGAACCGCAGCCAGCGGGAGCCATGATCGGCGAACTGGCAAGTAAACAAGTAAACAAACCGGTGGGGCCCACTAAGGGTGCTTATCCTGCGGTGCTGCGTGCCAAGGTTGCCGATCCCTGCACAAAAATCCATACAAGAGTAGATGCTCTTAAATGCACAAAATACACAAAAGTGAGTTAACTTTTTACATTTCTATAATTAAGGCACAGATCACAGCCCAACTATTGCATCAAAGAATTAAATGGCAAATTAAGAGGAGTGAGCAATGATGGGAGGCCATTTTGATATATACACCCATTATTCTGTGAAGATGTTAGTACAAATAAGCACAGGATCATTAAATTTTGATGGTGATGAGCAAGAATAACACAGAAGGACAGAAGAAAGCTACATTCACAGGTAGAGAAAACAATTTTTTGATCTGACATTTTGGAGGGGCATTGGTGATATTTTGGGGCTCTTTTTTTGAGAGAGAGAGAGAAAATCTCCTTGGGGCAGTCCTTCCATCTCACTTGTTTCAGGGACTCTCAAAACCCAGGCATCTGTTTGCACTCAGGCTTTCAAAGGCTTAATCAAAGGCTTTCTTTGTTCATTCCCTCTAGGGCACCTGGCATTGGCCACTGTCGTTAGACAGGATACTGGGCTAGATGGACCTTTAGTCTGACCCAGCATGGCCGCTTTTATGTTCTTGTAAGCATAATAGCTAAAGATTTACTTTAATTTTAAGACAAAAGCTTAAAAATCACACAGCTCAGGCTCCAAATAGCACAATTAGCTTTAAAAAGCATGAGTTTTTTTAAAAAATAGGGCTGTCAAATGATTAAAAAAATGATTTGTTACACATATAATCCCAGCAAGAATACAATGCATAGAACTCTTCCCACTTCAATAACAGAATAGTGCTAATGTAAATGGCAGGTAATCCAAACCACTCTCCAGCTTCAGTTCCCACACTAGAGTACCTCCTTCTCCCTGGGGTATTTTGTGAGCAGCTGAGTTTGGAGTGGCAAGCCCCCAGTTCTGCTGTGCCACCAGGTGTGTGTTCCCATGGTTACCATGCTAATTGAGGCTTCCTTGTCTGGATCGTTCTGCCAGCCTGGTTGCAGCTGCTTTCCTCAAAATAGGTGTTTTTTTTAATTTTTCAGAACTGAACTGAAAAATCCAATTATTCACCCAGCTTTACACAGCACTATTGTGATACTTAATCCATTGTTTGAAAAGCTTTTGACATTTCTATAGCACTAACCATCTGAAGATCTCAAAGTATTATTATTTTATATTCCAAAACTTCTGTTAATTTTATCAGTGTTTAAATCCTAGCTGCTATAGCTGCCTTTTGAGCTTTATAATTATATGCTTTGTGCACAACAAGAGGATTATGAGCAGATTTCATCCTGGGCTCAAGTCAACTATTCTCTCTCCATGAGTCACAAAATAGGCTTCCTGAGCCATCCAAATTGTGTTTAAATGTGTATTCCAAGCCAATGTACCTGTCATGTGCTGTAATGAAGGGTTCTGCAAATCAACTACTTGGATTTGCAGGTATAGATTATAAACTGCTGCGACTTTTCTAGGAAACTTCTGTTTGAATTAAAGTATACAAAGAACCTTTTGAATAAGAAGCTCAGGACCTACATATGAGTCCAGTGTTTGCTTACGGATCTTTTGGTAGCTGTGCACAGGCAAAAGGGAAAGGTTTCCCCCTATTTGCTAGAGTTTCCCCCATTTGTACTTAGCAGGTAGGACAAAGAAATGTCATAATGCTGCATTGCAAAGTTGTAATGTTTGTGTGGAATTACGTTCACCTCATAACATCACTATGTATGGACATATCATGGCTTTGTGATGCTGAGTTATGACAGTGTCATTGCATTCTGAGGCCTGAAGTATAGCTAAGATTCTTTCATCATCATGCAAGAAAAACTACTGGGACACAGGAGATAGTCATGACCTTGGGATTGTTTTTATAAATTTCAGAACAGCTATCAATCGTAACTTTGAACTGCTCTGGAAGAATGACTGAATGAGGAACAACAAGGTATACAGCAAGGTAAGTCCAGGACAAACTTGGACTTTAGATGAATGATGGGTAAACTGGAGTAATGAGAATAAAGATATAGCAACAGAGGTAGAATGATTGTGTGTGTGTCAGAAGGCAGTTTATAGACATCTTACAATCACAACATGTTAAGAAGAAAATTTTCACAGGAGGCAACAATTTTCACAGCAGGCCTGAAGATTCAGGTTTACCAGAACTGTCTTCCCTACAGTATTCTCAGGGCTTGATTACACTGGCACTTTATAGCGCTATAAAACCGCCAGGAGCACTATAACTCACTACCCGTCGACTGGCGAGGCACGTAGAGCGCTATAAGTCCACGGTTATAATGGTCCCGGTAATCCTCCTTGCCAGAGGATTAACAGCTAGAGTATATTGGGTGCTCTGTTTTAGCTCCAGTGTAAACGGGTATTAACAATACTGCGCTTTGAGTGATCTCTGGAACCACCCCAACCTATTTAAGTCAATTGCCCTCTCTTCCCTTTGTTTTGAACTCAGCTGGAGGAATGCAGAAGTAAGTTTTCAGAGCTTAGCTGTAACTTGGCAAATCAACAATGCAAATGTTTACCTTTAAGATTAGCACCTGTGTTAGTCTGTATCTGTAAATAAGATGAGGAAGACTTTGTAGCACCTTAGAGACTAACCAGTTTATTACAGCATAAGCTTTCATGGGCTATGAAGTGGGCTATAGCCCACGAAAGCTTATGCTGTAATAAACTGGTTAGTCTCTAAGGTGCTACAAAGTCTTCCTTGTCTTATTTAATGTTTACCTTGTGAGCGAGCGAGAAGAAGATTAGTAGGCTCTGCATTTCAAAGACAGTTTGCTGACACACTCTCAGCATGCCAAAAATCCACTCGATCTCTCCCTCCGCATACACACAACACGCTCCCACTCAGCCCCCTCATTTGAAAAGCACGTTACACCCAGCTGAATGCTGGGATAGCTGCCCATAATGCACCACTCCTGTGTCGCTGCAAGTGTCACAAATGTGGCCACACCAGTGCAGTTGTGGCTGTGAGTGTGGACACGCTGGAGCACTATCCCTGGAGCTGTATCTGAAGGCAAGTATAACCAAAACCGCTATAAAGCTGTAAGTGTAACCAAGCCCTCAGTGTCTTTTCCCCAAAAACAACATTAGAGACCAACCAATTGCCAACACCGTTTTTTTTTTAAATAGGTATCTGTCAACCACTTACTTGAGCGATGTTGACACCTTAGCAGACTTTGACAATCTCCAGCAACAATACACCTATTATCTTTTCACAAGGTTTTGCATGATATGGTCCAAATCACAGGTCACAACACTGTTTCCCCAGGCACTTCACAGAGAACCTCACCAGCACACACCAAAACCCAAACAGAGATCATTTTGCATTTTATTGCCTGCCTCTTCTGCACTATCACTGACCTGCCACTACAGGGGCTTCCGCTCTGAGAAACCAATGGAATCTCATGGCAGCAAGGTGGGCATGTAAATTGTTTAGCAACCTGCTTGTTGTTGACATAGGTTATTTGCAGGTATACCCTGCTTTGAAAACTTACTCCTATCTTTCCTTTGGTTTGTAAACTTGATGTTTAGGACTGAATTTTCAAAGTTTAGCACAAGATACTGACATGACCTGCTTTCATCGGACAATAAGGTTTCTTTAATGCCTGAAAAAAAATCACTTTCATGCACATGAAAGGTCATTAGTATATGTCAGTTTGGTAACTGTGTATCTACTTGCACACTCATGCAGGAAGCTGAGTGGGGTGGAGGCACATTCCTTATGACTTACATTGAAAAAATGGCCATTAATTTTCTCCCCTTTTTGGGTTGCCCTCCACATCGTGGATCCATTCAGACTCACATGGAAAGGGGGCCTTGAACAGCTGAAAACTTGTAGGGGCCATCCAGTTCTTTTTAACTTACCTGCAAGGGGACTTCCAACCAGCAATTAGTGGAAGTGCGATATTTTCTCTTTTCTCACAGGACTGGGGAGGCCTGTGTTAGGTTTCCCCCCGGCTTATTGCTTCAAGTAGCTTTGTTTCAAAACTATTTTAGAAAACATTGTTTATTGTCTGTATTTATCAGGATGCCAGTCATAGATCAAGGCCCCATTGTGTTAGACAGTTTAAAAACAAACAAACCAACAAACACAAAAACCAAGCTTATCTCAATTGTTTCTGCTTGAATCTCTGAACTAGCCTCTCTTCCTGACCTACTAGGTGCATCAGATTAGCCATCTATCAGCCACAGAAAGTGGAGGACTGCCTGAGTCCAGTTTTTATAAAAGATCTTATTCTACCTAACTGAGGTGGAGTAGGAGGAGGATGTTCAACTGCAGGCTTCTACCTCCACTTACAATTTTAAAAAGCCTCATGTTAGCTCAGGAAGAAACGGAGCTAGCCGGGGTCGTGTTAAGAAAGGTATAGCCCCAGAATAATTTTCCTTATAAGGATTTTGTCTACAGATGCACTCCACAGTCTTTTTTCCCTATTAGAAGGAATTACTGATGGTATATGTTTTTGAATTTTAAATGTATATTGTATTTTTGTATGTTTTGATCTTTTTTGCAATATATATGCTTCAGCACAGAATAACCTTAAGCCTGGAATTGCCTGCTTTACCCCAAGACATGAAAGTTCAAAAATAGATAAAGCTGCACCTGGCAGATGTGGATAAATCTGCAAACAGATAACTGCATGCAAAATAAGCCTCTGAGGGCAAGATTCACAAAGGGATTTACAATGCTTAATTTTTAAGTGCCTAGAAAACCACAGGAAAACCACTGGGTTTCACAAAGCCTGAGTTAAGCACTTGGGATACCTGTATGAGGATGGGGGAGAGAGAAGTGTTTAGAATGGAATCTGCAAAAGACAGCCTGCTAGGGAGAGAGCCACCTAATCTAGCCAATGAGAAATGTGTACCAGATAGGTGTGTGTTAAATCCCATCCCTCTAACAGAGCCATACCTAAGGGTATGTCTTCACTACAAACTTATGTCAATTGTGTTGAGGTCGATTTTGTAAAGCAGACTGTATAAAATAGATTTTGTGCGTCCCCACAAAACACAGCAAGTCAGCAGCGTTCGTCCACACTACAGTGGAAAGCGTCGACATAGCGAGTGGTGCACTGTGGGTACCTATCCCACAGTTCCCGGAATCCCAGCAGACGCCATTTCGAGCTTTCTCCGTTCCCAAACCCCCCTCCCAGTTGTGAAAGCAAAGTAGTTGCTTTCACAGCAGTGCCCCTCCAGCTGTGAAAGCAACTACAAACAGTCATTTCGCGCGCTTTTCCTGCCTGCGCTGATGCCATAGCAGTGCAAGCATGGAGCCTGCTCAGGTAACCGCTGCAGTAATGGCCGTTGTTAATACCTCGTGCATTGTTGTGAACTTTATGCTGCATCGTATGCACAAGAAGGCGATCGGGAGACCACTGTGCTATCAGGAGAGTGACGACAGTGATGAGGACATGGACATGGACACTGACGTTTTTGAAAGTAAGAGGTCCGACAACCTGGCAATTTTGGTGGCAATGGGGCAGGCTCCTGCTATGGAACTCCAGGGAAACAAGCACTGACTGGTGGGATCGCATAGTGCTGCGGGTCTGGGATGACTCGCAGTGGCTCAGAAACTTTCGCATGAGAAAGGGCACATTCATGGAACTTCGTGACTTGCTTTCCCCTGCCCTCCAGCGCAAAAATACCAAAATGAGAGCAGCCTTAACAGTTCAGAAGCGAGTGGCGATAGCCCTATGGAAGCTTGCAACGCCAGACAGCTACCGGTCAGTCACGAATCAATTTGGAGTTAGTAAATCTACAATGGGGGCTGCTGTGATGCAAGTAACCAGGGCAATCATTGATCTGCTGCTATCCAGGGTTGTGTGCCTGGGAAACATGCAGGCTATAGTAGATGGCTTTGCCATGCTGGGATTCCCTAACTGTGGTGGGGCTATAGATGGCACTCATATCCCTATCTTGGCACCAGACAACGAGGGCGCATAGTACTGAAACCGCAAGGGGTATTGTTCAATGGTCATGCAAGCACTGGTTGACCACAAGGGACGTTTCACCGACATCTACGTGGGATGGCCGGGAAAGGTTCATGACGCTCGTGTGTTCAGGAACTCTAGGCTGTATAGACAGCTGACGCAAGGGACTTTCTTCCCAGACCAGAAAATTACTGTGGGGGGTGTTGAAATGCCAATTGTTATCCTTGGGGACCCAGCCTACCCCTTAATGCCCTGGCTTATGAAGCCATACACAGGATCCCTGGACAGGAGTCAGGAACTGTTCAACTATAGGCTGAGCAAGTACAGAATGGTTGTGGAGTGCGCATTTGGCCATCTTAAAGTGAGGTGGAGAACCTTACTTACTTGCTCAGACCTCAGCGAAAGCAATGTGCCCGTTGTTATTGCTGCTTGCTGTGTGCTCCACAATCTCTGTGAGAGCAAGGGGGAGACGTTTATGGAAGAGTGGGAGGCAGAGGCAAATGTCCTGTCCACTACTTACGAGCAGCCAGACATCAGGGCAAGTACAAGAGCGCACCAGGAAGCGCTGCGCCTCAGAGAAGCCTTGAAAAACAGTTTTGTGACTGGCCAAAATGCTGTTGAAAACCCGCTCCCTTGCTCTGCTCAGCGTTAAGCCTCCCACCCTCCAGCCCCATAGAACTGTTGAAAACCCACTCCCTTGCTCTGCTCAGCGATAAATCTCCCACCCTCCAGCCCCACAGAGCTGTTGAAAACCCGCTCCCTTGCTCTGCTCAGTGATAAGCCTCCCACCCTCCTTATCCCCTCCCCCACCATTTGCAGAGTAAATAAATTCACTTTTTTAAAAAGCATGCATTCTTTAATGATTCTTCACAAACAAAGGGGAAGACTGGCAAGGTAGCCCAGAAGGGGTGGGTGAGGAGGAAAACCAGTCGGTGTGGTGGATGGGGGAGCGGGGGGGACAAAGACACAGCACATTTTTAAAACTTTTCTGATAAAGTAAGCCGCCTGCTGCTTGTGTTGTATTGTGGGGTAGAGTGGGTCGGTTCCCGGAGCCTTCCCCCCCCCGTGTTCTCACCCCACGTCTGGGTGCGGAGGCAATGGAACTTGGGGAAGAGGGGAGGTGGTTACACAGGGACTGGAGAGGCGATCTTTGGTGCTGCTGAAGCTCCAACAGACACCGGAACATGTCACTTTGATCCTCCATTATCCACAGCATTGCATCCATCCTCCTTTCTTCCCGCTCCTGCCATCTCTCCTCCCGCTCCTGCCATCTCTCCACCCATGCTGCTACTGCTGCCCTGGACTCTAAAAGGCTTTGTCTCCATGTGTTCTGGGACTCTAAAAGTTTTTCTCTCCATGCGTTATTTCGAGCTGCCTTACTGCGGGAGGAATGCATAAGCTCCGCAAACATCTCTTCACTTGTGCGTTTCCTTCTCCTTCTTATCTGTGGTAGCCTCTGCGATGGGCATGTTGGGGCGGGGGCGGGGGGGAGAACCAAGCTGGCTGTAGGAGAAAAGAAGGAAAAAGGTTATAAGATAGATACATTCTCCAGCACAATGGGAACAGTCTTTCAGGATGAAACAAAGTATTCACAGAGTGCATATGCTTTCTGTACAAGGTCGCATTTTGCATCTCAAATTGAGTGCCTGTAGCTTTCCTGTACAGACATCACATCAGACACCCTCTCCCAGGGCCAGGCAACAGAAATCACCATGCAGGCGGCCATGGTAAGCCACATTCTTTCGGTTTGATCCACATTCTTTACAGCAGTGCTCTCCTTTCCCACAGTAACACCCCCACCCCCACCGCATGGCTCCCTGCTGGTGCACCACAAGCAGCCCTGCACGGTTTCTCTTCCTCCTTCCCCCGTATCGCTTGGCTGCTCTCATGGAGGTTTCCTGCTACTGCACCACAAGCAGCCCCGCGCGGTTTCTCTCCCCCTCACTAACACACACATGCCGCTTGGGATACTGTGAGGAGGATTCCTTCACAGTCAGATATAGGAGCAGCCCAGCGGGAACGTCCGAAAATGACTGTACCCTATTTCAAACAGGCTACCATGAACGCTATCACTCTGCTGAGGATTACACAGAGAAATAAAGAATGGATGTTGCTGGAATCACAGCAGGCGCCAGGAGCATATGCTGCCATGCTGTGTTATGCAATGGTCCCAGAATACCTGATCCCAGGGTGGCGTGGTAAAGTCTCCTACTATGGAGGACGAAATAAGGCTGCTCTCCCCAGAAACCTCCTGCAAAAGGTTCAACACTGTCTGCAGGACAGCTTCATGGAAATCTCCCTGGAGGATTACCGCTCCATCCCCGAATATATTGACAGACTTTTCCAGTAGCTGTTCTAGCCATGCATGCATTCCAAGTTAATCATTAATAAAAG
Organism: Dermatemys mawii; assembly: GCA_007922305.1. Taxonomy (NCBI): domain Eukaryota; kingdom Metazoa; phylum Chordata; order Testudines; family Dermatemydidae; genus Dermatemys; species Dermatemys mawii. The sequence continues at coordinate 24,939,641 of ML677364.1, forward strand.
CTTCCTTTTAAATCATGCCTTATCTTATCCCTAAAGGGACACTCACCAGAAGTACCTTTGCTGACTTCCCCATCTGGGGTACCACCTTGGGAGGGTTCTGAGGGTATTGGCTCCAGGGTGATAAACAGTTCCTGGCTGTCTGGGAACAGAGTCTCTCCACTTGCCTGCTGCTGTGTGGTATCATCTTCCTCATCAGCTTCATCATCATCTGAATCCTCATGACTATCCCATCAGAGGAATACACGGACACCGGTGCAATGGTGATGCCCCCACCCAGTATTTGATTCAGTTCGTTGTAAAATTTGCATGTCCGCGGCGGTGCCCCAGAGCATCCATTTGCCTCTTTTGCCTTCTGAAAAGCTTGCCTCAGCTCCTTAATTTTCACGCGGCACTGTTGTGCATCCCTGCTGTGGCCCCTATCCAGCATGGCCTTGGAGACTCTGGCAAACGTGTTGGCATTCCATTTGTTGTTACAGAGTTCTGCCATCATGGATTCCTCTCCCCAGATAGCAATGAGATCTAACACCTCCTGTGTGGACCATGCTGGAGCTCTTTTGCGCTTGTTGGTCTCCTGTGCTGATGAGCTCTGCATGGTGCCTTGTGCTGAGGAGCTCTGCATGGTGAGTGTCCTGTGCAGGTGAGCTCGCCATGCTGGCCAAACAGGAAATGAAATTCAAATGTTCCCGGGGCTTTTCCTGTCTACCTGGCCAGAGCAGCAAGTTGAGACTGCTGTCCAGAGCGATCACAGTGGAGCATTGTGACTGCTGTCCAGAGCGGTCACAATGGAGCACTGTGGGACAGCTCCCGGAGGCCAGTAAAGTCTGCATACATCCTCACTAAGCCACAGTCGACTTAGAGACGTCGATTTAAGCGCTACTTCCCTGGTTTTGGTGGACTACAGAAATCGATTTTGAGGGCCCTTTAAATCGACTTAAATGGCTACTGTGTCTGGACAGGTGCAGGGTTATGTTGATTTAACGGCGCTAAAGTCGACATTAACTCGTAGTGTAGACCAGGCCTTAGTCTGGGCTGTAGGGAAGTGCTTGCCTCTGTTTGGGATTCATGAATTAGGGAAAGCCCCTTCACCTGGTGCCCTATATTGATGAAGTCCAAGACCCCAGAGTTAACTTTTGCCATCCTAGTAGGGAGATACTGTATAAGAGACTAGAAAGAAATATTGGAAATCCAGTTGATCATCTAGCTGTAAAGATGTAAATACCTACATTTGTTATCACACATACTTTGACCAGATTGTATTATTCTTTAAAGGATGCTACCTTCTCTGCAACTCTGCCAGGTGAAATATTCAGGAGCTGGGATCCTCAGTCGCAGTGCAGGTATGTTTTCTTTCTTGAAGGAACGATCTATCATTAACCAGCTTCCCATTATCACTACACTCAGCTGTCTGACTCCACCGTGTAACTCATGTGAAAGACATGTGACACAACACGGCACAGCGACACAACTCAAAAGTAAACACACAGCGGGGGTGGGAAGAGCAGACACCGGGAGGATTTGTGCTGAAAGCCTGAACTGTGGGTTACCCACAGCCCAGGTCATTCCGATTGCTGGATAATCTCGTGATCTCACTTCTGTTTTGTTTTCCGAAATGGCCTTTCAACTAACCCCCGATTGCGTCTCCCTTCAGAGCCGAATGTTCCCTCTTTCCTTGGATCCGGCTCTGGCAAAGCGTCTCCTCCTAAACGGGGAGGCTGCTTGCTGGCCTTGTTATTATTTAAACGGTGGGAGACCAAAACCCTGGAGTTTGAGAGGCAAAACTGTCTCTTTCCCCGTTCGATGGTCTCCTAAGCGGCGCACAGAGCCCACGTTGGGGGTTGAATTGGGAGGGTTCCCGCAGCGCTTCTCATTAAGGGAGCAACAGGGGACGGAAAGTGCCAGTGATTTCAGTGTCTTAGAAACAGTGTCCAGTCCTCTTCCTGCCCCGCTGGTTTTTATGGGAAAGGGCAACAACAAGCAGGTTTGCCGGCGTTGGTTGGATGTATCCCTGGACGTTTTATCTCAAGACAATCGTTAATTGAAGATTCATTTTCTATTCCGGGCTCCCGGACAATCCTGGAGGGTTGCCCCCCGCCCCCCATTAGCAGGAGTGTAAACTTGCAGCCCGCTCTAGCTCTTAGAAAGGGAAGGCGCCAGGGCACTGGGACGCGGAGCTCTCCAAACTGTTGCATACAGAAAGTGTGTGTGGCGGGGAGTGTCTCCTAGAGGATCAGCCCCATCCCCCCTCCAGATGTGCACACAGAAGCCAAACAGGAGAAGCAGCCCCGCCCACCCCCCTCCAGGCACATAAATGCGCGCGTCTGTCGTCTCTCCTCGGGCACATGCAGCCCGGCTGGATGTCAGTGCCAGGGGCCGCGGCCACAGCTTGAGCCCTGGCAGCGGCAGCTGCTACCCCGGTTGCTGGGGAGGGGGGCTGCGTTTGCAGCTTTCGCTGCGAGGCTCCTAGGGCCCCTGGCCAGGCGCATGGGGCGCCCTGCGCTGGATCCGGCCGCCACTCCCCCTTCAAAGCTCCCGCCGCCGGAGGAACAGCCCGGCCGGGGCCGGCAGGGGAGCGACAGGGAAGGTGAGCGCGGACTGGCGGAGGGAGGCTGCGGGGGGAGAAGGGGTAAGGGGCGGCAGAGCAGCTGGCGCTGGGCCCCTGTCCGTCCAATGGGTAGAGAGCGGGGCGGAGCCCGGCTGGGGGGGGGGGCTGAGCCCCTCGCCCCTTTTTTGAGCGCTAGCCTGGCGGGCGCGGGGTGGCTGCGGAGCGGCGCTTCCCGAGCCGGCCGGCAGCGCCGAGCCCGCCTCTGGCCGCCGGGAGCGGGGCGGGAGACGGAGACTCGCCGGGCGGCAAAGTTGGCGGGAACCCTCCTCGCGTGGCGCCCCGCTGCGGCTCCACTTCCCCCGCGTGGCGCAGGCTGGGCGGAGCGGGAGCCGGACAGCCCCGAGCACCTCGGAAAGTAAGTAGCGTCCCAGAGACCTTTCTCCCGCCCGGGCTGAGCCCAGCCCCCTCTTCGGGGGTGAGGGGGGGGGGATTAAACCGGCCGGGACTAGAGCAGCCTTCCTGCTTTGAGGATTAGGGAGGCCAACACCGGCTTGTTTGGGGTCGTCGGGCAGGCACCGTCCGGCTCTGCCCCTCTGAGCAAGACATTAAATGGCGCGGGGTTCCCCGCGGGCGGGGATGAGCCCATTAGGCGACGGGCATTTATTTTCCGATGGGAGTTTTTCACTTACAAGCTCTTCAGCCTTGTTCCGACCCAGAATTGAGACCCTGCCTTTCGGTAACGTTCAGACCTGATTGTGTTTTCTAATTCCTCGGACTGCGGGGAGGGAGCCTGCACTGAATTGCAGGAGATTACATCTCACCTACATCATATCTAAGAATCACCCTGCTGAAGACATGATTTTAGGTCAGTCCTGACCTCTGAACAGATGTAGATATATTTTTCTCTATACTAGATTAAAATTGTTATCTGAAAATATCTATAAAAAGTTTTAATCAACCAGATTAAGTCACAAAGATCTAGCCAGTGTTGGATTTCTTTCCCCTGGCATCTAGCCACACGTATTTGCTCTGCTGACAGATGTGAGGGAGTTTAAATTCTTGAGCAGTTTTAAGATATTCAGTGAAGATGCTATTAATCTGTTGAAGATTTTCCCTGTTGCAGCTGGTAAAGCCTAAAATAGCATCCCAGAGTTACTCTCCCAGTCCCCAAAATGGCATTTCTTCATCACTTTTGCTCAATGTTGATCTTAACTGTGTTGTCTAGTTGACTTTTAGAACTGAACAATGTTGACAATTGTTTGCTTTTCCTTGTTGAATAACAAAGATCTCTAGGGTGCGTGTTTAATTTGTAAGGTGCTAAAGATGTGTTCCAGCTACGAAGATGGCTCAGAGTTTTCTTGCAAACCATTCAAAACCCCTGCCCCCGTTGCTTTAATATGCAAAAATTCCTTGCCCATCTTCACACCTTGTACATTTCCCCCAAAGTGTGGTAGGCTAAATAGTCTAGGTTTCATAGTTTGTTTTACTACACTAGTGTAAAGAGAGGACAAAGTTTTCAAATGTGGGTTTCTAAAGTTAATTATCTAAACAAGTAGTCTGATTTTCAGAGGTTTGGGGACCCAGCAGTCAATAGGGAGATCTGTGAGTGCTTCAAAAAATTTGGCCTGGGTTCTGTGTCTTCACTGCTTAGAAGCACCTGAATCTAAATCTTTCCTGTGCCATCAAATGTCGTTTTGGGCACGTACAAGGCTCTGCCATCCTTGCCTTCCCCCTGTATCCTGGATTGTTTGAGAGTCCCATAAATTCTCTCGCTCTCTGAATAGTTTTCAAGAAGGATTCTTTAGGTCTGCCCCTTTTGTATGTGAAGAACTCAAATAATTATATTAATTTGGTTTGCAGTTTATAAACTAAAAAGGTAAGATCTGGTCATGCTTGTATTTACTGTTTCAAAATTCAAAGTAAAATTTAGCCTTTTATTCAACAGATTAAGATAAGTGGTGGATGTTCATTAATCCATCATAAAATCCAAGAATTTGTTGTTTGCATCTTTGAAAGCCTTTCAGCCAAGATCTACTTTGACATATCAAACAGTTTGAAATGTTACATTTAAAGAAGTGTACTGAAAAATTTAAGTTGTTTTTTTTTTAAAAAAATGAATCACTGTAGTTATTGTGAAATCTTAAATCAGATAACTGTTGAGGGCTATATCCATAACAAGCTACAAGTTTGTTATACCACTTTGTGTCCCAATAGAATGAATCAATTTTTTTTTTTTGCAAGAGGTTTCGGATATCTGAATGTGTTTTTTACAATATTATCAGCAATTAAGTTTGGAAGTGAATCGAGGACCATTCTCTGGCATAGTTTACAACTTTGCAAGATAATGTAGATTAAGAATCCCTCGAGGGAAATAAAGTGAAATTTAAAAAATATAAACCCCTTAATGCTAGTAAGCTCAGTACCTTTCAAGTGACAAGCTACATCCTTGTTTCTGTGCAAAGTTGGAAGGAACTGTTTAACCAATGCAGAGCATTGATCATACTTATTTCCCTCTTTTTCCTCAAGATTGCTTTAGAAGAAACTGCCAACCGTGATGGAAGTCCCTGTATTCCAGGGGTCTCAAACTCAAATGACCACGAGGGCCACATGAGAACTAGTTCATTGGCCCGAGGGCTGCATCACTGACACCCCCCCTTTGCTGCCCCCGCCCCTACCCCACCCCTTCCATGAAGTCCCACCCCTGCCCCGCCTCCTCCCCTGAGTGTGCAGCTCCCGTGATCATTTGAGTTTGAGACCCCTGGAATACAGGGATTTCCTCCCCCCTCCCTCCTGGAAAGTGCTAAGCGCCTGGAGGTAGGCAGGGAGGAGGCAAGGGGTGTGGGGAGCTTGGCGGCTGCAGGAAATTAAGTGGGGAGGAGAGAAGGGGCATGGGGAGCTTGGCTGGCCACAGAAAATAACCCCGCAGATCATGTGTTTGAGACCCCTGCCTTAGGTGAACTACTCCATCACCTAACAAATCTGAGCCTAATACTCAGCCTCAGTGTTTCACATACAACGATACAAAAGTATAGTAAAAAATATTTTTCACCGTGCTTCGAGTTGTAGTGCTGACAATCGTTTGCTGACAAATAAGGCATTGAATTTTATCTTTTACCTCTGTGAAAAAATATAAATTCTCCTATTTGTCTTGGAAAACTCTTTTCTTCCATGAGTGTTCTTTTTTTTGATGAAGTCATTTCCAAGCAGTTTTAATAAAATATATTCACTTAATAATGCACCTCCCTCAAAGGACCAAACAGGAACTTAGATTTACTTCTATTAAAGCACCCTCCTGGACTGGGCTGCACTCACACTCCACTCTTGCTCCACCCCTTCAGACCCCTTCCCTGTCCCCTTCAAACTCCTTCCACAAAATTCTCACCCCAACTCTGCCCCCCCCCTGCCCCTAGTCCAACCCCTTCCCCAAATCCCTGCCCCTTTCTCCCCCTCCTCCCCTGTGCATGAGGCTTCCCGTTCCTGGCCCCTCCATCCCAGAAATCGCTAAGCTGCCAGAGAACTGCCTGGCAGTAAGCGGAGCAGTGGGAAGCAGCGCGCGGGTGAGAAGCATGTGGGGAAGTGAGTGGGGGGCCCCGCGGGGAGCTTGGCGGGGGGGGGGGGGGGGGCTTGGTGAGGGGGCAGGGGGAACATCGTGGGCCACAGGGAAGGGCTTGGTGGGCCGCATGCGGCCCACGCGCCGCATGTTTGAGACCCCTGCTGTATTCAGCATCTTGTTGACTAATATTTGTCAGAACTATTTTTAAAATTTATAAAATAAAAAATATGTGCTATTGAGGCTTGTTGGTGTCTTGTACTAACGTCCAAGCCATTTCACTTGATCAAATGCTTCAGATAATTTTCAGTGTTTTTCTTCCCACCCAAAAGGAAGCTAATAGAGACCTGACAATGCTGTTTAATGAATACTATGCAATTCATTTACTAATGGTATTTTTTAAATGTTGGAAAGCCGCTTTGAGATTTAATATTTTTTAAAAAACAACGGGATTGACTGTTCAGTTAAGAATTTGCTAATCAGAAGAGCTGATCTAGGGCTCAGTCATGCACAGTGGTGAAGTAAGTTGGCACTGAGAATACACGAGCGTCTCACAGCAGAACTGAGCACTTGAGAGGATTAAATCGATATTACTCAATTATATGCTAATATTAAGCCAGGATCAATCCAACTCAGGGTCTCAAATAAATAAATAAATAAAGCTCAACAGCTTGCTTAACGCTTGACATGTGGTTTGTCTAAATCTATAAAGAAATTTAGGATATGGTTTTGTTTTTTGTGTTTTTAATATGGGACCTATTCTTGTCTAGCACAGAACTTCAGACTTTCCCCATTAGATACCCTTATGTCCTCTTGAGGACTTAAGCAAACCTTATTCAGCCTGATTTTTATTTTATTTAGCATTAGCAGACTTCCCCAACGTGTGTGGTTATTTAAAAAAATATTATTTTATATCTCTAGCCCATACACAAGTGCTCTATGTTTCTGCATAGGAGCTAGGTATTATTGTAATATACGTAAGGAATCTATGGCACTTTACAGCGATGACAAACACCCTGCTTTAAGGAACTGATAGTCTGAAGTCCCAGTTCTGCAAATATGCAGGTATATTGCTTTGTGCGCCAGGGATTTATTCATGAACTCAGTAGAGATACTCCCCTCCCCCATGTAACATTACTCACATGCTTGTTTATAACATAAGGTCTAGTCTATGTGCAAAAGTTATATTGTGTGGTGGTACGATTAAAATGATACAACTCTCCTTGTTTAATGGTAATGATATTGGTATGAAAGTGCTTATACTGGTATACTTTATTTCCCTACCACGTGAAAGGAAATAAACTATACTGATGTAAAAGGACCTTTACACTGGAATGGCTGCATCCACACTACCGGTTGTACCAGTAAATTATTTTGGTTTAAAAATATCCCACACCCCTAATTGAAATCAGTACAAAATCTGTGTTTGAATGGATTTTGAAGCCAAATTCTTCAATACAGTTGGTCAGGTATAAACAAACATAGAGTTGGGGGGCTGAGGGCAGGATGAGTCTAAAACAAGTGGTCATGCAAAAGAGGTGGGTAAAGCTGTGTGGGAAATGGAAAAAAGTAGACTACACTTTTAGATTGATATAAATACAACTATAAAAAACACTCATGAATAGTCAGTTCTTCAGATTACATTGCTGGCTAACAGTTCCCCTGCACTTGTAAATCCTCCCTGAGCTCTTTCTCAGGACAGCGTGACTGCTTTTTCTCAACACTGAACTGCATCTAATGGTCCAAACTAGGTTGAAATGAATTCTTTGCCTCAGTTTTCACTGCAGAAGATGTGAGACATTCTTTTTAGGTGACAAATCTGAGGAATTGTCTCAGATTGAGGTGTCCATAGAGGAGGTTTTGGAACAAATTGATGATAAATTAAACAGCAATAAGTAACCAGGACCAGATAATGCTCACCCAAGAGTTCTGAAGGAACTCAAGTATGAAACTGCAGAACTAATAACTGGGATGCAATCTATCACTTAAATCAGCCTCTCATCCAAATGTTTGGCAGATAGCTAATGCAATGCTGATTTTTGAAAAAAAAAAAAAGCTCCAAAGGTGATCCTGGCAATTACAGTCTGATAAACCTAACTTCAGTACCAGGCAAAATGGTTGAAACTGTAGTAAAGAACAGAATCAGACAGAGTGGGTATGTCTACGCTGTAATTAGACATCCGTGGTTGGTCCCTGCCAGCTGACTTGGGCTCGCATGGCTTGGGCTGTGAGGCTGTTTAATTGCAGTGTAGAGTTCCAGATTCAGGCTGGATCTAGGACCCTGCGAGGTGGTCTCAGAGCTCTGGCAGGACCATTGGTCTGACAAGTATTGGTCCAATATGGCCGTTCTGATGTTAAAACTGTTGGACTCTCCTGCTGTGAAATGTTAGTGTCCAAAAACGCTTAATGTAATAAACCTATTTTTTGTTTACCTCTGCATTTTGCTCCTGCATACGTCCCTGCTATTGCTCTAAAGTTACTTCTAGTTGTGTTTTAAAGTACATCTTATTCACAGAATAGAACCGATCACTTTCCCTTCATTGGGAAAGCCCAGAACCAGAATCAGACCTGTTCAAGACAACTTAAAAGGTCTGTCAGGGCTCCAAACACATACTTTTCCTTGGCTTTGCCACTTAAAAATTTTATCAAACCAAATTATTCTACCTCTGATAAAAGGGATAGAGGAAAAGTTAACCGTTTGGATTGCAAGTTAATAATGAAAATGGCTCCAGAAAAGCATCTATATTTTATAATTCACAAAGGTAAAGCCATGATACATTGTGTACTTTAAGTAAAATCATTGCCGTAATGAGATTGATGTAGCAGTATGACTGTTTAGAAGTGCACAATGACTTACAAGTACAGTACAGTATGAAGAAAAAATAGTTGCTGGAAAAATGCATCATGACACCAGAGAGACATTGCATGAAACAGCTAAACCGAATTTTTAGTGAACTCTGTTTAGTTGTTTTGTGCCACATCTTTTTGGTGTCGTGATGCATCTTTCTAGCAAGTACTTCGTAGAGGAACTACTGGTTAGGAGAAATACAAGATATAACACATTTCATTTATGAAGAAAGAATATAGATAATGAATAATCTTTCTAGAAACACTTGGCTTCTGAAACAGAAATGTTAACTCCCCTTTTTAAATTTATCTTTTAGTTCAGGAAGCTAAAGATACCATGCACTTTTTAATTTGGAATGGAAATCTCTACAACATCATAATTGTCCTTTGAGTTCCCTTTTAACAAAAAGATGTATGTAAAATAAGAATATAGACTAATTATGTTCTTAGTAACCTGTTCTGAAAGCTGTGGCTAAAGAGTTAATACCTCTCTCATGATATTGTACTTTACTAGTTTCCTTTTTCTTTGTGTTATAATCTCTGGTATTAATCAATTGCAATTTAATTAATCAAATACAATATTTATATAATGAACGTATGGTATACATTTTTAAGTCTGTGAAGGGAAAAATAGCATTGAGAAGCTGGTTGGAGTCTATGAATAATGGAGACTAACGTCTGGTAGCCAGAGAATGCAGTTGATATGAAATAGATCTCATAGGTCTTTTAATCTTCAACATGTTTTATCTTCAAGGGATGCACTAACAATGCTGCTGCTTGGATATGGAAACTCTTCCTCTTTCTCTACAGATTGTTAGTACAGTAATCCGTTAGGATTGAAACTTCACAGAATTGGGAGCTGTACACAGCAGGAGAGACACTGGAGAGCTTAAAACCGTATTCCTTACTAAATATTTTCACACACTAGTGCTTGGCTTATGAAGTGCCGAAGTGATCTTTTGCATAACAGACTGCTGGCTAGAGGGAAGCCTTCTAGAATAGCTTTCATGAATACCAAAAGCACTCTAAGACTTCAGATAAATGATTTTATTTATGCAGTGAGAAAACAAAAGACTGAGTCTTAACAAAAGTTCTTCTTGCCAAAGGGGAAGAACTGTTAACAGACAATGTAGCCTCTTGGTGTTAATATGAAAAGAATTGTCTTGGATGTAATGCTTGTTGTTTTCTTTCCATGTGTGCAGGATGTTTTTGCCATGAAGAATCCCTTTGTGACAATGGGAGCGATCACAATTACTAGAACTTGCTTTGCTCCGAAGACCTGGCAGCTTTAAGATGCCGTCTACCTTTGGTCTAAAAGTAATCATCTGAAAAAGTCCAATTTTTAAATGATGGTGCCCTTGAAGCTATTAGTCTCTTCTGTTATGTAGTCTACGAATTCCGTAGACAAATGATTACAGAATAAGCAGTGCTGTAAGCTTTTCTACATTGAGACACTATTTTCTATTATAGTTAACGGTCAAGAAGCAGTTAGCCAACCAACTGAAGACCATAAGAATCTAGTGCTGATTTGTATTGTAATGGAGGGATACTGCTATAAAGTAGCTAAAAGATCTGGGAGTAGAACATTTAATATTTCTGCACTCTCCAGCCTACTATGATGTCAGAAATGAGTACGAACTGGACAGCTAACCTGAGCTTTGGAGCATCTACAGATCCTCATGAGCCACAAACTGGACTCTCTAGAAAAGGGCACACCATAGTGGCTGTTTTCCTAGGATTTATCTTGGTATTTGGCTTCTTGAATAACTTGATTGTTCTCATACTCTTCTGCAAGTTTAAAACCCTGCGCAACCCTGTGAACATGCTACTGCTGAACATCAGTGCCAGCGACATGTTAGTGTGCATCTCTGGCACCACACTCAGTTTTGTATCCAACATTCACGGCAGATGGATTGGAGGAGAATATGGTTGCATGTGGTATGGCTTTGTCAATTCCTGCTTTGGTAAGAGTTTAAAGATTTTGTCTTGCAGTATTATTTGTAACATGGTGGATGTGGAACCTGGATGTGTACCATCAGTGAGACTAGCAGAGTTCTAAGACTTCTGGGTTTCCAAGAGCACATGTACCACTCTGGATTACACACCCTTGCGGTAGATGATGTATAGTCATGCTCTCATGCAGCATAATTTCACCAAATATGGCCTCTCTAGCCCCAAACTGAAGGTCTATTGATGGTAAACATCCAAGGCAGCCATCTTCTACTGTGCAATTGCCACTTTACCACAGTGAGCTGTCAATAGTAAAGCGGCAGTGTGTAAGTAAAGTGTATTTTCAGATTATCTGAAATAGATTCTCAGCACTAAGGCTGTCTTGTTTTTCAAAAATTATATCCAAATCAGCTTGTCACCTTGCTCTGCCAGTCAGTTCTGTTTTTGTGAGCCACCAGCGTATTGAAATATACAAGAATTCTGTTCTCTGGATTACTTGGAGATCAGGTTTTCTGTACACTTTAATACCCAATCTGCTCACACGAATATATGAGATATATGAGCCTTGTGCCACTTCAGTTCAGCCTACACATGCGCACGCCAAATCCTCCACTGCCCTGATCTTCGTTACTACTACTGGAGAGTCTGAACGGGAGATTTGAAAAATTCAGTTTCCCTCCAGTGCTTTTTGGGGAAATAGATAGGGAGGAATAACTTCAAGATGTATTCTCCTCCTTATAATTTAGCTTACTGCTATCCTTCATGAGGGTTAGCGGGGAAAGGGGAAGGGGAAACTGAAAGAATAGATTGACATGCATTTAAGGGATTAGCAAATGTACATGCAAGTGACATTTGTTGTGCATTTGTCATGTCAGGTCTCTTGTCTGTTACCAGCTCTTCTGTTGTAGCACTGGAAATAAAACAAATAAAAGGATGTTTTAGTTATAATCTGCTACTGTTGCTCTTTTCACTCAAAAGGAAAACAGAGACAAAACTACTTACTGAACAGTTTTTCTAGATGAAAGGAACTGATCACATCAAAATTTACCTAAATAGCCAATTAAAAGTGGCAGAGTTGTAGGTGGAGTCATTTAGCTCATATTTAAAGTTACTGTGTAAGTGTAACCCAAGTTAACGTCGATGCTCTTGAAAGTTTCTGATGCATTCTCAATGTCAAAAGGACAGTTCTTCAGGAGAATGTCCAAGAGCTTGATTCTTGAACTATGGTTACCTACAACAGGCCTGGTCCCATCAGATGTTGAATAGAGCTGGTCATGAATGTTCAAAATTCAATTTGACAGTTTTTTTTTCCATTGAGATTTAGAATTTTTGTGGAAAAGCAGACAATGTATGTCAGGGGCAATATCCACTCAGATTCATTGTGCCCTGCAACTCTGCCTACCTCACTTGCATTCTGCCCACTGACCCCCAGCTTCTGGGGCAATTTCTGACATTTCAATCTGCCGGGCAGCTTCAAGCAACTGTCATTTTAACAAAAACACCCTCTGACCTCACACCCACATCATTCAGGCAAAGACATATTTATTTCTTTCCCCAAATGTATGTTTTATTGCCCAAATTTAAACCTTCCCAAGGAGTAGGATAGGCAGTATTCAAATAGGGACCATTTTAATGTCTGATATCCAGTGACCCATCAGGACTATAAATTAAATGGGAGCCTTATGCCTTTGGAAAGATGGGATTCTTCCCTGCCTA
>ML677364.1:24952255-25098410 GCA_007922305.1 Dermatemys mawii
ATCTGGAGTCTAGACCTGGAAAGCGCTGAGATATTGGACTCTAAAATAAAGACAATCTTGTGCATAGAAAAGCTTTTTGGCTCACTTTCAGAGATGTTTACAAATTACAAGTTTTAAATTTTTCTTTCTGAGCTCTGAAGGGATAAAAAGAGTAGAGTTCCAATTGTTAAGAAAAATCCTCAAATGTTTCTAAAATAGTTTTGTTTTTCTCTTGTGAATTGTATGGGTGTATACCAGTGGTAAGCAACCTATGGCACGGGTGCTGAGGGCAGAACACAATCTGATTTTCAGTGGCACTCACACTGCCCAGGTCCTGGCCACCAGTCTGGGGGGTTCTGCATTTTAATTTAAACGAAGCTTCTTAAACATTTTTAAAACCTTATTTACTTACATACAACAATAGTTTATTTATATATTAAAGACTTATAGAAAGAGACCTTCTAAAAACATTGAAGTGCATTACTGGCACCTTATTACTTAAATTAGAGTGAATTAATGAAGACTCGGCACACCACTTCTGAAAGTTGCTGACTCCTGGATTAGAGTCTCTGGAAACAACCACAGTACCAGGAATAAATAATTATACATGTAAATCTACAGTAAAATAGCTTTATTAAGCTTGCAAAGCCAAGCACTGAAAGGTTAGGAAATGCCAGAACTGAGGTTGCCCATACAATGCTAATTTGTTTGTATGCCTGTAATAGTGTTTAATTATGTGATCACAGACAACCTTAATACTGGCATTTCTTAGTTTTAGACTTTGCAAACTTAATTATGCTCTTTTAATAATAGATTTGTGTGCAATGTTGATAAATGCATAGTAGTGCACATTGGAAAACATAATCCCAACTATACATATAAAACAATGAGGTCTAAATTAGCTGTTACCACTCAAGAAAGAGAGCTTTGAGTCATTGTGGATTGTTCTTTGAAAACATCTGCTCAGTGTGCAGCAGCAGTCAAAAAAGCTAATAATGTTGGGAATCATTGGGAAAGGAATAGATAATAAGACAAAAATATCATATTGTCTTGGTATAAATCCATGGTGCACTTGAGTACTGTGTTCAGATGTGGTCGCCTCATCTCAAAAAAGATATTTTGGAACTGGAAAATGATTAAGGTATGGAATGACTTTCATATGAGGAGAGATTAATAAAATTGGGACTTTTCAGCTTGGAAAAGAGACTACTAAGGGGGGATATGATAGAGGTTTATAAAATCATGACTGGTGTGAGAAAGTAAGGAGATGTTATTTAAACCATCTCATAACACAAGAACTAGGAGTTACCAAGTGAAATGAATAGGCAGCAGTTGTAAAACAAATAAAAGGAAGTATTTCTACACACAATGCATAGCCAATCTGTGGAGCTCTTTGCCAGCAGATGTTGTGAAGGCCCAGACTATAACAGGGTTCAAAAAAGAACTAGATAAATTCACGGATAATAGGTCTGTCAATGGCTATTAGCCAGGGATGATGTCCCTATACATGTATATGAAGATGAACCTCTTCGGAGTTGTCGTCTTTCCTACTACTGATTTTGCAGTCCCTGTTTAGAAGGTAAGAGCCTCTGAGAGGTTTGGAACCTGTTCAGTCTGATCCACTTGGTGCCGGCTCAATTTTAGGCACAGAAATCGCAATGTTAGGGTGGCAGAATTTGATTTCCTGCCAAGGACTTTGTCCCTTAGAATCACTGGAGATATAGGGGTTTGTCCTTTTTGTTTTCCCTTTTCCTCCCTCCTTTCTCTTTTTTTCTTGCTTTTTTCCTTCTTCCATCCCTCCACCAAAGAGGTATGTGTGTGTCTGGGGAGGAGGGTTGTTCTCACTGTGGGAGGCCCTCACAAAGAGGTGGGGCTGGAATAGTGCTGTGAGAGTGACAACCTCGGGTGGTGACCTAGGCCACCCTTCGGGACATCTGATGAGACCCCTCAGCGCCCATCAGTCAGAGTCTCCATGCTGATTGACCAAGTGGGGGGCTGTTGACAGGAAGGACTCTGGTCCTTTTGTTCTCTTTGTACACCCTGCATGTAAGTCATAACCAATCAGGTATTTTATTAATATTGCTGCTTCTCTCCACTAATTTCCTCTGAACAGTTGATGATTTTAATGTTCTAGTTTTTCTAAAATACTTGCTGAATAATGACTAGGAACAATTGTTGGTCTGTAGCTCATTTGAGAGCACTTTATTCTGATCAGTCATTGTAGCCAAAAAGGCTGGCTGCGGGCAGGACATCAGCCTTGCAGGAGAGGGGTGGATGTGGCAGTGACATCACAAAGGCCTTTTGCAGGACCTCAGCCTATTGGGCAAAGGTGTTTAGGAGATGGTGATTTCACAGAGACCCTGACATCAGCCAGGCAGGACAGAGTTGCAGGGCAGGGGCAGCCTCAGAGATCCCTGTAGCTTTGCTGCAGCAAGTCTCCTTCTCGAGGTCTCTCATTGAGGACGGAGTGAGAATTAGGATTCATATTCAGTGGTTCTCAAACTGGGAGTCGCAGGCCGATTCCAGGGGGGTCACGAGCTGTCGACGCCTTTGGCAGCATTTCGACGGAAGCTGCAAACATGTGAGTGAGTCCACCAAAAACTGCTGAAGTGCAAGGTTCCGCTATCGGCGGCATTTTGGCGGACACAGAGACGAACACTGCGTCTCCGCTGCAATGCCGCTGAAACCAGAAGACTTCAATTTGGCGGCATTTCGGCAGACATACCCGGGGCGTGAGAGGACACGGCAGAGCAAAAAGGGGTCACTGAACCAACAAGTTTGAGAACCGCTGCCCTAGCCTGTTTGCCAGAAGCTGGGAATGAGTGATACGGGGCGGCTCACTTGATGATTACCTGTTCTGTTCATTTCCTCTGGGGCACCTGGCATTAGCCACTGCTGGAAGACAGGGTACTGGGCTAGACTGACCTTTGATCTGACCCATAATGGCCGTTCTGATGTATTAGTGCGAATATTCAACGCTCCTTGGCTCAGGCCTATTCTCATTGCAAACCCAGTCTCAGTAGCCCTCCTGAAGCTTCTCAGGTCAGTTCCAGGCTCCCTCTCCTCCCAGCTCTTCATCCAGCCTCAGTGCTTTTACACACAGGTTCTTCTAAAGCCTTCTATCTACTAGAAAAATTAGTACTTTTATTACAGCAACTTTCTGCAGAAGTGGTGCTGCACCAGTGCAATATCAGAAGTCCTAAACAGGGGTGGCCATCCTGAGCCTGAGAAGGAGCCAGAATTTGGCAAAGGAAATTGCCAAAGAGCCCCAGTAATACATCAGCATCCCCACACTGTTCCCAGCACCTCCCATCCACCAGCAGCCCCGCCCATCAGCGCCTCCACCTTCCTCTCCATACCTCCTGATCAGCTGTTTTGTGGCATGCAGGAGGCTCTTTGGGGGAGGGGGAGGAGCGAGGGCATGGCAGGCTGAGGGGAGGGGCTAGGAAGGGGTGGAGTGGGGGCAGGGCCTGGGTCCAAGCCAGGGGCTGAGCAGTGAGCACTCTTCCCCCGCCCCTGGCACATTGGAAAGTTGGTACCTTTTTCTTCAGTGTGCCAGAAGTTTCACTCACTAAGATAAGATTATATTAATTTGCAACAGTTAAACTCATTACGAGCTCTCTTTTCATTTATTTCATGTACTGTATATTTTACAAATACAGTATTTTTATTAATGCAGGATATTGGCCATATGTTCCATTTTTTAGCAGAGCATCAGAAAACTGTCTACGCTACAAAGGTCTCATCCACTTTAAGACCAGTATATAAAAATGTTATGTGCTTCAGGTAGCAACCATTCACTAGCAGTATAGGGCCCAATTCTCCCACCTCTCCTCTCACCGAGTGAATTCAATGGGACACTGGGATGAGTAAGTGCTGCTCAGTGGGAGTAGGGGTTGGAGGGTCAAACACTACAGGTGTTTAGTTCTATACAAGATACAAAATGAGACCTGGCCTTTGCCCTGATGAGCTTAAGTCTAACTACATCACTGCTTAATTTCTGCCATGCCTGAACCCTGGCACCTCTAGGGCTAGCAGTTCATAGCTTTGGCCCTTGAGGCTTGCTGCATCAGTTATGAATGTAAAAAAATTGCTTGATCCCCAGCACCTCTTTCATTACAAATTAAGCACTGAACTACATTGATGTATTGTCAAGTATAACAGGCAAACATACAGACATGGGCATAATGTGGGTTTGGCAGGTAACAGCCTTTAACTCTTACAGCCCTTTTATCAGACTGACTTACAACAATGCTGGAGATCAGAGGTTACAACATTTATGACTGACAAACACCCCCGCTTTACATTAGGCAAAGCAATATGCACAGAGGCATAAGTCGTCTTTGTCCAGCCTCTAATGACACTTTGTGATCTAAAACCCATGGATGTCGGTGAAAGTCTTTTCGCTGCCTTCGGTGCGCTTTGAATCAGGCCCTAGATCTTTCCTCAAATAGACCTAACCCCGCCTATGATTCACTCATATAATATAAAGCAAGAAGGCTCCATTGCATTCATCTAGTCAGACGGCTGTATAATAGCATCAGCCATTAGGACTTCCCTGAATTAATGCCAATACCAGACTTGTAATCTAAGTCAAAAAAATATCAAGTGAGTTTGCCATGATTTATTTTCCATAACCCCACGTTGACTGATGTTAACTATATTACCCGCCTTTAATTCTTTATTGACTGAGTCCCATATTGGCCGCTCCATTATTTTGTCCACAGATTGATGTCAGGCTGACCCAGGTCGTGTCATTTACCTTTTCAGAATATTGTCACAGTAGCTTTCTTCAAGTCCTCTGGACCTTTCCCAGGATTACAAGCTTCACTGAAAATTGTCATTAATGCTCCAGAAAGCTCTTCAGACAGGCCCTTTCAAACACTTGAATGCAAGTTATTCGGATCTGTTGATTTCAAAATGTCTAGCTTAAGTAGTTACTGTTTACCAACTTCCGAAGTTACTGCTGGAATGAGAAGTTGTATGATCTCACTAAATCATCTGCTTTTTACCCAAGTACAGATTAGAAGTATTTATTGAGCACTTCTGTCTTTTGTACATTATTAACAGTTCTGCCATTTCCATCTGGTAATGGACCAATCCATTGTTAGGATTCCTTTCATTCTTTAAGCTCATTTTTACTTTCTTTAACTCTGCTGGCCATAGATTTCTCCTTGTGTCCTTTGGCTTCCCTTATTTTCTAATACTACTAACTTTTGATTTATATTTATTACTATCAGCTTCCCCTTTCTTCCCCCTATCTTTTCCTGTGCTGTGTATTTATACCTCTCTGCTGTATTTTCCACTCCATGCATCTGATGAAGTTGATTTTTGCCCACGAAAGCTTATTCCCAAATAAATTTGTTAGTCTCTAAGGTGCCACAAGGATTCCTTGTTGTTTTTTTGCTGATAAAAACTAACAGGGCTACCACTCTGAAATTCTTTTGTTTGTTTTTATTATTAAAGCTGCTTTCACTTCCCTCCTAAGTCAGGTTTGTTTTTGCTTTTTTAAACTAGTGTGGCCTTCTCTCTTATTTATGGCTTTTTTGGCACCTCATAGAGTGTTCTTAGCTCACATTTATCATTCACATTTTTCTGTTTCCTGACATAGAGCTGTCCACTTTGGCGCTTATGTTGCTGTAACTTATGTCACCCAGGGAGGTGGTTTATTCATACCCCTGAAAGACATAAGTTCTGCTGACGTAAGCTGTAGTATAGACATATTAGAGTCTCAAACTCATGTGGTTAGTCTTAGAGCTTGTTTACACTGGGAAATTTTGTCATCAAAAACTGTCTTTTGGAGACAAAATAGCAAGAGCATACACGCTACAATGGGACTTTTGTCATGAAAAATGCCCAGCTTAGGTAACAAAAAACTTCCATCCCTACAATAGACTTCTGTCTTTTCTCCTCCCTTTATTGTTGAAAAGGAATCAATGTAGACACTTCTGATTGTTTTGTGGACAGAACTGGCTTCTGCCAGTATCCCACATTGCCTGCCCTGATTGCTCTGTGCAGTGTTTTGATTTCTGCTGCCCTGCAGGCATGTGCCCCTCCTGTTTCAAAGCTCTGGGAAGTATCTGTGTGCTGCTCTGTTTGGGGTACAAAGAAAGAGCAAACCATTGGAATGATCCTGTTCTTCCCTGCACTAGGAGCATAGGGGAAGGAGGGCAGACTGCTGTGCTGCTTTGCCATTCCTCAGCATGGAGAGCTCACACAGCTACTCATGATGCTGCCCTTAGAAGCTGAGGGTGCTGCGGGAGAACTGGGAGAGAATCCCAAGATGCGCAGCGATCAGCTCTTCCTTTGCACAACACTGCACTGTGGGAGACATATCCATGGCACATTGCTCACTCTGTTGATGATGATTAGGGTGACCAGATGTCCCAATTTTATAGGGACAGTCCTGATTTTTGGATCTTTTTCTTATATAGGCTCCTATTACCCCCATCTTGATTTTTCACACTTGCTGTCTGGTCACCCCTAATGATGATGTCCCCAGTGTAGACACGATCTGTCGACAGAGGGAGCAAGTGTGAACATCCTTTGGCGATTTTTGTTTTGTTGGCTTTCGGGTGTCAACATAAGTTTTGTCAGCAAAACTCGGTAGTGTAGACAAGCCCTTAGTTAAGAAGTAGTTCTAATGTTGCAAATAACTTGAGCTCATTTAGCTTGCAGGTAGGTGCCTCCCCCAACTTGTTTGTAGCTTCAGGCTTGGGTATCTGATGGCCAGGGTGTTTCACTTCTCTGGATGATCAATCCAGAGATGAGAGCAAGATATAACTTCAGATATAATTTTTAGTCTTAGAGAGTCCTCACCCTTTCCTTCCACGTGGGTAGAGTCTCTTGTAGTGTTCAGTGTCCTCTTGCTGCATCTTGGGGACGACTTTTCTCCAATAAAAGAGTTGAGCATGTTGGCTGTACCTCATCAGGGACCAATAATTTGGTATCTTGATCTGAGGTCACAGTAAAAGATTCCAGTCTAAAATGGACATTTGCTTGCAAAAGTCTGTTGATGATCACAAACAGAGTGTCCTCCTGGCAAGCAGGACATGTAAGAGGCCCATCTGAGAAGGAACTGGTGACAGATTTATGTTTAGGCCCTACATAAGTGGCTTAGTTGTTTAAATATAACTAATGGCTAGTTAGCATTGAACATTCACTCACTTCCACGGTGGCACTGGAACAGAGTAGGGGTACTAGAGCTGTGGCTGGGAGCTGGGCCATTGCTCCGGGAGGTGGGGACGCGGACTGGGGCAAGACTACTGAGGCTGGGATGATGGCTGGGGGCAGGGGTGAAGCCCTGGGCTGAGGCCAGGAGTGGAACCCTGGGTGTAGGGCCGGGACCTCGGGCAGCAGAGGAGCTCCTGGGTACGGGGTTGGCACCGGGACCCCCAGTAAAACTTGAGGGTGCTGTAGCATCCCCATACCCATAGTTACCATGCCTCTCCACTTCCACATATCCTCATGATGGTAAGCACGACAAGGGGAAAAGGGACTCTGAAAGGCAGAGTCAGAGCCTAGGGTGAATGAATGATTTTACCCTTTTGCCTACAAGCCAGAATGCTGCTTCAGACATTTCTGAATAATGATAACTTAAACATTTTGCTAAATAAAGTCACTCAAGCCTAAATTCAAATATGGCCTATGTTCCCCACAAAAGCAATTATTTACTTATGTTCCTGTAATTATTTTCAGATCACATCCATCAACAATATGAAAATGAGAAAAGCAAAGTGTTCTTTTTCATATTAATTATTTGGTAGGTAAAAGTGCAAAGAAGTGAAAGAGCAATTAAAGTTATAAGAACAGCTATACTGGGTCAGACCAAAGGTCCATGTAGCCCTTTATCTTGTCTTCTGAGAGTGGTCAATGCCAGGCGCCCCTGAGGGAATGAACAGAACAGGTAATCATTAAGTGACAGAAAGTAGGTGAAGTAATATTTTTTTATTAACCCAGCTTCTGCTGGGAGAAGGTGCAAGCTTTTGAGCCACACAGACTTGAAGAAGAGCTCCAGTAAAAGATATTACATCACCTATCTTGTCTCTTTCATATCATGTGATCAACATGGTTAAACAATACTGCAAACAATTACAGTTGTGACAGGCTAGCATATGTGAGAATCTATAATAAAATAGTTTCAGCTACAGTATCAGATATGTTATAATAACTAAGCTATAACATATTAAGATCTTTTAACTCAAGGAGAGAAACATAGAGGGCTGATAACATTTTGGAATTCAGAAGGTGTCTACAGGAATGACTTGAGATCTGGAAAATTGCTTTACTGGGAAAGACTTAAGAAGCTCATTCTATTTAGTTTAGTTCAGGATAAGAGTTGACTTTACCACCATGTATAAGTATTGGCACAGAAAGAGGATTTCTGAAAGTAGATTATTAGAAGCTGAAGTTAAATAAATACAGCTAGAAATAAGGTTCAGATTTTTAACAGTGAGTATAAATGGCAACATACCAAGGGATGCTGTGGATTCTCAATTACCTGAAGTTTTTAAATCAAGATTTGATGTGTTTCTTTGACAAGTTATGGACTCGATACAGGAATTACTGTGTGAAATTCTATGGCCTATGTTTTGCAGGCAGTCATACTAGACCACAGTAGTCTCTTTAGGCTTCAAAATCTGTGGCTCAGATCCTCAAATTATGTAAATTGTTGTAGCTGAAATGAAGTCAGTGGAGCTATGACAATTCACAGCTGCAGGTGTACATATACTGCTGGCCTGACTTTTTCCATTGTCTTCCATCTTACATAGTCATATATGCCTGTGCAGCATGAGTGCAAAATGTTATTAGATCAGAATGGTAGCAGAGGTAAAGTGGTTATCCACATTCATCTCACTTTGCACAGGAGTAAAATAACTACACAAGATGCAAGACAAGGAGAATCAGGCTCTCATGAGAGGAAGAATGTATAATTTTGGGTGTAGTGACAGCAGAAATTTCTATACCCTTCCTCTCCTCCAATCCATAATTTATGCTCTTTGTATGACTGACTGACAATAAGTTATTTGAAAATTCTCCTGATTGTAAAAAAGTAATACACCATAGAAAGGTAATATTTTCAAGAAATTTATTACTTCTTGTAGAAAATGTATTTTCACTGGGAAACACTAAAAATGTTAGGGCTTCAGAGAGATATCTTGAATGTTAGTATTTCTAAAGAATGAGTGCCTTTAAAGAACAGTTTAGTCAAGAAGAATTTGATATACTGTATGGAGCTACTGGCTCCAGTGTGGATTTCAATGCAAAAAGGTATTCCTGCTGATACATCAAATGCTCTAATAATGTAGAAAAGGGTATTTTATTTTTTTTGCTGCCAGTTGTAGTCCAGTGCAACTGCAGCTGTATTCCCCCCGTTTATAGTCGAGAAAAGATATCTCTCTAGGCTTCCAGATCCTCAGCTGTTACCTTCCTTGGGCAGAGATTTGTGTCTTATCCTTTTCTGAGTGAGGTGTTTCCAGACTGCACAGTTCCCCGATTATACAAACCCTTTCTAAGCAAGCACATTTATTCTTAAGGTGAAAGCGTTGCAGAGAAAACATATTAAAAACAATGAAAGAACCTACACACGTGCTAATCAGTTTATCAGGCATCTCCCTGTGACTCCCAACAAGGGCTCTGGTTGGTGATTAGTCCTTCAAATTTCACACAGTGGCTTTTCCTGTGGTCACAACTTCATCAAAGCTTCATCTCAGAACTAGCTCCCAACTCTTATAGGGTCTTTGGCTCAACTTTAGTGAGACAAAGACCTTCCAACCATTCCTGAAGGATTGGGCTCCCCTTGGGACAGAAGGTCCTATCTGTTTACTGGATCAGAGAGAAGGCCCTGGGTCAGTTTTAACTCAGGCTATTTAACCAAAAATCTTGACTTTTGGTCTCTGGAGAATCCAGTTTGAACCAATATAAATGATTATCTCACCAGTTGGTGGCACTTTTCTGGAGGTGTTGAAACGTGAGTGAATTTGCCTAATCACCCTCCCACTGTTCTTAGTTCCTGGAGGATTATTGTCTTCCTCCCCCATGGTAATTCACACAATCCTTCAATAGCACATAAACATTTGCACTTTCAATACAGGGGTACTCCTAAAATACTTAAATGTAATTCAATAGGGTTTAAACTTATAATTCAGCACTGGGTGTCTAGGATATTGTCATGTCTGTCACATTGGTGCCATACAAAACAGAGATACTAAATCTCTAAATTGTTTGGGTTTTTTTGCAGGTATTGTGTCCTTGATCTCCTTGGCTATCCTGTCTTACGAACGCTATAGCACCATCACCTTAAATAACAAACGGGGCTCTGACTATCAGAAGGCTCTGTTGGCAGTTGGTGGTTCCTGGCTTTATTCTCTGATCTGGACAGTACCACCGCTCATTGGCTGGAGCAGTTATGGGATTGAGGGGGCTGGCACAAGCTGTTCAGTACGTTGGACCTCCGAATCACCTGAGTCTGTGTCCTATATCATCTGTCTCTTCATATTCTGCTTGGTCATCCCTGTAATGGTCATGATATACTGCTATGGGCGTCTCCTGTATGCTGTTAAACAGGTAAGCTACGATATGCTAATAAAATAAGCAATATAAATGATCTGAGAAATGTTGCCTCTAGGAAATATCATTTTCTTTTAAGTATCTGGTTGTAAGATGCAGTATTGATAAGGAGAAAACAAAAGGCAGAAAAAGTTGTGGAGAAGGAAGATGGACCACACCAAGTTTTCTTATTTTTCTTCATTTGAAACAGATGTCTCGGTAGCCAGGTAGGTCCTATAAAGCATGCTGGCTCTCAAATTAACAAAATGGAATAGCAAAATATTATATGCTAAACAAGCCAACACATTCAGATGAGCCCTGTAGTCATATCAATGAGGACTTTCATCATTGTTCCCCATTTAGTCCTACACAGATTACATTCTCGTATCGCTGTCTTTTAAAATACTAGGTCCTAAATCAATACTCATATAACTCCACTGCCGGCAATGAAGTTACACTAAAGATTAGTTTGTCCTTTCAACTCTATGATACACTGAAAAAAAAAGACTCTGTGCACAGCACGCTCTTACTTAGAGCAGCATGGAGCATCACACAGTCTGAATTTTATCTTCAGACATAGCTGGCTGGAAGACAGGACACTGTGAAGGTCTGACACAGTGGTGCAGCTTAGTGATGAGTAGGGAGGGAAGGAAGGAGTGAATTTTTAGGTCTTGTCTATATGGGAACACTGGAAAATTAAGATGGATTAACTAAAGGCGTGAAGTTAAAGAGCATTAATTCACTGAGTAGATGCTGTCATTCAGAAGTCAATTAGCTGTAGTTCCTGTCTTGGCTTAAGACGGGGATTCATTTTACACTTTAGTTAATTAGGCTTAACCCTCCTGAGTGTCCCTGTGTATACAAGCTCTTAGAGGCAGCCCAGAATAGAGTGCATACTCCTAGGAGTGATCACAAAAGTATCATTTTTTTATTCATCTCTTGCTTCCCTAAATATTTTGTACTGTCACCCACCGTCATAGAATATGAATATCTATATAGATAAAGTGCCAATAGCATATGCCAGGGGGGTCTCAACCTTTTTCTTTACAAGCTCCCCCTCTCCCCCAACAAACTATAAAAACTCCATGGCCCAGCTGTGTCACAACAACTGTTTTACATGTATAAAAGCCAGGCTGGTATTAGGGCGTAGCAAGGAGGGCAGTTGCCTGGGACTCCACACCATAGGGGGAACTGGGAAGCTAAGTTGCTCAGACTTTGGTGGGGCTTGGCCCTGGGCTGCAGTCTCCTATGGCAGAACTTCAGCTTTTTCCCGTGGCCCCTAGTGAGTCTAATGCCAGCCACGCTTGGTGGATCCCCTGAAACCTGCTTGCAGGTCCTTTCCCCCACCCCGGGGAGGGAGCCTCCGGACCCCTGGGTGAGAACCACTGGCATATGTCTCATTTGCTAGGTATCGCTGTAAACATCAATATCACTTTATTCACCGTTTTATTTTTAAAAACAAATAATATTCTTTTCTTACATATGCTTTGCTGGTCTCAACCTGCAATAGTGAGCATGTTGAAAGAGCAGAATGTTGGAGACAAGACTTAAGTGCAATCCATAGCCAGAGTGAATTTAGACCCAAAGGGATTTCTGCAGTATGTGGAATTGAAAAACTACTTGATTTTATTGGTAATTGACCATAACTGAGAAATAAGCAGTAAGAAAGGTGTGAATCCTCTCCTGAGGCTTTTAAAAAGATTGGTTTCTGGTCAAGTCAGAAGATCACTGGAAGACATTGAGACATTTATTCTCAGTGTTTAATGGATTTTATTAAATGATGGAAGTGGAAAGAAGTCAAATTGGTGGCTTGCATATATTTTCAGAGGGGTGGGCCGAGGAGACATGGAGAGCTCAGATTAATTTAGAACAAAGAAATTACTATATTGGATTAGACCATATCAATGCATAAAAGATGTATAGATCCAGGTCTACAGAAATAGTTTGATTACTACAAAGTCTATATCAGATAAACATTGAACTGTTAGACACAGCATCTAATTCACATCCTGTCAATATTTTAAAAATCTTCTTAAGACTCCTGTTGCTGAAAAATAATTTGCAAAATTCTGACCACATTCATAGTGTGTACTTAATATTCAGTGGTATGAATTTGCTGTAACACGTTCATGTAGCATGCCTTTTCAGAAGATTTCCATGTGTTGCAGGGTACTCGGGGTCCCGTAGGAATGAGGCACACACACAGCTGCTGAATAAAAGTAGTGAGTTTATTGAAGGCAAAAGTGACATACCCGCAATGGGGGCTCCCTTTGTTGCTGCCACTGAGACGGGGAAAGCCCGATGCACCGGAGCAATGCTCGGGATGAAGCCCACCGCGCGTGGGAACACAGGCAGAGAAATAACAGGAACATTTTCATCTCATGCATACCTCATGAATAACTAATACCTTATTTCTATCTTGTTAGTATTACATGATGCAAGCAGATGTCTCATTAGTATTGCACAAGGCGAGCAGACAATAAAAACCGAAGAGCACTGGTATGCGAAGTATGCAGTAACAAAGCAGCACCCGATAACAGAATTGTGACCGGTAATACCCTTTCTTTCCCTGGAGTCGGAGTGGGGAGAGAGCTCCTAGCTACTCACCGTTACAATTTCTTCCGACACCCTACACCATGTTTTTCAGAAGTTTCTACCATGACTTCTATATAACTTTCAAAAAATTTCCATAGCAAGCTTATTTAGAAGATAGTTGCATATAGCGAGATTATAAATAGATGACATGAAACTGGAGAAAAAACTATCTTCTGTAAAATGCTAGAGAACATTATGGCTTGATGTACTGTATAGATAGAGCTGTGCGTGATAAGAAATTAGCTCCTTTCTATACAGAAATAGAGGGAGTATTTTTGGTAATAGGAAAATATTTGAGAGGTTACCATATGCATGTTAATGTTACTTTAATACTTTTTTGAGTGAGCAAAAAAGAGTCCATTACCAGAAAGCATAACCATATTCTTGTTTTATAGATGAAAATGTGTCTTTTTGTAACTTTACCAGTAATACATTAGAAATAATGTAAGTCTGCAGCACACCATAATAAGCATAATAACTATGCTGTAGCTGCTGGCAAGTTTTCTAAGATATGCATTATTACATTTTTATAAGCTATGAAAGAAGTTTGTACATTAGAAAATTACATGCATAAATTATATCTGAGATTAAGAACACAGGAGTTATGCCACTATTAATCCTGTCATGTAAATTCGTTGAAGTAGAGGAAATATGTAAATAGACAAAGAATAGATAATGCAAGGACTGGCACGGCGCCTGTGTTTTATTTTCAGGGACTGTCACTGTGGGTCTACTTTTCTCTTTTCCTTTTCAAAATTTAACAGAATATTATAGTTTTCTGGGATTCTAGGCATTAGTACACTGTGTAGTCATTTGTAGGAAATTCATTGGAAGAATTTTGCAAGAATTTCATTAACACACAGGTGGTGTAAAGGATAACTTTTCCCAAAGAATGTGGCAAAGTTATAGAAAGTTACATATCAGTGGAATCTGCGTACGAGTATTGAAGAACACGTTTTAGAGGCAAATACTATTAATCTAAACTAAAAAAACCTGAATGATCTATTATCAGAGTCTCTGTGATGTAAGGGTCTCAGAAGATTTTTGGATTTTTTTTTTAAGTATGTTACCTTAGCACAGGTTTTCCTGAAGAAGATTTGTCCAGGATGGCTGGGATTGGTTAGTTAGACTGTGTGTGGCCAATCTTATGAACTGCACTTGGCAAACAGTCAGGGTCATACTCCAAAAGAGTTATGGGACAGTGATGGGGAAACAGTAATATAGGGAATGATCTGTATTGTGAGAGCATAACATAAGCAGAGAATGTTCTGCATGGAGACCTATAAAATCAACCATGGCTTGAGAAGCTGTTAGGCCTCTCACAGGTATATCAATTTTTTTAAGCTAGACACACAAAGATACAAACACTTTATCTAACTTTCCTTCAAAGCCTCTATGTACATTCTTGTTAAGCTTGTGTAAAGTTTATATCATGTTTTTATGAGAACCACTTTTCCGATGTTGAATGTTTCATTTATACTTTAAGATTTCTGTTGATGAGCAAGATTCACTAGCGGAACTTGGACTGAGGAGCTGTTGGAAGTGGGAGGGGGCAAAAGAAACGATCACCATAATCACAGTACACTATTCACATATATTCTGGTCACATTTTGCACTTTATAGTAGAGGAGAGGGAATTAGGACTAGTTTATTTATTAAACTGCAATTTGTTTTTCTTTGTTTTTCTTTTGGTCCTTGGATTATGATACTTCTACATAATTCTGTCATTGTGTACCTCTGGGGAAAAATACCTATAACATTGACTTTAGTTGTTTTATACTTTGGAAACCCAACTCTCAAATGTTGAATTATACAGATTAATATTGAGCGCTCTACAGCATAGAAGGTGCAGAATGATTAGATCCTTAATGGAAAGACCCAGAGAAATCACACAAATGAAATATGATGTGTTCGATAATGAAAATTAGTAACGTATAAAAAAATCTCTTCAGCCTGCATTATCTCTTCCTTGCATAGCAAGAGACCTGACAAAAGGACAAATGACAAGCCAGAAAAGTGATCCATTAACAAAGATTCCACACAAAGCGAGTCTGGACTAATTTCCAAAACACTGGGGTCAATGATCCTGATTGCCCATGGATTTGTGACCACAGTCATACCAGTCTTGTTAGCATATACAAATCCATCATCAGCATATGCAAATTGGCCTGATACACAAAGATATCTACTGCGTATTGAGACTGGCTGCAATGCCACACTCAGACTGACAAACCAGCCAGGATGGACTCTTCTGTTGCTACTCATAGTGGTGCCCGGAATATTTCATATATAAAGGTGCTCTGGTGTTCCTAATAGACCTACTGTAGGTCTTCTCCGTATAGGTGTAGGGATGGACCATGAAGCCAGTCGCATAGGGGAAAGTCTCTGTATCCTATAAATGAGTTTAGCTTGATTAGTCATTGACACACTATGTAAATACATGTGTTTTTATGTGAAGTGACTCAGGGCAGCCTCACCTAGCTTCCTTGGAATGAGCATCCGTGGCTTCCAAGTATTGGGCCACCAGAACAATGAAAGCCTTCCTGGTGATACAGACAGCCCATAGGCTAGCTGGCACTCAACCAAATTAGCATAGGTACTTTCCCAAGCAATTCTGAAAATAGATTGTGGACCTCTACAGAATCAGAGTAGAATTTAAGGGCAGAAGAAACCACCCAATCATCTGGTCTGAATTTCTGTATATCACAGGCCACTGACATCCAGACACAAAACTGAACTATGTAGAATAAAGGCCCATCTGTGTCCGTGAACTTGCCGAGAACTTGGTTCATTAGTGTGTGTATGTCTTCTAGGGTACCCAGGTCCTGCACATACTCAGCCACCTCCTTTAAAAAATCCAGTATGTGCTCATATCCCACTTGCACCTAGAATTAAATGCTCATGTGGGGATTTAGACATGCCCAAGCTTCTGAAAATTTAGCCCACAAATCCTTACTGGACGGTTTTGCATGAACATCACATTGTGGAGACTTCCTGACCCCTACCTGTGAGGGATTTGGCAGGAGGATTACACAGTATTTAGCATAGGCTTTGGTTTTGTTTATTATGTGTATGTTCAACCATGGCTTTTTTACAAGCAGAAATAACTCTCCACTATCAATGTTTGACTGGTAGGATAATTTATCAGACTGATAAAAGCAATAGTTTTGTCAGAAGTCAGGAAAAGCAGAGACAATAGAGATAAGATAATCTAAAACAATATAAACCTTTATTACAAAGAAAATATATTTCCTAACTGGAGGCTTGTAAATTATATTTCATTTCTAGGAGATTGTCTTTAGTACCCAAACCCTAGGAAAGTACTTAATTCTGTCTGGGAGAAAATCATGATGTTATCATATATTCATTTTATAAATACTCAGGTTGAATAAAATTCACTGAAATAATTTCATTATGCTCACCATCTCTGATATTCTGAAGGCAGAGATTAGAGAGACCTAACTCTTCCTAGTTAGAATGTAATTATTTTTTTCAAGCATTCAATGGTCCTGGGTACATGACCTCCCTATTAAAATAACAAATAAACATCTATTTGACATGTACATTTGAGGTAGAGATATTTTTATCTCCTTCAGGTTTACAGTGATACCTTCTGTCCTCAACAAGCAGTGAGGAAGTGAATGAATGAAACCTGCCTGGGTCCTGAACACTCCAGCATTTGAGGGAAATGAACTAATAGCAGTATGGATTAGAGGCCCTTTGACCAATTTCAGTGAAAATTCTAGGGCAATTAGCATCTGAGTCCCCCAGGATAGCCTGGGCTAGGTGGGAGCAACCCCACTGCAAAGCAGCACCCAAGTTACTGTGTTTTCACTGGTGCTGTGCTCCCCTGTGTGCATTACCTGGACTTCTGGGGACATTGTTTAGTGCTGCAGTAAGTGTTACTAACGTGACTAATGAACTGCCCACAGCTTCCACTGTACCATCTTTGATACCATCTAAGAGACTGTTCAAAAGGACAGTTATTACTTGTCAAACAAGGAGGTTTGGCTCCTCTCTCCAGCTAAAGGGAAAGAGCGCAAGAAATGTTAAATGTAAAATGAAAGCCTGTATGAAATGAAATGAAAGAAATGAAATGAAAGAAATGTAAAAGGAAAGCCTTACTTAATACTTTACATTTCCAGTGATTTAAATGGTTTTCCTTCTTGTCTGTATCTTTAAGATTAAAAGGATTTTTAATATTGTGTTTGCCATGGTACTAAACAGACTGAGACCTCTGTATGCCAAACCTGAAAGGGTTTAATGTTAGACAGAGACTAGGGTATGTTAACACCTTTCACCCATCTAGTCCATTTAAATTAATACAACGATTCCCTTTTTAAAGATAAACGTTACTATGCGGTTTTCTTGTTTGTTTGATTGTTTTGTTTTTTTGTATTCTCTCCCCTCCCAGGATGCTAAATTTAATTGCATTATGGTCACTAAATGAACTGCTTGGTAAAATAGGTACCTCTTGGACCAGATCCTGTGCTCCACTTAGGACTAAATCACAAATTGCCTCTCCCTTTGCAGGTTCTAGGACTAGCTGCTCCAAGAAGCAGATGTTTATCTTTGCATCACATCCTGAGGTGTCATTTACATAGTTAATATGAGGATAGTTGAAATCACTCATTATTATTTCCACTTTTGTAGCCTCTCTAACTTCCCTTAGCATTTCTCAATCACCGTCGCCATCCTAGTCAGATGGTCAATTGTATATTCTTCTGGCTATACTCTTGTTATTCAAGAACAGAATTTCTATCCATCGAGATTCTATGGTACTGTTTGATTCATTTGACTTTTATTTTATTTTATTTTTTTATATAGAGTAACACTTCCCACTAGCACATCCTACTCTGTCATTCCTCTATATTTTGGATCCTGGCATTACCATATCCCACTGATTATCCTCATTCCACCAAATTTCCACCTATGCCTATTATACCAGTATCCCCAATGCCTATTATACTAATATCCTCATATAATAGCAGGCATTCTAGTCCTCTCATCTTACTAGCTAGACCCCTAGCATTTGTATATAAGTACTTGTACAGTTTGTCAATATTTAGTTGCTTGCCTTCATGTGTTATGCTTAACTGGGCCTCTTTCACGTTTGCCTTTTCCTCACTAGCTCCTATGTATACTTTGCCAACTCCTTTCCTATCAGCTAGGAGTTGAAGGGGTCAGCACGCACCTCTCACGAGTGCCCCCTCTGAATGGGTGTGTCTTTGGTCTTTAAACTAGTCCAGCCCTGGTATGAGGCCATACGCCCAGGGCTTCCTCCCTGGAGACACTACCTTCCTGGCTCTCCAGGCTCAGTCCCTACAGCCAGCCAGGAGCTCCTTCACTGCTTCCCCAGTCCCCCAATTCCTGCTAGCAAACTGTCTTTAACTCAATCTTAACAACAGTTTGAAGCACCATCCACTCATCCTCCAACTCCAACAAGGAACTGAACTCACTCTGGCCCTGCATTTCTTCTTGTACTAGCCTGCTGAGCCCTGATTGGCTGCTTCCCATACAGCCACTTTAGGCAGCTTGGAGGACCTCTCTACTGCCCTTTTCTGGGGCATGGTGTGGCAGGGCCACCAGGCCTCCAGCAAGGGGCCTTAGGACGTAGTCCACCTGTCATGCACCTCCTCCATCAGACAAGATTGAGGTGGTGCTCTTGCAGGGTAATATCTCTGCTTACCTAGTATTTCACCCTACTTTGGCAGGGTATTTACTCTCTCCAACCTCTCTGTCTGGAGAGTTCCTTTGTCTGTGCCCCCGTTCGTCTGGGCTCTCCCTCCCTGGTCTCTCTTACCTAGGGAGCTTTAGTAGGTCTTGCCCTGGTTTCTCAGGGTTTCCCTGCCAGGCATCTCTGCCTGGAGAGATTTGGCAGTCTCTCACCTCAGTGGATCAAGATCTTCTCCCTCAGGCTTTTCTAGCCAGAAAGTTTTTTGTAATCTCTGCCCCTTTTGGTCAGGGTTCCCACCCAGGCCTCTCTTACCTGGAGAGATTTTCTAGGTCAGGCTCCTTCCTTAAGGAGCTCTGTGACACGGCTTCTGCTAATTTTGCCCTGCTTCTCAGGGTACTTCTCTCCCAAACCTTTCTGCCTAAAGAGCTAGTCATGGTAATTTGCCCTTGTTTATCAGGGTTTCACTCCCAGGTCTCTCTACCAGAGAGTTTTTAACAATCTTTTGCCCCAGTTAGTCTGGGTCCCTCTCAGACCTCTGTGTGGAGAGCTATTCACTGTAGTCTGCTGGGTGGCTGAGGGGGTTTCTGCCATGTGCATGGGATCTTAGCATTCATGCCACAGGATACCCACTTCTTTGTTAAACTGCTACCCGTTCCTTTTCGGGAGTTTGGGGGTTTTCTGGATGCCTATCACATCACTGGTATCCACCATTGGGCCCTGATTGGTTGCTTCCTACACAGCTGCTCTAGGCAGCTTGGAGGACCTCTCTAGTGCCCTTTTCTGGGGCAGTATGGCAGGACCACAAGGCCTCCACCCAGGGGCCTCAGGGCCTAGGCCATCCCATCACAGTACTCACTTAAAAATTCATCCTTACCTTAAGGCATGTCTCCATCCAGACTGTATGCTCCTCCATACCTTTCTTCCAGACTTTAGTTTAAAAAATCCTCTACCACCTTTTTAATTTTTTGTGCCAGTAGGTGGCTTCCATTTTGGTTTGAGAGGAGCCCATCCCTCTGTATAGGCTTCTCTTTCCACGAAAGTTTCCCCAGTTCCTAATAAACCTAAATTTGTCTTTCCTGCACTATCATCTGATCCTTTCATTTAGATCTTACAGTTACGCATGCGTTACTGGTCCTCAGGCTCGATCATCTATACTCATTTGTAACCCCAGGCTATGCACTGTTGTAGGTTATGATTTGTTGAAACCTGGGTCTCAGCCTGAGGCTCCAGTGCCTACACTGCATTATGTGGGCCAAGTCCAACATGCCATATCCCAGATTTCTTAGTACCCTTCCAAAATGTGGCCACTCCAACTCTTTGTTCATGCTGCAGTGTGGAAAAACTTGACTATCCAGTCCACTAAACTTAACTGTCTAGAAAGAAGAAATTTGGCATGAGAGATTCTTTTGGCGGATTCCCAGAGCACAAGTCCAGTGGGGCTTTGTCTATACTGCAAAGTTATAGGGCTTGAAATACAGGTCCCGCCACCCCTATGGAGGCCTCAGACCCTAAGCCCAAACCCTGGGTTAGCGTGATTTGGGTGTAGATGGAAAGGGGTTAGGCTTGAACCTGATTTCCCACCCTGGACTTACACTGCTGTGCACGCATACTGTCAGTCAGTCTGTAAAATGGGGCATGAAAACTTGTGAGAACAGGCTCCTGGGGGAAATTTTCAGCAAATGTATTGTGTTCTGGTTGGAATACAAAAGTAAGGAGACAAACCAGAAATTAAAAATAAATAAAAGGAAGAGGAAGTGGACCAAACTATCTAAACTGTAAAAAATAGTTTTGTCCAATTTGAGTTTTGGGACAAGAATTTTGGTCTGTTCTTATTTTGGCCAAATCAATTTGCCCAGCTCAATTGAAATGAACTATTGAACTTCTCCTAACCAGCTGTCTAATGAAGACATGCGACTGTTCTTATTTCCTACTTCAGTTATCATTGTTTCACTCTATCTTCACACTGTTTTACTCTTGACGTCCAATGCTACATTTCCAGGGGTTGGTACAAATTCTATTTCCTACACATAAATTATATTAACATTTTATTGCTTGACAACAAATAGAAACATGTAACTGAAGCTTCTGATGTGTAATTTGACTTTAGTCTTTGAAGAGTTTAACCACAGTTGCAATATTGCAGATATCCAGTTGAATAGATACTATCTCTGAAAGAAGGTCCATTTAAATGGGCAGGGAATGAATGATTGATATTGATTGACAATGAGTCCTTTCACACTCTGCTTTAGCAATTCAGTCAATGCAAAATGCACTGAAGCCAGCTTTTAAATATTGGCTTGCTTTATTTTCCATTTTTCTTAGCTCTGACTGAACAGCTCAAAGCATTAAAAGATTTAATAAAAACACAGAATAAAACAATAGAACTTGGTTATTGGAAAAATACAAATAATTTCTTCATAGCTTATTATCAAGTTTTTTCAAGAATAGGATCCTTATGTTAGACACTTAAGTTCATATTTAGACATCTAAATTAGTTCCCTGATTTCTGAAAGTGTTCCCAGGATCTCCCTTTGACTTCAATAACAGCATGCCTCATTGCTGAGTAGTACATAATAATTTATATTCTTTTTCCTGTTACATGATTTGATACTTCGTGTCATGGTTACAGCACTAGCTGCACCTCCATCCCCTCTCTGAGTGCAACCCCTGTGGTGTCAGGCCTTGTGCTTTTACTAATCCTGGGGTTTAATTCTTCAGTTCTCCCAGTTTTAGACTGGGCTCTGTGCTACATACCCTATGTATCCAATGTTTTCACCGTGCGGATCAACTGAGTTGAGCATTTGTGGTTCTTCCATTGAGGAATCTGTGACAGTGGTATTCAGTGACAAAACAGCCTTACTAAAACCAAAACACTGTTTGCTTCGAGAGAAGGAGCAAATCATTCAGAGAATAACAATGTCAAGCTGTTTGGAGTGACTCACGACTGTAAGTGCCTGCCTCTTACAGTCATGAGTCACTCCAAACAGCGTAGGGCAGACACCCCAAACTGGTGATGTATACTATAATGTCATCAAGCCAGTAACAAATGTGAACTCCTGGATCACTATAACAATCTTATCATGGAGCCGCAGACAGTCCCCTTAGACTCTCCAGTCTGCGTGCCATCAAAAATCGACTCGCGTGCCACCTTTGGCACCTTTGCCGTAGGTTGCTGACCCCTGCTATCATCGGAGCATCTCAGCTTTCATTTTTTAAAATATCCAACTAACCCATACATTTCTACCTTTCATTGTTGCAGAGAAAAGTAAAAAAGATGAAACCTAAAGGCTTCAACACCAGGAGGCAAATTGTAATATAATTGTTAAAATTTCCTGAGGTTGGGGAGGCCTGGCTCAGAGAATTTGAACACTTGACATTGGCACTACTACAATTTAATTATTGTTGTTTAATTATAGCAAAACACAGTAACCAAAGCCTGTTGGCTGCAGCTCTCTGATCTGTTCTGGCAGTCTAGAGTACTGCCTTCTGGAGAACAACCCTTCAGACACACAGTTACAAACCAAGGACCTTTCCTCCACTCAACAGGGGCTCCAGGGGCATTCGGTCCTTTTGTGGGGTGACAAGGCTGGGTGAAGCTCCTGTCCTCCATGTGTGGGCCAGGCCAATCATAATCTGGCCCATTGAAAATATTCTTTCTCCAGGGAACTGATGAACTGAAGAGGCTAAAGGAAACAGTGTCAAGTTGACGAAAAAAGAGAAAGTCAGACAATGAAGTGTGAAAGTCTGGCGGGTATTAAGTGAGGGAAAAAAACCTCTTTCTAAGTTCAAGAAGGATCATGTGAAAGATGAAGTCCCTGTGGCATTTTTGTCTAATTTTTATAACCAGATGTATTCTTTAAGGCAATATTCACTTTGAAATGTTATTGCTATATCGTTTAGTGGTAGTGGAGTATGTTTGGTGCAAAGCAAGGCAATAGAGAGTACTAGCTGACATTTACAGCAGCACCACATAATTCATCTGTCTGAAAAAAATCATATATGTGAAGAAAATAAGATGTGGAAAATGGAGACTGATAAGGCCGTGAGGTATGTTGGATATTCAGAACATAACAGTTTGCCAGAAAAAAACTATGGGCATATTAATTATCAAATGTTATATCCAAGGTCATTTACATTCAAATTATTTTTCTAATATCTAAGATCATAGAAACAATTTGCTACAAAATTTTGGGTGAAACACACCCAGTCCCTTCTTCTTAAGGTGCTGTATTTTCTGTGGACTGTATGGTTTGGGAAATTCTTAATAAGATACTAGGCTTTTCACTCTGAGATCATCAACCCTAGTCTGACCGAGACTGGTAACAATCAAAAGCTCTTACCACCTGCTTGTAATTGGTTGCTGTCACACCTCACACTGAGGACTGAATGGACCCAAATTATTTCCTAGGGATGGTTCCCACAAGTCCCAGTGGAGGCATGAGGGAAGTTCAGGGATGAAGTGCCATTATCACAGGCCACAGTGGTCATAACTCCCCTCTAGTGAAGGTAGCCATGTGCTGTGCTCCAGTGAAACTCCAAGTACCTTCTGAGTTAGTTCTGCTGGGTGGTGAAGTTAGCTGTGGCTGCTGGGTGCAGGGAAGTTCTAAAAGTCTAATGCTATGAAGTATGTGAATGTCATTCCAGGGATGATTTTATTCCTGGACAGCCAGGATCAGTGAGTAGAAAGGTGGCTTAGTGCACAGGTGAAGATTAAGCTCTCTGCAAGATCAGTATCCTATAGTTTTGCTGATCCTGAAAGAGCTTAAATGGTATTCCAACAAACTGAATTAATTTCAGTGCAAACCCATAGATAGGTTTGCATTCAGTGTGATATGTGCCCATTAGCATCAGTTTGCTGAAACAAGAAGTGGATGAGGCATAAATCTGGTGCAACAAAAGAGGGCAATAAGTTTCCCTTTCTAAAACCAGGCTCTATTATGGAAACCAAAATAACTGTACTTGCTGGATTTTGTCATTCAACGACATGTAAGAAAAAACACAAGAATTTAACTATTTTAGGACTTCTAGTTGTGGGAAATAAATCCTACCAGCAGTATATGATGGAGCAATAACTGACTGACTTAATGCATGAGAAAGTATTTACCAAGCCAGAATACTAGTAAGAAACATTTAGCTACTATGGTAAGAGAATCCTCTCAGCTAAAATGATTAATGGTAGAGGAACATAGATTTCCCTAAATCCACAAGAGAGCTTAATTGATATTAATGGGAATAATATCTATGGGTAAGGGCTGTACGGGGCCCTTAATTTGGGTCTATCATTGTATTTGCATTTTTGGCTGAAATATTAATATTAGGAACAATAATATTCCAGCTTCAATACTCAATATTCCAGTAATGCCAGAGTTAGAGTAATAAAATATCTTTGATCTCGACTTGACCTTGTAATCATAGCAATGATATTGAAATGAATAAGAGTAAAACACCAATTTTATGATATCATGCCTTATTCATTTTGTACTTTCTGCTGATTTTAACATACGCATTATGACTCCAATTCAGCCAAAGCACATCCAATTTAAATCAGTGGAATCTAGGTATGTGCTTAAGTGCTATGTTGAATCAGATCCCATAGGAAAGTAACAGACCATTGATAAAGCAGGAATTTTTGTTTGATTCCTGATTTCTAGAGGTATCTTACATATCTTTGGTATTACCAAAGACAGACACATGGTCTGTCTGGAGACAGACACAAGGTCAGCAACTGCTGGCTACGAACATTTGAACCACTGCCTATCTTGGGAGCTGCCTGGGCTTTTATAGAAAGTGTGTGAAGCATTTAAGTGTCTAATGAATGACTGTTAAAAGAGAAGACTATTTGGTTTAATTGACTAGTCGTTGAAGGAAGAAAAATGATTCTTTGGTCTCAGGTTCCTCTACTGTGACTTTCCCATTAAAAAGTCTAGCTCCCTTCTGTTTTTTCCTTTTCATGTCCAGAAGTTTTAACTTACTATATAACCTGGCACTGGCACTCGATTAGGACTATTGCATTATGTCTTGGGTTTTGGTAGTATAGTTAAATATTTGGTCATGTCCAAGTAAGCATTCATAACTAATATTTGGGAGATTTTACTGGAACTGAGAGCAGGGAGCCCGTGTCTGCTGCACTCTCAGTGGCCCTATGGAGGAGGAAGCTGCTTGATTGGAATGCAAAGGCGGAGCTGGAATGGATGGGGGAGGGGGCAGGGAAAGGAGTCGATGGGCACAAGGAATCAAATAAGATCGAGATCAGAGAGGGAGAAACTCTGACTGGGAGTTGGAGGGGGCGACTGGGACTGGTTGGGAAAGGAGACAGGGACTGGGAATCGTAGGGGAGACTGGTACTCAGAGCTGATGAGGGAAACTGGAGGGGGGACTTGAAGTCCATTGACTGGGGGCAGAGAACACGAGATTGGATTTGGAGCTGGGTTCCAGGATGGTGATGACAGGGAATAGTTGGACAAGGAGACTGGGCCTAGGAAGCTGGTGCGGAAGAAGAGCATATTTGACAAGGGGCTGTGTTGAATGAGGGAGAGGTCCTATGGAATAACTAATGTGTGAGCATGTAATTAAAGATTGTATACAAGGGATATGTACAAAAGATATGAATTAAGGTTGCACAAGAAACCTTAACTGTGGCCTTTTCTAACATTTGAGTGCTTGTGTTCTCAAATTTATTGTGTTAAAAGAACATTATGTATAATATAGAAGGAGTTTGCCACATCCTGATTTTGCAACAATGTTACACTGTTGACTCATATGTAGCTTGTGGTCCAGTATGAACCCCAGATCCCTTTCTGCAGTACTCCTTCCTAAGCAGTCATTTCCTATTTTCAGTTGTGTGAATGATTGTTCCTTTCTAAGCGGGGTACTTTGTATTTTTCCTTATTGAATTTCATCCTATTTACTTCAGGCTATTTTTTCAGTTTGTACAGACCATTTTGAATATTAATCCTGTTCTCCAAAGCATTTGCAACCCCTCCCAGCTTATCATCTGCAAACTTTGTAAGTGTACTCTCTATGCCATTATCTAAATCATTGATGAAGATACTGAACAGAACCAGACTCAGAACTGATCCTTGTGGGACCCCACTTGTTATGCCCTTCCAGCTTGACTGTGAATCACTGATAACTACTCTTTGGGAACAGATTTCCAGTGAGTTACGCACCCACCTTATAGTAGCTCCATCTAGATTGTATTTCCCTACTTTGTTTATGAGATGGTCAGGCAAGACAGTATCAGAAGTCTTATTAAATTCAAGATATACCACATCTTTCGCTTCCCCCCATCCACAAGGCTTGTTATCCTATCAAAAGAAAACTATTAAGCTATTAAAGCTGTTAAAGTTTATCTGTGTAAACTAAAATGATGTAAACACGATGATAAGATGCTAATGAATGGACTGCTAGTATTTTGTGTTGAAGGAGGCTGTGGGCTTTCTGAAATGCTCTGGTGGGCCGTGCATAGCCTGCTGGCAGGAGGTTGAAGATCCCTGCAGAACACAATTACATTTTAGCTACCCTTTTAAACCTTCCCGCACTCCCTGATATCCTCTGGCACGTCTTGGTTTCCTAAAGACATCCCAGAATGCATCAGACTGACTCAAAATCCCTGCCCACTCTGTCCACCACCACTAGACGCAGCAGTGGCTGGGCTTGAGCTGCTTTGAGAAATGGCAAGGAGGTACAGTAGGTGAGGCCAGTACCCCAAGCCCCAGCCCTAGGTCTGGAGCTTTCAAATTCTTATGTGAAGACTAACTGGTTGATTGTTGGAATTTAATAAAATAGTACTGACTCTAGAATGCACATGTGCGGTCAAGGTTTGTGATGGGGACAGTTGGCTGAAGCAGGATGAAAAAGGAGACTGATGATACAGGATGGGCATATGGACAGGGCTAGCCAATAGAGCACTGGAGTGGGACTCAATAGACCTGGCTTTAATTCCCCTTCTGCCACTGACCTGCTGGATGACCTTGGGCAAGTCACATCCCCCCTCTGTGCCTCCGTTTCTCAATCTGTAAAATGGGGCTAATGTTGCTGACCTTCTTTGTAAACTGCTTGGAGATCTACGGATGAAAAGTGCTATATAAGAGCTAGGGATTATTATTAAGAAGGAGGGTAGCGAAAAGCATGATATAAACAAAATCAGGAAGCAGAAGAGAGCTTACCTAACTTGCCTGATCACATAAACACATAACAGTATTGCCAACTCCAAACATTAAAAAAATCATGATGTATAAAAGCTAAAGTATAAGAATGGACAGAGAATGCATAAAGAACTCTGTTCTCTAGCTCAGAGCAAAACATCAGCATTAGTGGTAAAAGAAAGGGGTCCGCATGGCAACTAGCAGAAACTAATTGTACCAGCACAACCCAAAACAGAGTGTTTGTTCTAGGGAAAGAGATAAGAGAATGATATTGTAAAGCAATTCTATGAAGAAACTACCATTCCTGTTATGTTTTGCTTTGTGTTTCTATTATTGTGTGATAGATGGGTCAAACAGATTATTGTGATCTGCTATGCCCTGAAAGTAAATATGTTAAAGAACACCTGAAAGAGTAAAGATAGTGAGATGTGTGTTAAGTTCATCAGTTAGGAGAATGTATATATGGTTTAGATAATAAAGCAAAGAGGTTACCAGAACCAGCCCAACTACTGTTTCAACATTGCTGGGCCAAAGAATACGCAATGTGAAGATAACCAAATGACCCCACAGGGCGGGCCTAGATCTGCGCAGCCATCGCCAGATGATGAGGCTGAAGAATGAAGAAATAAGATAGAGAATATACCCAATGGTCGTCGTTTGCTGATTGATTATCACTTCAAGTGGTGCAACAGCATGACAAGGCAATTTTCGTAGACCTGAATGGGGACAGACTCCTATAAGAATCCCACTCAGACAAGTGAAAAACTGAGTCTGGTTCTGCGATCATCCATTCTCCAAGAGCATTCACCTGCAGTTGAACGAAGGCTCAGCACGAATCTTGTGTAACAAGCCCCCTGGCCAGTAGCTTGCCACAAGCGACGTTTAGGCTGGTAACTATAACAACTTTGCAGAACTTTATAGGAATGAATGAATAGGAGTTCATGTGGTGTGTGTAATGGGGAAATATAGTAATTGATTGACTTTTCTTTTCTGTCTGTACTTACAATAAACGTGCCATATTTGCCTTCTCCCCTTTATAAGATCCTGCTAGTCTTTATTTGGTATAACAATGGGTCAGGCCCCTTAAACATCACGAGATTTAAAAAATATATATTTGGCTATTTTTTTTAATCTGCCTTCTGGCTTTTGAGACTTTAGGGTGCACTTGGGTCACATTTTCAAGCTTTTCTCTGCAACCAGGAGGGCTAGAAGTTTCCTTTTTTAAATGACTGTTGAGATACTCACATAATCCCTTGTTTTCGAGGGGCTGGGTCTTTAAAACA
This sequence comes from Dermatemys mawii, assembly GCA_007922305.1. Lineage (NCBI taxonomy): Eukaryota > Metazoa > Chordata > Testudines > Dermatemydidae > Dermatemys > Dermatemys mawii. The sequence continues at coordinate 24,980,485 of ML677364.1, forward strand.
TCAAATATTGCGAGACTCACAGTAAAGTCTCAAGAGTTGGCAACACTGGTAAAAATAAACCCATAAAAAACATGGAACTAGCTAGATGTGTGTCAAACATCACAGCACGAGCACGATGCTTTTCCATGGCATCCCTTCCCTTATACTGGTCTACAATTTTTTAGAAGTCGTCTGCTTCAGAGATAAAATGTGATATTTATTATGTATTTTGATGTGCTGAATTCAAATATGACAATTAAAAGAACTGATTGGCTACTGTTTCTAAGATATTTAAGTTTTGACATTTTATGTCTGTGTATATTGTGTAGATAGTAGAGTTTTAATCATAAATTGTAAACCTAGGTCTTTTCATATGTTTATGGTTGCTTTACATGATAATATTTCACCTGTCCTGTTTATGTAACACTTTAAAAATCAGCAAAAGGATTCTATAAATAAAATGTATTATGAAACAAAAGGCAAAAAACTATTATGTACATAGTTTAGTAATATTCAGTGTCTACTCGGCGCTTCTTGGCTTATCTCTTTTATTCATTAAATGGAGCATCTCTTGTCACTGTCCAGCAATAGTCTGCAGGCATTGATGGGCTCCATTTGCCCTGATAGCGTTTCTCCATTGTTGCAATGGACCGGTGAAATCGCTCGCCGTGCTCGTCGCTCACTGCTCTGCAGTTCGGTGGAAAAAAAATCTAGATGAGAGTGCAAAAAATGTATCTTTAGTGACATGTTGCAAGCAAGGCTTTTGTATGCCTTGAGGAGGTTTTCCACCAACAACCTGTAGTTGTCTGCCTTGTTGTTATTGCCACTGACTGGAAGGCTTTCCATGCCGTCTTTTCCTTGCGACACAGTGCATGGTCAAATGCATCATCTCGAAGAAGTTCACGAATCTGAGGACCAACAAAGACACCTTCCTTTATCTTAGCTTCATGTAACCTTGGAAATTTTCCACGGAGGGACTTGAAAGCTGCTTGTGTTTTGTCAATGGCCTTGACAAAGTTCTTCACCAGACCCAGCTTGATGTGTAAGGGTGGTAACCAAATCTTCCTTGATTCAACAAGTGGTGGATGCTGAACACTTTTCCTCCCAGGCTCCAATGACTGTTGGAGTGGCCAATCTTTCTTGATGATGTGGGAATCTCTTGCACGACTATCCCATTCGCAGAGAAAACAGCAGTACTTTGTGTATCCAGTCTGCAGACCAAGCAAGAGAACAACAACCCTCAAATCGCCACAAAGCTGCCACTGATGTTGGTCATAGTTTATGCACCTCAAAAGTTGTTTCATGCTGTCATAGGTTTCCTTCATGTGGACTGCATGACCAACTGGAATTGATGGCAAAACATTGCCATTATGCAGCAAAACAGCTTTAAGACTCGTCTTCGATGAATCAATGAAGAGTCTCCACTCATCTGGATCGTGAACAATGTTGAGGGCTGCCATCACACCATCGATGTTGTTGCAGGCTACAAAATCACCCTCCATGAAGAAGAATGGGACAAAATCCTTTTGACGGTCACGGAACATGGAAACCCTAACATCACCTGCCAGGAGATTCCACTGCCGTAGTCTGGAGCCCAACAGCTCTGCCTTACTCTTGGGTAGTTCCAAATCCCTGACAAGGTCATTCAATTCAGCTTGTGTTATGAGGTGTGGTTCAGAGGAGGAGGATGGGAGAAAGTGTGGGTCCTGTGACATTGATGGTTCAGGACCAGAAGTTTCATCCTCTTCCTCTTCCTCATCTGACTCAAGTGAGAATGATTCTGGTGCATCGGGAACCGGCAGTCCTTCTCCGTGGGGTATTGGGCGTATAGCTGATGGAATGTTTGGATAATGCACAGTCCACTTTTTCTTCTTTGACACACCTTTCCCAACTGGAGGCACCATACAGAAGTAACAATTGCTGGTATGATCTGTTGGCTCTCTCCAAATCATTGGCACTGTAGAAGGCATAGATTTCCTTTTCCTGTTCAACCACTGGTGAAGATTTGTTGCACAAGTGCTGCAGCATATGTGTGGGGCCCACCTCTTGTCCTGATCTCCAATTTTGCAGCCAAAATAAAGGTGATAGGCTTTCTTAACCATAGTGGTTATACTGTGCTTTTGTGATGCAAAAGTCACTTCACCATAAACATAGCAGAAGTTATCTGCACTGTTCACACAAGTACGAGGCATCTCTGCTCACTTTGGCTAAACAGAAATGTGTCCCTTTGCAAAATCAAACACTGACAAATAAGAGAGCACGACACTATATGATTTCTAGAGCTGATATAGGGCAATTTGTTCAGCAGAGTGATGTAAGCTTCGTTATGATTGCATCATCCATGACTTCTAGGAATAACATGATGCAATTCATATCATGTATGACGCAATACCAGCTTCAGATTGCATCATTCATTGTTTTGCCTAAAAAGCAAGTACTGTCCAAACCCAGTCATAGATTTATTCATAGATCCAGTCAAAGATGTATTTTAGTCATTTCTGGTTTAAATTGAGATCCCTTCCCTTTATAACTCACTTATCCTTTGCCATTCCCATGTCAAGGGTTGTATATACTGACCCAATAGCATATCTTGAAAACTAGAGCCAATCAACAATTTCAAGCATCATTTTCGTTCTCAGTGACCCAGAATTAGTAAAGTTTGACTACATTTATTTCAGAAGCATTTTGGCTGTAGAGCAGTGTTATCACTCATCTGTTTCATCTATTTGAATTGTAAATTCTTCATGGCAGGGCCATTATCTAAAATAGGGAGCACAAATATGCTGACTGAGGCCTCTGCCTTCACTGACAATCTTTAACTCTGATTAACAAGGCTGAGCTGGGGACTTTGCCTGCATCTATTAATATTAAGTCCCTAATATTATTCCAGTTCCCATAGGAGCTGAACTTGCACTCTGTAATAAGACAAAATTTCCATTACAGCCAGTAGGAGTTTTAGATGAACAAGCAATGTGTGATTGGACCTTTTGTGTATTAATGTGTCTCATAGGATACAATTTATATATAAGCAGCTTTGTTCCTACTAAATTTTTTTTCCCCTACATTTTCAGAAAAGCCAGATTTCTTTATTGCTACTAACAGAGAGAATTGGTGTTATAGGGCCCTGGGGAAATTTGGCAAAATCCTTCTGTGTAGCGCAGTATTGTGTTTTCTTTATGTACACACTCTAGAGTAAAATGTTTTTGTTTTGCTACTGTGGTACCAGACAAATGCCACACCAAAAAGACTGACATCACATCATATTACTCTGCCTTTCATATAACTTCACATTAGTCACAGTGTATGATAATATTTGTTGCTAACTCACAGTCAGGTGTGTATACACACACCCTCTCTCAACTTAGTATATAGAGGGTTGAGCATACAAATGTCATTATAATTGCATGGCTTTCATGCTGCAGATTGCAATGGAAGATACCATACCTCTCACATTGTCAACAGTTTCTACCTTCGTCTCTACTGATTTAATGTACATGTTTTTTCCCTGAAACAGAGCCTTCGTTATGTGCATTTCTGCAGTCTACAACAGAATCTGTCCAAAATCAGTTCACTTTAAACTCTTATCTGTTTTTTGTTTGAAGTGTTTGACAATTTATATTAATGTGAGGTGCCCTTTTGTTTACAAATTCACAATGTTCTAGATCCTTTGGGTCTGACTCATTTTCAGCAAGGCTCCTCTATCCCCCTCTGCCATGATTAAGAGGCCTTAAAGAGAGTGTCTGTTAGAATTACACTTTAATTTTATTAATGAAAGGATCATTGTTTAAAATATTGTGGGAAAAGTTGATCTGTAAGTAGGGGGTATGGATGAGCCAGGAGATTTGGTAGCATAGATGATCAGGAAGAATATTCCATGTGTACGGAGCACTTGGAGAAACAAAAAAGGGGAATATGTTCACAAAACAAAGTCTGTTCCTCTTCAGTATCAAGTGAGGTTCAGCCTAAGGGGGGATATGTGTTTTCTAAAGTGCACTCACTAATATTACCAAGGCCATCAGGGGTATGTATATAGTCGAAACAGTCCAGTAAGAGAAAGTTTGTTATAACTCTCAGAAAATGTGCTAATAATGTTTTGTTCATTTTGATAACTCAACCAGATAAATTTGAATGGCCTTTGTAAATATCATGAAGTTATTCCATTTCAAACAAGTCCTGTATACTGGAAAAAACTGAGTTAAATTATTGTACATCTTTTATAAAACACCTGGGGATGTTTTAGAAGACAAGAAAAATTAAGTGATTACTTTGTCATCTTCCAACCTTTTCTTAAAACCCTACTGGAATTCTGGTTTGTATTGACAGATAGCATTATGCATTCAGCGCTCTATCCAAAGCCCAGAGGAGTCAATGGAAAAACTCCCATTGATTTCAATCAGTTTTGGATCAGGCCCTCAGTTTGCTTCTGTAGTTATTTTGTCAGTCAGAATGTGATACTTTGAATTGTAGTCCAAGATTTATAAGCCATTTGAGCGATAAAATGACCTTTCTGGCATCTTCATAATTCAATATTATTGTTTACCTTTCACTAGGTTGGAAAAATCCGGAAGAATGCTGCCCGTAAAAGGGAATACCATGTGCTCTTCATGGTGATAACTACAGTAATTTGTTATCTAATATGCTGGATGCCTTATGGAGTTATCGCACTGCTCGCAACATTTGGTAGTCCAGGTGCAGTTTCTCCAGTAGCATATGTCATACCTTCCATCCTTGCAAAGAGCAGTACTGTATGCAATCCAATTATCTACATACTTATGAACAAGCAGGTAAGGAACATTGTTGTCATTACCTATTCACTACTGATTAGCAGTCTTTTTAAATGGCTCATCTGTTACCACATGGTAGAAACCAAAAGGAAACCTCATGCCCTGTTGACCTCAGGTCTTATAATAGTTTGGACTCATTTAAAGATATTAATACCCAATATTTGTACTGATTGTCTTCAAATGATCTTATATGATTATCATTGTTCTCTCCCCATCTCAACATCCTTTGCATATCTGACAGAGACCCATATCACAGCTACCCTCTTATTCCCCATCTTCAAATGGGGATAATCCATATCCAGCTCTGTAAAGTAGTTCTTATATTAAGGTGCAAAGTATTATTATTTTGGCACCTCACAGCCAGAGTAACAAACAGAATAAAATGGTCAAGAGGTTTGGGTGCTTTAGTAAATGAAGTACTCCATTAGTCCTTTTACTCAAAGAACTGCATCATTGTGGTGGTGACAATTTACTGCCTTGTGGAAAAGGATGTGCGTGACACACATGATGTCTTGTCTAAAGTGTCTTTTTTAATTAGGTATGATTGGTTGAAATCCCTACAGAATCTAGACAGGACTGAGTAAGAGTGTAAGAGGAATTGCGTCGCGGTCTGAGAGATCAGTTCTTCAGCTGGAAGACAAGGGGTAGACACTCTGTTGAGACATACATTGTCCTTAGGGATACAAGAGACTAATTCTTAATGCAGCTGTTTTATTAAACCTTCAGGCACAAGACGCAGACAACACACAAATCTGTGAAGAACACAGTTTGTTGTGAAATCTTCATGCAGGCTCTTGATTAAATTATAGGTGTGTTGATATTTAAAATATTACCTTTCAGAGACTTTTCAGATTGTTTTAAACTGTACTCTGTTCACAGTACTTGGGATTCTCAGACTGGGGTCATCACCACTCTATCCTTCATATATTGCTAAAAGGGGTATTCTAGCTAAATAAGAAGCAATGTCAGCAGGGTCCTGGGATAGAAAAGTTTGAAACCAATGTAATACCACCTTGGACATGTATTTGCTTTCTGAAATTGCTTTCTCTCTTTTTCATACACACAGGATGTTAATTTGTAAGTTGCAGCATTCCCTGTGTAAGTGGGGTATGTTGCCATATAGTTATCAAAAAGAGTACTTGAATCATCTGGGATTGTTTGTTTTTGAGGGGCAAAGGGTTTAAAAAAATGCAAGACCTGGATAAAGATATACAAGAAAAGAAGGCTGGAGAAATATTTATTATTTATCAGCTTTGATAATGACCCTGGAAAACAAATTGCCCTTAAAATTGCAAGTCTGAAAGCCAAATGCTACATTCTTCCCCTTCAAATGCAGAGATAGCTGAATGCTAATGTATTAGGATAGAGTTTGGCTCTTAACGGGCCTATTGCTCCACTGGTATAAATGGACACAGTTCCATTATAGTGCATTCACAGATTTACACCAGCTGAAGATCTTGCCCAAAATGTTTGAAATTAATGAGTTGATGTAGAACTTAAATAGTTGGTGCTAGTTATTTTGGAAAAACAAAACTGCTAATTAAAAGAAAGACATTGAAATTGTTGCTAGATGTTATTTTTAATGCAACTGTGTGCAATTGGATGATTGAGCCACCAGCTGCAGAGATGTTCAGAAGTAGCCAGGGTAAAAGACCCACAATTTTTTTGTGTAGAGAACAGGACTGTGGAAACCCAAGGAATGAATTAGATCTTCCAGCAGGTGCTATCTAGCCACATCATTAGATTGCTAAATTTGCAACAGAGAAAATCTGTGGACATTCTTGATGTTGAAAATTGTGAATCCATTGTTGTATGTTCTAAACATACATTGAAATTATGAATTTTAAAAGTTCCATGTGATTTATAAAGACATCTTTTCTGATACTATAACAGTTAAAATTACTATAGAATTTCACCCCCAGTTTAATATATTAATCAACACATTTAGTTATATGAGAACAAAACAAATAGTGGGTCTGAATTCTTTATTATATATCCACTGGAATCTCCTATTAATATTTATGCCCAGCAGCATAATGTTCAACTTAGATATGGAAAAATGAGATTGTAATAAACAAAGATATAATAACATTGCCTTTCCTATCATACTACCTCAGAGCACTTAGCTGCTTCACTGTGGTTCATGTAGACCCATGTTTCCAAACAGGAAAAGGAAGTTTGACTGGAACTAATATGCTTCTTGTATCCAGGGTTGAGGTTCTGTTAAGATTCTAGGCAGATACTAGAGCTCTATTGAAGCCAATGACAAAATTCCCATTGATTTCAATAAGACCAGGATTTTGCCTCTGAAGTCCTCTTTGAGCCATGTGAGGACAAATATTTCCTACTGGGAGGTGCTAAGATGGAAGCAAAACAGCAACTCCCTTCTCTTCCCTCATACGCCACAAAAAACACATTAGTACTCCTTAGCAGCAGCCTGTGTCTTACCTATATTTATTCTGAAAGGGTTCTGAATGATTAGGTCTTTAGTTTCAGTCAGTGAGTCTGAGATTGCTGCAGGGAGATTCGACAAAAGGGATATATGTTTTGGTATCATCTGCATATCACCAATGATAAAATTATGGAAGTCTGAGGAACAACATAGATACGGAAATACATAAGCATAGCATGGTGCCTTGGGTATCTCAAAATTTTACAGGAACAATATCATAAGAATAATTATATGTAGTATAAATTGACACCCAGAGAAATACACAGGACTGAGGTCTTGTCAGAAGAGTGGCTGAAAGACCACACTGCTCCAAGCATGTAGTAAGAATCCTGTTTTTCACAGTATCATAAGTTCATACAAAAATCAGCCTAGATTGAACTTGATGCTATTATAAATTGCACTTGCAACAGAAGATCCTTACGGTCAGGGAAAATACAGCCGGGCAGTTTCTCAAAAAGAAAAACTTTTAGCATATATACCTAAGGAACATAGCACAATAGCACACCACTCTGCTGTTGCAACACCTCCCCTCTCCTTGGTAGATACTGTATTGGGATGGTGCATGACCCAAATAAACTTTGGAAAAAGGAAGAATAGCCATGGGAAAATCTCTTTGTTCAGGGACAAAATCTGCTGGAAGAGTCTACAGTGTGGCAACATCAGAAAGTGAAAAGTCAGTCTTCAAAGATGCTAAGAACTTTGAAAAAGTTGCAGATGTCTTAGATTCCTTCTGAAATGGCCTTGCTTAGTCTCTGATGATATAGGATATTGGAGTATTATATCTATCTTTGCCCTTAGACAGCTTACTCCACTTGTTCTTACTGTCTAACTTAACATGATAGCCAGAGTTTACCAAAGCAAAGAGGAGGGACAAAGCTGGCACAGCTAACAAGGCTAGTGCTTAAAAAAGTGGCTACTCTTTGTGTTACTGTTTCTTGCTGTTGTTTGGTTTGGATTTTTTACTTTCCTCATTCTCAATTTTCATGGCAAGAGTGAGTTCTAAGCAGGGACTTGGGTCAGGTTTTGGTTAATGAAACCAAAATAATAATAAATAATAAGGCTCAATTCACTAGGGAAACTTGGGTGGTGCCTAAGTTTTAGGTGCCCTGAAATTTACAACCCTGTTTATTAGCCAATGCATGGGGAGAGTTAGGTGCCTATAAAGAGATTAATAGAAACCATCACACTGAGCCAGAAGCAACCTAAGATAGCTAATAGGAAATGCAGAAGACAGGTGGCTGGCCTGAGCCATGCCTAAACTCTAGGCCGAAAGGAGATGCCATCCTCCACTCAAGGAGCACAGCCATGAACTGTCTCCTGCAGTTAGGTACCTAAGCCAGCTCAATTCTTTCTTGTGAAAAAACAGAGGAGGTAGCAGTGGTGCCACCAGCCTTATATCCAGCTGCCCAGTGGTTTGAACACTGAATATCTGGGAGACCACATCAGGCCCCACAGGTGAGGGCAGGAGAACATTTAGTTTGTGAATCCTGCTGGGGCTTCAGTGTGAGCTAGACACCAAGCAGCTCAGTGCCGTGTCAGGATTTAGGCACTATGCTCATGCCTACCAACAGAAATGTAGGTGCCTAGGGGGACTTTACTAATGGAAACATAGGTGCTTAGAGACTTTAGGCCCCTACAGGGTTAGGACACATCTAAACAGGGCTTTTGTGAATGCAAAGGTGCCTACACCTTGAATCACCTAAATCCTCTAGCCCTCAGAGCTGTTTTTCAGCTCTCATACCATTTTGAAAGTTGAGTCAGAAGTAAAAGAGAGTGATTTTTTCTCTCAGAATTGTAGAACTTAAGTGTGTAGGTTCAACATAAAAGCAGAAGGTCAATACAAATCCATATTTTCAGAACAGGAACACTGATCAACTGGGTCACGGAGCATCATAACAACTCAATTACTCTGCATTTGTTCTAATTCTGTCTGCAGTTTTGGCAGCTAAGGAAGAGATGTTGTCAGTGCATTTCTCATACTATCTGGGCTCCAGTGTGGGATTTTCCTTTCGATATTAATATCTGAAGAGTTCTGGAAGTGCCATATACTTCATTAGTCTAAATTTAACCAAATTAAACTCCTGTCAGTAAATTATTTAAAGCTCTATAGAACCTCTTGCTTGGATGCCCGTGTAAAGATTTACAAGCTGCATTCTCTTCTGATATTAAGTGCCATAAACGCCATTGAAGTCAATGAAGCTATGGATAATTACACAGAACGGGAGCTGTTCCTAAAAATGTACTGTTTCAAGTTCTGCTCCTGAAATGACATTCACTAAGCTTGCATGGCTAATACTTCATTGTGAAAAATCATTCCGTGTTTATCAATGAACCCTTCCCGATGTTGAAAAAGGACATCTGAGAATAACTGAGGAGAGTATGCATGAGAAGGGCTATATTAGATGTGAATATGAAGTCCCTGGTTAGTGGTTTGATTTCCACTCAGTCTGTCTTTCTGTATTACAAAAATTACACTTATAAAAATAGAAGCTGACCTGTAATTTTCTCCAAAGATTTGGAGAAAGAAGTGATGCTTAAAAGACTAGGCACATCACTTGAAAAAGTTGAATGCTGTGACCATTCACAACTTCTCACACAACAGAGGAGGGACAGTATCCAGGGATAATATAAGTGAACTCATCAAACTGCAAAGATTCCCACTGACTCCAGTGAACATTGAAGCAGGCCCATAATGCATTAGAAATTGCTTCTAGACAAGACATGGGTCTAAATTTGTGCAAGCCTTAGATGAGCACCTATTCATACAAAGAGTCTCATTGCCTGCAATGGGACTGCTCACATAAATAATTAGTTCAGTGGTGTGAATAGAGGTTGCCCAGTGAAGTGTGTTTAGGGACAAGCTCTAGGAAGACTGTATACACTTGAAAGTGGTTGCAGATACATTTGAATTATTTCATCATAATGTGCCTTGCAACATTTGTTGTTGTGAATCATCTGGCATTTTAACCTGCATTGATAAACCCTCTTTGGAAGTGGAATTACTGAGATGTGGAAGGAGTTTACCTGAAACCAAGTAGGTGCAGATGCAGAAATAACTATTCCACATCTATATAGCAGGCCTCCCATTGGTATCCTACACTGTATGGGTGGCTATCTGTGTTGGCCTCTCTGTTCACATGTGTGCCTTCTACTGCTCCAGAGTCACCTTAACTGGATGTCACCTTCCCCATTTAAATGCTGGCATGCAGCCAGGTGTGGCCCTTTGCAAGTCCAACTCATGGTGAGTCCACATATCTAGAATTAAAAAAAAACAATTATGTAGCAGCCAGGCTTGTGCTTGTATGTGGGCCTTTGCTGAAGCCCTGATCTATACTGCCCTTGGGGGAGAGGAGTGTGTCCGAGTCCTGGTGAAAAGCAGTCACTATAGTGCACTGCTCTACAACTGGCTATCAGAGTAAATGAGGACAGGAGGCAATCCTAGGACCCGACCCAATGCCACAGCAAGAGATCCCTAAGAATGTTAGAGACAACAATAAGGTTTTGGGAGAGCTTGCAAGTCTGCAGCTACCAAGAGGAGCTGGACAATATTTTTAGCAGAGATGCTGCCACTGAACCATGGCACATTGCGGACACCATCCAGGACACCCCTGTGGTTGTTGAGTAGGACACTGAGACATAGGAGAATGATCCTGAAATCAATGATTTTGTCATTCTGCTCAACCCACAAGGTAGACCCAATGCTGGAAACCCAGTAGTCCCCCAAATCATGGATGGAGACTCAACACGGGGAAGGGATCTCTTCCAATAAGTATTTTGTGCTATATTACAATACAACTGTCGTAGAGGATTTAAATAACTTTGTTCTGAGTACTGTCAGAGCACTGCCATGTTGGTCTACCCTTTCTCTGCCTCCGTGTCTTTTAATCTCCCCGACCTTCATTGCTCAAGATGTTGACCGTGCCACAGAGTTTAAAAATTCCATCCCATTTATTTCTCAAAAATATGCAGATACACAAATCCCAGTTGAAACCTGCCAGATCCCTCCCTCACCCCTCTCTACCATGGTACTTATTGCTCCCTCTGCTTCCTGGTTGACTGTCACCTACCATTCAAGACAGCAGTGATGAAGCCTCTTGTTGAGTTTGACAGATGAGCTACAGTTACTTATTGTGGATCCTAAGATGAGACCAAAGACCAATTTCAGACCTGTAGTCACATCCACAAGTGCCACTGGTGAAAGCAATTGTAGATCAATATGAGCTGCTTTTAGCTTTATGCCTCACAGGTCTCTCCTTGATTGCTGCAGTCTGTGAGCTCTTGGAGTCTTTCAGTCTAAGGTGGCAGAGCTGTTGCCATTGGATCTTGTCATGGGCTAAGAGCTCACAGATGTTGAGGTCAACATTACAAGATTGGAGATTGGCCTTGAGAGCGTCCTGTAACATTTTCTTGGTCTGCACCTGCAACAAGCTCCCATCTGTAATTGTCTGTAGATGATGATCTTCAGTATTCTACTGTCAAACATATCGACCACGCAACCGCACCAATTCAGCTGTGCGCTCACTATAAAAGCTTCAATGGCTGTGACTTTGTATAGTCGAGGAGTTCAGAGTTTGGAACCAAATCTTGCTATTTAATTTCCATTATCTGCCATAGGCATCATAGGTGGAATTGGTCCAAGTATTTTGAGTGACATCGATAAGTATTCCATGTATCGTGGCTGTAGAGAAGTGTGGTGATGTTGACATTGCGGAAAACGCCAGTTTTTGTTTGCACTCTGACACTGCGTTCACGCCAGAGACAACACTGAAGTTTTCTGAAGGCATTGCTGGCTGCACCAATGAGCTTTGTAATATGATCAATTGTTGTATCTCATGAAATGACAAAGCCTAAGTAGCAAAATTTGTCAACGACCCTGAGAGGTACATCATCAATGGACACAACTGAAGCAGTTGCAGTACTTCTTTGTCAAGGCTAGACCCATGACTTCTGTCTTATTCAGGCTGATTGATAAGCCAAAATGTTTTGCTGCATGAGGAAAGCAGTCAGAGCAAATGAATGTCCCTGAGGTTAAAGGCCAATAAAGCACAATCATCAGTGAACAGTAATTTGCAAACAATTGTCTTAATAACTTTTGTCTTTGCACACAAGTGATGAAGATTCAAGACATCTCCAGTCATATAAATGCATATAAATACCACAATCAATGTTTCTGAATGCATCTGTTAGAACAGCCTGATGCTAAATAACAGCAAGCCTGATGCTAAATAATCTCAGAGCAAGAACAAAGCCTTATTTGGCTTCACTGGTAACAGCAAAGGTAGCTGAGAAGAATCCCTGGTTAAAGGCATGAGCATGCATTTCTGCATTAAGAGATTTTAATAATGTTGACAAACTTATCGGGGCAAATGAACTTGTGGAGGACTGTCCACAGGCCTTTATGATTTACATAGCCAAAGGCCTTAGTAAGATGGACATGAACTATATATAGGACTTGATTCTGTTCACAACATTTCTCATGAATTTGCCAGAGTGCAAAGATCATGCCTGAAGTAGCACGCCAGAACACTGGATTTCAGGCAATATCTTTTAGACGGTATAGCATGGGTTAAAATGAGATGGATTGAACAGAAGGCCTGTTTGGTGTAGCAGAAGATACACGAAAGAAACATCACTAGTAACATTTCTTTTTTGTCTCACAGTTTCATTAATGCCTGCAACTTTGAGCAAACTTGGTTTGTCAGGAGATAAAATGCCCAGCTCAGGCTATACAGACACTTCAAAAGCAATGTGATTTTAAGGCCTTTTAAGCATTCACTCCCTCCTGTTTGGGTTACAGCAGAATTCTGTTTATTTTGCAGTTCACTTTATGCAGATCTGTTAACAAACATAGTGCACTATCGTGGCACAAAGATTACACAGTGCTTCAGCATTGTCCATATAGCTCGAGGTTCCCGTCCATTCCATCACCAGCTCTAGGGGCACCATCTAGGATGGTCTTGTGATTTAAGGTACTCCAGGATATGAAGTGTATGTTCTGTTCCTGGTTCATTCACAAACTATGCATCTTTGGAAGAAGCGAACATTTTCAAAAGCTCAGCCAGGCATAAATGAGTGTTTGTGCACCCATTGGCTCTGACTTGTACTACATTTGGGAAGGAGCTGAAATATAGAAATGTGTACTGATTCAGATATACTGTCAAACATATTCACACATTGCCACCAATTCAGAAAGCTAATGGGACTAAAATTTTCAGAAGCAAGCCAGTGAAGAAGTGCTGAGTTCACATACACTATGGATCAAGTAATACAAGAAAATGGTAGGCCAATGTAGTTGAATAAAGTAAGGCAGGTTACTCTAAATTAAATTCTTATTCCTGGAACCAGAAAGAGAGAAACTTCCTTTCTGTGTATTGAGAGTCATAACTGCTTATTTAAAATAAGTTTTTGATAGACACTCTCTTAAAAGAGTGAAACCTAACTGCAGATATCATGGCCTCTAGTGTCCTTCTGCTGCAGTAGTAACTGCACTGAGCCCAGGACAGCATGGCTTCAGTCAAAGCCCATTGAATTCAGTGGGAGTCTTTTCATTGACTTCAGTTGACTTTGAATCAGAAGAATTGAGACTACCAGGGAAATGTAGGTAGGCAGGATGTAATACTGAAAAATATCCAAGATGTGTTTAAAACCCATCAAAATATCTCCACTTTTGTGCTTTGAACTTGCCAAGAAATGGGAACTAATAAAATAATCTGAAAATGCTCATTGCATGTTATGGCCCTTTATTTTTTATCTTAAGGCAAATGTTGCAGTAGTGGCTGGTAGATTTGCCTCTGGCACTGATGGTTGGTATCCATCAATCAGATTTCACTGTTCTAAATGATTCAAACTTAAAGGTAGGAATAGGAACTAGATGTAATGGCCTCATTAGTACTGTTCAGTTCAGTGTTTGGAAGGTTTTTGTTCTTCAAATTACTTTATCTCAGGTTGCGTGTGCTGGACTTTGAAGTAATGTACTGTACTGGGTTTAGTTTATCTACTGAAATTGGATGGGTAGCTTGTATTAGATAGATACATACATTTAATTTACTTTGTAGTTATAAACAAAGTCCTAGAACTACCAGGTGGTATCCATATCAGCAGCAGGTTTCCAAGGTGAAAAGCCTATGGGCATGTTAGAACAACATAGGCCTGGCCTGACGTAAGTAATGAAACATGGGGACATAGAGGAGGCCTCACTTCCTGGAAGATGAGAGTAGGGAGATCAATTAGAAGGCTGAAAGCACAATATTTGTGTCAATTAAGAATTTGTGTCAATTAAGATAAGTGGCTGGATCAGTAAACTAAGAGACAGTGTCTGAGTTAGCCAAGATAAGAGGGAAAACACCCAGGGAACCATTTATTCTGAGAAAAATAACAATGGACCAAATAAGTTGGAAATGTAAAAATGAGGTGAAAAGTAGATCAACCGTGGACAGTGCATAAACAGAGCATGTCATACAGGAGTTGTTTCCTACAAAGTAACTAAGCCAATCCCAAAATGTGTAAAGCAATGTATAGTAAATGCAATGTAATGTATTAATGCATATGAAGGAAGAGGTTTGCTGTATAACTTTGGATATGTGGTATGACCAACCGTCACACCTTACACTTGAGTCTGACCAGCTCAGCATAGCTTTGCTGTATTACAAATAAAAGAACCTAAATGATGAGACTGGAGTCAAACTGAGTTCTTGGGGAACATAGTGGAAGAGATCTGGGGAAAAGCCAAACAGAAGGCAGCAAGCTGGATCTGTAACTTTGCTATAAAGGTTGGCCCTAAGAGCTGGGTTGAATGGGCTAGGGGAGTGAATCAGGAAATCTGATAACCGTGAACCATGTAGTAAATCATTTTTACCTTCTCTCCAATTCTTCCCTCCCCCTCTTAATGGAACTCATGTCCTGCATCTCAGGGAGTAAGTTCTTAAGAGTAGGAAAACATCTTCGCCTATTGTGGTTCGTAAAGTATCACGTACATTTACAGTTCTAGAGATATTTAATTGCCTATATTTTGTGCTTATCCTGACATAGCAAGTCATCATTCATTTGGAGGCACAGTCCAACTGAATACACCGGGGACACTTCTGATCTTAAACTAATTCAGATTCTGTCCCAGCCACTCTTCTTTTAGTTAGCCAGTGCTACTGGTGAAATTTTGCTTTCATGAATTTAAGTCAACCATCTCTAATGTTTTGCCAGTAAAATTAAAATCTCTTATGTCACTGACTTGTAATTTCTGTAATTGCTTTGTTTTCTTGGCAGTAGCCATGACTGAATGAGAACATTTTTTGTTAATATACATCTGGTTATATCATTCATAGCTTCTCTGATATCTTCCATTATATCTTATTTGTACTTGCTGTTGCATCTGCAATCTTTTTGGTGGATATATCTTTGATTTGCACCCCCCTCCAGAAAAATCTATAAAATCCACATTAAAACTGGATTCAAATGTTTTAATGAATCTAATTAACATTTCCATCAATCTTGATAAGCATTTAATTGAGCACTAATACATTTTTTAGTACAAGAAATGACAAGAAGTGCATTTATAGCTTGCCTTAGGCAACAAGGCACAAAGCCAGAGACTGAATTTAACTTTCAAAAATGTGCAATCATTGCTTTGAAGCGCATTGCATGGAGTGACATATTGTTATTGTGAAATAGAATTTAAATAAGGAAATATACCCAGCTCTGTAATAGACGTTATTGATATATGGTAGGTATTAAAGAGATCTATCATTGCCACTCCAGTGAACCAAGCAAATCAGCTAGTCCTCAATAGATTTTGGTCCCAGAAGATCTTGAAGTAAAAACCCATTAAATCAAAAGATTAATGTGTTGAAGAACACTCCAGCTAACTTCTTAACAAAACAATTGATGAAATAGCCCCCATGTGACCCCTTCCCTCACATCACTGCCGCAGGGACCACGAGTCTCAGAAAACTTGCATAAGATGGTTGGAATGCCCATGGCACAAGACGTGCTCATCCACAATTCATTAAATAGCTCAAGGAGCCCCTGAAGCTATAAAGGAAGATATAGTGACCTTCCTTACATCAGCCAAATCACAACAGCAGAACTGTTCCATGCAGTAAACTTGCTTATTCATAGGTTCCAAGGTCAAAAGGGACCATTATTATAATCTATTCTTGTCTGACCTCCTACGTAACACAGACCATAGAACTTCTCCCAGATAATTCCTAGAGCAGATTTTTTAGAAGAACGTCCAATCTTGAATTTAAAAATTGTCAATACTGGAGAATCCAGCACAACCCTTGGTAAATTGTTCCAATGGTTACTTACCCTCACTGTCAAAAATTGATGTCTCATTTCCAGTCGGAATTTGTCTAGCTTCAGCTTTCTGCCATGGATCATAGTATACCTTTCACTGCTATTTTGAAGAACTCATCATTGAATATTTGTTCCCCTTGTAGATATTTATAGACTGTAATCAAGTCAGTTCAGTTTACTCTGATGAAATCTATACAGGACATTTATATCAGTTACTTCTGTTTCCTTGCAATGTCACCAGGAAGGTAGTGGCTCACCTTCTGCAGCCATCATCACTGAACACCGAGTGGGTTAAAACAACATGTCATCTTTCCTGATGGGTCTCAACTTTCTTCTGAAATGCTGGATAGCTCCCACATCACTGCATTTACTCTGATAAAAGCGAAGAGTACTCAGGTGATCTCAGGCTCTGTCGGCCCAAGCATGTGAAAAGCTAAGGGTCTCCAACTCCCAATGAGGTCAACCTGAGTGGACAACGGTCAGCACCTGCCAGGAGGCTCTCAGCCCACCATACAGACAGCTGATTAGTGCAGGTCCCCTGCAGACTAGGGGAAATAGAATTTTCACAGATGAGCTAAAGGGCCTACTCTGACCAGTACCAAAGCTGTAGAAATCCACAAGGTTTTGGATTCTGCATAGTAGACCAGAAAGTTTGCAGGTTAAGCCCCACACAATAAGATAAGATTACTATTTAACACCTGTTGAAACAGAGAAATTTAAACAATAGAATCAGAAATGTAGGACTGGAAGTGACCTCGATAGGTCATTCAGTCCAGTCTGCTGCACTGAGTATTAGCTAGACCATCCCTGATAGGTGTTTGTCTAACCTGCTCTTTAAAACCTCCAGTGATGGAGATGCCACAACATCCCTAGGCAAATTGTTGCAGTGCTTAACTACCTTTTCCATTAGAAAGTTTTTTCTAACATCTAAACAATCTCCTTCATGCAATTTAAGTCCATTGCTGCTTGTCATGACCTCAGCAGTTAAGTAGAACTCTTTATCAGCCTCCTCTTTATAAAAACATTTCACTTACTTGAAGACTGTTATGTTCCCCCTCAGTCTTCTCTTATCCAGACTAAACAGACCTTTTTTTCTTCAGTCGTTCTTTCTAAGGCGTGTTTTCTAGACTTTTAATTACTTTTGTTGTTTTCCTCTGAACTTTCTCTAATTTGTCCACATCTGTCTAGAAGTGCGATGCCTGGAACTAGACACAATATTCCAGCTGAATAGAGTGGAAGAATTACTTTGTGTGTCTTGCTGCTTATGACACTCCCGATAATACATCTCAGAATAATGCTCATTATTTTGCAACTGTGTTATATTGTTAACTCATTTAGTTTGTGATTCACTATAACACCATATCCTTTTCTGCAGTACTCCTTCCTACTCATTTCCCATTTTGTAGATGTGCAAATGATTATTCCTTCCTAAATGAAGTACTTTGCATGTCTTTACTGAATTTCATCCTGTTTATTTTAGACCATTTCTCTAGTTGTCAAGACCATTTTGAATTCCATTGAATTCCATCTTGGCAAACTTTATAAGTGTACTCCATGGTCAGGTTCTCTGTCTGGATGCAGGTGGAGGAGTCAGGGGCAGAGCTGGCACTGGCATCACAGCTGTTTCGAATCCTGCTGATTTTATTCTTTCCTCTTCTACAAACTCCTTCTCAAACTTCCCTGTGTGCTAGCCCCTGTTCACTTAGCCTCTAGCTTTTAAGCCATTCTCTTTCAGACCTGCCCCCTCATTAACACACACTGGCAGGGTAACCACAAGGATGATTCATGCTGATCAAGGACAGGAGACTAGAGTCTCACTAGTGCCTTCTCAGGTAACAGCTAGTAAACCCCTGGTCCCCGCTCTGACAGTCCCCTTAGACACAAGTCCCAACAGGCCAAACTGTACATTTTAAGCAAACCAAAGAAAAACCAAACAGACAAACAAGTGTGCCCATTCACCCCAAGAATGAGTGCTCGCTCCTTCTTCAGCAGGGAATGTCCCCCTCCAATGCCCCTTATTTGCTAAGTTCATTTTAACATGAAGAATGCAACGATTTTGTGAAAAAAATACAAGGGAAAAAAATCACAAGTTAACCTGAAGGGCGTGAAAGGGGAAGTCTTCTTCAAATCAAGTTTTTCAAAAGAATATTATTTTCTGTTCAGCCTTAGCCGATCAGAGCATTATTAAACAGAAAAGGCCTCTTTTCTTACGTTCATGTTGTGTGATAAGTGTAAATGACTCAGTTTCCTTTCTGAAAAAGTGAAATTGGCTAGTTTCCACATGTGCACACTCCTCACCAGTCAATGGTGTAATAAAAAGTGAGATTCTGACTTTGTAATTGCCTTCTGGTTATCTAAACAACAATCCAACAATGTAACACCTCAATTCTGTTTAATTGACTTCCTCACAATTTGACCATGCCTAGTAAATAGACTGCATTTTTGCATCTCAGAAAGTTCCAATCTAGATTAGTCTGCCTCTCTAAATTAGGTGCCTGATCCAAAGCTCTTTACAATGAGCTGAAAGACTCCCACAGACTTCAGTGGGCTTTGGCTTAGGCCCCTCATGGCTGCACAATGTGTTTGTGCAGTTATGTTTTCCCTTTTGTACTTCATTCTTCTCTTTAAATTATGGTCTGTGTAAAGAAATTTTTGCTTTACTAACTTTAGGACATGATTTCTTGAGAAGGCAAAACATTCACATCAACAGAAGTTTGCCTACATTCTGATTAGAGCATCTCATCACCACAGTGCAGCCTTTTCTTAGGACTTGTCTTACCAGAGAAATTGACTAGCACAGCTCTAGTGAAATAAACTATGCTAGCATAATGGCTCATGAAGATGCTCTAATCTATAACAACAGTGACTTGATTCTGAAATAATTATTCCACTATAGATATGCTGGCCAACTTCCGTGTGTACACAAGCCCTCAGCATCTGTGTATTCTCCCAATTCTTGTCACTAAATGAAGTCTGTCCACAGTCATCCCACATCCTTTTATTGATCAGTGGTTTATAGCAACCATTTAGTCCATAATCCCTTTTACCGCTCTGTATCCCAATCCAATTATATTGTATGTTTTCCATTTTTAATTAAGCAGGCTACTTGTCAGCTTCTACCTCTGTTTCAATTCATGATCTTAGTCTCCTCACTATGGAGAACTGACCAGTAACATCCTCATTTCATGGCATGTGCAATTTCATCCATTCAGGTTAAGGACCAGTACTGCTAAATAAATGAAAACAAATGTTTTATTTACAGCAAAAATCTGTACACTGTGCATACATAAAAATATACAAAATCAAAATAGAAAATAGAAAAGTGTTAAAATGTATACAAACACTTCAAAAATGTGACTCCTGTAAAATCTCAAGATTTAATTTGTTGAAGAGTACACATTCATTTAAAAAAATCATCATACAAAATAATTTTCAAAGCTATTAAAAAAGTACACAGTCTTCCATATTTGAATAGTTCAGTGACTACATTTCACAGAGAATGAGATGATATGGATACATGTAAGACTTCTACATAGCTGATATTTCAAGACCAAAACTCCAGATTTGATTGCCAAGTTGAACAGAAGAAATTCAGAGTGTCAGAATTCATTTAATTAAATACGCCTGTGAGAGGCATGCCCAGACATGGGCTGCTTTGAAGTTCAAACAGTTAAATCAGATATCCTCTTTGTACTGGAGAGGATAGCATTCAGGAAATCAGTATATGCTCTCTAATGACGTTTCACAGTCTGCATCAAAAAAAACAATCTAGCATATCTATGGATTGTAGTTGAAGGGAAAGAACTCAAAGTGACACTTTCACATATAATGCATTTAACATTACTTTCATCATAAGTTTGTATCAGTGTCTGAATAGCATTTCCCAGTTTATGAGAGAAAGACCAACACAAAATTTACCACGTACGGCCTTGTCTACATACAATTTGAGCACCATTTAATTCAAATTGTTTCTGAATGGATTGAGTTAAATCTGTGCAATTTCTTAATGTGGCACTCACTTCCGGTTAAAAATGAACTATTTCAATTTTGCTTAATTTGATGGTAAATTGATGCAAACAGAATCAAGAAGGAATTCTTAATCTGAAACAAAAGAATGTCAACGCCAGTAGGTTGCATTGATTTAGTTAAATATTTGTTCTCAGCATGTAGACCAGTTCTGTGTGTGTAGCTCAATATAATTATACATTGATCTCTCTCTCTTTACCACATACAAATCTACTAGACTGGTGTAATCTCACTGACTAAAAGTTACTCTGGCATTAACAGTGTAACAGTGTGGAGAATGAGGGCCAGGTAAGCCTTGGAACCAGAGACAGAATGGAATATCGGAAGTATTGCCTGCCTTAAAACTGTGTGGCTCAAAATGAGTCAACATTTTCATAATTTCTCTGGAATTAATAGAATACCACCTTGATTTAACCATCTAAAGACTTCATGCACAAAGCAATATAGCCACCACATGTTGAAAAAGCTGCATAATTCACAGTGGGAAACACAGCAAACCAAAAATCAACATAAAGTCAGCACGTTTACCCAAGCTTTGTGGGAGTGTGGGTTTTTTTGTTTTTTAAGTGCAACCATCTCACCTCTTAATCATACATCATCAGTGCACAGCAACTAGGCTTTTGTAACTCTAGAGGCATACAAGGGGGATGAGCCTAACTTGAGCATGTGTGTTATATTTCAGAAATGTGCAGGCCTTACCCAGGCAAATCTCCCACTCACTTCAAGTGGGAGTTACATACATACAAGGATGACAAGATCACACCCTAAAATATCGATGAATGATTTGAATGGGGAAATGTATTACATGTCACTTTTATATATATAAAACATCAGTCACCAGTTACCATTATTAAAAAGCTATTCAAATGTCTATTGAACACCTAATGCACATTCATTCTTTTAAATGCAACTGATTTGTATGGATTTATAATACATAATTTCTGCTCTCAAAGTTTTTTTAAAAGAACATACAAAAAACCCGCATAAAAGCAAAGAATACCAAATCTCAGGAGGGAGGCACCATGAAGGGAGGGAAAGCTGGTGAAAGCAGTTCTCCAAGTTCTCTTCATGTTGCCCTTTGCTTCCCCCTGTCCTTCAGAAGTAAAATTGCAGTTGAATTCTCAGCAAATCAGGCTCAGCTGAACTCATACTGAAAACTTTTTTTTAAAAGATAGAACGAGTGGGAGGAGAAAACCTTAAATTGTCCAGATGCCTGTGTTTGTAAAACAAAGGAATATCATTAGGGAAATCAAGGTTTGGAAGCCATCTTAAGGCCTTCCCTCCTTGGAATGATTGAGACCCTGTGCTTCACAGAGTTGACGCTAGCCAGCTTTTTGGGAAGAGGCTGGTGCACTCAGAACAACTCTAAAGCAAAGCTAAGGTAGGCCGTGAAGATGTAACACCCATACAGTTGGTGAATTATAATATACACAGGGATAGAATTAAGACAGGTGACGTGGTGTATGAAAGATCCACACCAATTTAAATAATTACATAATCTAGAGAAAGCTGAAGGTTTTTTGGCATTTGGACTTGGCCAAGAAAGATTTTCTGCTCAGTTGCCTCAAGTGAGCACTAGTACTACACAAAAAAGGACGTGCATGTAAGATAAAAGTATAAAATATGCTTTATGAACGTGTACCCAGTTTTGGGTGAGAATTTTACAAGGTACACTTCATTTAAAAAGGAGCACTAAGTATGCTGCCTCACATTTTTCTTTGCAGGAATCTTTAGCATCCATAGGGCTGCATACAAGCGTCACCGTGATGACAGACTACCTAGAGTGGAACAGAACACAGTCCTATTGTTGTGGACAATTATGAGTATTGCTGGTTAGCTATTTTTATTCCTGATGGAAAAAAGAGTTTAAGTTTAGCATGGGCAAATGAGTTGGAAACTGGCATGCTATTTTGTGGCATCTGAGAGACTTCTGCATATGGCACAGTGACTTACTCATTTGTACTCCATTTATTGAAAGGTGTGGGAGCTAATCCAATTTGAACCTGGCACATGGGAAACCCTGATCTGATACTAAGATCATTGTATGACAAAGTGCCACTCTGCTCATGCAGAAAAAGTCCTATTTAGTGTGTTTCACAGAAGGTGAATTAAATGAAACAAATATATGGGGAAAGTATTTTTTTCCTTTGTGGGTTATATAGCATTACTAAGTCTGGATACTGTTAAGAATAAAAACGGACATAAAATATTATAATTGTTTTCCAAAATCAGTATGTAATGCATCCAGATACTAAGGCTGAAATTAATGAAAGCTTTCCATTTGGCAGTATGAAAAAATGCTTTATGCACATACCTATCCGATCACATGGACACACTTTCTGTCAGCTAGGAAGAATTTTAGAAGGACTGCAATGCCCAAGATAATGACAATTTGAAAAAAGGCAGCTACATGTGCAGTAAACTAATTCTGCTTTTATAGGGGGAGAAACAGCAGGAAAGGCTGGATGGGAGAATTACAACATTTTCTGATAGATAGATCGATCGATCAGTAGTTTTCAATCTGTGGTCGACGGACTCCTGGGGGTTCACAGATTATGTCTAAGATTTCCAAAGGAGTCCATACCTCCATTTGAAATATTTTAGGGGTCCAAAAAAGGGGGGAAAAAAAAGATTGAAAACCACTGATTTTTATAAACAAAGATGACAGAAAATACATTAACATGGTTTTCTCCATCACCAGCTCTCTCTCAATAGCCAATAGTTAAATATGTGAAATATGCTTTTCCCCTCCACGGTTTTTAATAATACAGTGTGTCTACCAGCCAGTCACCTTTTTGCTGACTGTATATGGATGATTTCTTGTACGTAATCACTCTTGCTGAATTTTGCTCACTGCAAAACCAAGTTTTAAAAAGCAAACAAGAACATTAACCTACCTCCAGCCTGATATTGAACTCGTCAGAGAAAACATTTTAAATGCATTAACATCAGGTGGATTTTAGAAGTGGTTTAGAGAATATCCATGCTGTGTTTTTACAATGAAATTATGAGATTGTCACAGTGTGTAAGACATAGTAAGACTGTTGAAGGCTTTACAATGTCTCCAGGATAGAGACTTCATAATTTTGAATTAAAAAATACTGACATCCTGTTCTTTCCTCACAAAAACAAAAAGCCATGCTTTTTTAAAAGCAGTAATAAATGAATTGAACTTGGCTTACAACAAAATAGGCAAACACCTAATTTCTGAAATCTCCCCATCCAATATGCTGATTTCCTTGGAAAAGGCAGGCCTACATTTTTGAATAATGTCCTTGTAAGAAATCTGGTTTTTACAACCTGCTTTCAAATGTATGTGTGCAAGCAGAGCACATTCTCTCTATTCCCCAGGAGTGTTTATCTACATATGTGCACAAAGGGGGAAATTGCAGAAAAGCAGGCAGAAAGCCCATGCACCACTTCGGTCTCACATATGCCCTCTTGCTGGTCTTCTGCTCAAGCTGAATGAGGGTAGAATGAGTGTGTCTGAAGAAAAAAAAAGAGATTCTCCTCTTCTCTTTAATCCTTTGCCTGAATGCAGTGTCTGCATGGACCATGACAGATATGTGCACTAGTACTGTATTTATTTACATAACCTGGCTGCATATACAGTAATATCCATTTTAAAGTGAGTAAATATCACTTGTTAATTTCTGGCTGCAGAAACTACCTGAATGCAATGACTAGCTGTTGGGCCTGATTCTCATTTATGAAGGTCTCTTTACAATGGTAATTTACATTCACTTTTAATAGAGTAAACGGATCTTTGTGTAAATGAGAATCAGGTCCATTATACTCATAGCTCAAAACCATGATTATTTTATTTTGGGAGTGGGGAATGTGAAAATTCTGTGGTTTGATGAGAAATCATCCATCTCTTAGCAGACAGCTCTGTGTATGAATAATACAGGCTGCTTCATAGTGTCAGATTTAACTGTTAAGGTGTTTTTTTTTCCCTTTAAAGTTTGGCATCTAGTACATGTGGCATAAGAAACCTCTGATGTTTTCTAACAGGTCATGCCCACAAGAATACATTGCATTTCTACCTAACTGTGCCTTTGCACCTTTCATGAGCGAAGCTTTTTTTCTTTAACTATTTGCAAAGCAGTTATACATAGTCAGGCTTAGGAAGGAAGGAAGGAACTCTCATGCCTGCTACTTAATTACAGTTTATAGACTCAAGACTAGGTTGGTCTAAGTTACATTTTCAAGTATTCCTTTGTTGTTTATAGTACGACAGTAGTACCTTATTGCACATTGTTTCTGAATGATTCTCTTCTACAAGTGTGGGAAGTGATTCCGTCCCGGGCACTTTACAGACCTGAACCCTGGCAAGATTACTTTCCCCTTTCGATACAGATCATCCTGCAAACCTTTGTTCATCCTCTGCACCAGCAGTTTCTCATACAGTAGTGGATGGTAAGCCCCCAAGGTACAAGCTGCATCATAGTATAGTTCATGGTAGTGACAAAGCTCGGTTTGTCGGACTGAAGGGATGTATTCATACACGTGCACTTCGTTACACATGGACATCATGAGGAGGATCCCTGAAACGAAACAAACACAAAAATAGAGCTATTTCACCTTCTTTGAATTTTTCTGCAAATCTGTGATCTGCTGTCTTTCACCACTGCACTTCAAAATGTTTATTGTACCGAGTTTAAAAAAATATTCAAATGTAGTAGAACAGTTGCCTCTTTACATCATTATATAGAGACGATGATCTCTTGCAGTGTTGACATGATAGGATAGCAGGCTTATGAAACCCATAAAAGCCCTTTAAAACCCTGGATTACCATCTCCATCCTGCTCAATTCACCAAAGAGATTGCCCCTCCAAAAATTCCATGACAAAATCATGGAACTAACCCAGGCATATGCCAAACCTTACTATTCAAATCACATCACTTTTCATCATTACCCCTTTAATGCATACCCTTATTTGTACGTTGTCTATTTATATAGTTTGTTAGCAACTCAGACCTTATCTTTATATCTCTGTGACGCACCTACCAAGTGTGTAAATTATATATAACCACCACCACCCAAGGTATTTCTTGGATGCCCATCATCTTCATATCTAAACTCTGAACAAAATTATGTAAAGGCATAGAAAATTAGAGTCTTCTCCCTTCCCTTCTACTTGGTTTCAGATGTTTATCTGTGCCCTGATCCTGTAAACATTTACGCACATACTTAACATTAAAGACGTGAGTAGGCCCCTTGACTTCAATTTAGTTTTAGGAAGTCATTGGTATGGGAAAAATTACATTGTCCAGCATTCACCCAAATTCTTCCCATCATTCTGACAACTCTGGTCTTGATACTATTATTCAGTGATGAGATCAGAGTACTAACATGTTCCTCAAAGCATTTCTTACTTCAAGTATCATAAATGGTGTCTGTCTTAGAGTGGGTTTGAGCCAGTTGCTCTTCATCCATCCGCTAGCTTTTTTCAAGTCATTGAGACATTTTGGAGACACAGAAATTGCATCGGTGGACAAAGCGATATAGCTGAGGATCATCCTTGTATTAGTAGCGCTAGAATCTGTGGCCTTGCAGATCTCTCTAAAGAGTTTTATATAAATGCTTAGGAGGATGGGATTCTATGTGATGGGGACACTGTAGATGATGACAAACAAGTGCCCCACGTGACACTCTGGGATTTGTCTGAGGAATGAGTGGATCCAGCATAATGCAAACCCATTTACTCTGGCTAAAGTCTTGTATGTATCATTAGCACCATATCATCAACTGTGTCCAAGATTTCTAAGACATCCACCAGTATCAGCACAGAGACTCACTTCCTGTTTAAAGCTAGGAAAAGGTCACCTCCACTGTACCAGGCATTGTTGTCCATGTCCATGCATGGAACTAGCCCGGTTCATTGAATGGGAATCTTGTCTCTCATAGCAGGGCTACATTAGAAATAACACTGTCCAACTCTTGAGGTTGCAAATTAGAAGTCAAATGACTGGCTTTCCCATTAGAAAGTTTTGGAATTAGAGAGCCACAAAGGAGCTGAGAGCTAAATCCCATGATCTGAAGATCAATCAACATTAAAAAGTTAATTTACTACTAAAATTAAGCAAAACAATTGTCTAAAATGTAGTTTGCAGCGTTAAAACTCAAATTTCCAATGCTTATTAATGCAAAGGCTGATTCTTTTCATCTTGCCCTGCATCATCAGATAATCATGGTAGTGACTTCCATTCTTTTCTAAGTCACTTTAAAACAATGTATTTGTAATTAACTCTTAATATTTGATGTAGTGATTAGAACATGTTTTCACTTATTCTGAAGTTTTCCTTTTACATTAGATGGAATTTATGACCTTAAAGAGTAACAATACTAATCCAAAAGGAAAGATGCCCAAACATATGTGAAATTTACTTGTTCACTTACAAGCAACAAATGTGAGTGAGAAATTTGGAGTGTGAAATGTTGAATTATAAATTGACAAAATTTATGAGCCTAATCATTGAGTGATTCCATGACTCCAGCGTGTAACTAGAGATGCACTGAATTTTAAATTTGTCTAGCAGCTACGTTTTAAAAATAAACCCTGATTTGATTTTGTTTTTTAGTTTTACAAATGCTTTCTTCTACTTTTCCACTGCTACCCTCCTTCGGCTGCTGATGGAGAATCCATGTGTCAGTCTAAAGTCACCGTAATCCAGATGAATCAGAAAGTGGACAGTGGAGTCATATGTAATAATCGAGTACTTCCTGAAACGGATGAAAAAGTGGTCTGTCTGCGGAGTCCAGAGTCAAGCTTGGAGCCAGCTTCAGAAGACACACCACAGATGTTAAAGGCGAATTCTCTCTGATGAATAGGCACACACCTTAACCAGTGCATTTTGTTTTATTGCCACGCTACCCAGTTTACTTTAACATTCCTAAAGGAAATTGCTATTTGTGGAATAGGAAAAAAAATATGACAAGAACAAAAATAGGCTTCTGTTACTATTTCTTAATTGCAACTAAGACTGAAAGTCACTGAAGAAACAGTTTGATATGGCAGTTTTAAAACAATACAGGTGACCTTCCAGATAAAAGTTAATTATTTGATGGAGAACTGAAAAGCAGTGAAGGTTTAAATCTTTATAATCTGATGAACAATGTCTCCAAGAGTCAATCTGTATTAAGGATATACGTGTCATCTAGTTTATCCCTTTGCCAGTAGATTTTTTCCTACTAGTATTTTGCTCTCTTGTACTTATAAAAGTGAGTGATAGATATTCCACCCCTTTCCTTAGGACAAAGTCTAAAAATCTCCAAGATTTTCCTGATATTCACCCTAATTTCCCTTTCTTAATTTCACTCAACTACTCCTAGTTAAACTCCTTTAGCCTATAACATTAATCTCCAACCCTAGCATTTACAACAATCCCACATTTACACGTAGATATTTATTAGTATCTGCACCCTGCCTGGCTAGTACCTGTTTATTTCCAGGTTCAGTTCAATCTTTCTAAATGATTGATGACCCAGGTATCAGACAATGTCCTATTCTTTCAGTGCTTGTTGCAACTATTACAGTCTCATAGGGCATGCTGTCTGTTCCTGGGATTGAACTCTCCAGGACAAGCAGCCAGTCATTTACTGCAGGGCCTAAGGTAGATTGTGGGGGGAGGGGGAAAGAGGGGAAGTGCTCCCTGCACCAGCCAAGGAATAAGAGAGGTGTGGAAAGTGCTGATTGTTAAAAGCCTCCTCCACCCCCACAGCTTGGATAAAGGACTGGGAAGCACAATGCCCTTCTGCTTTCCCTGCAGCTTGTGTTCCAGGTGCCTTTTCCCTCATCTACCACAGCTTGAATTTTGTAAGATTTACATGAGCAGTGATGAAATATTTTAATTTAATTCTGTCCCAAACTAGAATTAATGCATCAATTTTGCATTTATTTATGTAAACCTATGTGACTTACTGCTCACATAAATATTTCCATTATTCTTTATCAGCCAAATTTGCAAAATGTGATCTATAGATGAACACTATCACTTGTTTCAGAGTAGCAGCCATGTTAGTCTGTATCCACAAAAAGAACAAGGAGTACTTGTGGCACCTCCGAGACTAACCAATTTATTTGGGCATAAGCTTTTGTGGGCTAGGGCCCACTTCATCAGATGTGCTGAGTGGGCTCTAGGTCCATGAAATCTGATGCCCAAATAAACTGATTAGTCTCTAAGGTGCCACAAGTACTATACTATCACTTGTGCAAGCAAATCAAATTTACACATGCAAACACAATTTCTTGCATAAATCAAACAAGTCTGTTCTGCAAGTGATAAATATCTAATTTGTGCACACAAATGGTAGGGCACGAAAAATCAGTTGTGTAAATGACTGCTTGCAAAGCTGCATGCACTCAAATACAGGGTGGGTCAAGATACCTTTTGGACGCATGAGTAGGTATTTAAAGCATTTCCTCAATGCTTATTCCACTATTAAGACAATTTAGAAAGAATTCCACCACTTTTCCAGTGTCCTTCTGGCTCCAATAGCAGTTGATTTAAATACTAGAAGAGAACAATACTGTGATTCATTCTGGTGAACACACATGCAAGTAAAGATAAAGCTTAACAGAGGGGACGAATATTAGTTGTTTTTAAAATGTAAACAGAGTCAATTGGCAAAGTTCTATTTTCAAGCCTCTAAAAATGTGTTGCAAACAAAGAACAATAAAAATTACAATAAAGTAATCAGTGATGTTCTTTTAATTGGGTAGTGTCTCTGGAACAGAGTACATCACAGTTCAATGCATCTAATCAACCTTATTTGGGGAGAAGATTAAGTCACTGGAGAGTACATACTGGCAAGGAAAATATACTATATGACTGAATAGCTCTTTTCCATCTGTAACTTTTGATTCCATTAACAAAATGTACAGCATAAAACCTGCCAAGAAATCCTAATAATCCAGTAAAACATCTTTTAAAGCTAGTGATAAAAACTAAAAAAAAAACAACAAAAACACAAATAAAATTCTAAATTACAGATGACACTCCATTCTTTCCTCGCACAGCTGTAAAAAAGGGCACAAACAGGAAAGTTAACCGCTTCATTCTGCATAAGTGTGACTAGGCATGTTAGGTTTATTTAAAAGGTTTCAGATCCTTTATTTTTTTAATTTTATATTTATAACAGTTCACCATTCAAAGAACAAATCTACTGTCTGATGGATAACCTAGGACTAAATTTAGAAAAGCATTAAATAGAAGGAATCTAAAACAAATTATAGAAATTAAAAATGCAACAAACTAGGACATTTAGTCCAGTCCCCTGCCAATATCAATATTTTTTCCCTACGGTGCATTTTCTAATGCTCTGTACTTTCTGCTCTTTAAAAGTTCAAAGCAATAGAGCTACCAACATTTATCTGGGGAGAGCATTCCACAGCCTAGTAAATCTCACGGTCAAGTCTCCCCTTCTTACTTTCCTTAATTCTCTTATATCCTTTTGCACCATTCTACTCATTTCCATTTTCTTTAGCATTTATGACTTTCAGATGGGAAATTTATGCCATCTAATTCCAGCTATTTAGTCACTGCTGTGCCAAGCTACAAATTTATTTTAATCTTTCCTCACAATTAAATTTCTTCATCCCCCAAGCATTTTGGGTGGTCTTCTCAAGCCTCCTTGATATTGTCAGTAGCCTGGCATTGAGGTATCCAGAAGGGAACCCTGTATTTCAGCTGAGCAGTAACTTAACAATGAGACCTACTCCGCTACATAGTAGTTCTAAGGAAATTGGGGAAGCCCTATCAGTTGATTCATTTAAAAATTAGGCTAGACAGATTACTCAGGAATATACCGTAGGGACCAACCAGAATCAACAAGTGGGCAGAAAAAATGATTTATAGACCTTTTCCAGTTCTGATGCCTATAATAAACTTTTTTTGAGCTCCCAGAGCTTAAACATCACATCTATTTTTAATAAGGAAAAAAGAAAGAAGAGTGTAGATTACAAAGAAAAATTTAATCTGACCTTAAGTGTAGCAACAATAACTGATGAGGCTATAATATTACCATACGTGCAAAAAGGGAACAGAAAAGATTTCCCTATAAGCCAAACCTAGTCTATGCTAATGCTCTGGCTCTTTTTTTATAGGCCATATTTGGATGGCAACAGTTGTAAAATAGGAGATTTTAAAAATAGTTTTGTCCACATACAGAAAAATCTAGAAAAGTTGCTTTATAGACTACAGTTCAGGAGTGTGATTTATGAGTAATCTGTAGATAAGTTACTGTGGGGAAAAATATGATTAGCACAAAAAATTCATTTGAAGAGTTTTTAAAATATGTATTATTCAAATGAAATTACTATCAGGTTATCAAGATTGCTGATCAGCTGTTTCTGAACACTAATAAAATTTTAAATATTTCAAAATGCTCAATAGGCTATATTAGTTTACCTTCCTTTTAACAGAAATATAACTTTAGAATGTTTAGATATGGCTTAAATTGAGTCTAAATGGCACAACTAAACTCTTGGGATTTTGCAGTCTGTGCTGCTGAAAATACCTAAACAGAATTCAATGAAAAATGTTAAGTTATTTGCATGGATGGCTTATGCAAATGAACACAGATTCTAATCAAAAGGAGAAAATGTATTAATTTGTTTTTGGTAATTTTAATAACTTAAGAGGTTTTCAATTTCCAACATGCATTTTTTGCACCAAACAATTGTGCTTTATGGTTAGCATATTAATTTTAAAAACATTTTTCCAACTTTGTAATTACATAAAATATAATTTAATATACCTCAGTATAACAGGTGATGTATAATAGCATCTGAAGTAAGGAATCTAGTTCTAACATCATCTAAGACTTCAGCTCAGCTTCTGATTTAGCAGAACTGTTTGTTTAATTATTTACAATACAGAAATACAGATCTAGGACGGTATTTTCAGAAGTGCTGGGCACTCACGTTCTGTTAAGAGTTGTGGATGTTCAGTAACTCTGAAAAATGAGGTCCAGAGGTGTTCATTTTTTTTTAAAAAAAAGTCAGCATTAGAGATCATAAACTTATGTAAGAAAGACTGAACAAAATCACATATATGTAATCTCATAATCACATACATGTAATCTGATCACACACTCAGTATATGCCATTGTTTTCTCACGCATCACAGTAGCAGCCCAGAACGAAGTGCAACAATGTAACTATTTTGAGTTAAACTATTTTGTTTAATAAAGTACATTAATTTAAGGTTTTATGAACATAGGGCATAAAGAAAATATAGTTTCTGCATATTAGTCTGCATATGTACACTGTGTGTTTGTCATTCTTTAAAGAGACGTGGATGTCAAAATAAAAGTGATGGATTCTCAGATGGATACTACTCAGTCCATCAAATTTAACAAACAAAAGGCAAGAACGGAAGCAATGGTAAATACCGTAGCTAAACACAGTATTTTGTGTTTTGTGATCATTGAGGTGTATCACTAGAAATGCTACAAAACACATGTATATATTAAATTTACTTTTTGTTGGTGTTCAGGAATGCTGGATGCAGGAGTATTTGTTCATGTTTGTAATAGGGGGCTAGATGATGCCACAGATATGCCCGTGAATTGAAGGCAGCATGTTACCCACAGTTCTGTGGGTTTAACAGACTTTTTACATGAAGAAAAGTTCATTTTCAAGAGAAGGTTATTTCATGTCTGTTTGGTCAATCAAAGACAACAAATATTAACCACAAGAGAACACTACTTGAATTTACAGAAAACCAACACTAATTAAATAATTTAAATGTCACTAAATGACGTTTGTGCCTAGACATAAGCAGTAATATAACTGTGTTTGATGTAGATTTTTGCATCGTGTAGCTTGATTAGAAATCAATGTGTGTTACGGTAAACACAAGAAGTTGCACCATTTATCAATAACCATAATATATTCTGTAAATTCACAGATATGAAAATGCTAACCAAGATAATCATGTGTTAAGTGTTTTATTCAAGGTCAAATCATATGCTGGAGCATTAAAGAAACCCACCGCACAGAATGAAAAGATGAAAAAAGTGACTGATAATGCCTGAAATGCTATTTGAAATGAGTTTACTCTCAGTGTATACCAGGAAGCTGAAGCTTCTTAAATATTTGAGTGTTTTCTACCTGCATGATAATATATCTGAAAAGAGTAACCACTACACCAGTCCAATTTTGTTTTTTAGCAACTAGTTACCAGATTACTAGCTAAGCCAATGTAACAATAACACAGGCAAATGGTTTTAAAACAATTAATATGTTTAACATTGTCACTGTTTCTTTTGAAGTTATGCAAACATTCTTTTTAAGCCTACGTAGAGATCAGCAGCATTCTTCTTGTCAACATGCCATTTGAAATGGTTTTATATCCATGTCCTGAATGAAAATAATATGATAATGTACCAGTGTTATGATTGTTTGCCTGTGTTGTCATCTTGATTTATGCATGCAAAGGAAGTTGAATATAGTGTTATTAAGGATTTTTGATGCCTCCCTGTGGTTTTGAACTGTACTGTGAACTGTAAGACCTGAAACAAGAATTTATTTTTCAATAATAAAATATGCATTTAGTTACTGTTTATATTTTCTCAAAACCCAGCTCTCTTTGACTTTTCCCTTTCTTACCTTATTTCCCTTCCAACCCTACTCAGGGTCAAGTCCTACTAACCAGTAGCAGTGATACTGTTTAATAGGTGAAGCAGGTGTTCTTTAGCACATAGGTTACTATAAGCACTGACTTATTTTACTACTACCACCAAACTGCAAATCAGGCAGATATTCAACTGGGTATGGCTCTGTACTCACAGACATAAAAATCCATTCTGTGGATTTGGTATAATTGCGATGTACTGTGTCACATGTAGGTGAGATTATATATGCATGAAGCGTCATGACAGAAGTAAGAGACGTATATTCCCCTTCTACATACTCCAGATGTAGCCAGAGTGATCCAACACCCTATGGCATCGTGCCAAACATTAACTGTGAAAGGTAGAATTCCTATTCACAGCAACAAAATGCAGTGTGTGTACAGAAGATGAGCAACAGTGAGCCACTGAATTAAAGGGAAGAGGCCATTACAGCATTAGCCAATTAAATGTCACAGGTCCAAGGATGCTGATGCAGATCCCTCAGGCACAAGGTGACTGGAGTACACCAGTTGACAAAACCTGAAGAGAATGGTTGCCTCCGTACAATGATACGCCTCCAGCCAAAGGCACATCCTTTCCATGTTCTAAACTGGAAGCTGTCCCAACAACGTTTAGCACATCAGAGTAGGACCACGGGAAGGCAACTGCCTTTTGTAAAGCGGCTCAACAGCAACCGTAACGACAATACAAAAAACTTCAGTGGGACGTGAAGGGAGCTGATGTCACAGTGAGCCACGGCTCATGGCCTGTTACTCCAGGACGGTGCTCCAAGTAACTTTGTGGCTTGGAATGGTGGCTATATCCATCACAAAACAAAGGCCCATTTCTTCTGCCACCTCAGCAGTTACTTGTATCAGGGGCCCATGCTCCCTTATAAGATACAGAAAGGATGTAACGCTATAGAAGACAGAAAACCGTCCCTCTTCTTCCTGAGCCCAACCCTTCTAACTCTGGTGTATGGAAAGTGAAGCAGTCTGAGCCGCTGAGTGCTAACTGCAGAACAGTATTTACTCTGTGCAGAACTGGAATTGTGATCCTGAAGTACTGTGTAGTGGTTCTCACAGCTCTCCGTGACAAGGACTGTGTGTTTGTTAGCACCGTGAAGCCTCAATCCTGACTGTGGTCCCTGGCCACCACTGTTGTATAAAATATATGTATATTAATACTTTGGAGCAACATATCCACCACTGCATTTTGCAGTACTGAATTAGGCCAGTGTGATGCAATAACAAGTGCCATTGGTCACAAAGAGGGGGAAGTTCTGTATAGGCTTCCAAACACCAATTTCTCTAGCGAGTTGCTTTACACTATGACATAACAGAATTAAATACCTAGCTTTCTCCCAACTTACCAAGTCTCCAGTTCACTGTCCCTTTTAACAGTAGAAACAATTCCTTCAGCTCAAAGTAGAAGAGAAAACAAAACCAAAATGTTCCATTCATGTTCCAATGAACTGTATCCTTCTGTACAGCATGGTCAGCTGGAATCTCTCTCTCTGCATTCCCAGACTATTTTCAGTTGTACGCCCTTTCCTCAGTATATAGTAAATAGCTGGAAACTTGGTGAATCACCCTCAATGGGAGAATATCCCATTAGAAAAAAGTCGTTCTAATAAACTGATTTTATGCATGCTTATTTTGGTTCAAGTTATAAGTGCAGGCTTAGATTAAAAGGAAATAGGTCCCTCTACCTGTGGAAATTCATACATGCATTTTAGGCCACTATAAACAACAGGATTTTTCTTAATTTGATATTTTTCATGCTAATAATGACATTGTGCTAAGATAGTATAGGCATTTAACAAATCGTTTCCTAGATGTCATCTTTAAAGTAAGTTACTGTTATATTTTATGGCAACTTTCATTTACCTAGCCCCTCTATTCAATCTGAATTATATTTGCTAGGGATAGTCATCCCTAAATATGATAATTTTTTAGATTTGCAAACAAACAAGCAGTACCGTGCAATTTAGATTACATGGCTATCACACAGTCCCTCTCATTCGTGTCTGTCAGTTTCAGTTCCAAACAGATATTTGCACTTGAGTTGCTGATAGATATCCAATTTGAACTCTAACATGTCCCATCAAATTTCTGCCAAATTGAATTACATTATTTTTGCATTATCCTACCATTTATGTCTACCTCTGACAATACACAGTTGCTGCAGTATGCGCTCTTTCAGTTTAAACTACATTACATGTGCACTGCATAGATATATATTCAATATGCTCTTGAATGTGAAATATCTATTCTGAAAAGCTTTCAAATGAACCTAAGGCAACAGTAGCTAGATGCCAAATAAGGCAATTAAGGCTCACAGTCGGTTTGTCTAATTATCTATCCTAGAATTTTATACTGTTGTCCAGAGTGCCCTCCACATAATATCAACAGCAAAAGCAATGTCCCTAGTTAATGGAGTCTGGAGTCTGGCACATCTCCCGTATTAGAGTTAAAAAACTGCGTGGGGTAAAGATGGTAGTGTGGTGTTTTTTTTAAGGCTGTTTCGTTTTCGAGGGCATTTCCAGTTTGGGTTTTTGGGGGCTTTTTGTGTTTGTTTTTTGCGGGGAAGGGGGTTGTGCGAGGGTGGTAGGAGTTTACAAGGTGGAACTTTTTTAATGTTTTAAAAAAAAAAAAAAAAAAGTCTTTTCTGCTAGCCTTGTTCTTAGAAATAGCCTAGCAATGTTGGCTGAAGTTTCCCACAACAGTTTAGCGTGTCATGGAAAATGTCTGTAAGAGTGTTGTCTCTCTTACAGTGCAAAGGTCTTTTCAGAGAGGAAGTTTTTGCTGCATTCCTAAAGACAGATTCTGAATTGACAACTGGACTCTTCCTCTTCACCATTCCCAGGTTCAGCAGCTGTTATTTTATTTAAAAGTTTTCATTATTCTAGGAAAGATTTTGCTGAGTGGTGAGCTTTGAGCAATGCCCTGATACCATTCCCAGACTTCTCTGGCTCCAGCTTCCAAAAATCTCACGCTGGGAAATGGCAGCTTCAACATTCCTGATGAACACAGCTCTTCTGGTGGATCATGACTGGACAGGTGATTTGATGCGGCTGGATCCTCTCTCACTGAAAGCCTAAAAACTTTCACCAAGACCTCGAATTGGCTCTGGAATCCAATGGGAAGCCACCAGAGGATGCAGAGCACTGAGGAGACACAGCTTTTCCTGCTTGTTGTACTAGCTCAAGCATCCAGGTAATCTTCATCTTCAGCCCCAGGTACAGTGAATTACCTCGGTATTTTCGGACTGTGGAAAAACTCATGGACCACTATTATTAGATCCTCATCCGAGGGGGGAGGGGTAAAGTCTCAAACCAGAGGTGGAAGGCAGCCCTTGTTGCACCGTTACTATCTGTGTATCCACTAGTAGTGATGAATCCAATAAGATCTTGAGACTTCATAATGCGTTGCTTACATGTATCCCTAAATGTTAGTGATAAGCATCTACCAGGCATTGACAGTCACACAACAAGAAATGTGACCTCAGAGCCAAGTCATCCCTTCTTCAGGGAAATAATATGGAAGGGTCAAGAAACTGAGTTGGAATTCTGTCCCTCCTAATGAAAGGGAAGGGTGGCATGCACTAGCCGCTCTGAGGCGGCTGGAGTAGTATCATGGAGCCCTGCTTGGGCAGGAAGATTCCTCCTCCCCTGTCCTTTGTGGAAAAAGCAAGTGACTTGACTGGTTGGTTGAAGATTTTAAAACTTTACAATGGACAGTAATAGCACAACAGCGATTTCATTGTATATCTAACTTGCAGTTGATTTTAGCTATAAGTAATAGTTTTGTTTCATAGAAACTCCTTGTATATCTTACTGCAAAACTCCATACACTTGAGCATTTCATAAACTATTGATTTAAGCATCAAGAACCCATAACATTCAAGGTAAGTCACCCTATTATTTTATACTATGTTTCCCATGATGTGTATTTTAATTGGTTATTGTTATTACACTAGCACAATAAATAATGCAGGAAAATAGGCCTGATTATGAAGAGTGTATCTATTTAACCATTATTTAGATAACGTGTCTTTTGGTGCATTGCTAGATACACCTACCAATGAAACCTGATGAAGGTGGGTTGGGCTGAATCTTCTCTTTAGTGTTCTCTTGAATGATGTCCCAGAGCTGCCATATAAACTTGGGATGGAGAATGTAAAATGGCTGGTTTGGATTTCTCCTGCGATGCTGCACGTAAGGCGTGAACAGGTTATAGTCTGGCTTCTTGTACCACTGCGGGGTGGAGGGAAAACAACCAAAAGTGAGAAACTGGTCAGTCCTAGGGTGCTGCTCAATATACACTAAACACAACACCAGCAGCTGTGTGTTGACACTGAAGTATGAAAGCACAGACAGCAAGCTGGCCTGGGTTGCTGAAAACTGTCTTAGTGAGCCAGTTCCAAACTTGGTCTGCTCTGCTCCCTCCTACATTCCTGTGCTCCCAATATGCAATTCACTCCAGTGCATAGAACCAACCCAAGGCTTATGCACCATTCACAGACCCACGTTAAGTAACGAATTAGGGGTTAAATAGGCTTAGTGCAGGACACTGGCACAAGGGTGAATTTCATTCCAAAACATCTCTCTGTCTCCACCAGCTGCAGCAACTCCTGGAGGAGGCAGAAAGCACTCTGTCAGCTGCACTAAAGGGGGTTCACCAGATGAAACAGGCACACTCATCTCTAGCTGCAGAGCGCTCAGCTCTATTGCT
Source organism: Dermatemys mawii (assembly GCA_007922305.1). Lineage (NCBI taxonomy): Eukaryota > Metazoa > Chordata > Testudines > Dermatemydidae > Dermatemys > Dermatemys mawii. Next base: position 25,018,376 of record ML677364.1, read on the forward strand.
TCCCTAGGCTCCCACTGCTAATAGTCTCCTTTTCTACAGAGCCCCTCCAGTGACTGCAAGATGGATTTGAGGGAGGGGGAGGGACAGTGACTGGGAAAAAGGGATTTTGGGGGAGGAGGGCACCAGCAAATTAATTTGGAAGCCTGGGGACTTAAGCATACCACCATATATATTTATTCACGAGGGTCGATGGATTTGGAAGAGACTAGGAAAGAGTATTATGTATTTTTATTTAAGTGTAGGATTTCTGTGGCAGGACATAGGGGAAGATGGAAAATACAGACGTGATTATCTACTTTCACTCATGCCCCTCCTCAAAAATCCAGCACTTTCTCTACCTGCCACATACAGAAATTTCTTTCATATTTATTATCTAACTCTCATTTTGAAATATACAAAACAAGACGACCTCATTCCAACTCCCTACCAATCCATCTGCTCTCAGTGTCTCTTAAAATAAGTAGTCTGCTCAGGTAGAAGTGAGGCCCTTCAAAAGACTTTGCCCAGTAAATATATATTGCCGTATAGAAATGGTGTGCTGTACTTATAAGTACCACATTAAAATCTTGAGATCACTGAACTGACTGTAGCTATGGGCTGTAGAATCAAACTATGCATTGCTGATAACTTTGTCCATGGTTTTCAGCTAGTTGGGGGGAAATAAGCAAATTGAGGACTTACCACATTCAGATTTGCAGAGTACGGAGCAGGATCCCAGGCCACTAAAATAACATCTTTATATAATGAGCTGTCAATGAAGTGATGGTTTGGATTGGTGAGAATCTGCAAACAAATGCACACACACATACACAAAAGTTTTCAATTAAATCTGAACAACGTGAATCCTCTCTCTACAAAAGAACATGCAAAAGAACAGCACTAGTAAATGCAAATGTGTACCAGAGTAAAGTCCAAGAATTCTATGTGCATCAAGCTTTTTCAAACATGGCACATCAATGACAACACAGATACACATCCATGCTTTTGTTGGATGCTCAACAAGACAACAAAAATGGTGGGGGAGGGGAGAAAGGAAGGTTATCATCAATCTTTTCTCGCTGAGGCTAAATGCAAGGAGGTTGGGTTTTGTTAAACATGTAAAAAGACATGAGCCCACAGGAAGTACAAAAAGAATAATCAACTTCCCCAAGGGCTTCTCATCCTCCTCCACAGCTTCAGTTGCTCCTAGTTATCTGGTGGCCCTGTGGATACACATAGCATCTGTAGAGCTGGTGTGTGTCCAGAAAATAGTCTGAAGTTCCTCTCTGAAATAAAAGCTTCCCTCAGCCACTTGTGTTATTTGAACCTCAGTGAACTTGTCAGTTTTACATGTTAAGAGTTTCACCATAAGCAGCACTCATGTTTGTGTGACGATTCAGTTCACTGAATTACAGCTACATCCACTTCGATAGGAGCAAAATAATTCCATTTTTGCAATATCAGAAATACAACTCAGATTCACTGCTGTCAATTGCCCTTCTGTTTCTCTCCAATACATCTCCTCCCTAGTCCTGTGGCTTTCCTTTCATTCTTCCTAGCCCACCTTTCCCTGAGCTGCTATTCCTTTGGCTCCTAACCAGATCTCACTGATCCCTGGGTCATCCAAACCCAGAGAGGATTAGGAAGAATGACTTCAGCAGTGATTAAAACAGCATTAATTTGGCTCCAGCTGTTTTATTAATCTGCATTCCAGACAAATGAATTCAAAACTAATTGTCTAATATCCCTTTAGATTTCAATGAGCCATATTTCCATGAGAAAAATAATTTTGTTGCCACAGCAGTATTTTCCCTACCACAAACTTTGAGCTTAGGTGACTTTTCATCAGCTTTCTACACCAGAAGAACCAGTCCAAACCACCACAAGTATCCCTGACCTCTCATTTCTATGGGTAGTGGGGCTTTTTTTTAATAATGTGAGCTCTTGTCTTCAGAGTATAAGCTTGTTAAGGCAGATATCATGTCTTCTTTTAAGTTTGCTCAGCACTGATCACATTGGGGGCACTGCCAAAAACAAATAGTTAAGAAAGGGAATAATTTAACAATGCTACTAAATTGAGTTATGCATAGGTTTGCTATGACACAATTAGAATTTATATAGCATGTTTTATGTTCAAAACACTGTACAGGATTAACTAATTAAACCCTCAATCCCCAGATGGGGAAACTGAAAGGAGAAAATGAAGTGGTTTGTCCAAAGCCACAGCTTAGGAAATCAGTTTTAGCAGGTTTTGAAAATTGGAGGAAAAAAAAAAAAAAAAAGAATACTTCAGCCACAAGATGTCACTACAGCTCAACAAATGTTAACATTTGTCGGAGAAAACTTTTTTGCAGTTAGTTGAGGAAGTTCAGCTCAGATGCATCATCTAGTTTTCACTGAGGTTTCTGTATTTTGTATACATTTCCAACTGGACTGACAAAGAGGCGCAGTGACTTGGCTCCAAGACAGCTTAGTCCCAGGAAAAGGTGGGAGTGATGGAATTGTAATGGTAGATAGGGGAGTTCCAGTAGCCATGCTCCTACAGGATCATGGGGACCCAGAAGCAGTATGGAGGCACAAATCTTCTGCAGTGATTACTCTGGCCTTAAGCAGATACCCCGAGATCTGCAGGCTTCATCCAAAACTTTGCAAACCCATCCTCGATATCTTTGTCCCAGGGGAACTCTGTGATTCTAGACTCATCAAGTTTCCTGCCACTCTGCAAGAATACCCTGTAGGGGAGAATTGACCCTGAACGTTTCATCAGTTCTACATCACAGTTATGTCATTAGTGTGAATTACTACTTGCTCACCAGATTATCCAACCATCCTTGTCCTTAAAATGTTTGATTTCTAATATGTTAATTAAGAAATGTTATATTGTACAGAAATAATAAAGACATGAGTTCACAAAAGATTCTGACCTGGGAGTTAATGATGCGCATGGTGGTTTTATTTCCAACATCTTTTTCATAGCCACGCGTAGGAGCAGAATTAAATCTCAGAACTGCATCATGAGAATCTAAGGGCACAAAAGGGCCACATTTATATATTTCTTAGTAAGATGAAAACAAACAAACAAACAATCTAATTTCAAGGAAAATGGATTTGTAAATTTTCCTAATCCCCTGGTATTGAGAGGATAAACATTCGATGAGGCAAAGCCAAAATCCTCTTTATCTGCCATATGTTACTACAATTGTTCAAATCCACTGGAAAAATTCAGAACAATCCAATACTAATTTAACTTGCAATGCATATGCAGTGTAGCTGCAGCCATGTCATACCTCACCTACCTTGTGTCTTGCAATGTATACAGATTTGCCCTCAGTGGATAAAATTAGGATGGAAAGGTTATTAATCCACACAATTTTGCATATTATTTCTACTGAAATGTATTAAAACAAATACTTCATGCAGAGATGCATTAAACTACTAATGCTCATCACTACTTAGATACAGAGGTCCATAATAGGCTTATATTTTATAAAGCAGAATTCAGTTCCCCAAACCTGAAAATACAACTTCATCCCCAAAATCAGTGCAGCTCTTGTGGAATTTGTGGGTAGGCATAGCTGTCAGCACACAGGCCCTATTGCTCCACAGCAACTTTAGGGCCCTCTCTGGCTTCCTGGCAGCTGGGCTGCACTGCTAGGGCTTTCCCACAAATTGGAGTCGTGCAATTGGGAAGAGAAGCTCTGTATAAAGACAACTGACTTTGGCCCCGATTCAGCAAAGTGGTCAACCATATGCTTATCTTTAAGCACATGCTTAAATCCTATCGACTCCAGCTTAAGCACTTTGCTGGATTGAAACTTCCATCAGTATTGTCTTTGTGAGTATTCCCTATTGCTTATGGAGATTTCAGAAGAGGTTGGAAGGGGGTGCAGAGAAACGAGAGAAAGGGGGTCAGTGAGAATGGCACCCCCACTATAGACAGCACTCTCCTGTTTTCACACTTAGCCCTGGGATCTACACAAGTTTTGTCCCTTTTGCCTATGGAGAAAGAGGGGATGATCTGGGCCAAAGCATGCTACCCACCTCATCTCATGTGAGTGTTTAACTGAGGAGTACAATAAGTTACTATAACAGTTATTAATTTAACTATATTTAAAATGCACCTATCCATAGCTCTGGGCACAGCTACAAAGTCATTCAAAATGGAGCCCAGCATTCAGTTTGCATACTACACTGATCCCACCCAAACTGACTCGCCTATCTTCACTCAGGCCCTCTGTCTGGAAAAACAGCGGGGAGCTACTGCAATGCAGTACGGCCTGGATATCAACACATCCCAACTCTGAGGTCAACGGAATTCCTTGTGTGAATGTGAGATTCAGGACTGAGACCTAAGGGCCCGAATCTGCAAGGTTCAGCACCTCAGCTCCTTCGGGTACCAAGCAGGGAGGGGTGTGTTCTTGTACATCTCTGTGCACTGTGTAATGGCCTCACATAATCTGGCTCTAAAGATTTTGATCCCTTCTACCTAACACAAGAAACCTGATTTTTTTCCCCCAGAAGCTGCAGGCTCAGCACCTCTGAATATTAAGCCCCTTGTATTTAGGTACCTAAATATGGATTTTAGCACCTTAACTTCAGGTGTCCAGGTTTGAAAGTTTTGACCACAATCTTGTGACCAAGGGGAGTTACACAGTTCACAATATGTCTGTTAACATATTTTAGCACAGCGTGTTAAAACTTCCAACATCCATTACTGCTGGATTTTATATCATGTGTAAAAACCTTTTCTTTTAAAAGAAAAGTAAAGTGGGGTGCAGTTTAACACATTAACTGCTTTTAAGAGGAGTGATTTTAAACCTTGTGAAGTATTTTGAGGTATCCAGGATAAAACTATGACGGATTACTGTTCACATGTTAAAAGGGAAAATAAAACCTCCCCATGACTTCACAACAGAATGTGATGTTGACAACACAGTTGTGTTTGCCATTAAATAACATGATCTACAACGAAAGTGTTTACGGTTGCAACATCTATCTTCGTTTAAAAATAGCTATGATGGGAGTCCAAAAAGCAAAGAACAAATTAAAGTCTGTGACAGCATTTCTAATAGGAACACAGAAGAGGGAGCTAAACTGCTACTAATAAAAAGTCCCTGTGATCCTCTACCATTTTTTTGCTTCTGGAAAGATATTTAGTTACAACCCTCATATGTTGTATCACACCATATGCGTATCACAAACTACAAGAAGGTGCATGCAACCTGGGGCGGCACCCCATGTCCTTCCATCAGCAGATCTCTCCCTTTCTAAATGGCCTTTCTTCAGGATTGAAAATCTGTGCCTGGGGAAGGAGAAGCTTGGGGGCAGAAGGACTGATAGCAGGGCAAGCAACACGGTTCCATCACACGCTAAGTGTGTAGCATGCTATAACCCACATCCTGACTCCAACAGAGCATGTCCAAATAGCTGGAGTGGGCATTACAGCCAGTGCAGCAGAACAGTGGCCTTGCATGGGGGCTTTAGCATTTAGCAGATCCCCAAAGACATATAGGGTCTGTGATCAAGCACTCCGCTAAGCCCAGACTGCCTGACAGAAAGCTCTGGAGGGGACTTCTGAGCGAAACCTTAATTTTCATTCTCCAGCTCCTTTCCTATAGGCTTTTCCGATGGAGGGGGTTAAAATGTTTGATGAAGGCCTTATTAATGGTGCCATTTCAAAGCTGCAACTTTTATTAGGATTCTTCCATTCAGAAGAGACATCGGGTGAACATTCCCACTTGACCCAAAGGCTCCACAAGTATATGGAGTGAGTGTCATGAGGCTGCCATGACCAGAATAGTTATGAGGAAATGTTTAGTGCCATGGAGTCAAATGGGCAATGAAGGCACCGTGATGTCAGAGTGACCACCCAATACCACACTAAAAATACCTGTGCTGGTCTGAGACTCTGATACTAAAGGATTTTGAGTCATTTCAGTGGCAGCACACAGTGGGAGGAAGGAATTGCTGAGCTATTTCACCTCAGAGATTTCTAAATCAGTGGGACTTCTCAGGAAATTGGGGGTTGCTCAGTTTTGATTTTAGCTACAGGCTGGCAGGATACTTGTGCTGTGCTGGAAGCCCATTAGAGTAGTTTGATAATGACAGCAGTTCTAATAGATCACAGAGATTTAAGGGAAACCCGTGGCAAAGAGACAAAGCAGTGGGATGAAGCAGGTAGGAGGATGAGAAATCCTGGATGATGGGAGGAATTACTAGTGTACATGCAAAGATTTCTATGGAAAGCTGGGAGAGAGCATTCTTGGTGCTCCAGAAGCAAATGGAGGAAATTTGATGCATGTATTTCTTCCTTCTCTTGATCCTTTTTACATACTATGATAGTGTCACATCAGTAAAGAATAAACGGCAATAAACAAAACAAAAGCTTTTCCTTACACTGTACTAATGTATAGACAGAAATGTGATGAAGCTTTTAAAAATGAAAGCCTAAGAATAAATCTAACCTGTTAAGGAAGTAAACATGCATCACACTAATATGTAAAACTGTCACTGTTCTATTAAACTCAATGCATTCTTTGTGCCCCAAACCATAATAAATAAATAAAATGATGTCACCCTCTTAAAATGAATGACTACCATGGGCCTGATTTCTCTGCTATACTGGTGTCCTACAGGAGTACTACACTGAAGTCTGTGGGAGTTATACATATGTCAAGCTGGGGAGAGAGAAGAATAAGGATCATGACGCCTATTCCTGAAAAAGGACGGCCCCTTTGATAGCTGAATACAAAAAACACACACACTTATGAGTGAGAAGCATTTTCACCCACCTATTTCATCCCCTAGAGAAGAGTTCAGTATTGCACCAGCAGACATAACTACAGCACAGCTTCCGAAGCCATGCGGATACAGTTTGCCCAGTGGAATTTGAGGAACATGCTTTTCCCATCCAAGAGCTGAAAAGGGGGCCTCTTTGCCATCTATTGTTTTCACATGCACCCTGTCCTTGAGCTCACAGATGAGCTGGTCTCCTGTCAGTCTGGAGTTTTGTTTCCCTTTGAACCGCACCCCATGCTTGTTGGTGTTCAGATAGTCTTTCATAGCTTTCTGCAGGCGAGGATTCAGCATCTTGGAGGAGACATCCCCTTTCCAAAGCCTATAAAGGAAGGATTTCGACATTGTGGAATACAACCCATCCCAATCATCAGACTCATCAAACAACTGGCTTCTCCTGCGTGTTGGGTTTCTTCTCTTTGTTCTTTTCTCATGGGTCCATTTTTCCTGTAAAACATTTTCCTTCTGATCATCCTCATTGGGAGAGATGAATTTCACTAGCTCTTGAATGTTGCTGTGTTGCTGAGGCTGGCCAGCAGCAAATAAATAGTTGTCATCCCCTTGATAGAAAGCACTTTTTGATTTTCTCCCGATCTGGGAAGGAAAAAACTCTTCTTCATTTTCAAAGCCATCTTCTGGATCAATCCACTTTCTAATGCTTCCGGTCCCCAATTTAAATGAACCTAAGATATCTTCATTAAGAAACACCTCATTCCTATCTATGGTTTCAGAGGATGATGGGTCATGTATTGCTCCCATTATAACTCTCTGCTTTCCCTGAATGGGCAGGAGCCTCTTCGTCTCAATGTAAGAGAAGGAACTTGGAACTGGTTCAGCAGTGTTGCCATCTGTAAAATAGATGAAGATCACCAAGAAAAGGAGACCCCACGCAAATAGCCCAAACAGCATTAGTTGTTTCCATTGCTTCAAGTTAGGTTTCATGGCAATGCCTGTACCAACTCCTCTGTGCCTTGAAGTACTGGTGAAGGGGAATGAAACCTGAAAAGAATATCAAATATTAATCAAGAGCCGTTCTGAAAACAGAGAAAATGTAGAAGTATATTAACAAGTTCTGGGAGGAGTAGGCTCAGTGGATACACAGCAGCGTGGGAGTCTCAGCGGAAGAAACAAACAAACATAGGCGCTCAGGGACACCATAGTGGTGACACACTTTGGCCCCATCCACCTGATGACAGCTGCTGGCTACAGAAGCAGCCTCTGGTGACCAGTTTATAGAGCAACATTGGAACCTGACGTGGAGGAGGTCATTTACCTGTCGGCTTCTGCTGTACCCATAACAACAAACTTGATTAAAAAACAAACTTGATGATGTGCATCATGGAGAATGTCCAGCTCCCTGAAGGCCCTCCCTGCAGTCAAACCACTATGATTCTTCTGTATAAAGGTCAAGGAGTTACGTAGGCAGTGCACAGAGCCTTGCATGGTACAGAGCCTTGCTGTGCACAAGGGCTAGTGAGAGGAAGATCATGGGCAGGCTGGGACGGGGGCCCTATTCATTTATATAAGATTTAACCATTTAAAATGGTTAAATTATGCAAGTGGATGAACATACTGGATGTACACACTGTTCTACAAACCATTCAGCAACATATCCACAGCACATGAATAACTCTGTAACCTCAGCATGAATTTCAAATACAGGATGGGTCCCACTACAGCCTTTGAGCCCAATTCTTCTCACACTGATATAAATCAAAAATAACTCATTTCAAGTCAATGGCGTTACATTGGAGGAAAGCCAGAGCAAGTGAGAGGAGAATTAGGCCCAATACTCCTACAGAAACAGAAATATGCTGCATGTAGCAAGATGCTGGCTGTACATTTGTATATTGAAGGACAAATTTTATTTGTCAAAGAATAACATCGAGCATGGTGTAGTATGTCTATTTCAGCTGTGTCACCTCATGCTTATACTACTACTTCTATAGCCTGATTATCCAATGCTGCATCAGTTTTACATTGACATATCTCCAGTGACATTTTCCTCAGCTGGTGTAAATTGGTGTTGCTTCATTGCACCATCTGAACCATCTGATTTGGCCCAATGGCTTTAAAACCAGTGTAGTCCAGCAGAATATCAGGCCCTTTATATGCAAAACTACTGTCTTTTCCACATCCCCTGTATGACACATTCTGTGGTATTAGTGGAAAGAACACAGTGGCTTTTTGTATGCCAAGATGAGATGCCAAAAGTTAGCCTATTTCTAAAAGACAGAACTGATCGGAAAAGCCCTTAGACAACTCTAGAACAGTAACAGACTTTTTTTAAAAAAAGTCAGGAATAGGTTCGGAAATTTGCACTTTGCCCACAATGCTGGGATTGTGGAGGACTTTTAGGGACAAAATCCTAGAAAAATGAAGTAAAATCTGAGTGACAGGACTTTACTCCAAGGAAGATATACTGCAGGGTTGATGGCTCATCATAGACATTGGGACGTTCTTTACCACTCAGCTGACCAGCAACAGAAGAGCATATTATGGCAGGGTAGGGCAGAGGATAAGCCCATACATCCAGACACATGAGGAGTATGCAGTAATGCAAGCAGGGCTTTGCAGATGCTAAGATACAGCAGTGCCGATCACCCAAGTTAACTGTGCAAAAAGCTATTTCCTATTTTCCTAGTCTGGGCAAAGCCTCGAGCAACAGAAGAGTAGCCGATTTGGGGCCTTACAAATGCCTAAGTAAAGGCACAATATCACAGTTTCACAGCTAACTGGCCAAGTTTCACTGCAAACAAACTTACTTCTAAAACACAAAAGAAATTCATCAGTATACCAGTGAACCAATAATTCCCATGCTCTGCACACATTCAGTTTGTGTTACACAAAACACCTGGAAAAATACCTATTATGCAAACTGATCCATTTTCTTCCTCCCCATTCTGTCGGTGCAAGATTAGTCTCTTCAGTATGTTCATGACTGCTGTTTCCAGTTTGAAAAGTCTCAAGGGTAATTCCATCAGGAGACTGCTTACAATATGAATGTTGTGTAACTTAGATCTGCACTGAAGTTATTCTAACTGGCCCACTCAGTGTTCACATGGTTTGCATGTGTTAATCAGCATTCTTTGCCTGTCTGAACCACTCTCATCCCTTTATATCATTTTCCCTGCTAGTTTCCATCCACCCTCTGCTTTTCAATGCTTGTCTTCTGGACAGCACACATGACGAGTTACCCTTTGCACACTCAGGTGTTCCTCCAGCTGAGTATACATTTCATGTGTGCACTAGTGTTGGCCCCAGAATATCAGAGATAAACGGTGGGTGAGATAATGTCTTTTAATGGTCCAACGTTGGTGAAAGTGACTAGCTTTAAGGCTTACACAGAGCTTTTCTTCCAATCTGGAAGCTCTGTTTAAGGCAAACATTTTTCTCACCAGCAGAAATTGGTCCAATAAAAGATACTACCTCACCCACTTTCTGTCTCTATACATTTCATGTAAGTTTCACAAAGGAAGCATCTTTCACAGCCTAACAGTCCAGTTTACCGAGGCTTAAGTCACTGAGGAAGAGAGAACTAACATTTTCTACTGATTTGTGAAACACATCTACTTAAAAATAATCCTGCATGAAATCTTACATCTCTCTCATTTTCACTACATTTTATTACCAGAAGACTGTAAGAGGTGGACCAGATTTGGTAGATGTTGGCTTGTTTGTTTTTTGTCACGCAATTCTTTTTTTCCAAAAAGCAAAGTATATATATACTGCTGTATAGCTGTTAACAATGTAAACAGAAGTAGTGACACATCAAGATTAAAGCAGAAAACTTAGTAAAACATTAAACATTTACAGACCAACCTTTGTATGTATAAGATCCTTTGCAAAGTTTTTATCCCATGGAACAGGAGGTGGGGCCAGGCCCCAAACATTAGTAATACCCAGGGATCTCCTGGACACTTGGACCATTCCAGTGAGTCTCTGCGCTTCTTCACCAGTTCTGGGCTTCCAATAAGACCACATATACACCCCAATCCCGCCCAGTTAGCAGTGACTCCCGGCCACCACTGCCTCAGTTAAAAAGGGAGCCACATGACACAAGTAATATGCCACCAGGGAGTATCTGCAAGTCCAGAGAGCCATCAGTCTGATCTGGCCCCCTCCACAAAGCATGCAGCTACCAACTCTCCACTCCTGGCAAATCCCCTCCCATTTCACAGACCAGGCTTTGTGAGGTAGCAAGAAGGTAGAGAAGTAAGGCAGTACAGATTTGTTCAGGACACCCCTCCCCCCAACACACACATTTACCACAGCAGAAGGGGTGGAACAGTCACACATGGAGGGGATCTATCTGCGAGCACCTCTGAGGCACATAACGGGGCCCAAATGACATCTCATTTTATTTTTGTTTCTTGAAAATGAACATGCCAATTGTTGAGAAAACAAAAATGCTGCATAGGAAACAGAAGATGTTGAGTAAAGACAGAATATAACCCAAAGCTCATAGAATACAAATTAATCAGACTAAGCAATCCAGTGGATTTCTAGTACGTCTGTCTGGGCAGCTAGATCATGCAAATCTCAGACTATAGAAGCAAGTCTACACCAGTATCCATGTCGTCTTCTTCCTCCACTAAGTTCTAAATTTGCCACCCCAGACTCACTTACCCCCTTACACACAATGAGACTACTTGGGTATTAAGAGGCTACCCATATTGAGTAAGGCTGGCACAATGGAGAACGTAGATCAGAGGTGGGCAAACTTTTTGACCTGAGGGCCACATCGGGGTTGCAAAATTGTATGAAGGGCCAGGTAGGAAAGGCTACACCTCCTCAAACAGCTGGCCCCGCCCCCTGACCCCAGCCCACTTTCTGCCCCCGACGGCCACCCTCAGACCCCCCGAGCCACCCACCCCCCCCCCACCCCCCCGGTCCTTGTCCCCTGACTGCCCTGACCTCTATCCACACCCCCGGGACTCCCACTCTGTATTCAACCCCCCATTCCCCGTCCCCTGACCACCCTCGCCCAAACCACCCCGTCCCCTGACTGCCCCCGGGACTCCCTACTCCTTATCCAACACCAGCTCTGGACCCCTTACTGCGCTGCTCAGACCAGCAGGCCATACTTTGCCCACCCTGATGTAGATAGCAAATAAGATAATTTCTTCTTCAGCAAAGGTAAGAGTGTCCTTTTGTATCTCTGCGGCTCGAGACCTGAGCTTGCTGCATCTCTCCTGAGTCGTGGGCACTTTCAAGCATTAGCTGATATCTAAGCTCCAACTCCAATCTGGAAAGTTTTTGTCTTGCCAGTTGGCTTGCATGAAAGCCAGCTGAAACTATATCTCAGGTCAGGAGGTCATTTATTTATTTAATAGTGTATGGACAGCAAAAGGAAAAACCATGTATATTTTTTAAATTCCCAGAAAATGACACCAATTCTCAATCAAAATTAAACCAAGCATAATTTTTCTAATGAAAGCATCCGTCTATGGAAGGTGTAATTTTGTTTTAAGACTCAAATTACTGGTCTGCAGCCTCTCTGCTGTAATTCCCATTGTTTCGTAACAAGGGGCACTTTGAGTTTTTCTAAGCCCGGCCTCCTGATTACTTATTAAATGAGAAGAGATGGTGAAGGAGATCCCTTTGGAACATTCCTCCTTTCAAGGCTGCCTATTGTTAAATTAATCTGCATATACCCTAGCAGCTAAGAGGTCGGCATGGTTCAAGTTGATGTTCTAAGTTTTGCACTGTTATGTTAAACAGGGTTTTTCTTGGCTGCAGTTTTACAAAGAGCAGGTCACCTGGGGGTTATTTGGGATACTGAATGTTAGTTGCAGGCAGACATTCCCAGGGTGCTGGAAATCAGACTAGAGTTTATTTCATGGAAGCCTTACGTAGCCTGAATAGATAGGATGTGCTTCTTTAGTCAGCTAATTCCCTGCTAATAAGAAATCTCTCGTGTGAGTCAAGACAGCTGGAGGCTGTATTTCTAGGATAGAGAAACACATACACATGCATCACCTTTCGTGAGGGAAGTGCCAAATTATTTTTATCATTATCTCACAGTTGCTGCACAGGCCTGTACAGTAAGCAGCAAAACTGACAGACCTCTGGGGATAGTGTCTGCCAAATATATATATTGGTTCATTTATGGCATAGGAACTTGCCTATTGATTATAATTAGGCCTTCTAATTAATGAATCACTCTTGGACAGCTTTCTTGTTAGTATCTTTAACCATTATTTGCCAGATACGTAAACTGTATTCAGTATTTCTTGTGACAATGAAAAACAATTCCTTTGTGTTTCTGGAGAGTCATCGAAATGCAGCACTGATATACCTATAACACTATTTTGTGTGCTTTGGACCAGATTGCCCCCTCCAGGGAACATCTAAGGGGGGAACAGAGATGGGCAGTATTACCAACCCCAACCTTTCAACAATCATGACTCAGGCTCCCAAAAATTAAACTGATTTAAAATAATGAACCTTTAAAAATAATAAATTTGGGGGTTTTCTTTTGCCTTCTGGTGCTTCGGCATCTATAAGGTTCATGTTTTCAAGCTATTCTCTGATTCTGGCAGCTGGGACTTTAAGAAAAATCACCCAATATTGTAGGAATTGCAATAAAGTCAATAAAGTGGGCAATACTACGAGCTGGAGAAAATCTCAGCGAGGTTTCTGTTGAGAATCTTTTCTTAGATTAGTCTGGAGGACAAGGGTACTTGGCTCCATAAACCCCAGGGTTTCAGTGGAGACCAGAACCATCCACATGGAGATCTTTAGGATTCTGATACCCACTCACCCTTTACCACCTTCCTTCAGGTGGTTGGCATTGAAGACAAGCTGCCAGGAACTTCTATACCATCACCGTTCGTGGAGCTTCATCAGATGAACTCCACAGCACAGAGACTACTCAGTGTAGAAGCTAACACAGCCCAGGAAGGCTGGCTGGCAGGGGGAAAATACATGTAACACTCCCATCCTTCGTCCCACGTGTGGATCCCCAGCTGTATGGAATGCTCTTCAGTAGATCTAGGAACAGAGGGAACAGTGCAGCAGAGTGACTCCATCTGCCAGCTAAAATGTCAAGCAGCCCCATCTATCACAACCACCAGCACTCACTTTCATAATCTCCACAACAGCCACATCTGATTCTCGCTAATATTAAACATCAAGGGTGAAATCCAGGCCGCTGTTGAAATAAATGATAAAACTCCCACTGAAGTCAATGGGGCTGTGATTTCATCCTAAGTGTCTTTTCCTAACTGTGGGCTCAACCAGGGACAGACAACCTCGCCATCTTTTCTAAACTAGTCACAGTCCCATTCCAGTTTTGGTGGCATAATGAAGGGTTATGTCAAGTATGCGAGAGCTCTGGCTGGCTCACCTCTGGCTAAAAGAACAAAGGCAACTTTTACATACATATACATGCCACGCATGCAGGGCAGCAGAAAGCCAACCAGCCCTTGGTGCAAGTTGATAGAACTTACAGCAGCCTTGACAGGGCTTTAAGTTCCCCGAGTTGATAGTGATTCCCTAGAGGGAGTGGGCACAGCATAATATGTCCTGGCCACAGCCCCAGTACGCCTTCTACACTGGGATGGCCGGGAACAGAGCCTACGATGGCAGCTTTATACAACCTGTGGGTTCCACAAGCAGAATCCCCAACTGGCTGTTTAAACCAGCTTTCCATCCCTGTTCTGATGCCACAGCAGTACAAAGAATACAGAGAAGGACCAAAAATCAGCTGAGATATTGTATAGATTATTCTTATTTCAAACAGATTTCCTGGAAAACATTATACAGTATATAATAGAACCTACTGATGTTTCTAGGAAACAACATGTTATTTGTCCAAGTAACAGAAACTACCAGTGTGTGTTAGCAATATACCGCTGCTGAAAGTGTCACTTATCTCTAGAAATCTACAAGATGAACTTCAGTATTACCACACTGTGTTACATAGTCCTGAAAGAGAGCCATTTCTCAGCTTGTCACAACAGTACCTGGTAAGGGCCCAAACCTGCAACTCTCACTCATGTGAGTAGTCTTTACACATAAACAGTCCAGTCTCGCTGATCAAAGGCCCTAATGTAGCATGTTATTTTGTTTCAATTTTTTTTTGTTTCAATATTTCCCATCACCTATCATGAATTGAAATAGAGACGATTGTTAACGTTTACTATTTATAATGTAATAGTGCCCAACAGCTCTGATTAACACCAGGGTCCCATTGAATCAGGAGCTGTACATATCTAATTATCTACGTGCACACACAGGTCATAAACCTAAAAGGCAAACTAAATAAAAGATGGGGATAAGAACAAATCATACAAGTAAAGCAATCGTGTTGATAGATGAAGAGCTAACAAAGCACACTTCTTCTTCTGTTTACTCAGTTATATTGTTCTTTTTATTGAGCGGGGCCACAGTAACGTGGGAGGGAACACAGATGAAAGGAATAGGAAAAGAGGGAGGAGGGCGGATATTGAGGGTTAGAAAGAGGACAGAAGGAAGGGCTAGAACAGTGGTCCTCAAACTGTGGGGCGGAAGTCAGAACCCCATAGTAGATCGGGACTCCATTTGCATTACACTTGCTGCAGCCCAGGATCGAAGCTCCAGCTGCACTACCCGCCGCCAAAGCCTGAGCCCCATTGCTCAGGGCCAGGGCCAAAGCCAGAGAGCTTCAGCCCTGGGTTGTGGGGCTCAGGTTACAGGCCCCCTGCCTGGGGCTGAAGCCCTTGGGCTCTGGCTTTGGGCCCCCCGCCCAGGGTGGCAGACTTGGGCAAGCTCAGGCCTCGGTCCCTCCTCCTGAGATCGTGTAGTAATTTTTGTTGTCGGAAGGGGGTCACAGTGCAATCAAGTTTGAGAGAACAGCACAGAGGAGGAGAGAAGCTGGTAGCAGAGAGACTGAGACAGTGCAGGGCAAACAGGCAGTCAATGAGACAGCAAGCATCCACAGTTTCAGCTGAAACAAACAAACAAAACAAAATAGCCAACATCCAGGAACTGTGAGACCTGAGGATGGGAGAGGGACATGTTGTGTCTCTGTTGTGTTTCTTCCTGTCCTATTGGTGCTGCTACCAATTGCACTAGGGGAGTTCCTGCTGCTTTGGAGCAGGGCTGGCTTCACCAGTGTGTGTCCTACTCTGCTTTCCTTTAGCTTATATCATTTGGGAGAAGGAGGTCACTGATGCCTTAGGCCTGTGGAAAAGGAACCCCCACATTACAACCTGGGTGAATTGCAGGACCCTAGCTGTGTGTCTCCCTGACACTCCCAAAGCGCTGGCTCAGTCCCAAAGAGATGCATCCCTGGTCCTCACAGCCCATGTGTATGAGGAACAGAGAAATCATTGGGCCTGGTGGATAAAGTATGCCCCTTTTATTTCTACTATTCTATTACATCAGATTTCCTCCTTGCTCTGAGTTCTGTGATGGCCTTGTTGGTCTGTATTTGAAACAGAATGCATATTTTTATCATAAGTCTCAACAGGAGTGTTATTTGACACACAGTAGTAACTGTTGATGAGAAAGGAAATTCTAAAACACAAGTGCATTGGCACAGTGTGACCAATCATTTAGAATACAAGCAGGAAACTGTACCCATTTTCAATCCTCTCAGGTTTTCTGTGGAACAGATTTCCCCTGCCCACTCCTTTCAATTTAGAGAAGTGAACGAATTTCTTTTCTCCTGCAACACCGCAGTTCAAAGCAGCATGCTCCTGTATTCTGACCTCAGGTTTAACCAAGCATGACTGCGGGAATCTTCTATAGCACTGCAGCTAGAAATATAGAGGAAGAGAAATAAATGGCCCATTCAACAGAAGGAAAATACTCAACCAGCATATTTTTTAGGGATAGCTTTAGTTACGTGTTTCTGCAGAAACACATAATTTAACAAAAGAAAGGAAGTGTTTTGAGTTTGTTTGTTTTAAGCTTGACAGAATGAACAATTTGCAGTCTCACCAAATCATACAAACCACAGTGACTACTCACAAGAAAAACATGTTTTAAGTCTTTGCGCAGTTCTACACGGTATGCAACAGCTCATTTTATTTCTGCTTTCAGCAAGGTTAAAATAAAAGGCTTCTTTTCTTTTTCTATAAAAGGTTTGTCATCGCTGAATTACTCTAACTTAACACAGCAGTTATCACAGCACAAAATAGAACTGTAAATTGCTTCCTGGAAGAGAGAAATGTTTATGCTCACAATCATATGAAACACAGTAATCATGGTTCCAAAAGTTATTTAAACATCATTTCAAAAACTTAGCCCAAACTCACATCTGATATCTAAGCAGGAATGGTTTGAAGAGTTTGATTTTCCATGTGAAGTCTATAATGCTCTTGAGATTTCTCCTTCCTTTACACTGTCAGAATATAATGGTAAATTCTACACTTACAGAATAAATCTCTATTGTATATTCCAGTAATGTATGAACTGTAGCACTTCGGGTTTTTTTAAATCTTGGATTTCAATTATATTCACATTTAAACTTGCCATTTCCCATTGGTACTAGAAAGGAAACAAGACCTTGTTTTAAAATGAACTTTAAAAATATGAAGTGTGGTAAAAATAATTCTCATTTCTTAGTTCTATCTTTAGGCTAAACAATACTTGCCTTACACAAGCATATCTTTAGCAATATAAGGGACTACTCACACTAGAAGTAAATTCAATCGATCCTTCTTTAACTGTATAATGTAATTTATTGAATTATAATAAAGCATTTGAGCCTTCACCATTATAATTAATACACATGCACATATGCATATACAATCTTCCCTACAAAAACTTACTTTGTCTGGGCTGAAAGTCGGAATGAAAGATTTCACCCTGGAGGAAAGATTGCCAGATGAAAGAATAAAATCAGTTTGGCCCATTTTAGATAAGTATAATCAAAAATTGAAGTTTTCTAGAATGACATATATTCATTTTTCTTTTGAATATTTAAAAACCACTACAGGACTTTAACTTGCCAACATTCCTCATGACAAGCCAACCAACACCAGCTAGATGTTTTGTTTGGCTTTATAAAACAAAATAATGTGGTATTAATGCATTTTCTGCACTCTGGCACTGTTGTGTGCATAGCTCAGTGATTTACTACTTTAGACCAACTTAAAATCAACAGGTCTTTTCTGCTGTATGTAATCTGATGCTAACCACTGGACTTAGCCATGAATTCTACTTGTTTGGAAACTTTGCAGCTATGCAGGAGGTCTAAGAATAACCATCATTCAAACACTGTGAGGAACCTTGTAAATTAAAGAAGATTACAAGTCTGATTTTCTACTGCCTGCACATTATCGAGTCATATACACATGCATGGTTTTGGATATAAAATATTACCATTCAGAACTTTTAGCACTTTATATTCAGTTTGCATACATGTGAATACGCAATATGCAAGGCAGTAGAGAATCAGGCCCTTCGAAAACACGGACATTATATCAGTGAAAAAACTGGTGTAAGCAAGTCTGTCTGGGTGGTCATTTTTGCTATGCAATTTAAAAGAAGGGTCCGGACTTGTCTCACACTAGTTTTGCACCTCCGTAATGTTATAATTTACTCCTGATTTACACTAGTGTAACTGAGACCAGAATCAGGTCCCAAGTTGTATTTTTAGATCCAAAAGCCAGTACAGAAAATCTGTTAGACAGTAAATATATTTAAGAGTGGCACTGGGACACTTCCCGCAGCCCTCATTGGACCGGAACAGTGAACCGCAGCCAGTGGGAGCCGCAATCAGCCAAACCGGCAGACACAGCAGGTAAACAAACCAGCTGGGCCCGCCAAGGGTGCTTACCCTGCGGGGCCGTGTGCCAAGGTTGCTGATCTCTGGCATAGGAGGAAAGGAGGATGACCTCCCTCAGAACTTTTATGCTAGTGGCTAGGTGCTCACTTGGGATAAGGGAAAGAATGGGTTTGAACAGGCATCTGCCATCTCTCAGGTAAGTGAGGTTGTCCTTTTCTTCCAAAAAAAGTCACAGCTGAGAATCCCAAGCTGAGAGATAGTTGCCTCCTTCCAGCCCTGATTTTTGGAACCCAACTTCTTGAGAAGGGCAGAGCTTAGCACACACCCATCTCCTTGGCATCTCCCATTGGCTAGCTTACATGGGAAACTGCCTAGCAAGTTGGCTTTTGTGAATTCCATTCTTCGGTGCCTATCACCCTCCCTTCATTAGAAGCCTGAGTGCCTAACTCTAGCTTTGAGAATCTCAGTGAGTTTCTAAGCACCTGAAAGTTAGGCATTGGGATACTGAATGTCTCAACACCTACGTCCCTTTGTGAATCTACCCCCTAGTGCCTACCTTTGTTAATTCTTCTTCTCCTCCGTCTCACAAAGCATCTTTACAGAAAGAGGGACAAGTATCACGCCACCATTCATTCTTGCCCATGACGTCTTTCTCCATTAAGTTTAGTGTGATCATGTCCCGGCCTACGACATCCTCCCATCTAGTCGGTGGTTGGCCTCTTCCTTGGACTAACCTTGGTTAAGTCTGGATTATTTTCTTTGGCATCCTGTCATCTATTTATCTTCTAAAGCATGTCCACCACCATAGTCTCTTTCAATTGCAACCAATCCAATCCTACTCGCCTAACGTCATTTGTTTTAAAATCATTCCACTTTATACTACTATCAAAGATAATTAATATACATAGCTTTCTTAACTCACACATCTGTAGTACTCATAGCTTTCTTAAACAGCAGGAGAGTGAAAATGAACAGTCCTGTCCATTATATCTTCTGCAAGTGAAGCTATGAGCAGCAGCAGAGGTCTTTGAGCTAACTGTCTGCTGAGTCAGGAAGAAGGCTCGTTGGGGAAGAAGGAACCATCTTTTTGTTATGCTTGTATAGCATCTAACACAATAAGATCCTGGTCCATTAGTGGGGCTTCAAGATGCTAGAGTAATACAAATAAATTATAAAAAGACAGCAGTTCACTGCTTTATGGTCAGTCACATTTGGAAGGTTCACTTTGCAACCATTAAGACTAGAAAAGAATGATTTAAAAGAAAACAGATTTTACAGAAATTGATTCCTTGGCTATCCCCTTACCCCAAGCATACTTCCAAAGGGCAAGGAGGCAAATACATTTACCAAGGGTATTTTGTTTACGTCTTTTCCTCTTATGAAGTGAAGAATCATCTAATATCTAAACATGTTGTCAGTTTTTAGTTAATTTCTTAATGCGCATTTAAAAAAGCCTCAAACCCATGATGATTAGCATTATTTGGCGGCCAAGGGCTTATCTACATATGAAAGTTATTCCAGAATAAGGTAGACTGTGAATTTAAAGTGGAATACTCCATGTATAGACACTTTTATTCTGAAATAAATGCGCCTTTTTATTCCTGAATGTCTCCATGTGTAGACAAGCTCATACCTGGAAGATGAACAACTGAAGAAGCATGAAGACTCATCTACCCTCTAAAGGTGGTCCTTCATGGTCACAGCTGAAACACATTGGCAGAGCCAAGTGTTGGGAGACTTGCCCACCCTTGCCATTGACCATACTGTACATGCTCTGGTAAGAAGAGCATGCTTCTCTTCATGCTTCTCAAGTACCAAACTACCTTCAAAACTATACTATCCATTGCATGGATTTGAAAGTGTTGCTTTAGTGCCAGCAATGTGAATGGCACTACAATGCTGTCTTTAAGTAGAATTTAACAATATGCGTGCCGTCACACAGAGTTCCTCCAACACAGATGCACATGCCACCAAAAAACCCTCTCTTTCATGCTTCTATGAAGTCTAGCTTCTTATAAGCATAATCAAAATGACTGGACAGAGGGTCCAGAAGAAGAGCTCCAGGATCTCTAATCTATGTATGAGACACAGTGATTTTGAAATTATCTTGAATAATTTACTTTTCAATATTTCACATTAAATATTTGTGGCCCTGATTTTTCAGAATAAATGTCCATCAGGCAACATTAGCAGGTGAGCAGGATACACTATGAAGCCTATGTTTGGCATTTGACATACAAACTACAGCTTATATTTAGCCACAGATTTTGGATGAACAATGACTAGGTAACTGACCAGTGTAAGTCATCATAAGTCTGCAGTGCCCCACCACTGTAAAGTCTATCTGACAGGTAAACAGAGAGATCCAAACTGGTCCATATCCACTATTTGGCTCATCTTTCTGATTGGAAAAGAAGAGTAAAATCCTCCAAACTGCTGTGGAAAGCTTGAGAGAATTTCATAGTGTTGACCTTGTATACATATAAACCAGCACTAACTCCCATCTGGTTTAGATTTTCACTGTTGTATGCAGTGTTGTTGTAGCTGTACTGATCCCAGGATATTAGACACACAAGGCAGGTGAGGAAACATCTTTTATTGCACCAACTTCTGTTGGTGAGAGAGATAAGCATTCAAGCTTGCACAGAGCTTGTCTCTCTCACCAACAGAAGTTGGTCCAATAAAAGGTATTTCCTCATCCGTCTTGTTCTCTCAGATTTTCATCTAGTTTAGGCTTTTATATTGCAAGGTGCGAAGTCCCTGTGACTTCAGCAAAGGACTCAAGCTGTGCCTATGAACTCAACTTTCCCCTTCACATGGGGGAAATCTGGCTCCCACCCAATTCAGTGCAAGCTGTGCATGGGTAAAATGTGGCCATTAACATTTAATGTAAAGCTCACTGATGAAGCACTGTGAAATTTATTCATAGAGCAGCAGGAGCTCAAGAATGTTCTGTGCAGTGCAATTTATTAGACCAAGTTTACAGAAAATAATGTACACTTATTTTTATGAATATGAGGAATGAATAGATTCATAGAATTTAAGACCAGAAGGAGTCATTAGATCACCAAGCCTGACTTCCTTTATAGCATAGGACATTAAATTTCACCTAGTTACCTATTTATTGAGCCCAATAATTTGCATTGGCTAATGCAGATCTTTCACAAAGAATCTCTGGTTTTATTTATCCCTCATAGCATCCTGCTCTTAGTTTCTCCTGGAATTCTTCAAGTAATTATGTACACAAAATATTTTGTATATACGAGCATTGTAGTCAAATTCTGGGCCAGATTCTCATGTTTATCTAAACTGCACTTGGCAGAAGATCCAACTGGGGAAAAGAGACAGAAGTATCATTACACCACCTTCCCATCTCTCTTGGGCCTGAGGCTAGCCAGGGTCCAACTAAGCCCCTGGTGCAAGTTTACAGAAGCCTCAGAGCAGCTCAAATTGTGCCATCTTGAAGTGGCCCCAAAAGGCGTTCTGCCAATCTAGAATAATAAGGCATTCTAGCCTGACCCTTGCACACTCCCTACACAGAGGAGGGTGGTGGGTGTAAGGCAGTGTAGAGCAGTGGTCTTCAACCTTTTTATGCACAAGATCACTTTTTGAATTTAAGTGCAACTCAGGATCTGTCCTGCCCCTTCCTTGAGGTCTGCCCCTTCTCTGCTCACTCCATCCCCGCATTCACTCCATTGCTCGCTCCCCACCACCTTCACTCACTTTCACCAGGCTGGGATAGGGGTTTGGGAAGGGGTTTAGGAGGGGGTGCAGGCTCTGGGCTGGGGCCAAAGGGTTCGGAGTGTGGGAGGAGGCTCCAAGCTTAGCCTGGGAGCAGGTGGGGGTGAGGGGTACAAGATCTGGGAGGGAGTTTGGGTGCAGGAGGGGGCTTGGGGCTGGAACCGAGGGGTTTGGTGTACAGGAGGGGGCTCTGGGCTGGAGCACAGTGAGGGGTTTGGGCTTCAGGCAGAGCTCACCTTGACCAGCTCCCCGCAAGCGGCGACGTGTCCCTGCAGACACTGTGGTTCCCAGCCAATGGGAGCTGCGGAGCCGGCACACAGGGTGGGGGTAGCACATGAAGCCCCCATGGCCATCCCTCTACCTGGGAGCTAAGGGACATGTTGGCGCTTCCTGGGAGCCACGTGGAGCCAGGTAGGGAGCCTGCCAGTCCTGCACTAACCAGATGTTTAATGGCCTGGTCAGTGGTGCTGACTGGAGCCATCAGGATCCCTTTTCGACGGGGGGTTTCAGTTTAAAACCGGACGCCTGGCAACCCTACATCTAGAATAAGTGTTTGTAATAAGAAAAATGGGTTTATAAAAAGAATTCTAGAAAAGTCTTGAAATATGTATAAACTTTCTAAAAATCATGTCAGCAATCATTCTGTCTTACAAGTTACATTCACATAACTGCAGTAGTTTACAATAATATAAACACACATGTGGTTTGTACTAAAAATAGGTAGTGACAAATGTTAAGAAGATTTAACTCTTATATCATATAGTACATAAGATTCAGCTTCAAGGCCAACCTATCCTAGTTCCATGCAAAGACTTGCCACAAACATTAATGGGAGTTTAGTACAAAAATAAAGAATATGCCCAAAGACTATTCTTATGCTGATGGGTTTGCATGACCATAACCGAGTTTGTATCAGCACTTCCTTAATAATCTACTTTCAGAGGTTTATAATTCAAGATATACATAGGCAAAAGACAGACAACCTCCTTTGTTAAGGCTGCATTATGTAAACATTATTAAGCAATTAACACTTATGTTTATTAAAACCTTTCCTTCTCGGAGGGAGACCTTTAAAAAACAAGCTTCAGCCCAGAATAGATTTTATGCGTTTTGGACGCCTTAGACTTAAAACTGACAGACAGAAAGCTGCAAGTCCACTAGAACAGTCAGTTTCTTTCATTATTTTGACAAACCTTTGAAAAGTTCCTTCTGTGCAAGCACAGTGCTTACATTTGAGAAACAGTTCTTAAGAATTTTATTACATGCTGAAACATGTATTTACACCAAACACCTTAATCTGTTTTTTTTTTTTAAAAAAAGTGTCTACGAGCCATATGCTGCCATCCATCCACTGGGAGAAATACACCCTTATTCAAGTGTTAACCAGGGGTCAGACTGTGTCAAGGCTTATGTGGATCTATAGGGGGTGAATATTGCATAAGGAGCCTCCCCAGTCCTTGCCTGCCCTACTTCTTGGCTTGTCACAGGACCCGAGTGCACCCTGGTGGTTTACATCACTCCAAAGAGGGTGCTTCTTTCACACTGGCCCACTGAAGGGCTCAACACAGCGAGGGAAGTATGTTGTGCCTTCTTAAGAGAGCTAGTAGCAGGCGTGCTTCCCTTATGCACTGGTGAGGCTCTGGAGTTAGGGGGAGAGAAGCCTATCTGCCATAACTTCCCCTGCGGGGAGTATGGATTTGCACTGCTCCAACATGAGACAATTGCCTGTGCTGCTTGACTGGGCCCTGGGTATTCTCCTGCGACAAGTGTCTCTCTCCAAAAAATTATCTGTATTATGTTCTAAATGCAGACAGGTTGCCTGAGAAAAGTGTGTGTCTAAAAAAAAGCCAACAACTATACAATACAATGTTCTCCACGTCATAACAAATACAATAGCCCTGAGCAAGAGATGTGGAAAGTCTTTGTGCTACTCTTATCTCATAGACAAATAACTTGAATTTCATGACTTTACAGGTTTTGTGCCATAGCTTTAATGGTATTTAAATTGGAGGGTTTTTTCATGGCACTGAGTCTACTCAGCTACTGCAGTCTATTGTTTCTGAAGAACTGAGAGGAAAATGCAGTAGGGGAAAGAATGTCTCACTCTTAAAAAGTGCTTCTAGGATGGATCGATGTTTAGTAAATGTAGATACTTTGAAGCCTATTATCCTACTAATGCACTCTCATAACTCCTGTCCATGGGAGTCATGCATCTGTGCCTCTCAAAAAGAACAGGTCCCTTTGCAGCTGAGGCATGTTGCGTGCAGAAATGTACTTCATGGAAAAGCATTTTTAAAGCAAGAATGCATTCCTAAGATTTTCCACCATTGATCACCTGTAGACTTTAAAATTTTCCAGACAACTTAGCTGGTGATTGTTGTCCTCAGAGAGAGTGACAAACAGAGGGGAATTGCTGAAGAAGATAGTTGCCTATATTGATGGTCATGTCAATAAATGTATGAGGTTGTCCAACTATCCTTTATCAAAAATAAAATCTTTGGGAAGCTTTACTTACAGGGCAGACTGCACTGGAAGCCAGTTCCGGACTCCCGTGCTTTCCTGGGTTCACCCAGGCTTTGTGGAGAGGAAATTGAATCTTGAAGGCTGAAAATCCCTCCAATGGTTTCACTGAATTGGAATTTTAATGAAGTTTTTTGGCTAGGAATTTTAGAATGTTTAATGAGTTTAAGGACTGATCAATGACAGGAGTAATTGTGGAGCTTAATATCTGGGCAGGGACTCAGAAGGTATGTTTACTCATCCTGCAGAAGCAAGCCTCCCAGCCTGGGTTGACAGGCTTGGGCTAGAGGGTCTGCACAGTGCTCTAAAAATAGCCTTGTGAACAGTGCTTTGAAGTTGTGTCTTGGGCTGGAGCTCAGGCTCTGAAGCCTGCCCCATTCCCAGGGCTTGAGAACCCAAGCTGCAACTTCAAAGCACTACCCACACAGCTATTTTTCAAGCATTCACATAAGCCCGGATAGCCTGTGTCTGTTGACCCTGGTAGGCTTACTCCTGTGGGCTGTATAAGTGTACCCATAGGAACATTAAGGGACGTAGTTTAGCAGCCAGTGGGTATGTGGAAGAGGCATCCAGAACTGGAAGAGGGGAGTGAAGGCTGAAGGAGCAGAGAGAAAGAAAGTGCCAGGGAAGGGGAGCAAGGACTGC
This sequence comes from Dermatemys mawii, assembly GCA_007922305.1. Taxonomy (NCBI): domain Eukaryota; kingdom Metazoa; phylum Chordata; order Testudines; family Dermatemydidae; genus Dermatemys; species Dermatemys mawii. The sequence continues at coordinate 25,043,778 of ML677364.1, forward strand.
AACAATGAAGCAACATCCATCCAGGAAGCAAGAAGCCCTTTGCCCTGGTGATGCTCATAAACCGAAGTAGAGCATTAGGCCAATAGAATACTTGTGAACTTCATAGGGTGTGAAGTTCCTTTCTTGTGGAGCTTACAGGTGCTTCAGAAGCTAAGACTGTGGACCAATGGAGCAGAGTGGATAGTGAGGTGGGGACAGATTTGCCATCCCTGAAGCCCTGGTATTATTTGCAGGAAAGGAAATTCAGTTTTTGCAAAGTTTGTAGGCACCACAGAAACATTTCTGTCTGGCTTGCGGAGAAGAGGGTTGACTGTGGGCCTTGTAAATTCCAGAGGACTTCCTAAACCCCACTAGGCTTGAGAGCTCCCAGCATGTTGCTCTTATGTTTTCTAAACAGCTCATGGAAGTGGTGCGTTGAATTAGGCAGTTTGTATTGGGCCAGTATAACAACACTGTGGCACTTGTAGTGTGTATGGACTCCATGTTTAATAACAAAATAGCCTGAAACTAGTCAAAGGCACCAGTCCCTCGCCAAGATATATTACAGTAAATTTGGATATCAAAGCCAAATTGTTTTTAAGTTATGATGAGGAGGGAAAATAGGAAACTGTCCAAGAAATGAAAACAGCTCACTTATTTGAAACACTCTCATCCTCAGTGCCTTATTTGATTTGCCTCAGACTTTCCAGAAAATCTTTACCCTCTCATAAAATGATGCCTGTGAAACTTCATATGAATGTGTTTCACTTTGACAAAGCTCAATTGGAGGCTGTAATGGGAAAACTTCAGCATGGAAGGGACTAACATATTTCCATGTTAAATAGTGCTACCTGCTTGTACGCAGTCGCTTTCTCAGTTTAACAGATAACTTTTACATTTTTACAATGACTAATTGCTCACTGCTGTTTCTTGTTTAGGTTGACTGTGTTTCCTCTAATAATCTTAATCTAGTTTAGAGTGAACAGAGTAGCATAGGCTTGGAGTCTGTTCTCTTCAGGTTCGCTTTTGAGTTGTTCTTTATAAGGTCTCCACACCACTAGCCTGAAAGGTTAACCTGCCCAAACCACACATTTAAGAGAAAACTAAATATAGACAAAGACTGCTCATGGGGCAGGTACTGTAGATAAATTCCCTGTTTTAAAATAATGTTTAACTTGACAGTGTCCCTTTAAAAATGGAAAGGGGAGGGACTGGTGTGGCTGTCATGGCAGAATGTGTGCCACACCCTAAATCAGGGGTCTCCAAACTTTGAGACAAGGGTCGTATTAGATTTTTGAAGGCACTTCGCAGGCCAATATGACTGTGAAAAAATTCAATATATGCAAATCTATTCAAAATCTGCCCCCTTTGCTCCTCTGGCTGCTGCCGCAGGGGCACTCATCCCTCTACACATGGGGCCGCTGGCAGCAGCTCGTGGGCCGGGGTGGGGGAGGGAAGCGGCACCTTCTCCATGTGCCTGCTCGGTGTGCCTGCCCAGCTGGAGGGCCGGACAAATCGAAGCCGTGGGCCGCATCCGGCCCCCGGGCCGTAGTTTGGAGATCCCTGCCCTAAGTCATACCACCTAGGATATGATGGTTGAATCCCTGAAAAACTGGTGTTTGCATGGAATATCTATAATGGGGAGGGCAAACCGCGGGCCACATCCCAGGGGGTGCTCCCCGGCCCATCCCCAACCTTCCCCCATCCTGTCCCCACCTTCCCACCTCCCCCTGAGCTACGCTACTGCACTGGCAGAAATCTGGCCCACTGCTACTGCCAGGCAGTGCTTCAGCAGCGTGGCTGGCTCCGATAGGGTCTGAGCTCCTGCCGCTCTGAACGGCATGGTAAGGGGGCGGAGCTGTGACCTCCTGCAGGGCAGCGTGTCTGGCTCTGGTGGCCTGCACACTCACCACACATGCTGCTCTGAGCGGCATGGTAAGGGGGCGGGGAGGCCCACGCCTCACCTATCAGCAACTTTCACAAATAGCCAAATCTATATAATTAGGGGCTTTAAAAAGATCAACAGGGCTATCTAAAAAAATCAATCTGCCACTAAAGAATGCAGGGTGGGTGTAATGTGATCACAGTTACTTAAACCAGTGAGCAGATATCCTGCTGCATCTGCAAAAGCTGCAAGAGGCAAAGAGAGATCCTGCTAGAAGATCCGGTACCAAGAATTTACAATAATTACGCCTTGCTGTCGCTTGGATATATGTTGCTCTTGCAAGGTCTTCATGTCAGGAGTAGGCAACCTCTGGCACACGTGCCAAAGGCAGCACACAAGCTGATTTTCAGTGGCACTCACACTGCTCGGCTCCTGGCCACCAGTCCGAGGGGCTCTGCATTTTAATTTAATTTTAACTAAAGCTTCTCAAACATTTTAAAAACCTTATTTACTTTACATAAATATATAACTAAACTATTGCTGTAAGACTCATAGGGTTCTTCTAAAAACGATAAAATGTATTACTGGCACACGAAACCTTAAATTAGCGTGAATAAATGAAAACTTGGCACACTACTTCTGAAAGGTTGCCGACCCCTGAGCTAAATAAAGGCACAGCCATAGCAAATTGTGTAGTTGGGGAAAAAAACACCACCGCTTTTGTACCATGTCTGACACATGGACTTCATAAAAGTTGTGTTCAAAAGTGACAGCAGGATTTTTCACTTGGTTCAGTACCTCTCCCTCAATAAGCAGGGCCACAATGGAAGAAGGAATCCCCTCATGTTAATGAATTGTCTTCTCAGAATTGTGGCCAAGAGAGTCGCATTCAGGTAGCATTCGTGCATTCCTTCAGGGCTGAAGCTGGCCTAGCAGGGTCCATGGTGCAAAAAACTAGGTAACTGTAAATTATTGTCTAGTACTATGCACATCACACTCCATCCTGTGTTTAGAAATGATATTAGCAAAAAAAAAGTGTCCTATCGATGCTTTGAACAACATGGGAGAGATACACCGCAAATCCCATAGTACCGACAAACTTAATGATGACATTAACGTCCACTGCCAGCAATTGACTGCTATCTGCTACATGTGTTTGGGGCTGAAGGGAAGCCCCAGATGTATGAGTAGCATTTTTGAAGAATAGGTGAAAAAGCCAGCAGTAAATCATAACCAGTGCTGCAGGGAGAGTGAGTGAGCAAGGCTAAAATGGCTATCTGGCCCAGATTTAAAACCAGCAAGAGAACTCAGGAAAGAAGTATTATTTTTGTGATATTTTGTATTTATGCACCAACAGTGCTGTTTCCCCTACTCCATTTCTAGACCTGCTTGCTTATTTATTGCAGAATCATTAAGTAGTCTGAATTTAACACACGCAACAAAAATAAACCATGTTACCTTTGTGGTATTTTTATAACTTTTATCTAATATCTCTCCAGTAAATGATTAACCACCAGCTAAAATTCAGCTTTTTTTTTTTTTTTTTTTTTTTTTTGCATGTAATTGAGAATTCTTTATACCACAAGGTGAGATTGTGCCTGTCCCTGGTACAGTGGGTTTTTCCCCCCTCTGAACTGAGCAGCAGAACTTACCCTGCACCATTCCAACATCCCAATCTCCCTTTGTGCGACTCGCCACCATCCTCAATGTGAGCTTGTGCCTTCAAGGCATATCCTGACACTGAATTTCTAATTCATATCTGCCAAACGGAACTGAAGTCTGTTTCCTCTTTGAAATATAATACTTTCTCTAATCAAAACATCCAGTCGCTTTTCATTTATCTGTGGCTGAGACAGCAGAGGAAGAAGATCACAGTGGTCACAGACGCTTCAAATGGTTTGGAAAGAAACAAACTGAATGAAAATTTCATAACAGCAAAGCCAGGCTGGGTCAAGGCTTCCCATTGCAGTAACTGGTTCACAGGACTTCTTCCTGTGACAGATATAGTTAGGAATGCTGCTATTCAGAGGGGATCAGAAATTTAGAGTAGCCACATTGGAAAGAAGGCATTTGAGATAAGATGCAGTTTTAAGCTTTCAGCCCGTGTGTTTTTTTCATCATCAAAACAGTAAAGTGGGAGTGGAAATGGAGCACAAAGGAAGAAAACAAAATTAAGTATGAATGGTATTGGCAATGTTACAGCCACCCAAACAACACTTTATAAAGTAAGTACGCTAAAAGTCTTCTCAAAGGGCTCTGATCCCTTACCAAGCCAAGCAAAATTAACTTAACTAAAGACACCAACATGCCCATTTCTAACAACAATGTGCATGGCAGCAAATGGATATATTAGAATTCACATAAACCTGGATTCTGTGATTCCTGGAAAGGAAACTGCATCTGTTACCTGCTGCTGAAAATGCTGGCTCCTCTACAGCATGCCCTTGGGCATGTTCTATTTAAGTGGTTTGAAAATATGTGATTATGCTTCATGTGCTTGTCCACATTCTATATCCTTATGGAGACAGTGACATTTATAGTATCTGCAGGCTGGCATATTTCTTTTGCTTTAGCTTTTAATGGTTATCCTTGTTTCGTTGCTGAAAACTTTAAGGAGAAATCTGGGACTGACAGTGACAGGAAAGGTTTGACACACACAAGCTGTTACCTGTGTGTGGTAGTAATGTTAGAAATTCTACCCCTGCCCACAAACAGTCAACATTTGCATTTGCTTGGTCTAGTCCGCAGAAACACTTCTTTAGTTTCTCTTTATATGACTTATGGATGTATCTAAGTCTGCTCATTCCTTCACCAAAAATGATTCAGACCTGAGGGACACTTGTAATTGGTAAGTAATTAGTAAACAAGTCAGATAAACACTGTTCATTGAGAAATGTAGAAGCACATTGGACAGGATTCATAAAAAGCTTTATCAAATCCAAATAATTAAATTAAATAATAAATTAAAGCTTCAAAACATTATCAGCAGTTCGTGTGATAAGCACATTCCAGTATAAATTTGTAATATCTGCCTCTTTCTGAGCAATCTTTGAATTGATTTTCAAATCTGGAAAATCAGTACATGTGTTGGGGAGGAGAGGAAAGTCTTTAAAATTAGATCTTATATAGTGACCACTTGGATCTTACAATTCTAGTTGCTGGGCCTGGAGAGTTTAATCCCACACTAGTCATTTTTTGCATGCAACTCGTTGAAGCTAATGGGGTGGTGTGAAGAAAAAACTGCAGAAGCAGGCTCCAGATGGAAGAGTCTGATAAAATTAATTCTCTTCCTTTAAATCATATTCCTTTAGGTTCTCATACAATACAGAACTTAAGCATGCCCTTATTAAATAGCTAGCATGTTTCAATGGAAGCAGAGCTGTTTTGTCACTTTTTAACTCTGAAGTTAATGGAACAACTTATACACGAGTGAAGTGTAGATTAAAGTTTGCAAAATTGGAACCTTTATGATTTGCCTGAGTTAAATGTTAAGCTGAAACAAAATATGAGCTGTTTGAATATGTGCAATATAAGACAACCAGTCTGCTGTACAGTTCTGGTCTTTGTTTCTGCTCAGATCTTTCTTTTCCCCCACATATGGTCATGATAAGAATATTCAGTGGGATTCCACCCATTATTCAATAAAAAATATTGATAAATAATTAGTAAAGTCTTACTGTATTTCTATATATTTTATTGCTTACTGTATTGATATATTACTGTATTGACCTGAAGAAGAGCTTTGTGTAAGCTCAAATGCTTCTCTCTCTCACGTCACCAACAGAAGATGGTCCAATAAAAGATATTACCTCACCCACCTTGTCTCCATACTACTATGTGGCAGTAATACCCAAAATATGCTAAGACACATATGAACACATGGGAAGAAACAATTCCTCCCCTGGAAAACTGCACATGTTGATATCTGAAGTCTCTCCCTATCCTTCAGCAAAGATTTATTAGCTTTAATGACAACATTTCCTATCATGAAGATGTCATTATTTTTAGTAAATATATTTCATTACATTGGCAAGGATGCTATGAAGTATTATCATGAATAATTAAAATTAAGCATCAGTTGAAAAATAAATGAACTAAGTACAAGTTTGTGATGCATAAATTATGCTATTTTACTTTATTTGTCCATTTATTCACTAGTTCACAAGTTCAGTGATTCTTAACAGGTTTGCCAGTCACTAATGCAAACTAGCAAGGTTCCGCTGTACTTCCTCATGCACAGATGTGGAACCACAAACAGAATGCTCTTTCACCTGCACTGCTCCTACACTACATACTGTACTGTTATACAGCAGAGCTGTAGACTCAAAAAGCTGAATACGGAATGTACTGAAAGTTGAGTGCTGAATGTAAAACTGAGGATTAGAACAATCCTCTAAGGCAGTGGTCAGCAACTGATTGATTGTGATCGACTGGTCAATCCTGGAGACTCTCCCAGTTGATCGCGATCTCTAGCTGCTAAAAGTCCAGCTGTGTGGTGTGGCGGGGCTGCCGCCAAGGCAGGTTCTCTGCCTGCATTGGCCCCATGCTGCTCCCAGAAGTGGCCAGTGTAGCCCACTCCTGAAGGGCGGGGACAGTGGTCTCTGCACGCTGCTCCTGCCTGCAAGCACTGCCCCCACAGCTCCCATGTGGCGAGAACGGGGAACTGTGTCCACTGGGAGCTGCAGGGGCGGCGCATGCAGAGAGGGGCAGTGCACTGAGTCACATGCCACCCCCTCAAGGGGGCCAGGGGCACATTGGCCCCTTCCGGGAGCAGCATGGAGCTGGGGCAGGCAGAGAGCCTACCTTGCTTAATCCCACTGCACTGCGCCCGGGAACCGCCCAAGGTAAGTGCTGCCCAGCGGGAGAGTGCACCGAGCCCTAGCCCTTCCAGAGCCAGCACCCTGCCCCAGCCTGGAGCCCCCTCCTGCATCCAAACTTCCTCCCAGAGCTTGTACCCCTCACCTCTTCCTGATCCCCAACCCTTGCCCCCAGGCCCAGCCTGGAGCCACCTCCCACACTCTGAACCCCTCGGCCCCAGCCCAGAGCCCACACCCCCTCCCAAACTCCTCATCCCCAGCCCCATCCTGGAGTTTGAACCCCTAGTCCAGAATCCCTATCCATACTTTTTATTTTCTTAGGTAACAATCTCTGACTTTTATGCCTACCACTTATAATCACTTAAAATCTTTCTGTACTTAAACTTATTTTAATATTTCATCTTTACCAGTGAGTTTGTCTAAAGGGCTTGGGGAATCTGCTGTTGCATGTTCACTACCCTTAGATGAAGTGGCAAACTAATTAATGAACTTGCATTGTTCAAGTGAATGTCTTGAGCAGTGCAAGACGTTACATTTCTGGGGTACAAAGCTGGTGGCTGGAAGGATTTGCTGGTGTCTCCCTCTATATAGTTCATGAGTGGCTCAGCGTGTATTCATGCAATTTAGCTGAATGTGTCTCTGTATGCTGGTAGCTGAGCGATAGCAGCATCTGGAGGGATTTGCTGCTTGTCACGGCAAAGCATTGTGAGACAGCGCCCAGGATGGAGAGTTAAGGGTGCACAGCAGTCCCACTGTTCCAGATTGTACTCTGGGGATCCTATCACACTCATCCACGGAATTCAGACAGTTCTTATACTAGCACACCCTTAAATAAGAACTGATCTCTTTCAGAACCTTCATACAGTGAGTCCTTATTACATTTATGTCCAGTTTTTTGTGTGCATGTTTTAAAAACATGGAGAGATTCAAATCCTGCAATCCATGCTCAGGCAAAGCTTCCAAGAGAAACAGGCATGGACTTATTTAGAAGCAGGTTGGCTTTTTCTTAAGCCATCGGATTCAAATGGTAATTAAAATAAACTGTAAGCAGCTTGATTAAACTGTGAATTTAAAGTGTTTTTATTATTTTCCGGAAGTAAAATTGGACCTACACTTTATAAAAATATACATTGTGAAATGATATATGTGATTAGCCAGACTCTGTAAATATACTATCATAGGCTTTAGCACTTTGGACTTTGCTGTAAAATATAACAGTACATATTGTAAGCACAGATTTCCCATTTATAAACTTTGACCCCAATCCTGCAAGGAGAACCTTGTGGGCAGAGGAGTTTTTGTGCACATGATCCTCCATACAAGATCAGAGCCTTTGTTTACAGCCATATATTACTGTAAACAAGCCAAATGTTGTTCTTCAAAAGATGTACAAAGGGATAAATCCTCTACTAAGTTCAGATAAACCGACTTAGCACAGGGAAGCAAGAGAACCAAAATCATCTTTCAACATTCAGCACTGCATCTGCTACTTCAACTTCAGGAACCCCATACCCTCTATGGTCTGAGCTCCAAGCTCCTTGGGCCTGGTTCGCTGTTGGATTCACAAAGGGAGATATGAACACCCTGCAAGGTCTCCTTGAACCTTTCACAACATCAGAGGGACCAACAGTGTTTGACCCCTTGGATTTTAAGGCCTGATTCAAAGTCCTCTAAAGTCTTTCTGTTCTGCTTCAATGGGCTTTGAACCATCAGCACCCATTTTGTACCCCTAGTTATGAAACATCTTTATCTGGTTGTATTTATAGTGTTTACTATAACAAGATGCAGACTAAACAGGATGTGCTGTGACTCCTACTGGGATGACAATTACATAGATATGCAATGAACAACATTTATTTCTCATTTACATTTAGATTTATAAAACACATTCTTCCATACCGTAAAGGGCAAATATACCCAATGCAATGAAATACATGTAACTAAATATGAGCACCTCTCTTTCAAGAAGCTGGAAAGTAAAGAAGACCATCATCTCCTACAGCCTGATGTTGTAAGGTACACAACTGCACACCCTCAACTCCCAAGAAGTCTGAAGCACCATGCAAGACTGGGCCTCTGGAAAGTCAATGTGCTCTGAAGGGCAGTAAACAAAGGCTCTCTGAGAACAGCTGCTAGGAGCAAGTCCCAAGATAAAGTAGTCTGGTAATCAACTGCAAGTTTTTGGCAGTACCTTGTTTCAATGTCAGTACAACGTCTGGATGTGGATTCTGAATTTCCAGACCCTAAATTCAAAGAAATTATCTGATGACACCTTCCCACTGTTGAACATTTTGAAATATGAACACTTAGCTTATTGCCATCTCCCTCCTGATTCACAAGCCAAGTGGCAGAGAAACCATTTTTTGAATTTCAATAGTTTTTAAAATGATGACTTTGCACTAATACAGAGGTTCCCAAACTTGTTCCATGGCTTGGCCAGGGTAAGCCCCTGGCTGACCGCAAGATGTTTTGTTTATCTGAATGGCCATAGGTTTGGCCACTCACAGCTCCCACTGGCTGCGGTTCGCCATTCCCAGCCAATGGGAGCTGTAGGAAGCAGTGGCCTGACCTGTACTACGAGTGGCCGAACCTACGGTCACTCGGGAAACAAAACATCTAGTCCGTCCGGGGAATCAGCTCACCAGCCTCCGGAGCGCCCTCTGCAGCCTGTAGTGCCGCTTGCCCTTGGCCCCGTGTCCCTCCCGGACTCCGGTGCCCTCTCCTCAGGGGTGCTGCACCCCTGCAGTACTCCCACAGATCTCTGGGTCTCCCCTCCTCAGGGGAACCCCCACCTTGCCTCAGTCTAGGCAACTGCCAGTCACCACCTATCCCCATTCACTGGGGCAGACTGCAGTATCATCGCCAGTCATCACTGGCGAGTGGGGTTGGACCTGCTGCCTCTGCCTACCCTTGGGGCTGCCCTCTGCACCCCCAGTACCTAGTTGGCCATAGACTAAGCCCCGCAGCCTGGGGGCGTTTCCAGGTCAGAGCTTCACAGCTCCTCTATCCTTACCCCTGCCCTGCCCTGCCCTATTCCCCGTACCCTGCTTAGCCCCAGCAGCCAGGTCCTCCCTCTCCAAAGGCTAGAGAGAGAGGATTACTTGCTTCTAGCCCTCTGCCCTCTTGTAAGGGCCAGCTGGGCCCTAATTACATTGGCCACAGCTGTGGTCAGCTACCCCCAGCTGTCGTTAATCTCATCCCCTGGTTCAGACTTCTCCCAGGGCTGTTTTAAGCCCTTCTGAGCAGGAGCGGGTGGTCACCCCGTTACAGACAGGTACAAAGATTCCACCTCAAAGAACATCACAGAGCTACAAAAGCAAGTAAAATGCATCAGGTGAGTGCAAAATATACAGTTAACTCCATAGAAAGTTGTCTTGATGGTTACTGAAAATAAGAAACACTTCATTTAACATTATTCGTTCAGAACTCATTCAAGACAAGAAGTTTCATCAAATGGCATGCACTAAAGCACCAGCTACACATCATAGGTAGAGAAAACACCCCCAGTGGAAATAAATCAGGGAGGTGCAGTAATCAATAGAAAAGACATGGCTACCATGCCTGAGGAAACTGGCAATTTCCTTGTAGAACAGGGGGTTCCCAAACTTGGTTCGCAGTTTGTTCAGGTTAAGCCTCTGATGGGCCGCGAGATTCTATGTTTACCTGAGGACTCAGATACATCCACTCGCAGCTCCCAGTGGCCGTGGTTCGTCGTTCCTGGCCGATGGGAACTGCAGCAAGCAGCACGGGTTGGGTCACTGCTTTCTGCAGCTCCCATTGGCCGGGAATGGCGAACTGTGGCCACTGGGAGCTGGAGTGGCCGTACTTGCAGATGCACAGGTAAACAAAACATCTCTTGGCCCGCAAGGGGTTTACCCTAAAGAAAACAAGCCGCGAACCAAACTTGGGAACCCCTGCTATATGATCAATGGTGATGGTTGCAAAAGAGAAACCAGTGGGAATATCAGTATTATCACAGGATGCTGATGTATTTGTCATAGTCTTATACAGTTACCTTAAACAGGCCAAAAATCTTTAGCTATTATGGAACCCACATTCCAAGAAAGAGATAAAATTGACGTCCATTCTGTTGCAGAGCCACACCAGAACATTGTGTCAAGACTGTCAGCTGCTCATGCACTCTCAGGCTGTGAAATTGTGCCATCATGTTGGAAGCACAGCAGACATCATAGACAGCAAAAATTGGCAAAGCTACCACATCAACACCAAATTTCAGCTCCTTATTACCAACAACTGAAGCATTTATAAAAATGTAAACAAGTACTTAATCAAGCATGTGTACAAAAACGTGCTTTGAGTCCAGATGCACCACCACCTGATCTACTGGACCAGCATGGATGGATATGCAATGACAGTTCCAAGTTTCTGTTCCTAAAAACTGTACCAAACAGTGTTGAGCTTTCGCCTCCAAATATTCTGAAGTTAATCAAGTGTTCGTTGGAGGGATGCACCTTGTGAATCTATGAGATGTGGATGTTAGAGTGCCAAACTGCCACATATCATATCCTTTACATGTCAGGGAGATGCAGTGTATTGCTATGAACTGACAAAATCACCTTTAGCACTTGCAGATGAAAACAGTAATGACAAGTAGTGACCTGTGTTACTCATGTTAGGACACACAGCTGTAGTGTGAATAAGCAAAAACACTAGCAGTCATTTGTAATGGTTCTAAAATGAAGTATTTGGTTTAAATATTATTATTCATTTGTTGAATATTTTTCATATTAGAAAGAGTGGTCACTGTATCAAATAAAAACTGAGATCCATGCTACACACATCAATCCCCCTCCTCATGCTCATTATTCATAAGAATGGCCATACTGGATCAGACCAAAGGTCCATCTAGCCCAGTATCCTGTTTTCCAACAGTGGCCAGTTCTTATGTTGATATTTCAGAATAGTCAACAATGACAAAGTGTGGTCAGGCACATTCTTAAAAGGTGTGGTCATGAGATACAGAATCCGCAAATACACATTGTGTGAACCCTAAAGCCAGGTTGACCAGAGTGGCTTCTGGACTAAAGAGCTCCTCATTAAGATCACCCTGTTAGCAGCTTCCCGGCATTTACAGCCAAGAACTGTTAGCTCAAGCAATTCACAATGTATATCTGTCTGGATACGTTAAACCTCAGTTTAAATTTATACAAATGATCATCGTAATTATGGTAATCCTAATCCTCAAGGCTGACGGTTGTATTTTAAACAAATCCATTTAAAAGAAATCCAATTAAGCTAAAAACATTTTTCTGAATTAAAAAAAAAATTGTTCAAAACATTATCACTAATGTGGATAACAAAAACTCACTAGAGTTTCGCATAAGTAAAAGTTTCAGGACCGGATCAAGAATGTAATCTGAGATTGCTAACAAAATTTTCAAAAAGTATGTTTTTAATGAGATGTCTTAATAATTGTCCATAACACTATTATGCCCCCATCCAGCAACCACTCATACATTTACCTTGAAGCACACAAACAGTTCAATTGTAGGGAAACAAAATCCATTATGGAACAAATGCATGTTTAACTTTAAGCACATGCATAAGTGTTTGCAAGATCGGGGCCTTTGACTATAAGCTCTTCAGAGTTCAGATGTATCTTCCTATGCGTCTGTACAGCAGCTAACATAACTTCTTGTATCTTTGAAAGCTATTTTCAAAATAGTCAACATTGGTGAATGAAATAATCGGTAAAGGAAACTCTGATTGATGCACCTGAAATATTTTAAGTTTCTAAACTTTCAGAGGTAAATACATGTAACTTGCTAATTTGTGTAAATCTGTGCCCATATTTTAATAGATATGTATATCTTGGGGTACATTAAAATTGGGTGCACAATATATGATGAAATACATAATACTGATCTGAGTCAGTACAACCAAGAGAGCCATATTAGATGGCTTTTTTTTTTAGTAATGTAAAGTGTGAAAAACAAGGAGCATATTTACAGAACAGAGTCCTAAAGGTACAAAGTTCAGGATAAAACAATGCATGCAGCTGCTATAAAAGTAAGCATGCTCAAATTTTTTTTAAAGAATGAAAGTAATTATTTTTGCTGGATACAGAGCAATAGATCACTGCACTAAGCTTACATAATTAAACAAGACAAAAGGTCAGATGGTACCTAATAAACCATTTATAACAGTAATTATAACTGAGCTGTGACAGTCTAGTACTTTATAATAACTATCAACTGTGCAATAATTAGAGGAAAATCTCCTGTTTTAAATTTCTTTCACTGTAAATCACTACCACCAGCATTATCAACCCATCTTTTCTAATACACTTTAAGTGCACAAAAAGGGACTGTAGTATTAGAAAACGCTATTTAATGGCTTAATCCTGCAAACTCTTACTAAAGAGAAGCCGCACTGAAGTCTCCAACAGTCTGATTAAACAAAACACTATTTGGTTCTGTACTTAAAAAGTGGGAGCAACTCCAAGAATTGTGTCTTCTGTATCAAGGTCCCAACTCCTTAATTCCTAAGTTACTGCAGAACAGGAGAAATCAAACTCTTTCATATGGTGGACTGTATCGCATAAATTGTCTCACTGATCATCTCCAGTCCATTTGTTTTCTGGTGAACGTGCTCTCCTACCATTTGTAAAAACCCAACAGAAACAACATCAATTGCTTACACAGACAAGTAATATTACAAAAGTAGTACATGTTTAGCTTCTCTTAATTCCATTAACAACTAACCTGAAGAAAAGGAGCCAATACCACATGCCGTGTAGCTCTACGTAAACCAGCAACACGTGCTCTGTAAACCCTCAGTGGTCCCCAAACCACAGATTGAAAATTGCTGCTTTACCAGAGAAGTATTCTACTGAAAGTTTTACATACAATTCTGGACTGGACAAGCAGATACTCCAGCACCTTGCGCTAATGTACCCTAGTGCAAATCCAGAATATTTCAGTACTGTAAATCTTCAATAATTCCACCATGACCTAACTTAGAATGGTCAGTCTGGTTCTTTGTTTTATTAACCACAGCTCTTACCAAATTGAATTAAAGTATCAGTTTCCACACACAAAAATTAAGACAATGTAAGTTTTGCATGACAGAGCACTCAAAATCAGGAAATGGATATGCAGATTTTGTTAATGCACAACCTTAACTCTGCCCCCAAATGCACTGTGATTTTGTATTGTATAATATGAGAAATCATGTAAACTCTACGTGACACACATGCCTACGGGACAGATTTATGGTTGGTGTGTAACTGTCACTTTATCATTTCCTTACTTGAGCATTTAAATGGACAACTCTACCATTCTCTTACAATCATTTTATAATGGAATATCCCAGAAATCGGCAACCTTTCGTGCATGGCCTGCCAGGTTAAACCCCCGGCGGGCTTGGCTGGTTTGTTTACCTTCCACATCCACAGGTTCAGCTGATCGCAGCTCCCACTGGCCATGGTTCACCACTCCAGTCCAATGGGGGCTGTGGGAAGTGGCAGCCAGCACATCCCTCGGCCCGTGCCGCTTCCCTGGTGGGCCACAGGCCAAAAGTTGCTGATCCCTGAAATATCCTAATTGTGTGGTTTTGTCATTTTTCTTTAACACAGGGAAAAGCAAAACCACAAGGAGATAGCACTTCACAAGTCAGCTACCCTGCTGTCTACCAGTAGTTTGTGTAAACTCCAAATCTGGAATTGTATGCCCGGGCATCCCTGGATAACCCTTGTCTCTGCACAGGTGGGGCCACTTGACAAATCATCATCAGGAGCTGCACACATCCTAAGGTAAATCACAGCAGGCTTCCTCCTACAAACCATGCAAAGTGCAGAGCAGCCCTCACTGAAGTCCCTATCTTATACCATGCAAGTCACAGACAACTGCCATGCCTACGCAGACTCTCTTTGACTTGAACGGCATCTGCATGGATACTGTAATGGACCCACTCAAATTGCAGAATCAGGGCCTAATTCCTTGCTCGTTAAAAGGTGCACAGGACTTACCCCATGCACAACTTTCGTATACTTCTCAGTACATAGTCAAGTTAGCTAGTCATACATGCACAAAACAGACTTCCTTAACTGGATCAATTTATAATCTTAGTTTAAAAAAAAATATGCAAAATGTACTGCACATGCCCAGTCTATGATTTTCAGTCAAATCAAACAACATTCACCAGAAAACTCAAACACATTTCTCCTGAATAAGGTATATTTCCAAGACAAATTCCAAATCACAGCCATTCAGAGTAAACAGTTATTTTAAACAAAAATTGCATAAATTTTATTTTTAAATGGGAAAATGCCCCCTCCCCACATCATCAAAACCAACTGAATTATTTTTGCTCAAGCTTTCAAAAATAAATAATCTTCAGACAGAGACCATCCCAAAAGATGAAATCAAAAAGTTCTGAGACTAAAAACAGAAGGCTACAATAAAAACTACTATGCAACCTTGACTGTAATGATTTCTGCTGGCTCTACTATAACATTACTGCTTATTTAACATTTTTACATGCAAAAACAAATTAATCTTAATATTCCATAAGTAGGGCCCTACCAAATTTTGGTCAATTTCCTGGCCATGGGATTATAAAAATCAGAAATTTAATGATTTCAGCTATTTCAATCTGATATTTCATAGTGTTGGAACTGTATGGGTCCTGACCCAAAAGGAAATTATGAGGGGGTTGCAAGGTTATTGTAGGATGGATTGCGGTACTGCCATCCTTACTTGAGCACTCCTGCTGGCAGCAGTGTTGCCTTCTGAGCTGGGTGTCTGGAGAGCAGCGGCTGCTGGCCAGGAACACAGCTCTGGAGGCAACACCACTGAAAATGTAAGGATGGCACAGTATGGTATAGCTGCTCTTACTTCTGCCCTGCTGCCTTCAGAGCTGAGCCCTTGGCCAGCAGCTGCCAAGCTCTGGACACCTAACTCTGAAGGTAGCAGCAGAGCAGTAAGTGTGGCATGGTATGATATGGTATTGCCTCCCTTACTTCCCCACTGCTGCTCTCATGACACTGCCTTCAGGGCTGGGTGCCTGGCCAGCAGCTGCCACTCTCCAGTCACCCAGTTCTAAAGCAGCACAGAAGTAAGGGTGGCAATACCAGGACTGCCCTTCAATAACCTTGCACAATAACCTCTCTCCACATCCGCAACCCAGTTTTGGGGCAGGACCCCTTGTCTGTGAAAGGCTGGTCTCCTCCGTGAAATCTGTACAGCATAGTGTGAAAGTATACAAAAGACCAGACACATTTTTCACTACTGTGAATTTGGTAGGACCCTATCCATAAGAGATTGAAGAAATCATTCATATCAGTAATCAATTAAAACACTTTTCGAATATCCACTGACACCAAGTATAATTAAAATAACTATACAAATAGCAGAATATTACTGAGGCGAAACTTCCTGATAAAAATATAATCATTCAACAGAAAGGACCAAGTGTGCATATTAAAGGTACGTTGGTAAGTATCTTTTCCCCCTGAAAACATTGATTCTTACAATATTAAGCAGTTGCCTAACTATTCCAAGTTCAACCTGAGAAAACAAAGAGGGAGCTCGTGAAAAAGACTTGGAAAGCGAGAGCCCAGCAAGGTCTCATTTAAATTCCTGGAAAGCGCCGCTTCTCTAAATAGACCTATTCAGCTCTGGGAACAGGCAAGTCCGGCTCGAACCCACACGCTGGACCCGAGACTGAGCTACGCCACCGAGAAAGTGAGGAGCCAAACGGCTTCGCGTATATAGTCCCGCTTCCCGCCCACCCCCGTGCATGGTGGAAAGCAGAAAGCCGCCCCACAGAAGTACACTGTGCGAGTGTGTGTGTGTTTGCGTTTGCAGCCCAATCATGGGCTTCTCCTCAGCTCTTTCTAGCCGCGATCGCTACCGGGGGGGGGGAATCGATCTCGCCGCCTCCAAACCCGGAGCTCTTCGCTTTCATTCGGGTGGCTCTGTTGGCAAGGCACGGCAAGGGGGGGGGGGGGCGCGAAACCGCGGCGCTTCTCTGGAGGCGGGGAACACGCTTCCGACCCCCTACAGCGCCCGGCGGCCGCACGAGTCCCGCTGCCGGCCCGGGAGCGCCGCCGCGGCTAAGCCGAGCCAGCGGGGCGCTGCGGGAAGGCTGGCGGCGTCCCGCCCTCCGCGCCTCGCCCCGGCGGCGCAGCCCGTCCTAGGAGCCCCTCAGCATCGCTCCGCTGCGCCCTGCCAGCGCGTCCCCTCCCCCGCCCCGGCGCCACCTTGCGCAGCCCCCCTCCCCCCGCCAGCCCCCTCTCCGGGGGGGGGGCGCGGGGGCCCCCCCCCCCCCCCCCCGGGGGATGCTGCTATTGTCTCTCCCCGCCGCGCCCATCGCTGCCCCCGGCAGCGGGGCTGCTTCGCCTCCTCCCGGGTCGGCGGTAGCAGCAGGAGCCGGTCCCCCACCCCCCATTACCTAGCAGGAGCGGGGCGGCGACAGCCGCGAGGCGCCGGGGCGCGGCGGGGGCTGCAGGGCGGCTGCCCGGCTGGCTGGAAGCGCGGCTCGCTGCTGCGGGGCGGACATGCTGAGGCGGCTGCAGCCGCCGCCGGCTCCCCGTCCCGGACTGAGGGAGGGGCGGGCAGCAGCAGGCTCGGCGCTGCCCGGCTCATTGTTCGGGGAAGGGCAGGGGCGGGGTCACCGCTGCCTGCCTGGGGGCGCGGTGCCCGGGCTCGGGCGGAGTCGGGGTGGGGGGGCCTATGTACCGCTGCGGAGCCCCGCCCTGGGTGCCCGCCTGCAGCATTGGCCGTGGCCGCCTGGAGCCCCGCGTATCCGGGGGTGGGAGCCCTGAGGCTCAGCCCTGGAGCTTCATCCCTCCCCGGCACGGGGTGGGGGGGTCAGATACATGGGGAAGGGGGGGGGGTGCGGGCGCTCAGCTCCCCCGCCTCCCCTAGAGACAGGACCGCCTTGGAGCTGGGCGCTTTAGCGGGGCCCTCCGGCCCGGCCGCGGAGAACCGCTGTAGATCAGCGCTGGGTGAATCCACCGAAACACGTGCGCGCGGAGGGGTGGGGCGGGGGGGAGTAAAGCCGGGCCTGGGTGCATTGAAACCCTGGCTCGAGCCTGCAGTTTCTAACACCCGTGAGCTTGCTGGAGGTCGCCGCCAACGCCGACCTCTGTTTGCAAGACCGCTGCCTGCAGACAGCGCAGGCCGCCTTGCAGGTGCCCTTCGAGTATCCGCAGCAGGGTCCCGCGCGCTACGCGGCTAATTAGTTACTGGCCTGCTGCTCGTCCCCAGTACATGCCCTCAGCAGTGCTCTCCAGCTGCTTCACTGGCAGTTTTGGAGGCTACGTGAGGATGATGAAGCATCTTGGAAAGTAGAAGCAGCGGGTGAGGGGAAGAGGGGACGTATTTTGCCCCTACAGGAAAGTTTTAGGTACAATTTAGTTTGATGTGGGGAGCGCAAGCAGCACAAAGGAGGCTGATATGACGGTTCCACCACCCACGTAGAAAGTAGGGCAAGCTGGAGGTACTGAAGGAGGTTGGGCTTTTTAGATAACACTCCATTCATTAGGGAAACATTTTAAGCTTGTAAAGACTTAGTTGACTTTATTATCTACATGTCTACAGATTGGGTATAAAGGACTCAAACAATACAATGAAACCTGTAAGATCAGCCCCGGCAATGAAAAATGAAATAAATGTTAAAGAGAACTACTGAAAATATGCCATTGTACCTCTGCATTTTTAAGTAACCAACGCAGACTGGTTGCTTCCTGCTGGATTCTCAGTTAACTTTCTTTCTAATACATCTGCGTGTGGGAGCTATTTGCAATCTAATCCTTGGGAGACAAGTATTGGGAAAGCCATTGATCATATTATTTTAGAGCTAGATTCTGCTATCCTTACTCAGATGTAATAAGTTCCAAAGAGTGGTAGCTATGTTAGTTTGTATTAGCAAAAACAATGCAAAGTCTTTATGGCACCTTAAAGACTAACATTTATTTGGGCATAAGCTTTCATGGGCAAAAACCCACTTCATCAGATGCATGGAGTGGAAAATAGAGAGGCAGGTATACATCTTTTCATGTTCTGTGTATTTATACTTGCCTCTGTATTTTCCATTCCATGCATCTGATGAAGTGGGTTTTTGCCCATGAAAGATTATGCCCAAATAAATTTGTTAGTCTCTAAGGTGCCACAAGGACTTCAGATTTAGTAGTAGTTTACCGCAGACAGGTAGGTGCTTTGATCACACTTTTTACTTGAATTGAACTATTCAGCTGCTTAAATTTAAGCATCTACATAAGCCTTTGCAAAACTAGGGTTTTATTTTGTCTGTATCTGTTGTATCTAAAATATTCAAAACAAAGTTTGACAATTTTTTTCTTAAGCTGTTCAAGAAAAGTCAATCAAAATTATGTGGATTACAGTTAAATGGGAGACAACATGCTAAGACAAATTAAAATGTAGCATGTTAAAACCATACAAATAAAACAAAGGTGTTAAGACAAAATATGATCAAGAAGCAATGGGTTAAAAATAAAGTCCAGTTGTTGAAACAACCCTCCATACACAAAGCAAATACTAATGATCATAAATCCTTAAGCACTTTACCCACTAAGCCTATTTACTGTATTTGATGGAAGAAAGAGGAAGTTTGTGAAAAAATTTTGTTTTTTTTAGAGTTAGGATGCTATGAAGTCAGGCTTTGGAAAAGAAGTTACTTTATCTTAACTTAAGTAGTAAGTTGTAAATATAGACATGAAATATGACAAATAGTTTGACACTTCTTATGCATCACAGAAGACTAATAGCAAAAGCAGCCTTAATAACAGTTCTCACCAGAGATGTACTTAAGAGTTTGGCAACTGCTGGGTAATCATTCTAAGGATTTTTTGCTGCCTGAAAATTATTCCCATAGTCATTCAAAAATCTAAACTTTTAAGTTTGCTAATTTTATTTATATATGCTTTGCCTACCAAGTAACTCTTTTTTTTCAAATTTGTTGCATCATGCTACAAAGATACCTGCTGACTGGTGCAATTATCATAAGCATGTATCATACAAAAATACACTACAAGATATATACTTCTAACCCAATTTTCTTAAGTAGGAATTTGATTATATAGAAATACAGCTCCTGATATGTATATCACAGTTCTACAATGTGCTATGCTTTATAGTCATTCCACATTTACTATTCCAAGTGAAAATTAATTTCACGTTAAACAGAACAAATGATTATGAAATTGGTAATATGAGAAAGCCGGTAACCCAAAGATATTCTACATGTGATATAAGGACAGCACCTCACCTAGAATTTTTTCTCCGTATCAGGAGAAGAATTCAACAATAGAGTTAAACTGTTTGAGCATAACTCTCATAGGTCAATGCCACTGATATTAAAGTCTATCTAAATGTAAAATTTCTCTGGGAAGGCAGTTGGAGGTTGTCTGCAGTCAGGTAAGGTTTGCTTTTGCCTCTAGTTTTGGGTGCATTTTGCTTTTGGCTCAGCCAGTGAACTCTGAAGAACAAAGAGCCATATATCCCACAGTTCCTATCTCTGGCCTGATTCTGATTTCATTTGCATTACTGTAAATAAAGAACCACTCAATAGAGTTACACTAGGTAAAGACTGTGTGAGATTATTATCAGCCCATCAGTGATTTCAAAACACCCGGAGAAAAGTTTTGAAGTTCAGAGGACAGTAAGTGCTCGAAAGTCCAGCTTTTCTAAAGGTGCAAGAATCTACATGAAAGTGCTCAAGTATGGGTCAGCGTTTCTTTTATATATAGTTAGCAAGAACATAAAGTTTCAGATACTGTGTACACACAGATATGGTTTCTGCTTTTCTGTTACTGAGTTTAAATACAGGTGTAAGTGCATTTATTATTTTGTTGCTGAATTAGTGGCACATATATAAAGGGAAATATGTCAAACACACAGCTAAGGGTAGCATAAAATCCCTCCTTTACCTTTAAGGGGTTAAGAAACTCAGATAATCTGGTTGGCACCTGACAAAGAGAACCAATAAGGAAAGAAGAAACTTTCAAATCTGGGCGGGGGGAGGAGAGGTTTTGTTTACGCTTTGTTTTTCTCCCTCGGACAGAGAGAGACCAGGGCAGGAAAAAAAATATCTCCTAAAACATACGTGAAATGAGCATCTAAGATTACAAAAATTGTAAGTAAGGCAAGGAAATGCGTTAGATTATCTTTTGTTTTAGCTTGTGAATTTTCCCTTTGCTAAGATGGAGGTTTATTCCTGTTTTTATAACTTTGAAATTGAGCCTAAAGAGGAATCCTGTGTTTTAAATCTTTTTATCACCCTGTAAAATTACCTTCCATCCCAATTTTACAGGGGTGCTTCTTTTACTTTTTTCTTTATAATAAAGTTCTTCTCTTAAGAACCTGATTGATTTTAGTGTCCTAAAAATAAGGGGTCTGGTCTGTACTTTCATTAAAGGCAATTGGTTGGTATATTATTCTCAAGGCTCCCCAGGAAAAGGGGTGAAAAAGCTCCGGAGAATATTTTTTGGGGAAATAGGATTCCAATTGGTCCTTTTCCTGAATCTTTATCTAAATCACTTGGTGGTGGCAGCAATACCATCCCAGGACAAGGAAAGGATTTGTGCCTTGTGGAAGTTTTTAACATAAGCTGCTAGGGGGTCTTTCATGTGGGTCCCCACAGCAGTACCCCAGAGTTCAGAGGGAACCTTGACAGGAATAAATAACCTAATTTAGCCTGATCTTGAGACACAAGCCCTTAAAATTATAACAGAGCAGTGTAGTGAGGCATACCTGCTGCTTCTCTTCAAAAGAACTATTTCCAGATACTTTGTCTTCTTCAGTGTGCTTCTTCCCTGTTCCACCTCTAAAGCAACCAAAAGAAAATCTGAAGACTTAATATATTGTGTACCTGACAAATGCTGAACCAGGCTTGTTTTTAATTGTGTGAAGTGGATTTTTAATAACAAAGTTACTGTAGTTGACTTTCTGCTGCTTCAAAAGTGTAATGGGTATGCAGTTGTTTGCATTTGTACATGGATTTAGGATCCTGCCTTCAGGAGAGGTTGTGGCCAAATTTTCTTTTTTCATTTCTTCTAGAAGATGAGCAGCAGGATAGCTTTATCTTTAAGGGAAGTTATTTCTCTGCCCTTCAAAAGCACCATGATGAAATACTCAGTAGCAGAATGATAGGATAGAATTCAAGAATATAAGTAATTCAAGTTGGGACTCAATGACTACAGCATCCTAGCTGAAAGGAATTTGAGTGAGGGGGTGAGGCAGGAAGGATGCAGTGCTTACCAAATTAGCAGGTTATTGCTAAAATAAGCCTGGTATTTTGTCAAGTATATACTGTACTTATCTGAAAAACAATCTTGGGCCAGACTCAGATACACACTGAAACTCATTCAGCATAAACAAGAATTAGATGCACAGTAAGTGCTATTTACTATAAGTAAGTCTTATAATAAATCTGGCATAAAATGTAAGCTTCACCACTCTAGACGTGGGCCCAGGATACACTGTGACTCAGAGACACACTTCTGAGTCATAATTCCTTTCCTGCTTCTTCCTCAGTCTCAAAGGGCCATATTTTACTGCTGACCTATCCCAGTAGTAAGTTCCTAACCCTCTGGCTTATCTGTATCTACCAGCAAGTAGAGTCAAGGCCGTACTCCACACCCCTTCCAATACCTGTTCCAAGGAGAAAGTAGGTATTTAGGCTCACCTACTGTGTGTGCAGACCCAAGTTGCCTGCATAAAGGTAAGAGGTTTCTTACTCCCTTGCATTGGAATGAGCACAAGTCACAATCCTGTCCCGTGACATCTTTCAGTAGGAGAACTGGACTAAGACAAAACTTTTAGAAAATTGAAGAACACACTGACATTTGATCATCATTTAAAACTTTGTACTAATTGTCATATCTTCAGATGGCCAGTAAGCCATCATGTGCCTGCAACAAACAGACTTTATACAAGGTAAAAGAACGAATCAACAAAGTAGAGAAGATTTCAGCACGAGTGCAGTAGGAGACAGCATCTAGTCTGCTCCAAGGCTCAGACTTCAATCTCAGCTGACCACTGTCTGATGAGTTTTTCACAAGAGCACTGGGAGATAGTTCTAGAATTTAGGCACATTCACACAGATAGTCATCAGGAGGATAAGGATACAGACTCCATGCTAATGAAATTGCAATTTCTTTTCAAGAAAGAGACTATTAGCATCCAAAAGAAATGCGCAGTAAAAACGTTTTAAAATAGCTATCTTTGAGGAACTCAATCAAAGGTCTCTTAGCATTTTCCACTGATGCTGTAGAGGCCTGGTCCTAGAAGCTGCTACATTTTAAAAATGTATTAGTAGCTGTACCACTTGATAGGCACTCTGCATCTGCAGTTCCCATTGACTTCAATAGAAGTTAAGGGTACACCACATAACGCAGCGTTTATATGCTTCTTTGTGACTTATGGAGGCATTGATGAACTGCAATGGGTCATTTCTTCTGTTGAAAAGGTTAACTGAAAATCATTTTTCATGTAATAGGTTTCTGAAGGAAAAAAATGTGACGTCTGCTGACTCATCAAGAAATGAGAATAAAAAGATGATTGGATTTGGAATGACAGTTTTCACAAAATAAAGCAGTGTGCATAATTCAGAATAGGAAATGCATCAGTACCAATAGGGCATACTAACAGAGAAATGTACACATTTTCATAAGTGCACTTTTAGGATAAGTGAATCCTAGAAACTGGCTAATCTTTTAGAGCCTCTCACATTTTGGGGTTCAATCCAGACCAGTGAGCGGTTGTATCACTGCCTTCCTTGTTACCCTGGCTGCCTTAAATGTACTGCTTCTGTGGCTCACGACCTGGACACCAACAGCCGAGCATAAAGTTCCCTGAGTGTGTTTGTGCTGTACAGCCCTGGTTCCATGATCTGACCCCAGCAATCTGTCTGCAATACGAAAGCCCCAGCCTTGGTTACTATTTCTAGGGTGCCCCTAACACACAGCTCAGTCCCAAATTTCCCCATAACCATCTGCCTTCAAGTGTCCAGACATCTCCTGGGCAACTCAGAGAAATAATAAGACTTGCTGTGCCTCTAAATAGAGAAAAGCGCAGCTTATAGCTTTGAGTTAACACTCACTCTGATCCAAACACAGCACTGTGTTGCTTTAGATTAAAAATAAAGCAAGTTTAACAAAAAGGTTTTAAGTGAGTTCAAGTACAAGGTATAAAGACAAAATGGTTACAAGCAAATAAAGACAAAATGCACTTTCTAGCAGCTAAGACTTAACAAGCTACAGTCTTGGTTTAAGGTAGATGTCTTACTAAAAACTTTCTTCTTTGCAGGCATGGCTGAGTTTCTCTCAGTCAAAGCCTTCAACAGAAGTAAAGGTATTGGTTTCCCTTGTCTTCCTAGGTGGAAGATCTTTGCCTAAGAAGGTTTCTCACTTATACTCGGTTCCCAGAGACCTCAGCACCCTTAACTGAAGGGCCCATCTTTCTCAGCTTGCTCTGGCCCTGTGTGTCTGTCCAACAATGTATGCCAAAATGGCTGCTTCTGCCTCTTATATCTTCCCAAACCTACTGTCTCCAGACTCCTGTTCTTGTTCTTCACTTCCTGTGGACTTCCCATTCCCATGCTGATTCAGATGTAATTGGGGCTTCCATTGTTTTTAGTCACACCTTGCTTAATTTCAAACTGGAGATGGGTAGATAGTTGCCTTCCCTCCTGTCTGGAATAAAACCTTTTTCTCCTTGTGTTTGGTCACAGACTTTAAAACTTTGTCAATGAGTTGTCCATGATTCCTCAGATAGTGTTAATACACATATTTATGACAATATTAATCACTAGTCATTAGCTTTCATAAAAGACCTTACTTGAGACACTTTTATAATACAGTAATATTGTATACATCAGTTGATTCAATTATTTATTATTTGAGGTTCAGACCCCAACAAGAGCTTTTCCCATGAATAGAACTGTCATTTAGTTACTCACATATACTTCATTGAAGCTGGAGTGGGAAGGTTAGATTTACTGTCCAAAATAACCCCATCAGAATTTAGCCTAAAAGAAAACTATCTGAACAGTCACATTGTAACAAAACATTTCTCAACATGCATGCATGAAAAATGTTAGGACAAACAATGAAATGTGAATATTGTTGTACACACATTACCTTAATCCTCCCTGTGCCAATGTTGATGCACAGGCCAGAAACTAGTCCCTTCCATGCATCTCTGGCATTTGCTGCTACTTCCATCTGCTCTATGGTGTTGAGATTGATTATATCAGGGGAGAGATGGAATTCACACACACAGAGCATTGGTGGAGAGTGCAGGAAATGTATATCATTTTTATTAAAATTAGGCATGACTCAGTTTACCCACTCACTTTTATATTAATACCTACTGGTCTCAAGGGTAACTTTCCAGAAATATTAATTGAGAACAGGAGAATAAACAATGACTGGACTGGGTATGGGTCACATAGATCCACCGGTTTGAACATATTATCAAGAACCATCAGCGTGTGTCTAGAGCTACTTATGGGATACAATGGAGACCAATGACTGCTGGCCAACAGCAGTATTGATGAGTGACTACCAGCCTGATGACAAGACTTCCAGGGGTCTAGTGTTCCTTGAGCAAACCCAAGCACTCCTCTGGCACTTTGAATCTAACCTGGAGCAGGACCCTTGGACTATGTTGTATAGGGACCCTCCCAACACCAGTCAAGTTTGGCCCAGCCATCAATGTTTCCTTTAAGCCACATGCATTTGACACTTGGGTCTTGCTCTGCCTGCTGAATCCTCTTGCCAGAATCCATGGACAACTCCTCTCGGCCCTAGGGACCGGCCTGAAGCTGAGAGCCAGCAGAGAGGGGGAAAGGAGTGGGTTCTGGAGACTGCTCCCTTCTGGGGACCCCTGGTGGGAGGACAGGGATCAAGCCAGTAGCGAGAGGTAAGGAGCTGTTCATCTGTAAAAATTTGGTTTGATTCCCCATTGCATCACTCCTGAGACAGGGCAAGGCCTCACCCCTGTGGTGCTTCCTGCCGGTCGTCTGGGGAAACCAGCTCTTCCGGCCTCCAGAGCGCCCCCTGCAGGTTGATGTCCCACCTGTCACTGGCCCAGGGTCCTTCCCAGACCCTGGGACCCTCTTAGCTGGGGTGCTGTCCCCCCCCCCTGCAGCAGTAAGCCCCACCCTCTAGTGGTCTCCCCTCCCTGGGGAACCCCACCCCCCTACTCCCACCTTGCCTCAGCCTAAGGGCTACTGCCAGTCACCATACAGCCCCCGCTGCCTGGGGCAGACTGCAGTGTCATAGCAACAGGAGTTGGACCTGCTGCCTTCACCTAATCCCAGTACCTTACTTAAGCCTTTGTTTCAGGCTTGCAGCCTGGGAGGATACCAAACCTAAGCTCCCCTGCTCAGTCTATCCCCTCCCCAGTACTGCCCCAGCCTAGGTACCTTCTTCAGCTTTCTGGGCAGCCAGGTCCTCCTCCCTCCAGGTAGCTAGAGAGAGTGTCTCTCTCCTTCTGGCCCACTGCCCTCTTATAAGGGCTAGCTGGGCCCTGATTACCCTGGCTACAGCTATGGCTGCCTTCCCTATCAGCCCATCTGTTATCCATCTCCTTCTCAGCTACAACCCTCTGCTGGGCTGCTTTTCTCCAGCAGCAGCCCTTTGCAGGGCTGTTTTAACCCCTTCAGGGTTGGAGCGGGTAGCCACCCTGCTACAACTCCCCATTTACAGTATTCCTGAGTTGTAAATCCCTATGGTAGGACTGGACCCAGAGATTAGAAGGTCATGTGGTAAGTAAGGGGAGTTGTTGTAAGAATGACTGTCAATCACACCATCTTTTTTTAAAGTAGTAGACAAAAGCTTGTTATTACCCATAATAATCCTGTCTCTTAATATTACTATAAGTATTACAGTAATATGGAGAGGCACCAGTCAGGACTGAGCCCCTATGTGCTAGTTGATGTACAGATAAAGAGCAGAAGACAGCCTCAAAACATTTACACACTAAGACTAGGTACAACAAGTGGATGTAACAAACAATTGGCAGGAACTGTGGAGGGAGGAAAACAGTAATAATAAGACAGTAATAATAAGTATATATAGGCCAGCTCTAAGAGCAAGTTGGTCAATATAATTTTTCTTTTTACAAGTTATAAGATAAAAACACACAAAATATAATGTAAACCTCAGTTGTAACAGCCATTATCTACCTAGCCATTAGCACTTGGTGGTTTCCCATAGGTATGACAATAGAAGTGGGTCTTGTGGAAGAATTAGAAGGACAGGGTCTCAGCTGAACTGATTAGTTCAGAGAGGGTTTCCATGTATAAAAAGCATAAAGGTCCTTGGAAGAAGTAGACAAGTAAGCATCGGAGGATAGCATCATTGGCAGTTCATACTGAAAGCAGAAGAGGATGACAGGATAAGTTATAAATAGTCTTAAAGGTGTGGACCACAAGGTGGTATTTGAGATGGAACAATGGATGCCACCAAAGGGATTCAAGAAGGGGCAGTCAGAATGACAGGGCAGAAACTGGTCTATTCAAAACAGTATTCAATGGCAGAGTTTTGAAGGAATCTGAGGGGAGCAAGGTGAGTGTCAGGAAGGCTAGAAAGGAGGAGGTTGCGTAGGGTGACCAGATAGCAA
The DNA here is from genome assembly GCA_007922305.1 of Dermatemys mawii. Lineage (NCBI taxonomy): Eukaryota > Metazoa > Chordata > Testudines > Dermatemydidae > Dermatemys > Dermatemys mawii. Next base: position 25,071,074 of record ML677364.1, read on the forward strand.
GTGTAAAAAATCAGGACAGCAGGTAGAGGGTAATAAGTGCCTATATAAGAAAAAAAACCCCAAATTGAGACTGTCCCTATAAAAATCAGGATATCTGGTCACCTTAAGGTTGCACAAAGGAGAAGAGGGTCTACACAAGAGTATTAGTAGCAGGGATAGAATGAAAAGAGTGGATTTTAGAGATTTCTGGAGAAAGAAGGAGCAAGATTTGGTGTTATAGGTTTCTTCATTTAAATAAATCAGATACATTGGCTATAGCATCTGTGGCAAAGGGTCATTTGTTGGAGAAAGTTGTTTCTTACCCAAAAAGAAGCTCATGTCCTTTCATTTCCCATCTCTCCATCTTATGTTGCTTAAGTGATTGTCTTCCATATAAGCAGCAGCACTCAGAAGTGCATGCAAAACCAAAGAAGGTATGAAAACTTATCTCCATAGAATGTCTCAATATTCTACAGAAATATAATGTCCCAAGGATCCATTCCTTATGGAATACCATTAATACTGTATTTCTTCTTCATCATGGAATCTCCAAAACTCCTCATTTTTCTGTCTGAGTCGTGGATGGACTGATTCCTATTAAAGTATATAAAGAAGCTGAATTCATTTTGCTTATTCAGGATACAGTAGGTAGAACAAAGATGACTTAGCCCTAAACTGAAAGAAAGTTTTCAAGATTAGACTCATTAGGCCAAATTCTTCTTCAGGCACAGGAGGCTGCAAATTGCACTCTCATGCCTCCGTTGGGTAAGTTATGTTGTCAGGTGTTTTCTTTCGTGAGGGAGGACAGGTGGCAGTACTCCTGGGAGGGAAGTGGTACATTGCAGCGGAGGTCCGTAGGAACCTACCCAGCAGCAGTTTTCCAGGAGATGTTGTGAATCAAATAATCTCCCAGACAGATTGCCCTTTTCGTTTTCCATATGGCCTTGCTCACTTGTGAACTGATTACCTGATTTCAGGCTTCTCTGCAGAATAAGATTGCTGAGCAATTTGTCCACTCCGCCCTCTTCTTCTGCCCTTGGGAGTCCATGGACTGGACTATTCATATGTTTCAAGGCCAGAAGTGGTGCTTGTGATCATCTAGTCTAATCTCCTGTATAACACAGGCCATACAACTTCCCCACAATAATCCCTAGAGTTTTTAGAAAAACATGCAATCTTGATTTAAAAATGGTCAGTGACCCAGGGTGAGTTGTTCCAGTGGTTAAGTACTCTCACCATAATAAATTGAGGCCTTAGTTGCAGTCTGAATTTGTCTGGAGGCTCACTGTGGTGCGTCCCAAAGGTTGAAGTCAGCCCATCATGTTTTGGATAAAGAGATAATGGTTATATTTGGAAAAATAGCAGAGATGCAGAAAACACACTTGTGTGTGTGTGTAGTTTGGTTAATTACACTTACAAAAATATTTGAAACAGCAGTTGTCCAGTTGATGGAAGTTGATGTGGATCTGCATGTACTATATTTTGCAAGTAGGTTTTTTTTATCACTGAAAACATAAAGGTCAAATAGCCCCAAGCAAAAGAAACAAATACAAGATAAAAAAAGATGAGCAATGATAAGATAGTGTTTTATATCCATTCCTAAAATATAGCCCAGTACCCTTTAAATAGCAGAGTGGTCTTATGAGTTGTGAGATGTAGGGTCAGTGTTCACTTGGCAAATTTGTTGCATATACAGTGAATCCATTTCTTAGTGAATGGGCCTGAAACTTTCAGTAGCCAAGAGTTCTATTTAAACCTACCTATGAAGGAAAAGGAAATGGGACTAAGCAGTTAGTGTTTAGACTGGGATGAGTGAGGTCAAATGAGCACAGCCCCCTTCTGTTACATGAGACTTGTCTATGCTAGTGGTGAAATAAAATACCTTCTGCTGGTTTTCAATGATACAGTTTCCTTTAAGTCTCAGTTAAGCAACAGCCACTCCCAGTAAAGCTCGCAGGAATTCATCCCATTATATGGCCATCAGCTTCCTTGGACTGATCACACTTGTTGCATAAGCCACACTACCAAAGCTGCTGCTTCTTTTAATTATTTCAGATATAAGTTTTAATGTTTCTTAACAAGACAAAGTTTTTTAAATTGTATCAGAAGTTTCTGGAACTTTCCAATTAATCAAAATGAAACCTCACTAGCTGGGCTATTAAATTAATTCCCAACAATAAAGCAATTTGTAAAGCTATGTTCTGAAAGTCAAAGTCATATTTTGTGCAGCTAAGGTGAATTGTGTCTACTGTAACTTAGTGCCTAATATTTTCATTGATATTATTGACATCAGGATATAAAACACATGCACAGTGGTTGCCATTAAAAAAAAATCAATATTTGCTAATATTTACCACAGAAGGATATCTTAGGTGCATCACACATTTCCCATGGAAGTAGCTGTCAAGCAGACTAAACTATGAGTGGTATTTGTAAGGTGCTTTTATAATTTTACGATATCTGTTTCAGATACTACATCTGATTTCTGCTGGCAAATATTTACCCTTCAATGGAGACCACTATAGATTCCTAAATAATGGATGACAAGCTATAGTTAAACAGTTTAGTTGAAAGGATGTGGTCATTTCTCACTCTAAGAATAGGGAGGCCAACTTCTTTCCAATACGGGTGGAGTTTAAAAGAGGTTTTAGTAACTAAGTCACCCCACTGAGATGAAATAAAATTGAAAACTTCATGAGAACAGATCTTTAAATTGACATATACACAAAAGGAAAATTTTATCATAGTGCCATTGATACAATATATATTTATTACTAATGTGTGAAGCCTCATAATTGTTGTTGCACAGATTCTCAATGAGATAAAATTTACTGGCAAAATGTTAGGTTTTGGAATACTGGTGCTTTATCTCATTATGACAACACACACAAGATGGATTTTGGAGACTCATGCGTGACAGAATTATCAATTTGAGATAATTTCTGTAGGGTTACTACACTATAAAATTAAGCACTATATCACTGAAGCCCACCCCAACCTGAACTTAGGTGAGGGGAGAGGAACGTAATCCACATTAAAACAGCATGAGTGGTATTTGAAACAAAAGACACAGGTGATAAGGTGCATGTAGTCAGTCTTCCAGACAGTACACAGTGGGACACTCCTAACCAAGCAAGAGGAAGCTGGTTGGTAAGGGAGAGTACACTTTTCTTTACCATTTTAACCCAATGTCCCTGAAGACTGTATTGCCACTGACTAATAAATAATGCCTTGTTCTGAAAAGGCTATTTTGTTCTGTTCTGAAAAGGGATGGAAAACATCATCTGGGTGTATAGGTCCCAGACAAGGGTCCCAAGGACTTTGGACCTGCTGAAGAAGCTATGGTGAGACCAGAGGTGCTGATGCCAAGGACCCTGGCTCAGAGCAGTGGAGTTGCAGGGTTTGCCCTTCATGGAAGTGGTAGCCCACGATCTTTCACTAAGATGGGTACTGTCCCCAAAAGATTGTGGAAGGGTCAGAGGTACAGCATGCCCTACAATATTGCATGATCATCAAAGGGCATTATCCCTGCTGTTGCCCGCTAGAAGGGATTTTAAACCACTGGATTAACAGAAGTACAGTTGCCATGACCGCTAGCCCTACCAGCCCCAAAGTAGCCCTCGGCTTACTGAGAGCTTGCACACAGATCTCACTGAGACATGCAAGTAGTAGAGAGAACTCCTCTCCAGACAATCTAACAGCTGCTTTTGCCACTCAGCTTGAGAGGTTCACAGGCCTTTTGCACCTGGGTGAATTCCACCCTCTGTCCATTTTATATTGCTGTATTGAGGGAAATGGTTGTAGATACTCTCTCTTCTCCCAGCAACTGCCCTTTCTGTGCCAAGAGCTTTCTGAAGCTTCCTGGCACTGCCAGCCCGCATTAGTTTGCTTCTGATGAGGAGACAAATCTTTGTATCCTCCAATGGAATAAATATGCTCAAATCTTAATAATACATTAGAAACCATTATTTGAGAAGTATTACTTTTATTTTTCCTGCGCTTAAAAGGAGATTTTGTTATTTCAGGTGGAGGCAGTTGTGGTTTCAGTCTATGTAGGAGTCTCCAATCTCTGAAAAGCTTCATTTAGTGAAGCAGAGTAAGGTGCCAGAGAAATGGAAAAAGAGATGAATATGTAACTCAAAAACCAAAGGAGATGCTGAAGAAAAATGTTTGGGTCCAAACTGCTCTCTGTTGTAACACAGTGACACCCAGGCCACTGAAAGCAGAGTTCGCCCTTTGATTTGTCAGAGAACTTGGGCTTTTCTGGCAAAGTCTGAGTTGAATATCCTGTCCCTTTAAGCACAGTTGCAATGGCACAGTACTATGTTTACTCTCCGGTTTTTCTCATCCATCATCCACAACTCAGTTTTCTACTGTGATTCTTCAAAGTCAGTTTACTGTACAACACAAAATGAAAGTCAAGTTGATGTAAGCAGTGTCAGGAATGAGATATATTCTGACATCTGGTGGCGAACTATGGGAATTGCAGTGAGTTTTGGAAAATAACTTTGGGGCTGATCAGTTTGCATAGACGCACCCACTGCGCCTAGCCTGAGCCCACAGCAGCCCACATGGCCACTTCGGCTGATGTGGGAGCCCCAGTTTCTATGTTATTGGGGCAGGAATATAAAGTGATGTTACCTTGATTTGGTGAATGAAGGACTATGGACACGTACTTGGCCCTTGTTATGATGGAGGGACTCGCCATCATCTAGGTAGCACTCACTGGGCAAGGGCCATGCGTTTCAGAACACTCTGAGATTGAGATAGGCCATAGGCAGATCTTTATACCTTTTGGTGAGGGACTTGTTTGAGGGCGGGCCCCCCCCCCCCCAACCCCCTGGCCTATTGTACTGTGCCTCTCTCCAGTGTGGAATGTTAGAGCTAATTTTGATTCCCTTAGGAGTCTTGATTCAGCCTGATAAGCTGAATTCACTTTGAGTCTGCTGGTGTACCTGTGCCAAGGTACTGACCCCTCCCCCCCCCTGAGCTGAAATCATTTAAGAGCTGAAACCACTGAGCACTGTGTTAAGTGGGGGCGGGCCTAAAGGCATGTCGGTGGCACCAAGCAATTTGTGCAGCTAGCAGAGCAAAGCAGTGGACTAAGCTGAGCAGTTCCTGGGTGCAGTTTGTGCGACTGGCAGTGGACTCAGCCGAGCAGTTTGCGACTGGCAGCGGACTCAGCCGAGTGGTTCCTGGGTGCAGTTCGTGTGGCTGGCGGAGTGGCTGGCACAGCAGAGCAGTCCGTGTATCGACTAGCGGAGCCATTTGTGCTGCTGACGGAGTGACTGGCACTGCAGAGCTGTCCGTGTGTCGGCTAGCAGGATGGCTAGCGGAGTGACTGGCGCTGCAGAGCAGTTCGGGTGTCGGCGAGCAGATCGGATTGCGGTGAGGGCTGCAGCGGAACCCCACAGAGAGGCAGCGCAGTTGGCCTCGGACCGCGTAAGGTGCCCCATGCCCTACCCTCCATTTCCACCCAGACTGGGAGGTAAGACTCTGCCGATTGACTTTTGAACTCTGCACTGACCAAGAACAGAGACTCTTGGGCTGTTGGACTTCGGGACTATTGAGTGACTTTTTGGGGTTGTGGAACTCAAGAGCCAAAGGGAAGGCCACGGCCTATTTGCTGGGTGGGGGGCTTCTGGTTCATGGTTTGGTTTATTAACCTTGTTTGTGGTGTTTCCCCAATATAATGCCACATTGTTTCTCCCTGTTATTAAAAGGCTTTGGTACACTCAGACTCTGTGCTTGCGAGAGGGGAAGTATTGTCTCTTACAGACGCCCAGAGGGGTGGTATATGGTTGTCCCAGGTCACTGGGTGGGGGCTCGAGCCAGTTTTTGTATTGTGCTATTGGAATGGAACCCCTGGATACTGAACCCGGTCCTTGTTGCTGCCAACTCTGATGGGCAGAAGGGTTACATTAATTTTGCGCTCTATACACCTCAGTCTGATTAGCACAAATTAAATGTTGTGCAAATAGGATGAAATGTGTGACCACAAAGCGGAAATTCATGGGTTCTCGCTGACTGCCAGGGAAAATATAGTTTCTTGCAATCTGTGGAACATGTAAGTAACATGAAAATATTTTTATCACAATAACTGAGAATTTCACAAGATAGTCTCAATGTACAACATTAGATTGCGGTATTCCTGCAGGTGAGGGGCAGAGAGGGCCCTTTGGGAATTTGAGGCCTAATACGTATTTAACGTGATAGCATGTATCAAGAAGCATATTTCTCCACTGATTACATATTGTGTAGACATAACAAAAAGTCATTTCTTATGACTATCATCTGTGGGCTAAATTCCTCAGCTGTGGCGTCACAGTTGTGCAATAAACTTAAGTGTAAACAAGCAAATTTTTATAGCATTCAACCCTATTGCAGCATATCATCTTGATGACTGTGAGGAGATTCACAGATGTCACAATTCTACCACCCAGCAATGAGCCATTGTCTTAAAATCTAACAGTGGACTCTAATCCTGTTCCTATCAAAGTCAATGGGAGTTTTGCGATTGATTCCTGTGGAAGCAGGAGCAGACTCTAGGCCAAATTTAGACCAGCATAGGTCGGTGCAGTACCATTTCATCACCCGCTGCATCAGGCCTGAATTTAGTCCTACCAGTCTTAAAATGTGTTTTTCCTGTTTGCCTTATGTTTCTCTGACAAACAATCTTATAAAATAAACATGTAAACGGGAGGAGGAAGAGATTGTACTTGACTTTAACATTACCTCATTTTTGATCTGATAGCCCTTAAATATTTTAAAAACACACCATATGCAGAGATGAAAGAAAGCTGGTACAGCCCCGGGCCCTTTATAAATCTCCACCAGAGCCCGGAGCCCAGGGTAGTGGCAGCAGCTGGGAGCCCCCCGGGCTGCATTGGTGATTTAAAGATCCTGGGTCTCCATTGCAGCTGGTAGCTCTGGGGCTGATTTAAAGGGCCTGGGGATTTAAAGGCCCCTCCTCTTCCAGTTGATGCCACACCTCTTCCGGATGGGGCCGCGCCCCCTGCTCAGGACTCCAGCATATGATAAGTCCTTTAAGTTACTTTCATCCTGACCATATGAGAAATGTAAATAAAACTAAACAGCCATCACAAAGTTCTGATCACATCATACTCCACTCATACTTCATTCATGGAGCAACACAAAGTGGCAGAGGAGTGTGTTTTGGAGTGAATGGTCTTGAACTCTTCTTCATGCTGTTGGAGTATAATTTAGCTGGCAAGTGTCAAATTTAAGACAACATTTTTTGAAAGCAGGGACAGGTAATATTGTCTGTTAAATAGCATGTTTTGCAAAGCATGTACACACCTATGAAAATAAAGGCATTTTTCTCATGCAAAGGTTGTAGTATCGCAGCAACAGAGATGCCAATGTGTCCATTTGACTATGATTTACCACTGTAGATGAACCGTAGCTAGCTTTGAGAGGGGACTTTCTGAATGGTTGTAGCTAGATTTGTCCTGTGTAATTTTATCTTCTGTTTGAAATTTTTTAGATTATTTGCCTATGGTCATGAGCTTGGGAAAAGGGAAAATGAGACAACTGAGATATGAAGGTGGCACGATGAAAATGGGCCAGATTTTCTGCTACCTTGCATAGGCACTTTCCCTTTTGCAAGTGGGGTGCAAAATGCTCCCAGTCAGATCAATTACTAGACAAGGAGTGGAGAATCAGAGCTAATATATTAAAGAAATGAAGGCACCCCTTTTAACATTAGATAGTGAGGGTATTTTGCAAATAAAGTATGCGTAGCTGCACCAAGTTTGGGGGTGAAGCCCCTTTACCTGTAAGATGACATATATTCGTTTTATTAGGACTTGGTTTCTTGCACATGCTGCACTCTGCCTGAGCTCCTGACTTTTTACTTTAAGGATCAGCAGAGGGGCCAAATCATTGGCCTGTTTGTGCCATGGGAGACAAAGTTTCCTTAAGAACTAAGGATTCCTCTTCCATAGAGGAAACCTCTGGCAGGCACGGGATGGCAAAACTACATTTTACCCATATACTGCAGGCGGGGGTAGGGCTGGAGGGTGCTGCTCTCATGGTGCATCCTGCTGGTGTATTGCCCTTTCAGAGCAATAAGAGGATGTAAGTTAGAGTAGCCATGAGTCAAAACATTACTGACTTGGGCCAGGGGCTAAACCAATCCCCATGATCCCCCCCTAGAATTGGGAGAGTAAAAAGGAGGTTTTAAGTCTCTGTGACAGACTGTACCCTTATGTTGATCACTTTTACAAGACTATAATAAATTTTGTACAAAGTATGCCTTGTGAGGTATCATTTGAAAACTCATAATCTACTGAACATTATTGTCCTGATAAAATGTGTGTAGCAACATTGTATGTAAAGTTATAAGATTCTACTCTATGACATGGCTGAGACATGGTTTGAGTTTAGAAAAGCAGCCCAAACCAGTTCCTCGGGGACAAAAGGCTAGCCAGCACCTCAGTCAGGTGCCAACATAATCAAGTGGACTATTACTGGGTTAAGCAACCATTCTTTGGGAGGAAGGAGGGTGTGAGAGAAATGTACATTTTGGCAGAAAGATTTGCTTCCACCTGCCTCTCAGCTGGAGATGATTCTCAAAGAAGAGAAATGCTATAAGAAGGGAGAACAGAGGACAAAAATCACCTCTCTCTCCTCATCTCTACTCACAGCATCAACCATGTTTGAAAAAAAAAAAGAGCATCATTGAACTGGGGGCGAGGACCTGGCTGAACTATCCAGCCAGACTGCTGTGAGCATGTGGTGAGAAAACCCTTTTTGTTTCGAGTTCACTTAGCTTGTTAAGTTAGGTATTACTTTGCATTTTACCTTTTATTTCTTTGTAACCAATTCTGACTTTTATACCTTCTTACTTGTAATCACTGAAAATCTATTTTTCTGGAGTTAATAAACTTTTTCTTTTTTCTTTTTTTTTTTTTATCTAACCAGTATGTGTTTGGATTGAAGTGTTTGGGAAATTCAGTCCGAGATAACAGGTTTGTCAATATTATTTTCTATTAATGAAATGAAGGATTTTCTATGAGCTTGTACTGCACAGAAGGAAAGAGCTGGGCAGTGCAAGATGTGAATTTCTGGTGACAAGTCTGGGATTGAAAATTTACTGGTGTCACTTTGCAATATAATTTAGGAGTGGTTGGCTTGAGCACCCACATCATTCAGCTGGGAGTGATTTTACATGCTAGAGGTGGTTTGTGAACAGGCCAGGAGTGGTGGTTCTCACAGCAAAGCCATGTAAAAGGTATCCCAGCTTAGAGAATTGAGGGGACACAGCTGTTCAATAGTCCAGATTGTACCCCGGGGAATGTCACAGTCACCTTGGTCCACTTTCTTCAAATACATCAAATAGAGCTATGGTATATACCTGAGCATCTAGTATTTGCAGTGCTCAGTTTGATCACGTCAGTACACATTCAGAGTATCTCATTTGGCCTCAATAGAGTTATCTGCATATTTATCCTGGAGTAACTGAGGGGAAAATTTGGCCCTTACTGTGGAAAATAATGCCAGCTTTATGGCTGCTACCTGTGTTCCAGACAGTCTAGTTTCAGGGTTGTCCGTGTGCTAGATACGTAACCGGATGATCTATTCACAGCATAAAAATGTTTATTAAGCCATCGAGAATATAATTGACACAGAGAAACTTATGAAAGATTGCATAATGTATACCTGTCTATTAGCATCCCAGAGAACTGAGTTGTAGTGAGAAGAGTGATATAGTACCATTCACTGAGCGTTTTATGAAGGATTAACATTATCATTAATTAATGCTAGTCACCATCTCCTCTCCTGTATATTTACTCTTGTGGTTTGACCTTCATCCTTTTGCAGCAGAAGGCTGATAAGACAAAAATGCAGTCAAATGCTAGGTCATTGTGGTAATGTATTTGCTATTGAACATCTAGCCCTCTTTAGAAGTTGCAAAGTTGCCTTATACGCAGGAGTATTGGGTGTTTTGACACCAGTAATTTCAACTGTATACCAGGCACAGGTGAATCAGACCTCAGAAATTTGTAACATTATTAGGAGCCAAGAGATGGCCTGTCACAACTGCCTCTTTTATAAAAGGAAAAAATAGGAAAAAAAAAAGGTATCAAATCAATTACAGTGGAACCCCCATTTTTTGAACAATTTAGCAGCTGAGGAGTTAACAAAATCAAAAAGTTCATAAAATTGAGCCTCCAAAAATTACAGGAGCTATGGTGCATAAGTTGCAGTGCATCACTTTATCCTTTGTGCAAACTACTGCAAAGCAATTTCTAATGCACTGAAGGCATCAGAATATGAAAGGACATTGAGTTGTTCTTCATCAATATCACCTTCATTATGCAATTTTTTTCCCCTGTTGGGAAGAATGGTTCATATAATGGGTCATTCACAAAATGGTCATTTATAAAAAAAAATCGAGATTTTACTTTAATATGGGCTTCAGATTTGCTGCAGATATTTCAGAGCCCTGGTATTTAACTTTAATCCACACTATTCAAATATGCACTTCGTAACAAATATTTATGGATTCACTCTCAGATGATGCTAAAAACACAACTAGGATGGGTAACATACAATCAGATTCCAGAGTCTCTTTTTGCCCACGCACATATTGATGGAAGCCTTCCTAGCTGAACCTAATTACATACATCACTTTTTTCCATCTGTTAGTAAATTATTACTGTAGTGGTGGGAGACCTGAATACACAAACCACTCACTGCTCTATGTGCACTAATAGAGTCACAAGATATTGCTTGATGCATCCAGTCTGAATTTTATATTTATTTATATCATGCCATGCCACTGTGCATGTGCTAAAATTAGTTGCTTCATTTTAATGAACGTGGATTCTTGTCAGTATCCCACTGAAGCTCACTCTTCAGAAGATCTTACTGTTATCAATGCTTCTGCAAGGTATGGTACAAACATGGTAAGAAATCACCATCTCCAATATCAACCTGGAAATAAGGTGTATTTGTTTAAATAGTAAGAATAATTAACCATTGGAACAATTTACCTAGGGTCATGGTGGATTTTCCATCACTGACAATTTTAAAATCCACATTGGATGCTTTCCTGAAGGATACACTCTAGGCATTATCATGGGGAAGTTCTGTGGCCTGTGTTATACGGGAGGTCAGACTAGATGATCACAGTGGTTCCTTCCGGCCTTAGAGTCTATGAATCTTTTCTAGTTTAAAATCCAATAGTAATCATGCAATGTTCTACCAGTTTTTCAGCGTAGGATTGGATATCCTAAATTGAGAGAATGTAACCAAAATGCTTTATTCTGGGTGATGCACTTGGTTTCTTCCCAAGCTGTCTGGAGCATAACACAGATCTGCATCATGGTCTTCCATGGTAGCACTAAGCACTATTCATATCTCCAGCAGAGCTATTCTGGTTTACACTAGTTGAGGATCTATCCCATAGATTTTTTTCATATGCATTTTGCTTACAGACACACCTTGTACAAGCAGCGATCACCTGCATGGCCAGTCTCTGTTGCGGGGAAGAGGGAAGAGTGTTGAGAACTGCTCATATACAGATGTAAGCATATACTGATTTGTGTACCAGTATTCAGCTTGAACTTAGTGGCAACTTTTCTCCCTGGGAGTAACTTCTGACAATATTTAATCCAGTTGGGACGCTATAGTTGAAACTGGTGCTACTTCGGTCCTTAGTGGATGGTGATAACTTTCACTAAAACATCATTGGTGTTACACTGTGGTTTCTCATCCATTCTATGCATTTATTAAGATTTACAGAGTTTTGCAAAGTGTTTTCCTTTTCCCATTGTAACATGTGTGTCCTTTTGATGGACATCCAGCTGACACTGTTCTCCCACTTTTGCCACCGGCTGTCCCGTTGCTTATAGATTTATAGCCTGCCCGAATACAGAGTTTTGCTAGTCCATACAGTGCCTCCTTGTTAGAAATGGATTTTAGTGGGACTCATGTCATTTCATGAGCCCTACCACCTTCTCCTGCTTTATTGAAATCAGCTTTTGCTCCCCACTGTATTAGATTTTGTTCAATTTGTCAAAAACAGTTGCTTGTCTTGAATCATTTCTTCCATGTCAGCAAATGAGCCAACACACTTCCTGAGCCAACACATCTGTCATAAACCATTCCATGCGTTCACTTGGACCCTGTACTGACTCATGAAATTTATAGCAAGCCAACACTGGGCTAGCTTTTGGGGTGATAGATTTATCAAAACCTAATGTAATACCCTCAGATTTTCAATTGACATCTAGCAAGCAGCATATATGTCTCTACCTCTTTCTCCTGATCAGATTAGCAGATATCATTTTTCTTCCTCATCTGTGGATTTCAGGGGATGCTCAAAGTGAACTCTGTATGTTGTTTGAAGTTCTTCCACTCCTCAGGAAGAATCATTCCTTCTCAGTCTCTTTCAGCAGCTAGACTCCTTAGTACTGGACAGTGTTCTTTCCACAGACTCATTCTAAATTTACAAGTTATCCAATAATGTAAGTTTTTTATACCACTGATAAACTGTGTTTGTGGGTATATCCTGTTGGCAGCAGTTGTGGCCTCAAGAAATGAGTCTGTGAAAGAAACAATGGCACACAATATGCCTATATAGGGTGTCCAGATGTCCCATTTTTATAGGGACAGTCCCATTTTCAAAACTGATGCCTACTTAGATGCCTCCGTCTCACTGAAAGTCACTTAAGGGCTTTTGAAAATGTAACCCCGTGGTCCTTATAATTTCACGTTGTTACCACTAACTGCCTCAAACAGAATCTCCTAGCACTACAATATTTATTTATTTTAGCAGATCCTACATTTTTGGCCCAAATCAGCATCTAGTAGGCCTCTCCCCAGCCTCTGATGCTGGGTGTGCATACACATGGGTACAAACATCTATGCATGCCTGTCACAGGGTGGCACAGGCTTCCTTCCCCTAGTCCCTGTGCTTAGGCTGGTGAAAGAAAAGGTCTCAAACAGTCCACTCTGGTGCTTCACTTGTGCTCTTTTATTTACAGTGCTGACATAGTCCCAACTTCCCCAAAATCAGACCCCTCACCAGGTCCTCTAGCCCCTCAAGGCTTGTCTCAACCAGCAGAGACAAAGCTAGATACCCCCTACCTCCTGCCTCTCTTCTCTGAGCTTTTCCCTGGGTTTGTACTCTTCCCAGTCATCAGCCCCAGTGCTTCCACCTGGCTCAGTAGGGTGCACTGAGCCTGCTCTAATTAGTGACTTCAGCTGGGCTCCCTGCTCAGGGTTTTAGCCTTTAACCCAGCCACACTGCAGAGAAGCAGGGTCTTTGGCAGGCAGCAGAGGTTTTTTTTAAAATCTCTGCGCTGTGACAATGCCCTTCAACAATTCTTAAAAGGCATGTACAAGTGTTCATAGAATCACAGAATATCAGGGTTGGAAGGGATCTCAGGAGGTCATAGAAGGGTATATGCAGGACCTCAGGAGGTCATCTAGTCCAACCCTCTGCTCAAAGCAGGCCCAATCCCCCATTAAATTATCCCAACCTGGCCTTTGTCAAGCCTGCCGTTAAAACCCTCTAAGGAAGGAGATTCCACCACCTCCCTAGGTAACCCATTCCAGTGCTTCACCACCCTGCTAGTGAAAAGGTTTTTCCTAATATCCAACCTAAACCTCCCCCACTGCAACTTGAGACCATTACTCCTTGTTCTGTCATCTGGTACCACTGAGAACAACCTATATCCGTCCTCTTTGGAACCCCCTTTCAGGTAGCTGAAAGCAGCTGTCAAATCCCCCCTCATTCTTCTCTTCTGCAGACTAAATAATCCCAGTTCCCTCAGCCTCTCCCCATAAATCATGTGCTCCAGCCCCCTAATCATTTTTGTTGCCCTCCTCTGGACTCTCCAATTTTTCCACATCCTTTTTGTAGTGTATATGTACATGTAACCTTCCATAATGCACCAGGGAGCTTACCAGTGTTAAGCCTGTTAAAATATTAGGGTACAATGGCACCATTAGATGGCAATATTGCTTATTTGGCCTCTTTACTGCTCCGCCAGTAAAGGAAGAAGATATCCTCACTGTCCTGCCTACACAATTATTGTAACGAGCCTGCTGATGTGTTACTGGGAGAGCCCCTCCCCCAGGATGAGCTGTAGGAAAGGGACTTGGCTACAGGTCATTCTTGGAAAGGTAGGGACCCCATTCAGCCTCTAGTCACTAGAGAATTTGAGAGGCTTAATAAACTGGGAGCAGTAGAAGGCAGAGGGGAGCAGGCTCAGGGAGAGAGCCGGAGGAGTGGGTGGTGAATGGCAGAGTGGAGGCAGTAGCCTGAGAGCTGGGAAAAATAGATTGGGTGAGAAATTGAGAGCAGGGCAGAGAAGCCAGCCATTGCAAATAGGGAGCCGGCAGCCTGCTCACAGGAAAGACTCAAGCGCTGTGGCTGGATCGAAGATGACAATGCAAAGGACACCCAAAGCAGCCACAGAGAACAACAGGAGGACTCAGCTCTGGCCAGTGAGACCTACAGACCAATACCTAATAGGCTGGAGTAAAGGGGCAGTCCAGATACTAGGTATGTACCTATGAGGCATATTTACCAATAGACAGTGTGACCAGTTCCCATGATTGTGAGTTTCATAATATTTTGGGGGTTTTCTTCAAGCCACATCGGTTAGAATCAAGGGAATTTTTAATTCTTTCTCTCTCTTTTAATTTTTTTAAGTTGTCTTTCTAGTCCCTCTGCTTCCGGAGAAAAGCTTGTAAGCATGGAGCCCTAAAGACTCAGAAACCAGAAGGCCAATAAAAAGAAGCCCAATTATGATTTGTGGAGTCACGACTCACAACTTTTAATTCTTGAGGTTGGTAATACTGCATATACCCTTTTATTGGACTATGCCCAGGACCTGAGTAAGAAGCACTTGTTATCTTTTACAGAAACTGTATAAGTCTTATTGCTGGAGTATTTGTACCCTTTCCTCCAGGCAAGCCCTCCCAAAGGAATCCCGTTCTTTGCCAGAGGGAGTGTGAAAGCACATTTATCAAGAACCCACCAAAGACTAGAATCAGTGGCGCCTAACACTTGGAGCACCTTGTTCATGGTACAAAGAACAACACTAGCAAATATCTGCAAAGGTCTTGTGTATTACAACACTGACACCATGTAGTGGAGGTAGGGTGACCAGATAGCAAGTATAAAAAATCGTGACAGGAGGAGGGTGGGGGGTAATAGGTGCCTATATAAGAAAAAGCCCCCAAATCGGGACTGTCCCAACAAAATTGGGACATCTGGTCACCCTAAGTGGAGGAGTGTCACAGTGTGCTATCTTCTCCTTGTGTCAGGAGGCAGCATTGCAAAAACTCTTTCTCTTAAGTGCCCATCTGCATCCTCTTCCACAATGGTCCGTTGCCTCAACGGCCCAGCCCTCCGGCCAGGTCTGCTCTCAGTCTAGTCCCCTTCTGGAGTTAACAGAAAACTAATGCCCAGCTGGCTATTTTGAGGTGAATTTAAGTCTATAATATAAACCCATCTCCTTCCCAGAGATCCCAGACCACTGTTGTCAAGGTTAGGCAGACAGCCTTTTTATCTGGCCTGCTGGGTTCTGATTGGCCTCTGCTTGCTCCTGACTCTTTTGTGTTCCAAACGACCCACTCTCACTCATTTTGCATGCAGCTGATCATGAGAGGCCTCTCTAGGCAACCCCTGGGGGTCTGAATTCACTGCTCTTTCCTTCCAGTGGAAGACCTTCATAGGGTGGACTGTGCCAAGATGGTGGGGTCTCCAAGAGGACAGTGAATGCCTGGCACACCTTTGTCGGAGAGAGGATGAATGTTAATCCTGTTTGGGATCCTTACTGCCATAGAAATAATAAAACTGGGTCTATGTTTATTACTAGAATAAACCCATTTGATTAAAAGCACAATAAACTCCTTTGCTGCTAGGCCCAGAGGCACATTTTTGTGCTGCACTAAATAGATGTTATATTAAAATCAATAGATATTTCAGGATATTCCAGTTATGTGTAGCCAGATAGGAGATTCTAGTTTACTGAGCATACTGGTATGTGTTTCAGTAACAGAGTGGTTGAACAAAAGCTTCTTCATCATATTCCATCCTTCTTCCAAACTTAGGCCTTGGCTACATAGGGCCAGGGTAGTTATTTTGCACTGACTCTCATTTCTTCCTATTAAAATGGCCCACATTCACACAGTACAATTTTTAGTGCATATTAAGTGGCCAGTTAATACGAATTCCATACTCCACTGTGAAATTGGATTAAATTAATTGCAAATTGAGTTACTGATCACTAACATTCTTGGGACCTGTGGTGCCACAAGACCCTTTGTCACCTCTGCAAATCCAGACTAACACAGCTACCTCTCTGATTCTTGGGATATGTCTCTACTGTGCAATGGCTTATCAGTCCTCCAACTGCCATTCCACATTGCTTTGCATGATACTAGCGCTGGCCGGACTGTGTGCTCTCCAGATGCCTGTGCTCATCTTGACCAGATGTCACTTTCCCATTTAAATGCTGGTACAAAGACAGGATCAGTCTATTTGTGGATGCATGCTCCTAGATTCACATACGTCTGCACTTCAGCCCCATGGCGTCGTGCTGAGGTCCCAGATATCCTTACCCTCTGAGGAAGACTAAGGGGTGGGCAGTCCTTTTCCAACAATTACCACATTACAGAGGTGTACAAAGCCATTGTTAAGGCAATGACCCCGGCCCCAAGGGTCACTGCCAGGACCCTGTTTAGTGCTGCAACAAAAGCAAGGTGCTCAAAGCACTTGCAGAAGATCCAAAATGAAAATTGGACCTCTGGCATGGCTCCTGCTCCCTGTCTCTACTATGAGAAGTGGGACAGGATTCTTTCCCAGTTTGCCACCCCTGAACCTGGGTTTTATGGTGGGCAGTCCCAAGGGCACTGATCTGAAATAAACTCCGTATATAATCAGGGCTTTATAGCAGTTAAACTGAGAGCAGAATCTGACCTCAAACTGTATCCTCAGCAAGGCAAAATATGATGTTACTAATGCAGAGTTCAGATTTCACTGGAGAATGGAGAGGAAAGTGAAGCTGAGTGCAGAGAAATCATTTAAAATCACAGCTGAAATAATAGCAAAATCATATGAAAAATTACTGACAAAGTACATTGCTTTTTGTATTAGAATAATTTTGAGTTTGTTCCAGTGTGAAAGTCACTTCTAATATTAATGCCCTACATGCTTAAGCTCTCTTCTTTTGCCTTAACCTCAGAATTAATTGCATGAGAAATGCAAGCAGAGACATCAGCTTGAAGAGGCAGAACAAAATCAGAACAATCAAAGATATGGGAGGTGGCAGTAAACACAAAGGTAATACATTTCTGACAATTAAATTTCTCACTAATCCCTGTGATACACATGTGCTTGTAAACCTATGGAAATCAGGTTCAATTAATGACTTTAAGAGTTCATTCCTTTGGATTTTCATTAGGAGTTTCTTTTGAAAAATGCTCTGTTTGGAGTCAGTTTTACACAAAAGGTGAACAGCAACTTAGGTGACTATGGCTAGGACTCTGAAAATCTTCAGCCATGCATAATTTGGGAATGTAAATCTTTTGTACTAGCATTCACTTGCTCTGTCTGGATAGAATTTTAGGAACAGCATATCTAAATAACAAATTATTATGCAATATAGACCAAATCCTGCCCTTATTTATAAATATCCAATTACACTGAAGGATCTGCCCCCGGTCTATCCAGAAATTCCCTAAAATCCATTGGCTCTCTTAATATATTCAAGGCTCTAACTTAACATGCAAGTCACAGGGTTCATAAATATGCTTGACTTAGCAGGGAAAAGAGCACTTTTAAAAGTGTGCATATCAGCAATGAAGGTAGAGCTTCAAAGCCCATAGAAACTCCAGCTTGGCAGGGTAAGATGAAATTCCACTCTGCTCCTCTTGGGCTGATTAAGTAAGCTTTTTTAGTATTAGTTATGTGTTTGACCTATAGTGTTCAGACTGCAGCATCTCACAGCCTACATTGTTTATTCTTTGCCATGAAAGTACATATTCATCTAGGGCAGTGGTTCCCAAACTGGGGTTCGCAAAATGTTACAGGGGGTTCTCAGGAAAAAATCCCCTAATGGCAGACAGAGCTGTCCCTAGGGACTCTGGGCAGCATGGGGCCAGCAGCCCAGAGCTCCTGGACTTACAAGAGCTAAGCAGATCAAAGCAAGCATCTCTATCACACTGAGGAGATTTAAACTTCAAGACTCCTTATAAGAAATGGAAAGGGAGGTGGATATTTTTTGCTGTTTTTAAAATTAAATAGGCAGCTAGTACTGTTTTTAAAATGATTATGAAGAGCAAGTTTAAGCTTTGTTGTGATGTGCATTGTTTGTCTGGACTGCTCCAGACCTGAATGCCTGTGTAGGAGGAACTGTTTGAGTTGGCTTCTTAAATACCTTCATGCTGTTTCACATCTGATGAAATATCGGAGCCTGGTCTTATAACAGGCTCATTCAAAGTGATACAAGCTACAAACGTGAAATCTTGGAAGAGTGTTGCCATTTTCATAATTTAATAAAAATACTATAATGATAATAATAGAGTATAATAAGCATGTCATAAAAACAAACTGTATATTTCCAAGATCACAGCTTTTATAATTTATACACAGGTAAAGGAGAAAATCCCTATAAATATTCATTTTTACGAGAGGGGTTCGCAAGACTTGACATTTTAATGAAAGGGGTTCACAGATTGTTAAAGTTTGGGAACCACTGATCTAGGGGAAATGGCAGGTGTTGGCACAGTGGCAAGCACAACATGGGGGTGTGGTGCTGACAGCAAGGTGGTGGGGAGAGAAGAGGCATTTGACAGAAGAATATTTAGAGAAGCAATGGCTCTATGTTTTTCCTCCTTTTAAAAGCCCTTGCCAGCATCCAGGAAGCAAACAGATGAGCCAGAGGGGACTTGCAGGTGTTTGCATAAGTCTCGCGTTAAAGATCTGGCCTTTGGGACCAAGATGTAGCACCTCGGCTACCGTTCAAAAATACTTTCATAAAGGAAAGTCTCAAACACTATCCCTCAAAGAGGCAGCTTTGAACACGAAGACATATTAACCAGTTGCTAAGACAGAGAGCAATCCGTAGGCAGGCTTGACTTCTGCAACAGGCGGGAGCCGTGTGTCTGTAAAAAGTAGTCAGTTACATGTGGCATGTGTCTAAGGAGCTATCTCATTAACCCTCCCTACAATGCTGAGGCCAGCTCTGTGCAGAATGATGTGATGATCATGGACAAACGTTGACGAGATCACTGCAGCCCACCTCTTTCTACTAGAGTTTTCACACTTGAGGCTGGGACGGTGTGATCAGGGCATGGTGTAGAGTGGTCCCATGTAATGGCTACCATTCAGGAGGGGTAGGGGAACACAAGCCCTACTACTACACTGGGTTCTGACCCAAGGCCCCGTGGGACTGGTTCATACGGCATCAGCCCTCAGTCAGGTTTCCTGTGTCTCTTCCTACATCCATCTGTGCTCATCCGACTGCTACCTGCCTTTGGGGGATGTGACCTTTTGAGCTTCCAGCCCTCATCCCCAGTTGCTGAGTGTTGTAACTTCTCTGATTGCCAGCTCAATGTGGGTGTGACACTACACCCCATATTCTTCATAGAAATATTGTTATAAGATGAATATGGCATAACTAAGATATTTTATGCAACATGGGTCATGTAAGGTATCATTGGAAAGGTTATGATTTGCTGAATGTGATTATCAAATCTGTATAGATGTACCATTTCTATATCTGAAGTTAGAAATATTGACTATGTAACAATTACGACTGTTTGTATACTGAGGGGAACGCCCACCAGACAGTGGGCAATCAGCCTGAATGATCCATTTAAGAAGAACAATAGATCTTTGAAGATACTAATCTCCCACCTTCCTGAGGATCTTCCTGGGATGTTGCTTTGACACTGCAGGATCATCTGATGATGTCACCTAGTATGGAGTGCCATCTTGGACACTGCTGGTGTTTTTCCACTGGAAACAAAGTATTCCCGCTTTATGTAAATCCTACTTAAGGCTGGGAAGTAAGTCAATCAAGGCTTTTTTCCACTGCCTCCCTGCCCAAGAAGGAAGACTGCTGAAAGCACCTGAAGAGACAAAGGAACTAAGCTGAGGAAAGGGAAGGGCTGAGTCCAGGCTGAGACAGGGGTCTAGGCTGTAAAGAGAAATAACTGGAACTCTAAGCTTCAGAAATTCTGCAACCTGCCTAAAACAACATTTAAGGTGAGAAATTACATTTTGTAACCCATTTCTTCAGTGAATTAAGCTTAGGTTGCGTGTTTTGATTTATTTGCTCAGTAATCTGTTTTGTTCTGTTTGCTATACCTTATAATCACTAAAAATTTACCTTTTGTAGTTAATAAACTTATTTCTTGTTTATTTCAAAACCCAGTTTGTTCAATTCATAGATAGGGGTGGGGCAGGGAAGCTGTGCATATCTCCCTCCACATTTTTATGAGCGTATGCTGTATAGATCTCTCTGTACAGCACAAGACAATATAATTTGGGGTTTACACCCCAAAGGAGGTGTGCACATGAGTGCTGGGTAAAGTCCCGAGCTGAATCCTCCCACATAGAGCTGATTTCAGTCTGTGTCTATAGCAGGGTGTGGCCTTATCTGTGTGTGTGCTAGAGAAGGCTTGAGGGCCTGGCACAGCAAGAACAGGATGAGGAACCCAGGCTGATAGAAAGGGTGGGCTTAGTGGCACCCCAGGGTGGTGGCATCCTAGATTGGGGGAATCCAACCCGTCACAGGGGGCTCAGCTCAGTTCTGCCCTAGAGCTCTCAGAGCATGTCTTCTTCCCTGGTTTGCCAGCCCCAGACTCAGCTGCCTGCCTGGTTTTTAAACTCTGCCTCCAACCCAAGCAGCTCAGCCAATGAGTAGGGGCAGGGCCTCCTTGCTCATAGCTGTTCCTTGACCCTCTCCTGTCCAGTGAAGGGTTTATACACCCCTCACAGTTGGACAGGAAGACTTGGTACTGTCAGGAAGCCTCTGCTTCTAGACCTCCTACAACTAGGGAAGATCTGCCCACCACAGGAACCAAAAAAGACAACCCATCCCTCCATCGCAAGTGTCCCAGTTCCCACCTGGACAAGCCACTTCCTAGCTAGAGGCCATGGAATCAATTACCTGCCATCACTGCTACTGTGAGGAACAGATCCTATGTAGGGAAGCCACCAAGAAGAGCCTCTGTGAGGTACAGAGAAGGGGAAGCATGGTGGACCAAGAGGTACCAGGCTACAGGTTGAGGGGGTGAAGAATGAAGTTACATGCGACGTTCCTTGGGGAAAATGCATCAGTGACTGAGAGAGTACATTTTTGAGAGAGCCCCTTGTTCATGCCGCTGCAGCGGTGTGCTGCCAAAACTTATGACTCAAAAGAATAATGCCTTCTGAGACCTGAGCTCTGCATCTCCATCCTCTCCTAGCAGTGTGGTAGTGTTTCTAAAGAGGCACAGTTTTATCCTGTGATTCAGACACTTAGACATCTTATCCATTTCCTTTAATGGATAGAGGATTTGACTACCCTAGATGAAAATGACTCAAAAAATGGGACTTCCACCAAGTCCTTTAGTAGAGAATTAAATGCCCTATTATGAATCAATGTTAGGAACATTTTTCTCTGGTTCAATCTAAATTTCCCTTTGATCAATTTAATTCCTTTACTGCCATTTATCTCCTCACATCACTCTAACCTAAACAATTCCTCTCATTTCCTAGTATTTATACCTTTCACATGCTTCTATGGAGTTATCCTATCCTTCTAGAGCAACTGAGCTAAGCATATTTAGCTCTTTTAATCTTCTTTATAAATTAATCCCTCAAGCCCTTTAATCATTTGTTGCCCTTTTTAAAAAAATTCCTATAGTTTGTTGGACTCTTTCTGGTGCAGTTGTGCTTAGATTACTGCTCCCAATTTGGAGTAGTTTCACTATTCAGTAAACCATTCCCATTCTTGGGATCTCACATCACCAATACAGTTAACTGGCAGAACTGAAAATCGCAGAGTGCTGTTTGGGGCAGAGCTCTACAATCAATTGTAATCATGCTGTTAGAATTGAGTCCTAAGCATTTTGTTGGACTTAAATAAGGAAATACAAAATAGGTATTGCCAAACCCAATGGAGTGTTCTGTTGTATATAGCTTCTTATACTGTGCTAATCACTGTAGTATCTGGGGAGCCCTGGATCCTCCACCTGCTTGGGGTAGGGGATGGGGACATGGGTCAGGGGTTGCTCTCGGGCCCCCTGAGCCCCTGCCCAGGACAAGTGGAAGGTCTGGGGCTCCCTACAGCAGCTGGGGATACCTGGTTCCAACTTCCATCCCGGTTGTGGGGGAACCCTCAGGAGGTAGGGGAGGAGCAGAGAGTGGTGCCATGGAGAGGGGCAGAACCTCCTGCCCCCCGCATTTCTACCAAGATTCCGGCGCTATTGCCCTAGACCACACAGGACCCTGAAAATGAGGACTGAGACTTTGACATTCTATGTGAAGCCATGTAGAAAGCAGAGGACAGGTCTGATGTGCTCACAGTACCCTGTGTGCTTGCTGGACTGACCACTGCCCGGTGATGTCAGTCATGTCCATCAGGATTGCATCGAAACATTGAAAGCAATGCAAATCTTTCAGAGGAAATACAACATCCAAAGACTTCATCCTCAGTGCACCAAGAGAACTTCCAAACACTCCTCAGTGAAACACTGGCCATAGGCACACCTGGAAATGACAACACAGGTGTCAAAGAAGACTGGGTGGCCCTAAATCAGACCATGAATGAGGTTTGCAGGAATCCATTGGCCTTGCTACTCGCTGCCATCAGGACTGGTTTGACAACAACATTGAGATTACAGCCCTTTTGGACCAGAAGAGAAAAGCTTTCTGCAACTGGAAAAACCAACCACTATCTAGTCAGAAGCAGAGCTCTTTCCATCAGCTCAAAACTGAAGTTCAAAGGAGGATCTGAGAAATCAAAAACAAATAGTGGGGGGACAAAGCAAAAGAAATTCGAACATTCGTTGACAGACATGATATGCAGAACTCTTTTTGTGAGACAAAGACCTTGTACGGACCAAGCTCATGTGGCCTCACACCTCTGAGTAAATGGTATTACCCCCCGTAAAGATAACGAATCCATCAAAGAGTGCTGGAAGGACCACTACCAAAAGCTTCTAAATCGAGAATCGACTGTAACTGATGACATCACCAATTCCATCCTCAGTACCCAATCTGGGAAACCCTTGCCAACTCACCAACATCTGAGGAGGTCTGAAAAGCAATTAAACAAATGAAGAATAATAAAACACCAAGCCCTGGTGGCAAACCAGCTGAAGTACTAAACGTGGGAGGGAGAAACACTGATTAACAAGCTTCATTTACTGCTCCTCAAAATCTAGTGCACCAAATAAATCACTGCTGACTTATGTAATGCTAACATTGTCACCATTTTCACAAAGAGAGACAGGGCTGACTGTGGCAACCATCGAGATGTTGCCCTCCCCTCCATCGTTGGGAAGATTCTTGCTAGAATCTTACTGTATCACCTGCTCCCTCTTGCAAAGGAAGTACTTCCAGAGTATTTCCCAATGCAGTTAGGCCATCATGAGGCACCACTGACATGATTTTTGCAGCCAGGCAGATCCAGGAAGAATGTGAAGAACACCATCAGAAACTGTATATGGCCTTCATCGAGCTGACCAAAGCCTTCGTCTCTGTCAACCATGAGTCTCTCTGAAAAATCATGTCAAGTTTGGCCGCCCAAGCAAATTTATCACTATTGTAAGACTCCTCCAAGACCAGATAGCTGCCTCCATCTTGTGCAATGGCTCTACCTTTGAACTCTTTGTCATCTGAGCTGCCGTGAAACAAGGCTGTATACCGGCACCCACCCGATTCTCCATTTTCTTAGCAGCTGTGAAAACATTAACCCAAGACCATCTACCACAAGGCATTGGCATCCAATATCAGACTGATGGCAACCTCTTCAACCTTTCTCATCTCCGTGCCTGAACTAAAGTAATATCAGCAACAATAACTGAACTCCAGTACGCAGATGATTGTGCTGTAGTTGCATATTCAAAGGAGGATCTTCAAACAGCTGCTTCTCTGAAGCTTAGAAAAGCCTAGGGCTAACTCTGAACATCAGCAAAACAAAAGTTCTCCCAGCCAGTCGCCAGTCAATCATCAGACCCAGCAAGAAAGATCTCCATCGAGAAAGAAGAACTGGAGAATGTAGAATACGTTGCCTATCTAGGCAGCCATCCCTCACAGAGGGATACATAGATGTTGAGATTCAGCACAAAATCTGCTGCACCAGCCTTACTTTTGGCAGAGTCTCTTGCCAGGTGTTCAACACTCACAACGTCAGAACACATATTAGACTTTTAGTTTATAAAGCGGCGGATATCCCAACTCTCCTCTACGGCTGTGAGGCTTGGGTGACCTATAGAAAACACCTAAAATATCTGGAATGCCAGCACCAGCACTTTCTACGGAAGATCCTCAACATAAAGTGGGAGGATCGTCGCACTAATGTCAGTGTCCTCGTAGAGGCCAACATCTTCAATGTTGAGGCTTTGACTATCCAGCACCAGCTGAGGTGGAGCAGGCACCATGTGTACATGCCTGATATACACTTATCAGAACAACTGCTGTATGCCCAACTCACCAAAGGAGAAAGGAAATGGGAAGGCCAAAAGAAACCACCTTAAACACACCCTCAAGATAAACATCAAAAAATGGAGCATCAACACCACACAGTGGGAGACAGCAGCCCAGGATAGGGATAACTGGGGAAGACTTGTCAGAGAGGGAACACCCACTTTTGAGGAGAATCGTCTTGTCTTGGATGCAGAAAACACCAGAAAACAAAGGAAAGGCAACTGTCACGCAGCAGTCGTGGGCCAACCTTGTCTTCCAACATCATCTGCAACATCTGCCAACAAGCCTGTGGCTCAAGGATCAGACTCCTCAGTCACCAAAGGACCCATGAAAAATAGAACCCATGAAAGAGATCATCCTCGCCACTGATTGTTGCCGATGATTGCTGAGGAGATGTGCTGCAACGTTCTGTACTAGCTGGAAGTTCCCAAGTGCTGAAGGCTTCACGCCTAGTTATTTCTCATTGCTGTTGTCCAGCTAAGGGGTGACAAATGCATGACTACATGAAGCCAAGTCATCGTCTGCTAGGATAGGCTCGAATCTCCTAGTCAAGTGGAAATGGTACAAGGCATTACTCCTGGATGCTGCTATGTGAGAGTTTAGCATTAGCAAGGAATCCAAGAGTACTCAGGCTATAGCTCGCATTCAATAGTTGTGGACGTGTACCTTCAATGAAACGAAGTTGTTCCACGGCTGGAAACTCCATCCTAATTCCAGGGAAATCACCACATAAAGCATGTTCATGAGAGACTTTTATATGGAAATCAGAGATTGCAGTGATCGTACTCACTAATGAAAGCAATGTGCATTGGGAAGAGGCCAACAGAGGATGCTTATGATACACCCAGAAGTGACATTGTGAGGAAGGAATCAAAGCTTGTGGGTAAGGTGCTGCATCTTGGTCCAGGTTCTCTGATGAGATTGTACTTTGCAGGGTGGGAGAGACAGATTGCTTTAGGCCACTTGGAAGCTCTCTGACCCTGAGGCTGACCAGGTACAAATTCTGGGCATGGCACAATGTAGGGCAGACGTACAAAGAGCTTCCTTTGGCCTTAGGGGGCCATTCCAGAAGCCAGAGATGGATGGAGAGCAGTTGTGGCTGCCCCCCCCCCTCAAGTGGTGACTGTAGTGGGGTGGCTGCCCCACTCTAATAGGCAATGATTAAAAGCAGCCAAGATAGCTGTGTCTGCTTCCCCAGGCAGCCTGTGGTCAGCTCAATCAGGGCCCAGCTGGCCCCTGGAAGAGTGCTGGGGGCCAGGAGCTGAAGGAGTCTCACTCTTGCCCTGGAGTGGGAAGGGCTAGCTGCCTAGGTGCAGGGTACCAGAGGTAGAGAAGTGCTAGGAAAAGGCAAGAGGAGCTGGGGAGCTCCAGCCTGGCAACTCCCCAGGCCGCAGGCCTTCTGCAAGGCCTAAAGAAGGCACTGGGGCTGCAGAGGTACAGACCAGGGTTAGGCAGAGGCAGCTGGTCCAAACTCCCTTGCCAGTGATGGGTGGTTTACAGACTGCAGTCTGCCCCACTGAGTGGGGGCTAGATGGTGACTGGCAGTAACCATTGAGGCAAGGTGGGGATAGAGGGTTGAGGGTTCCCCTGGGAGCAGAGACCCAGACTGTGGGTTACTACTAGGGGCAGACACTCCAAGGTAAAGGAGCACTGGGGTCCAGGAGGGACGCGGGGGCCTGAGGCAGGCAAGCCCCGGCAGAGGGAGAAGCTCCAGAGCTGGAGTTGAGCTAATTCCCAAGACGACCAGCAGGAGGGGCCGCATTGGTGAGTCATCCTTCGCTACAGTGACACAGAGATATTAAGATTATTCTACCCGGATGTGGGGAGGTAATTGGATACTCCAACAGCAGCACAGAGAAGCTGTTTTATAGGAAAGAATCCAAGTTCTAGTGTAATCACCCTGACAACACACAATTAAAATGAGATTCTCTAAAACCCACACACCCAAATTAAAATACATCATTTTATTTTCAAAAAAGATACTATTCTTTGAATTTAAAGACCAGTCTATTCGGTGCATAGTTACAGGATATCACACAAAGAGCTGCCAAGTTATACTTCTGCTCTCACTTTGTTCCACGTGCGTTCTTTTGGACTCTTTATTTGCATACCCTCAAACAAGCAGATGGACTCCTTTTTCTGCAGAAGCTGATGCACATATCTGGCACCTTTTAAAATTATCACATGCTGCTTATTGCATCATTAGCTCGAGGTAGAAAGAATAAAGCAACTTTTCTAGGGTCACCATACGTCCAGGTTTTCCCAGACATTGCCTCTTTTTGATCCTTTACCTTCTGTCTGGGTGGATTTTTCAAATAAGATGAAATGTCCAGAGTTTTTGCCGAGCAGGTGTTGCAGCTCAGAAGGAGCCCTGATTGGTCCGCTTCCTGACTGATCCTGCCCCTGCATCTGCAGCTGATAGGTCCCTTGCAGCTGCCGGATGCTGCCCACCCAGGCCTTGGCTCCCAGACTTGGGGAGGGGGAGAGCCCCACAGGGAGGTGTTGACTTATGGCTGTCGTTGCGACCTGGGTCTGCACCAGCCGCTCTGCCACTGTGATGGGGAGCAACACTGCCCCCCACTTTGAGAATGAGGCCATGTGTACCCCCTCTAGCACTTCAGAGACCCCTCCCAGTACACAAATACCCCTCTCAGTACACAAACACCCCTC
>ML677364.1:25098420-25121303 GCA_007922305.1 Dermatemys mawii
AAACGCCCCTCCCACAATCCCCATAAATACCCCTCCCAGTACACAAACACCCCTCCCACAACCCCCACAAATACCCCTCCCAATACACTCCCTCTCCATCACTCCCCTCCCTCAATTCTATCCTCCCTCCAGCTCCCCCCACCTCTGGCAGTGTTCTCTTTTTGGGAACCTGAAATATGGTAACCCTAAACACTGCAGCAATACTATTGGAGGACTTTTATTTAAATTAGGTCAGGGGTTACAATTTATCTTAAAATATTTCCTCCAGACTCAGTTTTGACACACTAGTCCTTAGCTTTTATTAAAAATGTTTGGACCAGAGCATGGGGAGAGGGAATCAGATTTGCCATTTTTTAATTTATAGGAGCACAAAAAAAGTGCTTGGCTTCAGGCACCTTTGATTCACTGTAATTAAGTAATTGCTTTTGGCGGTTTTCTTCTATTGTATAAAAATCGATGGTGTTTTCCACATAGGGATTGATGACTGGAGATGGGCTGAAGTGAAGTCATGGGGGCATGAATTCCTAATTGAGCTACCTATAGTTGTGGGAAAATGGGGAGGGAGGAAATAGGGAGAGAATTTGTTCCCATTTAGAAGACAGGCTACTGAATATGTGCAATAGCTAGGATTCAACAGCAACTCATAAGCATTTCATAGGGACCTAATAGGTATCTGCAACAAATTCAGTGACTCCTCAGGCTGATCAATCAGAGAGACATTGCACAGTGGTTGTAGCTGGAGTGGAATGCAAAGCATCTGGTGGGAGTTCTCCACACTGGGGTGGATTTCCGAGGAGGTGTACTCCATTGTCTCCAGCCATTTCATGTTTTCATAGTATAGTACTTTGACACATGAAAGAGTCCCACAGAGCAGGATTGAGCCCCAAATGTGTATTTACAAATATATCTTAACATAGGAATTATGTACCAGTTCATGAGATAGTCCACAATGGATTGAGCCACTGGAGTGCCCATTGTTTCAGCCTATGAAGAGCTTCTTGTTTTGCTCTTATTGTTAATGAAATAAAGGAAAAGAAACACAAAGGGCTGCGATCTTCCCCTATTTTGTGCAATCCAGTGCCAAGCTGGTTATTCTAATTTATTCCTGAAACTTTTCTGCATTGACCTAGGTGACTTTGTTGAACAGCCATTTGAACAGGCGGTCTGAATTAGAGTTGCTCAGGCAACCTTAATTTTGGCATTTCCCAACTTTTTACTTTCCAACCTTAGTAGTGTACTTTAAACAGTGTGTGTGTGTGTGTGTGTGTGTAATTTCCTGTTGTTTAAAAACAACAACCCTGAAATAATAAATTCCATCATGTGTGTGTAAATATACTGTATGGGTCATCAGCAGGGTTGGAACCTTGAGAACCACCAGAGACCTCTGCCACTTCAGCTAATGCAGTCACTGAGAGCATTAGTAGGTTGTCCTCCTCCTCTAGTGCTGGTCCACACAGAAGATGACACTCATCCTTAGTAAATACAGTATTTGTGAAACCTACTAGCAGATAGGAGTTGTGGGACAAAGAGATCTTGGATTCCATTCCTTGCTCTTCAAAGGAGTGTGCTCTAATGGGAACACATTCTTCTGCAATAACTTCTCCCCGACATGTGATCACTTCTGCCTCCCTGCCCTCCAGTCTGTTCCTGTGCCAGTCCTGTCTCTTGCCCACCTTGGCTCCTTGTCCTTGCTTACCCAATCCCAGTCTGCACTCCTCAGGATTCTTAGAGTCACCTTGCCCAGACAATCCCAGCTCCTCAGCCAATGTCTCTCTCCCTCAGCCTGACCTCCAGTTGCCCCCTCTCCTTTCCTCAACCACACTGCCCAACCCCAATCTCCTTATCCAATCTCAGTGTTCCCTCACTCTGGCTCCTTGTTGCAGTCTCCATGCCCAGCTCATCCCTTTTCCACCCCTACCCTGCACTCCAACTCTTCATCTGTTTCCCCTCCCTCTCACCATCTCCCCACCCCACCCCACCGGCTCTCAGTCCCAGTAAAAACAACCAGCTTAAAGATTCCAAAGTATATTAACAATCGAGAGGAAAGTTAATTTCAAACATATCAAAGATACATTGACAGTTCCTTTTCCTTCCTAGCACTTGTTCTGTCACATCTGTTACAGAATTTTCAGCATGAGAAATAAACCATCATGCAACCACTAAAATTTTAAGGAAGAAATGTTTATAGCCCTCTCATATCTCCACTATCCATTTTGATTCCTGACATAAGACGAGTGGCTGCAGAAGGTATATTTGCAAAACATGAATATTTTGAAAAATTGATGATCCCATGCCAGACCATGAATGCTGAGAAATACATTATATAGATTGTCTTGTGAATTATAAAGGCTCTCTATCTTTTAGTTCACTTTAGTCCAACTACAGGATGTTGTCAAATTTGCACAGGCCTACGAATCAAGAAGCAAAAATAGGTCAAAAGGCAATTTTGAGTTTTAGGGTGTTTTAAGAATAAAATAAAAAAACTACCATGAATGAAACTACTGCACCAACTAATCAAGAATTGTATTTTATATTCATTCACAAACTTCAGCTCTATTCTCACATCCTATTTTAAGGTTCTGCATCTCTTTGCACACGTAATTCCTCTTGCAGAGAAGAAGAATTTAGCATGTAGGAACAGGAAAAGTTGCTTTATCTTCTTTATTATCTGGAAAGTGTTTGGAGGGACAGTACTATGGTCAAAACGCCATAACAGGACTCATGAGATACATGCTTACATCTGAGCTCTGCCGCAGACTTCCTGCCTGGCCTTGTGCAAAGTCACCAGATTGCTCACCTCACAGGAGTGTTGCAAAGATAGATTCCCATAGCTCTTAGGAGCCTTAGTTGTGGACCAGAACCCCACTGGGCTAAGTGCTGTACAACAGAAAATAAAGACAGTCTCTGCCCCAAAGAGCTTACAATCCAAAGAGACTGGACCCCACAGGGTGAGGGAAAGGGTGTAATGCACAGGCAGAGCAAACAATGGCAGCAGGATTCTTAGTTCCATAATTGTAGGGCATGCGTGGGTAGGAAGGGGTTAGTTAAAAGGGGGATCAACTAAAGAGAAGGGAGAGGGGACATTGAAGGAAAGGGGGGAAAACAGAGAGCAGTTAAAACTATAGGAAGTTCCCCCAAAGAGTTCCCTGCTTTGACTGTTTCTGATCCCACTAGCTGGAGTCTCTGGCTGGCTCCTCTTTGCAGCTTTCTCTCAAGCCCACATGGCAGGGGGAAGGGAGGTATCACATATGTTCTCATGCCTCCTGAGTGAAGGAGAGTCCTGAGCAGCGAAGTGACCCCAGCTGGGCCTCATTTTAGCCCCTCCCCACCAGCACAGCAGTCCCTGCTTGGGCTGCTTCTTCCCCAACCAGCTGGAGAGTGAAGTGCTTAGAACCTTGGGTGAGGTGGCCCATCAGTACACACTACATTTAAGATGTTTAAAACAGCAAAAGAGGGAGGATTTCCAGAAGTTTCCACCCACATAAAGCTAAGTTCACTGGTTGCTTTTACCAGTGTCATTTGTAGCAGAGTTCCCTGGGACAGGAGCTCTTCATGAGGGACTGGTTGCAGTGGCCAAAAGCCACTGAAGCTCCCTTTAGAATGAAACCGCAAGGGTCATTGTTACACCCAAACTCAGCAGTGCTGGCTGAAAAAGGGGTCTGGACAGAGCATCTCTGAAATTTGCTAAAGTAGCAGCTGTTGTCTGAAAGGGCTCCCATCTACAGCATTTCTATGGGGTGCTGGGCAAATTAAAGCCACCCTCCACTCTCAGCAGAACCTCTCTGGGGAACAGAGGTAGAAATATTGCCTGCTGAGCTGAGGGAAGACTTTCCCATCCCCCGGTACCATGGGCTTGGCTGATGCAGAGGTATTTTTGTAGTTCCCTATGCCAGTTGCAGTGTATTGGCCTCTCCAGGAAGTCTCATGGGATGTTTCATGATTACAGAACACAGCTTGCAGACCCCTAAGTCATGTGGTTACTAAGGCCCCAATGCTGCAATTGATAGCACACA
Organism: Dermatemys mawii; assembly: GCA_007922305.1. Classification (NCBI taxonomy): domain Eukaryota; kingdom Metazoa; phylum Chordata; order Testudines; family Dermatemydidae; genus Dermatemys; species Dermatemys mawii. The sequence goes on from ML677364.1 coordinate 25,102,434, forward strand.
AGCAGACTTCTATGCCCATGTGGAGTACCACTGATTGAAGACCAAGAGTTGAGGGCAAAGCATCTTCTAGGAGTCTCTTTGCATATGACAAGACTGGGACTGTATGTAGACATGGTTAAGTTTAGAGTGTTGCCCTGGATTTGAAGGGTATGTATATCCCGGAATGTGATCAAGCTAATTGCAACCCTATTATGTGCATTCAGCCACTATGAATTAATGAAACAGAACACCACCTAGTTAAGGGTTAATTTGGAGACAGGCTTTTAGAGACAAGGTTAAATCTAGCTGGCAGTTTCTGCTCACCAGAATGGGAGGAAAGGACAGACAGATAAACAACTAAGTCTGAAAACCTTGGTGGTTGGAAAACCTTGAATCTAGATGCCTCTGATATTAAAAGTTTATTGAACATTAGAAAAGTGATGATACAATAGGGGTCATTATGACTTATGTGTTTTGTGGAAGTTAGTTATAAAAGATTAGCTAGTAGAGTGTACTTTGGAGTAGTCCTCTAAAGTCATCTTGAGAGACATTTTTCCTGACACTCTTTCTCCCAGGTGGGAGAGCAATTGGTCACTGCGAACCTGCTGTTAATTACTCAATACTGTTCCAAATGTTAGGTAAATATCTGGGATGTTCTATATCTATTGCTTATGTTTGTGTGTGCTTAAATCAAATAAACAGGAGCAACTTAACTATTTCAGTCCAGGTAACGTAAGGAATAAATCAGCGGGAACACAGCACTTCCATCTGATAAGATTCACACAAGTTCATTGATTCCTTACACTGCTTGGAGTGAAATAGTTAAGTTGCCCCTCTTGGGCGTTCTGAAAACACTGGATATGGCCTGTTAGTTGGAATGTTAGTGCACTACACAGTTGTTGGCATAAGAATATTGTATGTGAATACAAATGCCATGTTTTAAGTGGGGTTTATTTTAAAGTGTGTTTGAAACTGATTTTTTTTTTAAATTTGGCAATTTGGTATCATTGCACTCAGGGTGGAAGCCATTTGGTAAAAATCCCGGAAGCTCTGTTATATCACAGTAGACCACTGCACATTCAAAAATCTGTCTATCATTTGGATGTTGCTATAGCAATAGCCTAGTTCCAGCTGGAAGGAACTGGTTTACTTGTGCCTGCACACCCTGAGCTATGAGCTTGCTTTCTCCCATTATACAGCCGTAAACTGTCATTTATAAACTGAGGTGCAAAATAACACCTGAAAAGTGGAAAGCTGTTAAAAGGATACCAAAACACCCACTTTCATTTCAAAGCATCTCACTGGCTTATTTCCAGCTACAGAAAATGGTATCTCTTTTAATGGATTACTCCTAATTATTTCCAATGCTTTTGTGGCTGAACTAGAGTCTATATTAAGAAAAGCAATTTTACAGCATTTGAACCAATTAAGCACTTTTTTAGCATTGCTATAAATAAAGTTGCCACTTCATGGTACTTATCAGTTCTCTCCAAGCTTGTTGGAAGGAGTGTGCAGCCCCATGGAACCATAGTAATTACAAATGATCTCCAGATGGTACCATGACAGGCCAAATTCATGATATTTTTTAGAGCCAAATGCTTATCTTCTCAGTCACAAATGAGCAAGTCTTTCTAAGATGTCTGAGGTCTCCCACAGGGGGGTCCCTTTCCTCTTGCTCCATTTGCACTCTCGGTCAGAGGAAGGTTCTCTAGCACCCTTGGTCTAAAGTCAGATCAGTGTCAGTGACACAGAATGAGCGTGCTCCGGCTGTACAGTCTGTTTGTTTCTTTAGAACAAGATGGTCTACATACCCCAGCTGTCAAAACTATCCAGGCATCATGACAATGCACTGGTAGAGTGCCAAGTTTCCAGAGCCAACAGAAAGATAGTGATTGAAATGGTGTGCCCATCATCTATCTTCAGTAAAGTTTCTGCAGGACAAATTATGCTCAGTGTCACTTCTGCAACTGCAGCGTTTTTCAGCTTCTTTCAGAGACTCCATGGCAATCCCCACTGCCTTTAATGAAGTTGTTCAGGTGCAGAAATTATTTTGCTGATGCCCAGCAAGGAATATAATCCAGTATACTCTCTTCTAGCACTGCAGGGCTCACAGAGCCAACAAGCAGACTTTTTTTTGTTAGTAATTAAGGATATACGACAGAGTGGGAGAAGGGCAGATTTACTGAGTAAGATGATGCCATTTTTTGCTCATTCACTTTTCAGAGAAGAAACACTTCAAGGTTCCACAAAATACATTGACTGTGCTGCACTGCATATGTTTTTCAGCATACATTTTACAGCAAATAAAAACAGGAATAGTAGATACCACAGAGGAACAATTCAGCCCATTTTGCATTTTTTTTCCAAAGAAAGAATGCTTCTAACATTAGCAATTAAATCCCAATTTGTTTGACAAAGCTATACCTTGTTTATGTTAATAGGATGGAAAGGGCCAATGCTTATGTTTCACTGGAGATATTTTCCTTCAAGGCTGATGTAGCAGGTCAGCAGCACATCTGTTTATTTTGCAAGTGGAGTATCTTTACAGCAGAAAAAGGGAAGCTTTAATTTAATAGAAATGCTTCTACCATTTTCAGAACGAGGGAGGATACAGCAAAAATTCTAGGCATCCTAAAACAGCAAGTTCTAAGTATGCCCCCTTCTTTTCCTTCCTCAAAATTTTCCATTTTCCCACAGTGTCAATGCAGGGTATTTTGAGGGTTTTCCTGTTCTTCTCCTGTGACATTCTTTACCTCAAAGAAGCACCCTCGAACCCCCATATTCATCACTGTCATATAATTATGATATATTTTGTACAAAGTATGCCTTATGAGGTATCATTTTAAAAGTCTTGATTGGTTGAACATTAATATACTGTTGGATTGTATGTGCTACCCTTGTATCGGCAGTTATGAAGTTTTGCTGTATGTGCATTACCGAAATATGTTGAGAAGTTGGGAACACCCATAATCAGCCTTTCAGGTACAACAATGGAGTAGCCAGATGTGCTGATATCCCATTAAGGGCAATCCATTCTTCCAGTGGCCATCCCAGAAGACTTCTCAGAGAGAATACGTAGACAATGGAGACTGCTTGACCAATGGGGACTGCCTGATCCCACATCAAAAGATCTTTCCAGAAAGCTGGAACAAACTATAAAGAGCGGAAGTGACATCATCACCCACCCTCATGCACACCCTCCCACCGCACCACCACAACTCAGCACCTGGGAAAGAGTCCCAGACTGTGTATTGAAGATCTGTGACCTATTTGTATCACCTGTCAAGGTGAAAGGCTACTTTATTCAAATCCTCTTTAGTTGTAGAACTCAGATTACAAATTTATTTTTATTTCTTAAATAACTAATCTTGATTCTGCGCCTGCTACTTTTAATCACTTCAAATCTGTCTTTCTGTAGTTAATAAATCTGTTTTATATTTTACCTAAAACAGTGTGTTTTGGTTGAAGTGTCTGGGAAATCTCAGCTCAGTTTACAAAGGCATGTGTGTGTCCTCTCCAAATTGAGGGAGGTGCAGACTGGGTAATGAACTTATACTGGCCAAGCTTTTGACAAATGCAAGATGGTACAATTCTGAAGTGCAGGTCTTGGGAGCTGGGAGGAATTGGCTGTAGCTTCTCCATTGTTGGTTCATGACTGGCTGCAAAAGCATTCATATATCTCAGTTGGGTGTGTCCCTGCCTGTGGATGTCTGTGGGTAAGTATAGTACCTGTCAGGGATTTGTGGCTTTAGCCAGTATCACAGTATAATAGGGATACCCCAGGTTGGTGGAACAGAGGGCTCAGTGGTCTCACAGTCCAGGTTGCAACCTGGGCACCCTGTCCCACCTCCCATTAAGATAGTTGCTAGTGCTTTCATGCAGATGGTGCTAACAAGAAGCAGCAGTAATTTGTTCCTGTTTTGCTGTATAGCGAAAAAAACTATACACCATAAAGAGAGTGGGTTGCTAAAAGTACAGATGCAGACCTAATCATGAAAATGCTTAGCATGCGATTAACTTCATGCTAGTAGTCTTACTGAGGAAAGTGGGGACACGTGAATAAAGCTAGTCAGATCCTTGAGTGTTTGCAGGATTAGGAACTTAGAGCATTTTCTGTGCTTACCTCTTTTTAATGTTGTACCCCAAACTAAGCAGAAGATGTTATTGCTCACTGGTGACTGTTTCTGCCAACATGAATGTTTCAAACTTCAGCCAGGCCTGTAGCTTTGTTCAAAAAGTGTGTTTACGATTTTCTAACAATAAGAAGAGTTTATTTCTTCCATTTCCCCAAAACTCAGCACTGGCTAGAGGGCTTTGGCTTAAACTTTAACAAAAATCTTTAGGCAGAGACCATGCACAGAAAAATCTCATCCTGAAAGGTGAACATTTCTGGAAGTCATGAGCCTGTCAACACAGAGCTTAAAATGGAAGTAGTTTTGCAGCTTTCCACCCTCTCTACATCATTTGCATTTGTAGGCTCTGATCCTGTAAGCTGCTGTGCCTGAGAGGACCTCTCTGCCTGTGTGGAGGCCCAGTCAAGTCAATGGGAGCAGTTTGCAAGGCAGAAGCTTTAGACTCCAAGCTCTGGGGTAGCAACTGTCTCTGTATAACAGCTGCACAATGGGGTCCCAGTCCTGTTTGGGGTTCTTAGTAGCATGGCAACAATGTAACTATGAAATAGAGGCCAAGCTGGTGTGTCCGGTATTTACTTTAATTGACAAACAGAACATGTATTGTATTCTATTCTAGGGATCGTTTGCATCACTAAGCTCTACATCATCTATCTTCGCTTCCTTGCCTCATGTAATTAACTCGGAGTATAATCATTAGGAAAAAGTTTATTGAAGCTAATGCGATGCATGCTAGATTTAAATGCTTAATTATTTGCTTCTAAGTCAAGTCCTTTACCTGCTTCCTTTGCGGTATGTCTTTTTAGATTGCTAGAGCTTCTGGGCACAGAACTCCTATTCCTAGCTACCTGCAAAATGTCACACATGAATAGTGTTATTAACCGTTCTATTCAGGTTCTTGTACTACACCAGTCACCCTGCTATTTGATATGGAAATAGGTCAATAAGCTGTTTGAGGCCCGAGGATCTCTTCATTTCCCTGTTCTTCAACAGGCAGACCATTCATCAGGTTTTAAGCCAGACAGTGTTCCTTTTCTGAGATTTGTCCCCAGCTGGTACCAAGAGAAAACTGGATGTAGTTTTGTCTGATGTCGGATGGGGGATAGTATTTTGAAAATCATGATGCCCCATCCCTGCTGGCATGACCTCGCACAAGCCGTATGATCTTGCATGAATCATGAGTGCAAGATCACGCCAGTGGGGGTGGGCCCATGCTGTTCCTGGAAATACTGCAAAGTCTAATATTCTCGGGTTGTGTGAATGGTCACCTATTCAACCTCCCTCATGGTTCCATGATGTACTCACCATCCATCTAGCTGAGGAGCACTGGTCTCACTGTGAAGTCCATTAGAAACCCTCCTAAATTGGCTTCAATGGTCACAATTCTTAAGGAAGTCTTCCACAGGTCTTACTTATTTTAACCTTCTCACCCAAGCAGTGTCCATGGGTACCACTCTCATAGCAGATCATCCATAGTGGCCTTACTGCTAGGAGAGGGGCACATTCCTCTGCAACTTGCCCAGTCCCTGCCAACTCAGGTAGCGAGGCTGGTCCTGAGGATCCAACTCTACTCTTTCATGCTATAGCACAGAGCACTAACAAGAGCCTCGGGGATCACTTCCAAACATGATTTTTAATCAGCGTAGGTTGCACTTTCTAACATGAAAGGAACCATAATTCCTGCTCCAAGCAATTTACAAACTAAGGGCTAGATCGTGGCTGCAAGCCACCTCTGCCAGCGAGAGGACAGGGCAGAGGTGGTAGCTCCTGAAGACATACTGACTGCGACTGGCAGAATGTTTGTGGGAGAACAAAAAGTAGCAGCAGCAGTTGGAAGATAGTTGTCCTTGCAGGTCCAACTGTAGCTTGAAAAGTTACAGCTGAACTAACCTGATATTCACATGATGGTGAAACAGGCCTACTTGCAGAATTTCAGAAACTTTCTTGTGGTTTTGTTTTCAAGGCAACATAGAACAGACCATTAGGCTGGTCAAACAACCAAAATCTTGCAAGGTAAAGGTTGTGCCATGCACCATCAGACCACAACAAAAGTGGATTTACTACATTTAGTCAAGGCAGGAGTTTTGCTACCTCTTGTGCCCCATGCTGGTATTGAGCTAGTGCTGGAGAGAGATGGCACCATGAGGAGGTGTGAAGATTCCCAAATAAATATGATTTAGAGTTTGGAAAAGTTATAATTTCTGATATATTTTCACAATTTTCTCAGGTCCCCTTCCCCATCCAACCCCAAACACTGTTATAATTTTCTGTCCGGATCTACCAAATCCAGAATCAGATGCAGAATATTGACTTCATCACACTGAACATTGTTTCCTTGGCTGGGAGTTTGGCAAAAAAAAAAAGTTTGGCAAAACTGATTTATGAGAGTTTGCTTGCAAATGTAAGTAGAGGAAAAACAGAGGACGACATTATAGAAATGCACCAGGGATGGCACCAATATATCACCATTTTCCTTTTGGGTTAAACACTGTCACTAGCCTTGTTCCAGCAGGCTATGCACAATATTTCAAATGAATTGGCAAAAATACAGTGGTACCCACATGAGATTCAAATAACTGGAGATGGGGAAGAAGTTGTGAGTGAACATCTGAAGATGCATCCTTTGCGATCATGGATGCTCACTTATAATGGCTAAAGATCAGTGCAGCAATCTGTCCATCTAAAGAATACACTATTCAGAAGCTGTTTGGCCATTGTGGCCTGCTAGAATAGCTAATAATCAACTGTGGACCTCAATTTGAGTATTAGGAGTTTTAAACTTTCATTGAGTGCTTTTTTGAGTCAGCACTTTACCAAACTTGCGGCAGAAAGATTTGTTCCAATAAGAGAAGCTCCTCATTTTTGCACCCAGCTATTTCCTTATCAGTCATTTTCTGCAGGATTTAATCTCTTTTTTTTTTAAGTTACATTTCTTTATTTGTGAAGAAAGTCTTCCAGGTAGGAACGGTTACTGTGTTATCTACCAGACTCAGCAGAAAGACACATTGCTGAGAAAGACAAAGCTAGAAATGAGGCAGTAGGGAAAATGTGCCATTGACAAGGGAAGATATTCAAGAAGGTGATGAGCAAGTCCAGATTTGCAAAATTACTAGTAGAGGAAAAAGGAATTATTAACTAGGGCAGTAACGAAGGGAGCTAGAGTGGGGAGCCAATACCTGAAAACAGGGTCAGGAAAGGCATCAGGAGGAGATTAGCTATAAAGATAGGATGGGAGCAGGAAGCTCTTAAAATTAATGCTGAAGAGATATCAGAAACTGGGACATTAAAGGAAGAAAAAAAATCATCTCTACCCAGGCAAAAGCAAATAGTGAGCTTGTTTAATCCATCCAAGGATGACTTTAAAATCCCATTCCAATGAGAGGGATGGGCTCTGACTTCAGTGATAAAGCACAAGCTGTATTAGAGTACCAGAGAGCAAAAGCCTGGAAAAATCATAAGGGCTCCAAGGACAATTTCCTAGTCATTATCCCATTCTCATAATACTTACTCATGCAGCACTAAGAGCGGAGGTGAATTAGTTAAACCCAGTCTAAAAATCTCATTACGGGTGGAGAGACATAACAGCATTCTGCTCATCTGTGTTCTTTTCTCAGCCTGCTCAGAATTACATTCCCTTTGAGGACATCAGAAAACCTGCAATTAGCTGCTAACATATAAAGGAAGTGGGGAATGTTAGGTCAGACAAAAAAACCCTAATGAGCAGGTCCTGCTCCACCACTGCCCTCTTTCATAAAAGCTGGAGATGGTAATACTATATGTGACCAATATGAAACCACGTGCAGTATCTTTGGGGATCATATTGTATTACATTTATGACTATTCTGTGTCTCACAGTAGGTTAGGGATTGTATTCAGCTTGATGGCAGACAATTAGCACAGCTCATCCAGGTAGCATAAACAGTGGGAGGTAATTAGTGTAGACCCTGGGTTTGTAAACAGCTCCAGAGAAGTACCATCCCATGGGGTGATTTGCACATACTGCTTCAAACAGGTACTAAAGGCCAAGGAGACAGACAAAGGCTGTTGGTATAAAAGGGTCCGCTTGAACCGAGTGAGGGTCTTCCATTTGAATTCAACAAATGGCCCTGACCTTTATTTCTAAGGGAGGACGTAACTGTACTGAGGGGTCGGAAGGACTTGAACCCATGAGGGTCACCAGAGGACCGATGGGCAGCTTCTGGTACATGTAGTATGCATTAAGATCTTTTTATCATGTCATGGGTTTGCTCTGCATGCCTTTGTCATTAAATAAATGTATTCTGCTTTGGAAGAGCTGTTTGGGTCACTATCATTGTCCTTGGATGGAAACTAAGGAGCAAGGACGGGATGTTTGTCAGACTGGCTTGGGATAGTCACAGTAAAGTGCAAGGGGACTCCAACCTAAAACCCCAGTCAGAAGGGAGCAGGATATGGGTCCGTGCCCAGAGAGAGGAAAACAGTCCTGAGGGGCATTCCTGGAGCAGACCATTGAAGGTGGTGGGTGGATTACAGGGGCAGTTACCTGAAACTGGCACTATGTATATATAGTTCTGAAAATAAGTATAATATGACTAATTTAGAGCCAAAACTAAAGACGTTAAACTTGTGTGGTCATTATCTGGTGAACAGTTAAAAAGACATGTTATATTTATAGAGTGCCTTCTTCAGTTGCTCTTCCAATAGTACATTAACAAGGAGGATTTTTCAGGAACTAATGAAATCTCCCTGAAGTATGTATGACCAGTACAAAAATGTAACCTTCGAATGAGAAACATATGCATTGTGGATTGCCTTTCCAGACCCTGGGACACTTTGATGGGTGTGCAGCCCACACCACCCCTGATAGGGTTAACATATGCTTGAGAGGCCAATTAGGTTACCTGGGATCACTTGAGAAAGGGAGGGCTGGGGGTTAATTGAGAGAAGCCAGCTGGGGAGGGGCTGGGTCTGCATTATAAAACCAGGAAGCTGAACACAGAAGGAGCTCCAGAGGAAGGAGTCTGCAGTTGTTTCCTGGGGGGAAGCCTGGGGGAGAGCAGGCCCTAGGATCAGATTCTGGCAAGAGGTGTGGAGGGATGAAGTAGCTAAGGGGACTAGAGCAGGCTTCTGTGATGAATCAGAAAAGAGAAGATAGGAAGGCTTGATTAAAAAGAACGCAGGGAATCAGCAACCAGGATGGAGACACTGAGGACCTGGACTGCAGGTAATGAAGTTTCTGGGCTGGAACCAGGTGGACCTGGATTCCCTATACCAGCCACTGGCGCAGAGCCAGAGAAGGGACTGAATGATGTCTGGCAATAGCATTTGAACACTGGTCCTGTTGTCCTTTACAAGCCCTGAAGCGGTGGACAAAATGGTGACCTGGCCAGAGGGTTGAGTTACCAGAAGAAAAGCTCTTGCAAAGGGAGCAATGAGCAGCAAGGGGGAGCCTGATGCAGCATGAGCATTCTCTGACAGATGTAATGGGGCATGCTAGTGGTGAGCGCGGACCCCATTATACAAACATTTGGTCCGACAACACTAATTTTTCTTGCAACTTTGCCGAGAAGGTCCCTGCTAAGTTAATCAACTACAATAGGGTATTGTTAAGTAATTACTTTCCTAAAAAGTACCAAACTCCATGTTACGCCTTGTGAAAGCAGCTAAGTGAGTGCTGCTTTTATGTAGAAAGTACAGCAATTAGTGCAATTTGCAGCTAACCTCACTTTCAGTTAGACACAATTTCTTTCTAGGGGAAAGTCAGTTATGCTCCTGCAAGTGAATCTGCAATAACAGTGCTCAGGCCTAGATTTTCCACAGTGATACATGTTTAATTGTGGTGCAAAGCTACCTGCACTTTCCACACAGTTACAGTGCTAATAGCGTAGGGACTCAAAAGTTAACGGTAACTGAGGTTCAGAAATACAATAGTGGGTTGCTGGAGAGAGGTCAATTGACATCAGCTGAGAATCTGGTCCAGTAACTTTTTAATATATTTTTAAGACTGGAAACTACTGATCTATCACATTCAGCTTTCCCCTCTAATGATTTTGTCCCCTGCAGAAACAGTAATGTAGACTAGCAGGAGGTCTTCCTATTCTGGACAACAGGAGGGTAGACAGAATCAACCCCCTGGACCAGGGTTTTGAAGGCCTTCCGTAGTCTCTTTTTCCACTCTGCAAAGGAAGTGACTGTCTCCTCCCACATATTCTTCCTTTATTTAGAGTCCCTCAGTTACGCCTCACTTCAGCCGGTAAACATATGGGTTTTCCCCACACTCTCAAACTCATAGGCAGGTGACTCACCAGGCATTGCACCCCCTGCTGGCTGGGCAGAGCATAGTGACACTCCTTCCTCTTTGGTGCCCTCTACCAACAGATGCTCTGCCCTGTCAGTGGCCTGCCTCTCCTGAGGCTTAGTCCTCAAGAAAGGTCCTTTAGTCTTTCCCTTCTGAGGAAACCTGAATCCAACATGCCACTCAGATGGCTGGAGGTTTGGCCCAACATCAGGCTTCTGGGCCAGCCAACTCTTGAACTCTTGACTCCAGTATCTTCACACCCACACTGTCTGTGGGCTGATAGGGGAACCCAGGCACCATCTCTAGTCTGGGTTCTGACCCAGGGACCCTTTATGCCGCAGACATGGTCTGTTTATTTATCTCCTCTGCTGTATCTCTGGGCTAGTTCCTGCTACGTCCTGTAACTAGGCCTTTCTCATTCTTTTGGCCCAGCTGACTCTTCTGTAGGACCTCAAACAAAGGCTTAAGATTAGCAGCCGTGTTAGTCTGTATCCATAAATAAAACGAGGAAACAAAGGGTAATCAAACTAATTGAGGAACCAAAACAAACAAGGTTCTGTACCACACCTACCCATCTCAAGGAAGCTCTGACCCTCAGGAGTCTCTAGTTAAGATCTAGACTGAGCTGACCATTCCTTCAAGGCAGTCTTTAAATAGGCACTGGCTCTAGCCAGTCCCTCATTCACAGGGCTAGCTCAACAGGTCTACTTCCTCTCTCAGTCAGCCACCACTGGCCTGGCCTTTTCTTCTTTTATCTCCTCCTTCCAGGCTTGACACCTAATCCAGGTATACTGAGATCAGGCTGATTGTATCACAGGTTCTCCTTAACTCCTTCAGGCCTGGTGTGGGGTTGGTACCCCCCATCACACCAAAGGGTAGTTCCATCTAGGCCCAAGGTTTCTGCTCCTTGATGGCAGTCTCTCATTCAGTACTGCTCCCCTGAGCCAACAGTCTTATCTGCAAGGAAATGGAGCCACCATCCCTCAGCAAGGGACTTTTTTCCCTCTAAGTTCAGGTTCCAGTTCTTCCAACACTGAACTTCCCTCATGCTGAGGGGCCAAGATACTAGGTGAAGCTGGAAGGGTTTTTGAAAAAAATCAGCATTACCATAGAATAAGCAGGTCTGCCAAAAACCAGTATCCTCAGAGCCTTGCCAGCGTAGGTCAGTTTTCATTGTCAGTTGGAACTGCCAATTGTACTCAAAGCTTCTAATTCTCCCTGGTGGTGGATCAATCATGAAGCTTGAGTCAGACATTCCTCTGAAACCTTCATATATACACATCCAGACTCCTCTTACAGGAAGTCCATGTGTTTCCCATTCCCAGGTTGAGTCTCTGATGCCAACAACGTGAAAAAAAGGTTTCCCCCCCATAGAAGCTTAACCTTTGCCTTGTCACAATTATTCAAAGGAAAGGTAATCACCCATTTTCGGCACCACATAGCTGATAGAGCCAAGGGCCCCTCCCACAAAAAATGCTGTTTGTCATGAAGGCTTTGACAGAAGAGCTGGGTGAAGGCCTTCCTATGGCTTAACAATAGGCAAACTCCTGTTAGATTGACTTCCTTACTGCCCTCTTTTGAGGGGGAGAGGAGGGAAACAGATCTACAAGTTCTTCCTGCCAGGGATGTGCCATCTCTAAATCAGATCTTGGGACGGAAGTGTGACAGGATGGAGCCTGAAGTCTTTCCGCTCCTGTAAAAAATCATTTTTTTTTATTTGTATAATATGCTTGTCCTCAAGTAGTAAGTTTCTCAACAATCACTCTTAAAGAACCCATGCTACAAGTTCAGGCTGACCCAAAAAACTCTTTCCAGATAAGAAAACCAAGACCCTGCCCACTCAACTCCATATGTTCCCAGAGGATGTTCCAGAGTCCAGACTTCTCCAAGAAGAATGTGATGCCATCTTTAAGGTGTATCAGCTTAATATCCCTGTTGATCTCAACTGCATACTTAAACATTGTACTTCTTCATGTTTTAAGTTAGACAGGGCCCAAGCCAAGAGGGGCTTTACCGATCAAAACAAATATTTGGCCCTGGCTTCCCATTCAGCCTATAGAGCACAGATGTAATGTTCCTGTGAGAAGTGTCATTAAGTCGGCATGTAGCCACATACGGCACCAGGAATGCCAGAGTTGACCTCACCTTTACAACTAACATGACTGGAAACAGATTTTCTTGACCTTTGTCTTTCTGGTTCATGCCTAAGTATAAGACCATTAACCATGTTGGTCTGTTTTTCTTCTGTTGGGAGAATTGAGGGGATACTGTGCCAACTTATTGTACTTGAAATCTGGCTCATAGTTGCTAGGTGTTCAGTGATATTTTTTTTTTAAATGAATGTTGATTAAGCTATTCAAAAAGTTAATATAGGAGATGCCAGCCATTCAAAATCCTGTTATATGGAAATGCCATTCAGTTTGACCATGTGTCAGAAAATCAGATTATACCCAGACAAGTTCCTTCCTTAAAATTAAAAGGTTGCAATTGCTAAACACAGTTACCAGTGAGGGAACATTAACATCCACACTAAACTCACTTTGCATGCCCTGGCACTCCATCCATCCATCCATCAACACTCAGACATAGTATTCTCAGCTCTACAAACTCCCTTCCAGTTCCAGCCTCCCACACCACACATTCCCATTCCTTACAAGTCTCACAGCCTTCACTCCAACCTCAGGCAGATTGCTGTAAGCCCTACAGGCATGTGGTGTTGTACTCGGAAAAAGTAGGAGGGAGGAATTCAAGTCACTCATGTCAATAAGAATGTGAGGAACTGAACATATGCACTGAAGGTTAAAGCTTACACTTCGATCACCTGATACTGCTGCAGCTCATGCCATGCAGGCTAAGAGTTGTTCTAACTTACAAAGGGATACAACAGCACCATGGAGCCAAAGATACCCAGGAAGACTGGTCAATACATATGTCATCCTAGCAGAGGTGATTCTGGGGGTTGGGCATGCAGGGTCATGTGCCACCCCAGATTTGCTGCTTGGCTTGTACTGAGCATGTCCTCACTTTGCTCCCGCCCCTCTCTATTGGCAGGCATAAGTCATCTGTTTTCTAGCCAGGCCACCTTTTCTTCAACTGCATTTTCTTTTCCCTGCTTGGGAAACAGAATTGAGGAGAGGCAAGGGGGACTCAGCCTTTAAGCCATGAAAAGATCACCCTTATTATTCAGGTGATCCTCTCTGGTCTAGTTAAGCCATTTTTAGAGCCACATTTTGCTAGTATTATGGCCTAGAGTCCTGGCAGGAAATAAAAACGTCATAAAAATACCCCAAGGTGAGATCTTCCATGTGTGTAAATCAGTGCAGCTCCTCTTAGAAGTGGGCTAATCAGTGTTTTGGTTTGCTGGCAGTTCTGGGAAAATCCCTACACACATTTCATATCAACCCAAAATCAAAATACTGAATTTCTGGCAAATCCAACAAACCAGAAATATTTGTTTTAGGTCACACAAAGTGTTTGTTTTCTTCAACCCAAAATGAATCCCCTCATTTTGCTTTTAGGAGCCAGTCACAAGACTGGAGTGGTGCTGCAGGAACTTGAAGCCAGGTCTCCCATATTCCACATGAATGCCCCAACCACAAGGCTAGTGGCTGATTTCTCTGTGGCCTGCTGGAGCTGTTCAATGTTATATTAAATATTCAGGGGATGAGAGTGAGTGACTCTGTAGCATGGCGGTCAGGCACCCACCTATGAGTGGGGGATACTGAGGTTCCGGTCCCTGTTCTAGGGATGAGCTTTGAAGGTGGGTCTCCCACATCCAATCTGAGTTTTAACCACTAGTCTATTAGTATAAGAATAGCAGTACCACCAGAAATATTTCTGAATGACACCTAAGTTGCCTCATGACTGTAGAACCTCTCCCCACCCCTCCACTTTCTTCCCCAAAAGCTGGATATGTTGAAATGATCCATTTTGACCTTCCTGTCCCCCACCCCCACCCCCACCCCCACCCTTCAATTGGAACAATTTGCTGAAACGGCCACATTCTGAGTGTTTTGGTTATTCCGTATTGGCACTTGGCTGAAAAACTGCACCCATTTGCAGTTCCATTGACTTCAGTGCATCTGTACTGACTTACTCTAGCTGAGGAGCTGACCCTAGATTTCCATTCTAACAAAGGCTGCTGCCACTATGATAAAATGAAGAGCACATCATGGCTATAAAGAAAACTATATGGCAGAGAATATTCAGCTCAGTACCACAATACAGGACTCGATAAACTGCTTGAGTCCAACAAGGGAAGAGGACACAAAACACTGCAACTTTAGAACAGACTTTGAGCCAAATACAATCACTTGCTCTAAATACACACTAAAGTCTGTGATCCAGATTCAAATTCTTCATTCAGTTACTGTGGTCTCAATGGAATAACTTAAACTTTTATTTCAATGAGACTTACACTGGCAAAATCATCATGTAAGGAATGTTACTACTTGTGTTATGAATGTGCAGTAACTGCTTTACAGAGGCACATTCCCCAACCATTTACATTTAATCAACAATACTGTAGGTAAAGCACCAGATCACCTTAAGTGCATACAAAATCCTAGCATATCAAATTCTCATCTTTTTAAAGATAGAGAGCGTCAAAAAGTCTACTAGAGATTTTAACTCCCCTAGTTCTAAAACATGATTGAAATTAGTTGAACAAAGTTTTTTTGGAAGGAAAATTGCTCCTGAGCTGTGGCCATGAATGACAAGTTTCAATGGTGGGTGCAATAAAATAGCTGAGTTATAAATCCTTAAAGTGGTGTTTAGAATAAGCATAGTAACTCAGATTTAACAGTGGCCATAAACAGGATTTTGTACTACATAATGGGTTCCACTGTTTCATGTCTCTTAGTAAATCTTGGTTTAGTCTTGAGTAAATGGCCAGGCTCATAGTCACTTGCTTATTTAGCACTAGATTTACAATTTGTTAAATTGTTTGCATAAAACTCTATGCTCAGTATGGTTGGTTAGTTTTGCAAGCAGTATAAATCTTGGGTGGAGTTTCTGCAGCAGGCTAGGAATTTATCCTAAATACTAATAACTATGTTGCACTAATATTTGATGTCTTAAATTAGTTTTGTTTATCTAGATGGCTATAAAATGCACCTTTTCAAAGCTCTAGGCATTTGTAGCTGTATGGAGAGAAATAGTCAATATAGTAATTGTAAAGAGTGATTTCTCTAAGTTACACTTCGGCTGGTAGTATTGACCAAAGTGGTGGTGGTGGGGATGGAAGCATGAAGAGGAGGGAGAGAAACATAGTGGATGTGCTCTTGCTTTGGAGTTAAGCTATGAATGTGAAACATGAATAATTAAGGGAAAAATCTAGTCTAATAGTAAGTACAGAAGCTGACTGGGATTGGGAATCAGGATGCCCAGGTTTTATGCCCAGCTCTACCATGGAGTTTGACACTTTGGCCCAGTCACTTAAGATCTGCAGTATTGCCAAACCTGAGTGTTCAAAACTCCTTAGTCAGGCCCAGCCAAAACTGTGTGTGTGCTTTTTTAGTTGTCACAGGGCCTGGCTTCTCCCCAGCTTCCAATTGTTACTGCCAGACCCAATCTCTTCAAAGGTTTATTCTCTTAATATAAGCAAGTAAATCAACAGAACAGTCTTCTAACTCACTCCTTTCTGTCTTCAGGGCCACCTATCCCAGAAGTCCCTGATTCTTGGCAGCTTCCTAGTTCTAGTCAGCTCTGCTTCCTTCCTGGAGCCTCCAGGGAGACACCACAGGAGTAAGCTCTATTCCACCATGGTTTCCCTCCTGCTGGCACAGCCTGTCCCATTCACCCCCTTCCACTTTCTACCCTTTGGCTCAGGTGTGAACCATCCTCTTTAATTGGCTGGATTGGGCTCATCTACTCTGACACAGGGGTACTGGGGCCTGTTCTACTCACAGAGACCAGCTACCCTGTAACATCTCTTATTTGTCTTTGTCTTTTGAACCTTCAGGGTTCATTTGGGTCATTTTCAAGCTCTTTTTTTCAACTATCCTGAGACCTAGAAACTTATACCTTGTCAGTAGACTAAGATTACAGGGTTGTCCCACTTTGTCTGACAATCCTAGAATGTTTGAGGCAGTGTGAAGTGATGAAACGTTGGCAAGTGTGGCTGAGAGCTCTTCTTGTTCAGAACATCACCAGGTTGAATCCTAACTGGGATTCATGGTCTGTTACCATCCAATTTTTAAGTTCATACCCATTTTCCTTTTATGAATTTCCCTTTATGCATTACAGCCACGTGTCAACATGGACTTTTTGAACAAACAGTTGAGGTTTTCATGCAGTCACTGATTCCAGGATCTGGGGCTTTAAGAAAAAACACCTGCCAAATATCTTGATTTTCAGTAAAGTTGACAATAGTGTCTCTGTGTGCCTAAGATTTCCTATTTGTAATATGAAGATAATACTTCACTTACTGCATTTGCCTCCCCTTGGTTTTCAAAGGTTTATTTCATATTTTCAGCACTTAGAGTTAATCAAATGAAAGATGATATGTCAGGGTGGTGTACAAAATGTTGTAGTTTTTAGTTTGATGTCTCCTTAAAGACATCAAAACTAGAATGTTGGCCATACAGCTGATCACTATCCTAGCTCTGGAGCCCTTCATATGTGTTACAGGACTGCTCTCTAAATGAGATCTCTCTACATGTAAATAGTTACTGGATAAGGTGCCAGTAAATTGCTACGCTAAATAATTTTGACTGCTCCAGTTTTTTTATAGGATCATTAAAATCTTGTATTTGTGCGCTGCAAATGGCTTCCTCTCTGCAGCTGCTTACAATCCGGGTTCTGATTCTTTGCTCACTTACAGTGGCATGTATCAGGAATAACTACATAGAACTCAATTGAGTTGTAGTGGTATGAAAGGAGTATCAGACCCAATGCTGTGCGTAGCTGGACAAGGAAATTATGCCAAGCCGTTCAGAATTGTCAAGACCGACTTGCATTGGAAACACTTTTACATAACACTAGTTTTCTGGAATCATATTTAGCATTCAGTATATTTGACATACCATCAAATTTAATTGAATGCAGTGCAACCATTCATCCTTGGTCTTCACAAAAACTTAACTACTTGAACACCATCAACTAGTTTTTGGACCCATAGGCCCTGATTCTCACCTAGCTTATAGCAATTTGCTGATGTAACACCACTGAAGTCAGTGACTTATCTTACATTGATGTAAGAGATCAGAATCAGGTCCAATGTACCATGAAATTCTATGGTGGCTTTGTAATGAACAATATTTTTTTGAAGTTGTGTGGGGGGAAATGGAAGAATGGTTTTCTAGTGTGCTCTTCTGCAACAGCAAAGGAACTATGGAAATGGTGGAAAATAATGTTTTGATCTCCCTTGATTCCCTCCTAAAGTGCTTTCGTGTGCTACAGGAGCTCACCCTTGACCCAACCCATAGTAGTGATTTGAATTCTTGAATCAGTTTCTATTACTCCTCCAAATCTGAGTTTCTTAATCCTTTCCTTTATTGAAAGGGGAAATCTGCCCTCACCAAAACAGATTTGTGTAATATGAAAGAGCTGAAGAGAAACAGTGGAATCCTTTACTTTTTAGTTGGAAGTAAATCCTGAAATCTAGAAACTGCCTCAGAGCTGGGGAAAAGGAGATGTGACTAGGGCTGAGTCCAATTTCCCTTACATTGGTGGAGATCAGGAGTAATTCTACTGAAGTACATGGTGCAGCGGTGTAAGAGGAACATCGCTGAGATCAGAATCGGGCTGCACTCCATGTATTTTCAATTGACAGTCTCTACCGCAATAGACTTGTGGAGAAAACTGACATTTTATTGTTGTTGCAGACATATTACTCTTCTTACAGTACTTAGAGTCAGCTAGTAAACATTGTACAAGGCAGCTGGAACCCATGAGAAGCAAGTAATAACATAGCCATTAAGGCATTTAGACCATTTACAAGTTACTGAAGGCTTCTTAACCCCTTTCAGGCCTTACTAAAATGTGACAATTTTGTATGATCACTGGAGTGCCATAATATGATATCACAAAGTAACTCTCAAACTTTTTGAGCCCCTAGACACTTTCCTGATTTGCCAAAAATGTAGGCCTCTATTCTTTAAGAAGAGCTGCACAGGCCAATCCTTGTTCCCATACAGACTAGAGCCCCATTGAAATCAATGGAGATGTGTAATGAGCTCATGTGAAGCTGCTTGCAAAATTGCAGTAGAGCTGAGCAAATAATTTTTTCTCTAAACTTAAAATCCCCCCCACCCCCAAAAAATAACGTGGTTGTTTTGAACCAAAGCTGACTGGTGTTGGAAAGCCAGCTGTGGGTAAAGTGGTGGTGGAGGTTTGTGAGGCGATCAGATATGTGATTTAGCCAACGGTGGTGGGCAGAAACAATACTCCTGAAGTGACAAAGAGTCCTGTGGCACCTTAAAGACTAACTAAAAATTTTTTTAGAGCATAAGCTTTCGTGGGCTAACACCCACTTCGTCGGAT
>ML677364.1:25121703-25154988 GCA_007922305.1 Dermatemys mawii
AGTTAGTCTTTAAGGTGCCACAGGACTCTTTGTCACTTCTGCAATTCCAGACTAACACGGCTACCCCTCTGATTCTTGACAATACTCCTGAAGTAATTGCTAGCTTTGAGAGAATGGGGTTGCCAAATTGCGTTTGGGCCATTGATAGGACTCATGTTCCCCTAGCTTCCCTCCTTAAGGAGCAAATGAGTACATAAACCACAAAGGGTACTACTCTATTGTTATGCCAGCCCTTGTGGATCACAGAAGCCATTATGAATGTCAATAGCACTAAAAGGCTTATGATGGCAGGGCTTTCTGCCAGGCAGGAGTCTACCTTCCCGGACAGGCTGAGATATTTCCCATCAAATGACATTGTCATAAATGGAGTTAATGTCCCCATTGTTGTTCTGGGGGATCCTGCCCACCCCCTTTTGCCTTTACTTCTGAAAGCACGTTCTGATCTCCGAAGGCCTAGCGAAAGAAAGCTTAATTACATTCTCAGCAGGGGTAGAATGGTGGCAGAATATGCATTTGGCAGACTGAAATCCCACTGGTGCTGTTCGCAAACTTATTTGGATTCCAGTGCCTGCATTATTGTGACGAGCACAGCAAGCCACAATCTTTGTGAAGCCAAAGACAAGCCACTTGCCCCTGAATGGACCTATGACAGTAGTGGATTGCTGAACCGGTGCACACAATCAGAAAATGCACCAATCCCAGCTGAAGCAGGATGCATGCTGGCAACAGAAATCAGCACTGCTCTGTGCCCCCATATGAAGGATTTTCATGGGCCCAAGGAAGAAGGATAATGGTACATTTATGAATGGTTTTTTTACAGAAAAGGAGGTAATGGCACATCACACAATGAAATGGAGGTGGGGGGTAACTGTCACTGAACACAGTGAATGGGAAAGGATTATAAATATTTTGCATGACATGACTCAATGCAGTGAGAATTGGGGCGGGGGAGGACTGTGCATTTACACTGTATCAAGAAATTGCTTTGGATACATCTTTCCCATTGTGCCTTACACTGCATTTGTCTTTATAATTTAAACTACACATTATAAGATGTGGTATCGAGATGGTAATAAACTTTTTTAATAAAATAAAAGCCTTTATTTGTAGTACAAAAAGATTAGTGCATGACCAGATAGGCTGACCGCCGCTAGAACACCAAGACCTTAGTAGTAAACCAACACCACAACTAGTAATAAAACGAAGTGCGTAAATCAAACACTGAACAGTGCCATCACACACCCCCACAACTAATTTTGCATGTCCTCTACCATATTCTCCTTTCCCTTGTTTGTGAAATGGCACATACTTGTTGCCATTGCAGAGGTACGGAGACTTGTGGGGTGAAAGGTCTGTGTGTGTATGAGGGGGTGGATATGTGCAGTGAGGAGGGAGTCACCCCAGGGGTAGAAGTATGCCAAGAGTAGATTTGCCCTGTCCAGTTGATAAGTCCCCTGGTTGCATGGGCCACCCAACCATGGGACTGTCCAAAGTTTTCCTGGTATGCAGTGGATGGTAGTGTGACAGGGACTTAAGCTGTGGTGCGGGCACAGCAGAAGCCCCAGCGAAAGCAGCCACTCAACTAGGTCTTTCTGCTGTGATCGGTCTTCCTCCCTGAACAGCCATTTCTGATCCAGGAACTGCGACACAAGCATCCGCTCCTGCGCTGCAGTTCTGTCTTCAAGCTACACAGCTTGCGCGTGACTTTCTCTTTGCCTCTCCACTTGCCTGAATCCTTCTCTTGGGTACTGAAACCTGCTTGCTGGCCCTATCCAGCACATCAGCCATAAATTCATCACAGAACCACTTTCTCTTGGACCACTCTGTATGGTATGGAGATTTAGCCTTCGCTGGAGTATATGTGAGCTGCTGAAATACAATGGCCACTCGAGGCGCCTGCAAGCAGACATAAAACAGACTGTTATTGCCTCAGCGATTCACAAAAAATCCCCGTGGAATCTCAAGGACAAAAAATTATACTCTATAAAACTGAACTTCAATTTATTGTGAGCTTCAGCTCCTAGAAGCTCCATGGACACAACCAGGTTAATTGCAGTGAGAAGAGTATGCAAAAAAGGGTAAGTTAAAAATCACAATTGTTTAAAAATTGCGAACCGCTTTGGGGAAAAGAGTGGTTGTGGCATATTACATAAACCTTCTTTGTCCTCTCAGATGTAACAATTCTTGTGGTCCCTGAGCCAAAGAGGTTTTTATTCCAAACTTCCAGTGGCCAGCCAGTCACATATGCCACTGGAGTAGTCAAACTTACAGTCACTGATCAGCACACCTCTGCTGTGGGCTGGTCAGCTACTGAGATGATCCTGGAAAAAACACTCTTTCCCAAAAGGTGACTGCCTATCAGAAGTTTCCACTACAGGAAAAGTTTGCAGCTCTGAGCATCTGGGATTGGGGCAAAATGTATGGAGAAAATCTACAGGATGCTGCAGTAGCATCTGCATGGAGTACTGCATCCCTATAGCTTTGGTACAGTCTTTTATGACCCTATGCAAATATAAGGCTGACAGAGCCTGGTCATTGGTGGACAGGATTGAACCAGGGACCTCTGGAGCTTAGTGCAGGAGCCTCTACTGCATGAGCTAAAAGCCAATGCCTTCTTAGCTAAAGCTGTAGAGCAGACTCACTTTATCTCTCTAAGTGGTCTCAGTGCCACTAGATGGGACTGAACACCACACCCAGAAGGTATGTGGGTTACACAAACACATACTAATACAGGCTTGCAAAGAAATCATCCATCCCCCACCTTCAGGACACTTTTGGACTGCATGAAAACCTCTAGCTGTCCTTCAGACCTCCATGGAATCCAGTTAGCTTGCATGGATTATATTTTGACCTCCCCCAGGCAGTTCATTGTTTATAAGCAACTCATTACACCATTGTATTAGTATGGCATGGTGCACTATCAGGGAAGGCAATACTGGGTTCTTATTTTTAACATTCTGGACCATCTTAGCAAGAATGTGCAAGTTTCTAATAGAACTTCATTTTTATATGCTTGTTTCACAGTGTGGTTCCCAGTTGCCATTTTGAATTCCAGGGGCAGGGGCATATTGGAGGAAGACGCTGAGGTACTGGCATGCAATCTGCCATTAGTGGATTGCACCAGCTGCCCATAGCTTGTAATAACTTTTGCACTGGTGCATAGCCTGACAATCACTCCCATTTTATACTAATAAAAACAAACATGGAGCCAGAAACTTACCAGACTGCAGGGTGCATTCTGTCTCTTCCGTTCCTTCTGGAGCAGGTTCCTCCTCAAGGAGAGGGCATCAAAAAGTGCCTCTGAGTATGACCCAGGAAATGCTGCAGCTGTTCTGGTAACAAATCATCCTCGGGAACCAGTTCCAGGACCAGTGTCGTTTTGGTAGCCTGATCTGAGTGCCTGCTGGCTCCCCTTCAGTCTTGTTCTAATTTGAGCATCAGAAAGTTGCCTTCTTGGTTGATTTGGCCCTCATGATGCAGTTTGCTCTGCGCTCAGCACAGCACCCATCATCTGTCAAATACCTCAAAAAGGAGCAGGATGACACCTGAGGTGCCCAAAGTGCTGTTCTCATAGAATTTAAGGCCAGAAGGGACCATCACGGTCATCTAGTCTGACTGCACATCACAGGCTCCAGCACCTCACCCACCCATTCCTGGAATAGATCCATAACATCGGCCTGAGTTACTGAAGTCCTCAAATCACGACTTAAACTTCAAGTTACAGAGAATCTTTGGTGATCAGTTAGATCCTGAACAGGTCAGCCAGACCCACTGGTCACACAACTGTGAAAGAATTCACTGTAGTAGTTCAGAGCCTTCCCCAGCTAGTGTCCCATCTCTGGCCACTGGAGTTATTTGCAGTCACAGATGCCACTTGCCACTGTGGGCAAGCTCATCATCCCCTCCCCTCCATAAACTTATCCGACTTAGTCTTGGTAAGTTCTTATCTCTGGCTCTCCGGTAGTCAGACTTGAACCGTTGAATCCACTCCCTCCACTGGTCTGGTGAATCCCCTGTTTTGCCCGCTTCTCTACTAGTTCCTGGTATGTGTGGTCACTCCTGGTAATCTTACTAACACTGAACTTTTTGCTTGCCTTGCACCACAGATTCACCCAAATCTGGCTGTGCTCCCATGACCAGGAAGTGGTACGCTTGGCAAAAGACTTCTGCTCAGAGGCAGGAGAAGGTTCACTGGGTTTGCACCTCAGCAGTCAGAACAAAATGGAAGGGTTAAATGCCAAGCATCTGTACATGAAAAAGGGGGTGGCAGATGCTTCTATTTCTTGGAAACTGATTGTCCTTTCTGTCCCAAGTGCAGCCAAAGAACAGACCCTATGGGATTGTGGGATACCACTGGTGGACTCAGAGACCGGGTCTGGGGTGGCCTGAGCTACATTCACACTTCAGAAGCAGGAAGTTGGGTCCTGAGACCCAGCAGGACCCAGTCTTAAACCCACTGTTGCTGTGGGTTCCTGGGGCTCAGTCCAAGTCAGACAGAATTGTGTTTAGACAGATGGGGAGGAAGGTTGGGCTCAAGCTTGCATCTGCAGCGGGGAAAGACTCAGTCAGAAGAGAGGCCATGGGATACTACACTGTGGCAAAACAGCAGAGTAGCGGTTGGAGGTACTGGTTGGTGTGTAGAGAGACAGAGAGCCTTGTAGGGTATATACCTGAAGTTCTGATGTGTCTTTATTCATTTAAGCAGTGCCTCACCATTTACACTGCGATTTATACATGTGATAGGGGTGTGTGCCATGTATGTGCTCTACAGCAGGGGTTCTCAAGCTGAGGGTTGGGACCCTCGAGGGGTCATGAGGTTATTACATGGGAGGTCACTGCCAGCCTCCACTCCAAACCCTGCTTTTCCTCCAGCATTATAACTGTGTTAAATATATTTAAAAGTGTTTTTAATTTATAAGGTGAGGGGGGTCGCACTCAGAGGCTTGCTATTTGAAAGGGGTCACCAGTACAAAAGTTTGAGAACCACTGCTATACAGGCTGTCATTAATGTAGACACAGAGTCCATGTATATATGAGGGCCCACCAGAGAGCCATTTTGCTCTTGGAGAAGCCAGAGGCTTCTCTCTGACTGTAGTCTGCCAATGGCAGTCCACTGAAATATGGACATTGAGTGTTCAGCACCTGTGTGGAAATCAAATTGCAAAAGGCAATCCCTTCTTCCCTCCTTTCCAATTACTTCACTTAATGGTAGTTTATGCACAATAAAACCATGGTAAGTAAAATAGAGAAATTATTTCAATTGTCATTATGCCTGAATCTTCCAAATTACTTCCTGGAATTTCTTTTGATTAGAGAATTATTTTTTTGCCAGCCTTGCCAAAGAGGACTGTGTTCCTCATTCCAATTTAAAAAGAAACTTGACTCTAAGAAAAAGTAAAATGAATAATTTGGTAGAGAGATTCCACTTCATGGAGCCCTGTTGCCCCACATATATCCATTTAAAACACTACTGTGAAGATTGCTTTCCTGCTTCTACCACATCTCTCCCAACAACAGCTCCTGCTTCTAACCCACATTGAACATGGGCTGCTTCTCTTCACTTTTAAGCCCTTTGTGGCTTATTTCCAGGCAACCCATTATCTCTTATACACTAACAAGATATCTACTCCCACCTCTGCTTCGTCTCTAAAGCCAGTTCTGGACTGCCCATATGTCAAACTTTTCAACGAGTACCTCTGTGCTTTCTCCTATGCCACCCCATCTTATACACGGGAGAAGCTCTTCATTAAATATTCACAAAGCCACCCTATTCTCCTCTTTCAAATTCTTCCTTGAAACGCCTTTACTGCAATACTTACACTGGTCTGCTGGCATGCGGTGCTTAGCATGCTGTTCATGTTTCCATTGTTACCTTGGGCTCCCGTCAATTTGCTGTATTCAGCTGTTTTTCCTCACCGTATAGGTTAGATTGTAAGTGCTTCAGCAGAGCAGCCATCTGTTTGCTTTGTTTGTACAGGGACTAGAACAATGGGGGTCCGGTTCATGACTGGAGTCCTAGGCACTAGTGTAATACAAATAATATTTTCCCCAACTTTAGGCTCAGTCATTTGAGTCTCCCTCCCTTTTTGTTACAGTTCTTGTTCCTGCAGGAATGAAGATCCAGCTCCCTAAAAACAAGAACATCTGCCCGGGCTAAGGTGCAATTCTCTGACTGAGCTTCCTTGTCTGGGATTTAGTGTTGTGTGAACAGTAGGTGTTTCAGTACGGGATTACAGAAGTCATGAGATCAAGAAGACTAATCATCAGCATTTTATTAATGCACATGTTTTCATGTTTATAGGTTTTCGACACAGGTAGACAGGTGTATTATCTGCACAGTAATCACCAAAAGCAAAATGCAGTCATGTTCCAAGTTCATTTGATGAGTACATTGCTTGTTTCAACATGGGCTTCGGTCATAAGACCATTTGTTGACTGCAGGAGCTCTAACTTGTTCTGATTACTATGTTGCATATGGTACAGCCAAGGTCCATCCTGTGTTCTTCATTACAAGATGGACCTAAACTCTGTGGCAAAGCTTCTGGATTCTGCAGCATACTGTTGCAAATTCTGTGGCAACCTCAGATAAATTGAAGTGGGGGAAAAGGATGTATTATTCAGTTTTAGCTACTTAGTAAAGTAGGGTTCTATATTTGTTCAGATATGCAAATTAGCTAGATGTTTCTGCGAAAATGACTAGCAGTGAAATATTAAGTGTTCACATTTAATTTCTCATCTCTAGGTTACAGAGGTAATGCCCCAGATGACCAATTTTCATTAGTTGTCCCAATTTCCCAAGAACATCTCGCAGGGGTGGGGGTTGAAGTGACCTGGTTTTTCATGTAATCAAACAAAACTTTCGATAAAGTTCTAACTGTAAAATGTTTGTCTCTGTTGTGTGGCTACCCTCGTATAAAGTGTTTTGTGCATCTCTTTCACTCTCAGCACATAGGGAGTGTGTTTTATGCCAGCACTATTAAAAATCAGAGCTTGTCAGGAAACAGTTTTGCAGCAGCAGACCTGTGAGAAAATGACCCCATCTAGTCAGTGCAAAACTCTGCCCTAGTTTCTTGTTAAGGAGGGGCAGGATGGGGACAATCAGCGATATGAAGAGGGGGAAGTAAGGGACAGAGAGGCTCAGAAAGTTGAAGCAGAGTTTAGCCTGTCTTTGTTCTGCTCTGCTGCTCCAAGGGGAGCTTTTTTGACATAGGCTGAGCAGATGAAAGAAAGGAGAGAGAGAGCGCTGGGCATGTGTGTGTTTCAAATTCCTTTAAAAAAGCCATAAAAAAAGTGTCCTGATTTCTGTTTTTGACACTATCAAAATGGTACAGTCCATGCCTCTTAGAACTATTGTTTCCATGCTGTCTGAAAACTCAGGCACATACTGTTGCATTGGTGACACTTGGTTCATGTATTCAAGCTTTGCTTTGCAACCTGTGCCAGAAACACAGGACCAGATTCTCATATGTGCCATGCTCGTACACTGTTCAGCTGAGGCAGGGTGGGGCGAGGGTATGGAGTGAAGAAGGTAACTATGCCCCATAATGGGGCAGCGTCAGGCACTAGTGCAGCAAGCGTGTGCCTGGGGTGACAAGCCGCAGGTGGCAGCCTGCTGGTCGCTGTCAGAGCGGCAGTCAGGTGGTCTTTGGCGGCATGCCTGTGGGAGGTTCTCTGGTCCTGCGGATTCAGCGGCATTTTGGCAGTGGGTACACCAAAGCCAAGGAACCCGCGGACCTTCTGGCGAAACGCCGCCGAATTTGCAGGACTGCCAGACCCCGCCCTCCCGGCGTGCCACCGAAGGCTGCCTCAGTGCCACGCTTGGGGCGGCAGAAAATGTAGAGCCACCCCTGACCCCATTTCTTCTCTTCCAGTCGTGTTTCTGAGGACTGCTCTAATCTGGGACTGCATTGGACCCACCCTGGCATGTTCCAACCCACTCCCAACACATCCCCTGCAAGAAATCAAGCAGAGTAAGTGTTGTGAAGCCTTCTAAAGGCTCTATAGTGCTCTATATTCTAAAGGCTCTATATTACCCAAGGATTCCTCAGCTCCCCCTTTTACGGCAGCATTCTAGCCGATTTCCAGAACAAAGATACTGCAAATGAAGCTTCAAATGCGGCCAAGGTTTTGTTTGTTTTTAGTTTTTTACATTTTTATCAATGAACGCTTAGATTCTGGAGCACAATTCTGTACCAAGAATGGAATTTTGTTGACCAATTCCTCAGCCACAAGAATTGCAGAATACCCAGTTACCTGATTATAGCTGCAGACTCTCATTTCACTACTGTAGATACTAGCAGAACCTGTACACCTTACATTTCTCATTCAGACGTGCCATCATTGCAGTCCTGGACACTGCTGTCTCTGTGTTGTAGGCAGCGAGTTAAACTACACTCCAAAATTTCATATGCTAGGATAAGGACAATTTCAATTGCAAAGAGACCGAATAGTGAAGTCCTTGAACTCCAGCCAAACAGTATCAGTAGCTTCATTACACAAGAATCTTGGACAGAGATATCAAAACCAGAAACATGTACGCTGCATCAAACCCCCCAACCTTCCTAATGAGGACTGGAGGGGTGTTAACCATGCAAGTAGAATTGTCTACAAGTGCCTATTCAAGTGTTTTGTTTTGTTTAAGAGGCTGTACACTGAAACTCATACAATATTTGAAGGCGGGTAAAGTAAACAAGGAGTGGGAAGGAAATATTTCTCTTTGCATTTCTCCTCCTTGTCTCATGCAATGTCTACACTACAGAGCCTATACTAGCTAGGCTGATGTAGCCCTCAATGTAGGTGCAATGTGCACCCACAGAAAGGGTTTTTCTGCTAGTGGAGGAACATCCTCTCCCTGAATGATGCAGGCTATGCTGATTAACCACTCATGCAAGGATAGTGACTGCTACCTATTTTGGTTTGGTTTTTGGCACAGCTATGTCAGTTAGAGTGTGTTGCTCTGCTGCTATAACTTTGGAGTGTAGACCAATCTGAGTCGCTCCATATTTGCATTTTAGTCTGCTCCATTTCTTAACTCAATGGTTTTATTGTATTTATTTGCTGCCCCGTCTATGCTCTTTTTCCTCCGGTGTCTCCTAAGAGAAGGGCA
The DNA here is from genome assembly GCA_007922305.1 of Dermatemys mawii. Lineage (NCBI taxonomy): Eukaryota > Metazoa > Chordata > Testudines > Dermatemydidae > Dermatemys > Dermatemys mawii. Next base: position 25,130,810 of record ML677364.1, read on the forward strand.
TAGCAAACAGTATTTATTTTTGAGTTGAAAGCTTGGCTCCATATTGTTACACGCATGAATTGGGAATTAAATAAACCCCTCATAATGCTTGACACATATTTAGCTCAAGGATTCCAGAATGATAAGAAATTTCTATTTGCCATCCCTTCCCCCACATCTAATCAGGGGTGGCTCTACGATTTGCCACCCCAAGTGCACCTGCAGGTGGTTTGCTGGTCCCACAGATTCATCTGCGTTTCTGCGGGAGGTCTGCCAGTCCCTTGGCTTTGGCTTACCTGCTGCTGAAATGCCGCTGAATCCACGGGAGTGACATACCTGCCAAAGGCTGTCTGACTGCCTCCCTGAAACTGACAGTCAGGCTGCTCCCTATCACCTTCCACCCAGGCACGCGCTTGCTGTGTTGGTGCCTGGAGCCGCCTCTGTCTCTAATCTCCCTCTTCACCCCCACAATGGGTGTACCAGAAGCTACGTCTACACTACACCCTCCATCAGCATAATTTAAGTTGCTGGGGAGGGAGGGGTGAACAAATCACCCCCTGAGCGACATAAGTTACGTCAACGTAAGTGTGCATGTGCACAGTGCTATCTCCACGGGTGTGCTTCTCCTGATGACATAGCTTCTGCTGCTTGTGGCGGTGGTTTTATTATGCCTACAGGAATGCTCTCTCCCATTGGCATAGCGTGTGTTCATCAGTGGTGCTGCAGCTGCCCAACTGCAGTGCTGTACGTGTAGACATGGCCAGAGTGTTTCATTCTGAATGTATTCTGATCCCCCCACACAGACACCCAGCCACTTTTACCATTGGTTTAACTAAGGCTATTGACATTTTATGACCCATGAATGACTAAACTGTGCTTGTCAAGTTGCTTGGTACTCCAACAGTAGTAATCAAAGCCTATTCTGCATCCCAGTGGGGCTGGTATTTGGCTGTATCTATCAAAAATCAGAAGAAATTTTTAAATGGCAAATATCTGACTCAAGATTTTTGCCTCTGTGATTCTTTATTCAAGAACATTGTTAAACCTGACAGTGTCCATGTCACAGGCCAAAAATATAACCTACCAAAATTCTCTTTAAACTGATACCTCTACTTGAATGGCAGGGGTGGACAGTGAGGAGGGGAACTAAGCAATGAAACTTTGAACTGGATCTTGAAAAGAATGAGATGTTCCATTTCATCACAAGTGAGGCACTCTTTGAAGCAATCCAAGATTTCTGTAGACTTTCCTACCTTACCTACTAGAACTGTGCAGGAACCAGAATTTCTGTCTCACAGAAACATTTGCATTGCTATATTTTAATGTTCCAAACAGGAATAGTCAGAAAAAGCCTCGCTGCCTGGTTTGTATGAAGCATTTACTTAGAACTGAAGTATTCCCCTGGAATGTGTCGATTCTGTCAAATAAGCACTTTCTGATGGAAAACTGTGCCAAACTAAACCTGAGCATGTCATTCCATGTCTGACATTAATCTGTGTCAGCCTGAGCTGCTATAATGCCTCATCTGAGTCATAGTTCAGGTACTTCATACCAATCCTCTTCTCTGGGCTGGACTCCTTCCCTGGGCAACCTCTCCCATGGTGCACTGTGGCTTCCCTTCTGGCTGAACTGCTTCACAGCTTCTTGGGAGTCCATGATGTGGGACACAATGTAAGAAGTAGTTTGTTAGTTTGTTCTCTGACCCATAGAGGAGAAACGGATCATGAGGCACCTCAACTATAATTCCTGAGAGACACTATGGCAGCTCAGGTGGACACCGTTCAGTGTTGAATCAGACCAAAATAAAAAAATATTTTGAATAAAAAGGTTGAAGTGTTTCAGCTGACATTTTTCAAATCAAAATGTAGATATACTGACTTTTCATCCTGATTTTTTAACAAAATTAAGTGTTAAATCATCAAAATCTTCCTCAAGACAAAAATTCTTAACTTTTCACAAGCTCTAACTGCTGGTTGTTGATTCATATATCCATGTAATATGTTATAGGTAATTGAGGTCAGATATGAATGATGTTTGCTTGACGTGAATACATGTATTACAAGTTGGCAACCAAAGCAAGAACTTAAGGACAAGAACTATTAGAACTATCTATGCAAAAACAGTCTTGTTTTTTTCTGAGAAAAATATGGAGAATCAGCAGAAAAGGAAACAACAACAGTTGGACCGATATAAAATTGTAAATTGGAGGATTGGCATACCTTGGAGGAAATGGTATACCTTGGATCATGGTGGCCCGCCCAGGATTGTCTCTTCGGAATTGTGTGAGTAGAGGGCCTAGTAAACAAATGCAAAGAACTGATGATGCGATGGAATGAAATATAAATGGTTGCCTCTGATTTCTGCAAATTGGAGTCATTTATTGATCTAAAGCCCTGGGTAGATACAGATGTGGTTTTTGCTGGCTCCCCGCATCTTATCATTGGAAGGAATCTGAACTGGCCATCAGGACCATTCTGACCTTTGGACTCTGGTATAGTATGTTTGGGGTTTGAATGTAGATTGAGTAAGGTTTGTTTTGTAATCAATAAAGAGCATTTACCAACTTTGTGTCTGGTATCTGCCCCCTCCCCATCCTGTAGGGAGACCTCTATTGCGGGTCTAACATAACCACAAACATGTAAGCATGCCCAGGCTTCCCTGGCACACAGGTGCTCCAGACCTTTTGTTTGATAGAGAAGAAGGTCTCCTCTTCTTGGAGCACTGTGTTTATTTTAGGCTTTTTACAAACTAATCTTATAAGGCAGAAGTTCTTAACCTGTGGTCCTGGATCCCTGGGAGTCCTCAGACTATGTCTAAGGTTTCCAATTTTGTAGAGTTCCACAAATGAAAAAAGGTTGAAAACCACTGCTGTAAGGCACAGAGACAGCAGGGCCCAAGCAACCCCACCTTTCCCCCCTGAGCCATGGGGAAAAGAAACTGCTGTGAAAGGTTATCCAGAAAGAGAGCCAGCAGGGGCAGAGACAAGCAGCTGCAACAGGGATCTTTGGAAGCTGATGATGTCATCAGGTCTGGCTAGTTTTTACAGGTTTTGCTCTGGATATTCTTTGCCTTGTGCCAATAGGGTTTTTGCTCTCACTCCTTCCCATCTCTTCCCTCAGGATCTCTTCACATCAACTTCACTCGACCTGTCCACCATGCTTCCTTTGCATCTCTCCCCCCTCTCCAGTTACCCTTACATATCCCTTTCCCTTCTTTTGTCTCTGTTTAAGAGAATCGCCATCCAACAAAGCCTCACCCCAAAATTAAAAAACACAACAATCATTCATGGAGCTTAAGTGACCTTTGCAGACCATCACATTAATAATAAAAACCATGGGACCACAAAGGGGTCCTGTGCACCAAGTCACAGGCTCACTGTTTCATTACAGTCTTAACACCAGCAATCATTGAACAAATAGCTCAAAATATTCCGCTGGAGAGCTTTCCTCTAGTATCACATCACTGATTTGCTGCCTTTTCTCTTCAGCCTCACCTGGTAAGATCTGGAAGTTACATAGCCACAACTGGCAAGTTCAAAAGGCCCATCTGTGAAATAAATGCCATTCCTTTAACCTCTGTCACTTCTTTAACTCCTGCTGGTCCTGAAAGAGCCATGGTAATGGAAGATAGGTACTGGAATTTCTTCTCTGGAGATAGCTTTGAGTGAGGTGGTGTTAGCTTAGAAGGAATCCCTTCCTGAACCCCAAAGGGTAAGAATGTCCCATCAGAAAGTGTTAAGTATTTATTTTAATGGATGCTAGCTTTGGCAGTGTCCTTGAAAAAATACATGCAAAATTATCAATACACAACTACTGCAATAACTTTTCTATTTTTTCTTAACAACTGTGACTCGGTGTGTCACATTGCTTCAAACTGCATCTCATCATGTTTAGTCAATCATGTCACATCAAGCACAAAGTGAAGTAATGTGACATTTCTAATGTAATCTAATGTGATAGCATCCAGGAGAAAAAGCCTCACCCAAAATCAGAAAAACACCATATCTTCTAAATGTGCACATTTTTAACACCTCACTGCTCTTTATTAAATGAAAAGAGTCTCTGTGCAACTTTAAAACAAAATGGAGTTAACTGGGCTGAGGTCAACAGTGAGGAACAGTTATTTTGTATTTGGGCAGCACATCTTCCTCCTGACAGAGTGCCTGTGCCATGTTTTTTTCTTGGATGGATTTAAGTGCCAAGAGATGTTACTGTAGTAGTAATCAATAACTGGAACAAATAATACTGTATACTCCAGTCAACGATAAACCTATTGTCAAGCATTTGTACCACAAATCTGACCTACAGTGAATGGAATACTATAGTCTTGTTAAATTTATGTGATTTAAAGCCACAGCTGTCTGCAGAGTTCTAGAATACTGTATGTAGTTAAATATCCACATCCTTTGAATTTTAATTTCTGATAACCTTGGCAACATAAAAATGCAATTATATTGAAATGATAGTTTGGGATATGCTGTGATACTGTTAACTAGCTATTTAAAATAATTATGGACTTTCAAAATGATATATATGTGCTCCAGCTTAACAGTTTTTTGTGACAGGGACTCTTTCCTTGTTTTGTGTTTCGAAAGCACACAAATGCATTATGGTTGTTACCAGAAGCAAATAATAAACAAATGAAAGGGATTAAGGGTAGCAGTATTGCTGGACAAAAACACAGAAAAACAACAGAACTAGGATGAAATGTGAAGAACTCTTTCCACTCGCTGGGATGGATCCTCATTTGGTTTCACTGGTCTAGCTTCATAGAAGTCCATGAATACTGATTTACACCTGGTTTGGATCTGGCCCTTGCTATTTTTTCTGAGTTGTGCAGAAAATAAGCAACATAAGTAAACAAGAAATCAAAATCTTGCCCTTGGAAAATTAAACCATGCAGTTACTCAGACTTTGGGGGTTGATTCATCATCGTATTACACCAGTTCTACACCAGCATAAATCCACTGGTTTCAGTGGAGTTGAACCAGCATAAAACTGAAGTACCTTCATGAGGAATCAAATCCTGCAATACTAAAATTTGCAGACTGCACAACCAGGTGGCAATGTGACCAAGTGTGTGGACTTCAGTGTTGTGAAAACAACATGAAAGAATGTTCCCTTCTCCAGGCAAAAAGAGGCCACACATATTTGCAGGCACACCCCCCTCCCACTACGTACAGGAGATTTATACTAGTGACCAGGCTCACTATGTAACTTTACTCTCGTGTAGCCGATGGGATGAGGAGAGAAGGTTTCCTGCCTGAAGAATCTTCATGGGAAAAACTAGGTCAGCATTTGCCCTCTCTGCTGTATTGGTTTTGCAGCCTTTTAACCTGACAGTCTCTCATCCGTTGCTGCCGGCACAAAAGTGGTTGCAGAGATAGCATCAAATCTCCACGGGTAATGGGGTGCTGTCGCTGTTATTTTTGTTTAGAGTGAAATATGCAACCCCTTGAAGTTCAAACACAAAAGGTAGCCCTGATCTCCCAGGGTACTGATGTTGATGAATGGGTAGATCTAATCAGAAAAAAAGGCCAAGGGCTCAGCTCCAACCTCAGTAAATTCAGATTCATGTTACAAAGCAAGTTCAGCGGGCTCGTTCATCACCAGAGAGCAGCTGAAGTTTAAAGTAACTTCTCTGGTTCCACCCCATATGGGTGTGGTTGAAAAGGCCACTGTTTAAATGCAGGATTTGGCCAAAACAGTATCAGCCAAAAAATGTACAAATTAATCAGGAGTTCCATTTTCTTTGTATGCGGGTAGTTAATGTGGGGCTCTTGCTAATCTTGTGGGTTCGCTGAGGATCTCTGATTTTTATTGTCTTTGCATGTTTTAACCAAAGGTCATGTGTACACTGCAGGTGCTACAGCAACACAGTTGCAGCAGCGATGTAGTGTGAATGCTTCCTGAGTTGACAGAGGGGTTTTTCCATTGATGGAAGTAATCCACCTCCCCGATTGGTGGTAATTATATGGATGGAAGAATGATCCTTTGGGTGAGGTCGGCTAAGCTACGGCATTCAGTGGTTTGAATTTTTGATATTCCTGAGTGATGTAGCCAGGTTCATCTAAATGGTAAGTACCCTTAGCCCTGGTCTGTATGTCTACACTACCCGCCATATCAGCAGGCAGTGATCAGTCTATTGGGGATTGATTTATCGCATCTAGTGTAGATGCGATAAATCGATCTGCAAGCACTCTCCTCATCGACTCTGGAACTCCATCTCCGCAAGAGGAGGAAGCAGAGTCGACGGGGGAGCGGCAGCGGTCGACTCACCACCATGTGGATGGCCAGGTAAGTCGACCTAAGATGCACCACTTCAGCTACACTATTCACGTACCTGAAGTTGCTTATCTTTGGTCAATACCCCCCATCCCACTCCCAGTGTAGATCAGGCCTAAGAAATCCTGCATTGCAGACACTACCATATTGTAGTCAGAACTGGCCTCTGGAGCTGGAAAAGTCCATGATGTGGTCCAGCTCCTGTTGATTTCACCTGGAATTTGCCATTGAAGGATTCAGGTTGTTCTGCACCTCAGAGGATTAGACCCTGTAACAGCAGCAAAAGTTTAAACTCATCTTTCCCTGAACCTATTCATGGCAATAGAGGAATGAAAGTCAATGTCAGTGGGTCATCTAAATGCTGACATTATTACGCTTCATCTCTCCTGCGGGAGAATTAACACCCCATGTTATTATAGGGTAGTTCAAGCAATTTATACGCCAGCACTTATGTCGACAAAACTTAGTCACTCAGGAGTGTGAAAAAACACCCCCTCTGAGTGAAATAAATTTGGCTGGCACAAGCGGTTGTGTGCACAGAGCTATGTCAGTGGGAGAGCTTGTCCTGCCGACACAGCTACTGCTGTTCATTGAGATAGTTTTGTTACGTCAAAGGGAGAACTCTCTTCTATTGGTATAGAGCGGCTACACAAGTGATTTTGCAGCAGCACAGCTGCATTGGTACAGCTGTGCCACTCTAAGTTCGCTAGTGTAGACATGGCCTCAGTCTTCTCCCTGGCATATTTGATCCTTGGCCTCTTCTGGGACTTCCAGCAAGTGCAATAATCATGGGGGGAGGAGGAATTTGTGATGCAAACACATTTATTAAGAACTGATTTGATGCTTAGGACTTGTCAACCCATGGAGTTATTCAGGAACAGCTATTCCTGATTAACCTTTGGGTGGACACATGTTTTGGAGTAAGGGTGCCTTGTTCTTGTGTAGCTTAATGCACTGTGAAAGTGGATTGCTGTTCTTGAATAACTTCATATGCAGACAAACCCTTAGTTTTATAGTGTAGAACTGACTGAGGTGACAAAGCTGATTTCGTTCCACAAGGCTTGCCTATTCACAAAGCTGCACTAGTTTAACCAGAATCTGATTTTAAAATCAGCTGAGGGCATTTCTACGTAAGAAAGTTGCAGCAGTTTCATTTAAGGTGTGATTTTTAAATTAATGCAGTTAAACTGCTGCAAATTCCTATGGGAGGGACACACTTTTCAGTTTGAGTGGCTTGCTGATTAGGAATGGGTTTAAGGTACTCCCAAATAAGCCACTGTTAAACAGAAATAAGAGTAACCACACAGGGGGTTTTACTGGCTTAAATAAAATTGGTTTAGAAACTGCTTTAAGTTAAACTGGTGAAGCTTCTCCATGTAGACAAGGCCTTAAACTGAAGCACAAGTTGTGTCTGGACACTCTTAAATTAATATAAACCTGGCTTATACTCAATTTCGCTTAAACTGATTGGGAGCAAGGTTAAATGAACTGAAATAAAAGCAGAGTGTCTTACACAGGACTTTGCATTGATTTATCTAAATCAGTTTAATAACTGATTTAGGTAAACCAATGCAAAGGCCTCTATAAGGTTAAAAACTGATTTAAGTTATACTTGTGCAGCTTCCGTATTCAGGCCTAACTCATCATTATTCACATGATCGCTTCCCAAGCAACACCAGGCAGAGGGAGACACTGATCAAAAACCAGTGGAGTGTCACTGTTGCCAAAGACTGTGAACATGCACTCCTCTCCATCCGGGCACGTCTACACTAACAATTTTTGCCACGGCGTTAATCACTTGTGTGCATGCATGCTTGGCTCTTTGTGTCAACACTGCATCTAGTCACCAGCGGCGCTTGTTTTGATGCCATGTGTGGTGCACCACGGCTCGATATCCTGGTATGCAATTCACCCCTGTCCAGCGCACTCTGTTTTGGGAGGTTTTGGCAATGTGTGGTGGGGCAGAAATGAGTTGTGCAGCAGTGACTTTCCCTACCAACAGTGCCATCTCTAGCCCATAATTCCACAAACCTGCACAGGACTTGTCACGACTGCCATCTGACAGAAGCATTGAGTCTGCACAACTCTGCAGTATTGTCATGAGCATTGTAAGCATGGGACATATGATCCTCCGGTCCTTGCAGAGCCATAAGAAGAGCTGTGGGGAACGTAACGACTTTCTGGAGGACAGATGGCTGAGAGACCTAGCAGAATCAATTCAAGATTGTTGGTGGCAGTCATGGAGCAGTGCTGCTTCCGGTCCTGAGAAATGAGCACTGCCTATTCTCCCCACTGGCCCCAGAGATCCAAGTACTAGACCAGAGCACACCTGGAGTGTGTAGCCAGCATTATCAGCTGGGCAGTTGCACACAACAATGCAGAGCTGCAACGTGGGCTTGCCAAGATGGGTCATCAGGAAAAGCATTTTAAAAATGCGTGGGGTTTTAAAGGCCAGGGGGCTCTTCCAGCTCTGTGACTCTTGGGCAGTAGAGTTCACAACTGTGACCAGAGTGGTTAGTGTTAGGCATTGTGGGACACAGCTGCTGGAGGTCTGTTAAGTCAACATAGGCAACACAGTGTCTATATTTAAGCTGTGTCGGCATCAGCACATTGACCCTGGCTCAATGCCAGGCAGGGAGGTGGTGTTACTATGTTGGTGTAATGGAAAGCTGACATCAGTGGGAGACAAATAAGTGTAGGCACATGCACAACTAGATTAATGCAAGGCAACTTATATCAACCTAACTTTGTACTATAGACCAGACCTTGGTACATGAGATTAGCACCCCTACTGGCAGTGGAAGACCAGGAGCTTTGAATCCATAGGATCAAGGATTACAACCCTGGAGTTCCTGTGCATTTGGGTGGAGGGATTCTCCTTTATGTTCCCCTGCAAACCCTTGTCAGCCAAGGTATCATGGCAAGGTCAGTCTTGCCTCTGGATCTGTAACTGCCAAATGCACTTACTGCCACTGGTTCCATTAACTTTCCACATTTTTTCCTGTGGGTTGCTAGCCATCTGGCTCTTCCCCTCAGTTCTGGCCTGCTTACTTCTTAAACGTAGTTCAGGGACCAAACAGATGCTGCTTAGATCTTAAACTCCTCTTAAATTGTAAGCTCTTTGAAGCAAGGACTGCATCCACCTGTGTTTTTATACAGCGCCTAACCCAATGCGAACTTGCTAGAGTCTGGGGACACTGAGAGATACTGTACAATAACAAGTGTAATAACAGGTGGTTAGACTGAAGGGGAAGAATCTGGCATACACTCTGCTTGGTATCACTCTGGCTTTTTCTTGATTTTGTTTCCCTAAGTCCTTAGTAGCAAGTGGGAAGCATATTGGCTAATGTATTTTTAAATCATATTATTAATTCCTATGGACTAAAAAGGCAAAAAACCCTCTATAATTCATAATTTTATTTTTAACAGTGTCTGCTTGATAGGTGTGACAGAGTGGTTTCTAAGAAGGTGGCTAATATTTTGAGAATCTGTTTGGTTAGCATGCACTATGTATCTTCATAAACCCAGAAACCAAGCTACACCTCAGTGCTCATTTTTCTTCCTCTCTGTTGAATATATAGCTAGAAAATCACCCAGGAAAGAGTGCAGAATAAAGATTAATTATAGCAGAGCTCTCACACTGCAATAGTGAGGATTGTGCCAGCACAGCTGGATATTGATATGATTGGAAAGAAAAATCATCAGAAGGTTCACAGTCTTTTTTTTGAGATCAGAGGCAATGTGTCTTCAAAGGAAGACCTCAAATATATCAGTGTTCCCTAAGGGGTTCCTCATAGATTTCTCCATGAAGGCTAAAACTTAATGAGATCATTTGACAATTATACCAGAGGATGGTGGTATTGACAGGGTAACATAAACATGAGGAGTTGATCAGGTTTTGATGTGACTTACAGTCTTAAACAATAATCTGAAGAATACACAGGTAGGGCCCACAAGGGAGCACTACATAACCCTAAATGCTTTACTTTGTAAATGAAAAGAGAGGTTTGCATCTATTAGTTTTAATTGTGGTGTTGGCAGCAGCGGGGAACTAGAAGGGTTAGCAAGGGAAGAAAAGAGAGCAACGTAGGAGGGTGAGGAAGTTTGAGGTAAAACTGAAGTACAGAAATCAGTGTGGTCTTGAATGAACTTGGGTTCAGTTTAAAACAGGTTAAGCCTTTGTTCAATATCAGATAAATATAATAAAAGTGTCATTTTTATAGCTATGTGAACATTAAGCAGGGGAGAATGAATGGTATGACATATTCTTATGGACAGAGCAAAGTAGCAGGAATTCATGGAACAAAAAAATGAAATTAAAATAGATGGACTTTTATGCTCTGTGATGTTGCTTTCTTACATTTTCAACGCAAACCCTTTCCTAAAAAATCCCCAAAGAATCTGCTTTCTGGAAGGTTGAATGTTTGGGTCTCCAAATACTATACCAATGGCAACAGCATCACAGAAATGCCAGTGACTAAACAGACACAATGGGGTCTGCAACTATAATGCAGGGTGTTCAGACAGTATCCATCCCAGTGAAATAACAAAAAACAAAAAATACCCCAATCCCCCCCCATTTCTGTTCTACAGTGTATGCTGCATAACCAAATAATCTGAATGACAGTGTCATCTGACATTCTTGTGTTCATCTCCTTTTCAGCACCTTACACAAATTGGCTGAATAGGAGATTAAACTAGTGGAGCGCTCTGCTGAATTTGCAGAAACAAAAGAGATTTGTTGCCATAAAATTGGAATGCAATTCCCAATATAATATGTAGCTGCCCTAGATCTCAGAGGGCATTTAGCAGAACCCAGCACATCATCCTGCAAGCAACTAGATACTGTCAGCAGCTGTTGAGATAATACGGTAGTTGGTTTTAGTTCCTTGATTGCAATTCACTTGGCTGAAGTTGCTAATTGTTGCCCAGTGTAGGCATCCATTATTACAGTGGTAGAAAGCAGCTCATTAGTTGCAGTTTGATTTGATCTTTGCCACTACAGAATTAGAGTGAGAGGTGAGTGCACTCTAATTGTCTTTTAGCTCTGTCAATACAGACTAATATTGACTAATATTGATCGAGTTGGATGAAACCCTCTTCTTTCCCTCCTCATTTTTCTCCTAAGAAGCAAGTAAATCTGTTCAGCCATAAGATAAGACACTGCAAAGTGTTCTTCTTCCAGACCACTGCTAGTTCAGACCATGATGGCTTTGCCTAATTTAACATAGTCATTTATTTTGTGAAACTGCCTTACCAAATGAAATCTGTGTGTCTTTGGGTTTTAACCCTATATACAGTATCTCCATAAGGCAATGTATTTAGACTGTTTGTCTCAGTTAAATATTCTGTGCTCTAGTGTGCATTTTGAAAGCCTTTGCCCACTAAGTGTGGGGAGAGACAGCAGATACAGGGACATGGCCTCCTTTATATTGGTTACATCGTGGACTGGGGATCAAAAATTGGCTAGGGTACTGTTTTGATAATTAAATACTACTGAAAGATCATTGGTTTGCAGTAGGTAACCAGATGTCTCAATTTTATAGGGACAATCCTGATTTTTGCATCTTTTTCTTATATAGGCTTCTATTATCCCCCACCTCTGTCCTGATTTTTCACATTTGCTGTCTAGTCACCCTAGTTTGCAGTGAGGCGTCATTAAAGACAACTTAAAACAATCTTCCAGCAGCACTCCCCCGACCCCTGTGCCTTATCTTTAAGCTCTTATTATCCTCCAGAGTCTTCATTTGTGGTGCATTAAACCAGGTCATTTAAAAGAGACGAAAGAAGCGAGCTTTTCTGCATGGTCCATTCACTGTGAGCAAACTGAAATATGGTGACCGTGTCGCTTTATTGATGGTTGTGATGCAAGAGGCCAGAGGGGTTTAAATGTGCTCAGAGTAACATTTACCCAGCTACCTAGGTCATTGATGAGCATGGCTCAGCTCCAGTTTAGTTGGTATTGAAATGTAATGGTGAGTCATAGGCCTTATCTCGGTGGAGGAAATTGTCCAGCACAGATATTCTGTAATAAGGATTCCTCTATAGCTATGCTGGTCAATTTCCCCAGGCAGACAAGCCCACACACTTCCCTTTGTTAATGGCCATTTCTTGTTAAAATGTAAGTTTCCCTGACTATTGCTGTATTTTGTAAGCAATTTACTTTTGATCAAGAGACGACTGGCCTGAAATAAAAAACTGACTCTGCGGTTGAGGAATTGTGCATCCCTTTGAAAATCTGAAACACATACTGAAATGAAGTTGAGATCAGACATAAAGCTGCAAAAGTAAGGAACTCATCCATGGAAGAAGTATAGAATCCCTTACTGAAGGCCCTGTGCATGAAATCCTGGTCCCATTGGAGTCAGTGGCAAAATACTATTGACTTCAGTGGGACCAGGCTGTTATATTTGTACAGAGCCTAGAAAAGGGGCCAAATCCTTCATTGGGCTCTCTAGGTACTACCACAATAAATAATAATAATAAAATAGAGGAAAAAATTGTTGGTGCCACTGAGAGGGGAAAAAGTGTAACCAAACAGTATATTTATTAATTTGCATATGGATGGTTGTTTAAGTGTGCAGAATACTATTCAAATAGAAATCTTTATAAACAAAATGTTGTTGTGTTTTGTTTGTTAAATGTGCTCTGGAATGTATATTTGGAAAGACTAGTCACCATAACTGGAAAACAACTTCAAGACTACACTATTTTCAATGGCAGCCAGCTATAAGATTTTGCCATCCAGTGGTTTTGTTATATCTTTCCATATTTTTGGCTATTAAACTATTTATATTTCAGTAGGACCCAAAAACTACTTTGTATTATGCAAGTATTAAGGAAATCACAAGATTTTTGACGAAGTTTAATGGTAAAGAAGGTGACTAGTTATTGAGGAGAGATAAAGAAAATATTCAGGTACAGGAAAACACCGGTTCTTTGGGGCAGGGAAGGGAGCACATTACCTGTTTTTATTTACTGCAGCAATACTCTATCTACAGTATTTAAAGCTGAGCATTTTTCTGGCTGAAATCAATGGGATTCCCTCTATCCCTAAGATGCCAGTGTCCAGGGAATAAATTCAGCACCATATACTGCCAGAGAAATATTGACATGTCCACAGGTATTACTTTCATAATAATAATTTTGCTGCTAGATATAGATATGTTTGTATATAAATTAACCATGTATTGTGGTGTTTAGTAGCAAATCAATGGAATTTTCATTCTAGGCTGACAGAGCATTCTAAACTAAGGGCTTGTCTACAAATGGGGTTTTTCCTGTTTAGCTATTACTGATAAGAATGCCTTGTTCCTGTTTAGGTGGGTGAGGGTTGTCACTGTTTCCCCATCCTGACAACCCACACCCACCAAATGTGTCTGATTTGTTCACTGGTTGTGTCCACCTGACAGGTAGATAGTCCCCATCTCCGAGAGCTCACTATCTCTGACATTTATCCACACAGCACCTACCACAATAGGGCCCCGATCCTTGGATAAGGTTCCTAGGTGCTACTGTAGTACAAAAATATTAATAATAAGTTTTGTCGCTCTTTCCATGAAACCCTGGCACAGCTGTGTGAATTAGGAATCCTACGATAACTCTTGGTCGGCATTTCCTTCCTTTCTTGGTGTTATGGCTGAACATTTTTAAGTGTTGCTTTGTCATTACTTTAGCATTTACCTTCTATTTTTAGTGTCAGACCCACTGGTTCAAGCGTGGAATACCACAGGAGCCTTTCAAAGTGGCAGTGGTTAGTAAGCTGTAATGCGCTATACAAAGCAGCCAAGTTTGATTGCCAGCTGTTGCCAAAGTACAGTAACAGGCCCCTCTAGCAGAATGAGCTCCCAAAGTGTTCCAGATTCATATATTCCACCAGAATTAGCACAGCAAGTGGGGTAGTGGAACAGCAACAGAGCAGTTTGAGTACAGAAATATAGATATCAGAGATGGAAGAGTCCGACAACTGTCATTTACTATACTCCTTGCCAATGCAGAAATGTTCTTGGCAGTGAATTGTTTGCATTTTGCATTGTACCGTCTGGTTTTTCGTGTTTGCTATGCATCAGGAAGGTTTCAACATAGCAGTGACATGCACTGACACTAGGCCCCTCACTAGACCTGCACAAGATCTAATTAAGTACAGCAATTACAGGTCTGTAATCATTCCTGCATCTTATGTGTCTTAGCTATCTAATAATGCAGGCTGCAACAATAAATACAGATCCACGACGAGCAGGGCAAAATAGGGGGAAATATTTTCTTGGCTATATTGGATATGAGGAATCCTGCCAAAATGAACCCTCCTCTCCAGATTCTGCAGCAAGGCAGGAGAGCAGAACCAGCCCCTAAGACTAGCTCTTTCTTCATCAAAGAGTAGCAATGGAAGTACCAACAGCCAGACAGGTGTGTGTGTGTGTGTGTGTGTGAGAGAGAGCGAGCGAGCGAGCGTGAGTGCGCACAGATGGGGCTTTACATTTAAACTAGAGACACTTCCTGATTGCCGACTGGCGTGCCTCTTTCCCCTACAGTCCGTCTGTTTTATGTCTTTTTAGACTATCCAAAAAAGATCCTAGCACACGGAACTGATTGGCGGGGAGAAGGAGGGGCATTACCACAATATAAATAAACAGCAACAACAACAAGTCAGCGTCAGCCTCTGTATGAACAAACTGTGCCCCTAGCTTCTGGCCTCAAAACATATCCCCAGTCCCTGATTATTTGCTAATTCTAGTCAAAATTAGCCAGACATTTGCCTGCAGCAGCTCTCTGCGTCTGCTAGGATGGAATGTGATGTGATTAGGAAGCCATGCTGCTGATGTTATGCCTCCTGCTCTGTACCCTGCTGTGACCCCCCCGGACACTTGGGCCTGTTTTGAAGATGTGCTGTATCTCTCCTTTTTATTTTTATTTATTTATTTGGCCAGTGCTGTTGCCAAAGTGCCTCTTTGTTGTGTGGAAAGGTGGCCTTACTCAACTGAGTAGGCCTCAGTGTGGGTGAGGTCATATCTTTTATTGGACCAACATATGCTGGTGAGAGAGACAAGCTTTCGAGCTGCACTGAGTTCTTCTTCAGACCTGAAAGCTTCACTCTCTCACTAACAGGAGTTGATCCAATAAAGTATATGATCTCACCTTCCTTGTCTCTCTAATATCCCAGGACTGACACAGCTACACCTACATGGCAGAGACCTCAGTGAGCTGTTGCCATTAGAACCCAATATAACAAATGTGATGCAAGTAGATAGACTATAACAAAGTCACTATTGATGCAATACACTTGTCAGATCAAAGCTGATGAGGGAATAAGGAAAATATCAAAGTATACATCAAACCTTTCAAAGACGGGAAAATACAGATGGTTATAAACTATGAATAGGTATACACTATGTAAATGTGACACATCAAACACTCATCTAGCATAGTATGTATTGGTAACGAAAGGGAAATACATTGTAAATTGTGAATCAAATCAGTTTTGCTTTGATGTAAATAAAAAGATGAACTATTTTTTGCTTTATTATTTGGAAAGAAGACTCCTAATTATAGCCTATCCTTCCAAAAAGCACAATCAGAATAGTTTCTGCCTCACTTCTGAATATAAAAGATTGGCTCAACCAATCAAGGAACAAAATTTATACCATGTGACCTCTTATCAATCAACCCAGCTACATATTAAAAAAAAGTTAAGCAAATATTAGCTGCAAAATTTTCAGTGAAAATATGTCACAAAACTTCACTTTTTTAAAATGTGAAACATTTTGCAAAAATACCACAATTTTACATAAATTTTGCAATTGTGAAAACAGGCAAAATTCTGTGACAAATGTTTTGCAAATATTCCACTCAGCTATTTATTATGCAGTAACCACAGCATCTTGATATATCAGTTTTCAAAACATTATAAGCTCGTTCTAGTATGCTGGCTAACTGGTGGCAAGACACTACAGTAAATCCCCTTCTTGGGATTGAATTTGTTAAGACAAATAGTCTGCTGGTACAAATGGATGAAAATCCAGTGGTTTCATTGGAGATAAGTTCATTTACAGTAGCAGAATATTTAGACTGTTGAGTATGTGTCAATGTTATGGCAGCTGAAAATTGGACCAGGATCTCTGTGGTCTGTAGGCAGCAGCTGTATCGTGATCCAAAAGAGAAGCTCCTGCCGGCACGGTCAGAGAGTTGGTGCTAAACTTGTCTCAGCTGGAAACTTCTCTTTGCATATTTTTCAGTCCACATGAAAGAGCTACAATACCTGTTGCTTTGCAGACTGATCATGAAGAAAGCTTTATATTGCAAATTTTGGGTCTGATCCTTCTTCCCTTTGAAGTCAAAATCAAAAATGTCAAGACTCTGAGGATAGCAGCATCAGAATGATCATTAGTAACTTTCTCTTTTGGCAGCATCCAAATTAAAGGCTGCAGTCATGGTAATTTTTATACATGTGCTTTCATATTATTTTTACACTTTTTTTATACTCATCCTTAAGAGCCTTAATACAATTTACTTGTAACTCACATAACATAGCCTTCCTCATTTCAGAGTCCGAGATTTTGTCCTGTCCGCATTATAGACTAACTCACTGTAAACATTTATGTGCAAAAACTAATCTGTTTTTGGTCTAGTAAGGTAAAATAAAAGTATTGCAAAGCCTTGAGAATTCTTCCCCTCTTGCTACAGCTCTATAAATCAAAAACTGATTAAGTTGTTTCTTTACACGATGCTACTGGTACATTCTGCTCAAGGAGGCAATGCTTTTATGGCATTTTTCTATTTACTGTGTGGCTCGCTTTCTTCATCTCTTAATTCCTTGGCTGTTTCATTTTTGGTTCTCTCTTTATTTTGCCATTTGGAAATGTTAATAGTGTCAGGAGACCCTCCAAAGGTTAAAGGTTCTGTTCAATTTGGATTAGCACCTTTAAGTTTGGATCATCTGAAGCTTATCCAAAACCAAGTCTGTAATATATAGCTGGAAATATCATGAGAAAACGTGTTTCTGTGAGATTTCTAGCTAAATTTTGCAGACTCAGGGTTTTTTGATAAGCTTTGGATAATCCTCCAGACTATTAAGTGTTTATCTGGACAGAACCCAAATTCTAAATCTTTTCTAGTTTGTCCATTGCTGATTTTAACCTTATTCTATCAGTATAACCTAATGGGCTTTTTGACCACTCAGCCCATCTAGTTGAGAACTTTTTAGAATGTGAACAGTGCCATTCAACTATTAAATGCTAAAGGTCTTTGATGGTTAGTCAGCATTAGCTTAGGAGGGAAAGTTGTCACAAACTACAGTCCTTTAACATTTAGGGCTCATCTACGTTTTACAGCTGCCTATATCCATGAAGCGCTTAGTGAAGATGCTACCAATGCTGATGGGAGAGCTTCTCCCATTGGCACAGTTAATCCACTGCTCCAAAAGATGGTAGCTATGTCAATGGGAGAAGCCCTCCTGTAGACATAGCACTGTCAACACATTGGGGGAGGTATCAGGTCATTATAACTACATCACTCAGTGGGGTGGAAAATCCTTACCCCTGAGCAATGTAGTTATACCAACATAAGTTGCTCGTGTAGACCAAGTCTTACTGAGAGTTTTGTTATCATTTCTTGTTTGTTTTTCTGCCATTGAATGAGCTGCTTTTATTACATCATTTGCTTGATTTCACACATTCATTAAATTAACTATTTTGGGGCTGAATTGTGTATTGTCATATTTTCCTCTATATGTTACCTTTTAAAACACAATAACTTAAGCCTTTTATTGGATTTTGATAATGCCAGTGTCACAACTGGTACCATTTTTCATCAAAAAGGCCAACAAGGCTCAGAAATGATAATGATTGTTTCCAATAAGTAAACACACAATGAGAAGTGCTTCTCCATCCCCAGGGTTAGCATTCACTGGAATTCTTTTTGAAGGCCTTAGCACAGGTGCTAAGGACTGAATAGACATGCACAGAGAGTGACCTACCTGTTCACTCTAGAAGTCGTCCTTTGGATCAGTCTTGAGGCAAGCAGGTGGAAGGATGTGAAGGGAGCTTGAACTGCCACTGTTTATGTTGTCCCGGATCTGTGGATAGAGAAATTCAGGAATGTTAATCTGTAATTTTTTGCAGCACTACATAAGCTTTTAAGTTCATCTATGAATATGTATAAAGTTTAAATATAGTTAATATGAACAGTAATGATTCTTAGCAAAATGGATCACTAAATATAGCTTATAAGAAAGGCTCATAGTACCCATTGGGAGAGATCAAAACAAGTGTCTAGACAATTCACTTTATTATTGTCACATGACTATGGAAGCTAGAGGAGCAGAAGGCAAACAGGGACAGAGAGATCAACCATTGATGGCAACACTGCAATTCTTTTTTCACTTATGTCCAACGGTGAAATAGGGAAGAGGCATGTATAAAGCATGGGAGAGACCAACACTAGACATGTCACCCAGAGCAACACTATGAGAATGAACAGTAACAGTCAAGCACTCCCTGATGACCACAGGGAGATCTGTGCCTAAGTCTCCCCCATCAGTGAGTGGGGCTGTGACTGTGTGCCAGGTTGCAATGGCTGGAGGAGGGAACTGGGAGCAGACCCGTGGGACAGGAGGTGCTACTGTACAGGGTAGAGGTGGATTTGCTCTCCAACGCGTTTCATCCCAAGCCCTCCCCTCTGTACTGGGTCAGGGGAAGTGTATATTTACCCGAGGCCCTGCAACACATCTAGAACCTTCCTGTGCCCCACTGGTAGATCAGGACCTACCATTTGGGAAACACTAAAGTACATAACCATAGCTTCCTAACAGTAGTAATGTGTCTGTCAAAATACTATGGGTCTAATATTAAAAAAAAAGTAAAAAAAAAAGAACGTTAGTTATCACTAGGAAATGGATAGATAATAAGACAGAAAATATCATAATGCCACTAGATAAATCCATGGTATCTCCACACCTCAAATACTTCAAGTTCTGGTCACACCAGCTCATAAAAGATATCTTAGACTTGGAAAAGGTGCAGAGAAAGACAACAAAAATGATTAGGGGTATGGAACAGCTTCCATATGAAGAGAGATTAAAAAGACTGCACTTTTCAGCTTGCAAATTAGATGAGTAAGGGAGCATATCATAGAGGTCTATAATATTGCGACTAGTGTGGAGAAAGTGAATATGGAAGTGTTATTTACTCCTTCTCATAAGATAAGAACTAGAGGTCACCAAATGAAATTAATAGGCTGCAGATTTAAAACAAACAAAAGGAAGTATGTCTTCACATAACGCCCAGTCAGTCTGTGGAACTTGTTACCAGAAGATGTTGTGAATGCCAAAACTATAAGAGGGTTCAAAAAAGACCTAGAAAAGTTCATGGAGGATAGGTCTATTAATGGCTATTAGCCAACGTGGTCAAGGATGCAACCCCGTGCTTTGGGTGTCCCTAGCCGATTTGCCAGAAGTTGGGAGTGGACGACTAGGGATGGATCACTCAATGATTGCCCTGTTCTGTTCATTTCCTCCAAAGCTCCGGGCATTGGCCTCTGTTGGAAGACAGGGTGCTGGGCAAGATGGATCATTGGTCTGACCTAATATGGTCATTTTTATGTAATTATGCCTCCGCCTGTGTGGCACTTGATCCAAAGCCTATTTAAATCAGTGGGGATCTTTCCATTGACTTCACTGGGCTTTGGATAGCACCATAGTCCATTACACGGTATAGAAGACGTAAACTGCCCTATACTCCTTTTGTTGGGTATATTGAGGAGTTCAGAGTGCGTGGGAAGGTCAGATCTGTGTGGGGCCATTCAAAAGACTGGCACTTCTATACATCTGTCAGCAGAACAGCATTGCAGGGAGCATCAAGACCTGCTTCCCAGCATACCAGCCCCCAGGCCCTGCTGCTTGGGTGCTTCACTGTTTCCCCATTCAAACAACACCATTGTTCCATCACAGTTTTGCACTCTGGTATTTGTAAGACTCCATTGCTACAATCGGCTCTTCACTTAACTCCAAAGGTCCATGAGCCTTAGTGGGATAAGCATATTTTAATAACAAATGTGATCTTTAATTTACTGCTCTCTAGTTTTTCTCATTTCTGGGGCCAACATATGGTTGATATTAGGCATAAAAAAGTGTGTGTGGGGGGGGTTTTCATAAGAGCACCTGCTCCATCAGCCATACTAAATGAGAAAAGGTTTTTCTTTTTTAAGTCAAACACTGATTATAAAAACATGACAGAAAAGTATCTTGATATGGAAAAGTCTGTCATCTTCACTTTTTGTGCCAGCAATGTCAGCCTGCTGTCCTTTCGGAAACTTATAAGCATTTCACTAGTAGACACTGCAGTGAAACAGTTCTCTCAAAACAGAAGTAGAAAGCCAACAGTGGACTCAACTAATTGTGTTTGTGGCAGATTTTTAAAATAATCAGTTGTCTTCATCTTTATTATTTATGCCACAGCAGCACAACTTGTGCATGGCCCTTTCTCTATAGCTCCATCAGTGAAAGAGAAGGACACGTGCTTTGATGGGATAAAAGGTTTCTGTAGTGCTCTTTACTGATAAGTACTTGAACCAAAGCCTTGAAAAGGCCGTATTTCATCCTTTTGACAGTGATCTTTTTTAAAACTTTCCCCCTCGGGCCTACTGCAGAGATTGTGTTATTTAGCGTGTGAGAGAAAACGTGCCTCACGATCAAACCTGATTTTCTCTTTCAAGAAATAAACAGATTAAAAGATGCTCACACCTTAGACTACCGAAGGGGGGAGATTTTTAAAGTGAGAATAAAGAGCAATGCAAAAGAATTAAAGAGAAATAGATCAGTCAAAAATCATTTTGGAGAAATTGCAGGGGACCCAAGTGCCAATTTTTATGCATTCATGGGATGGAGTGCAGAGGGGGAGCTGAAATAATAAACACTACAATCTTATTTTTCTGCACAGATCTCTGTGGTAAGAAGGTGCTGTTTATCACACAGTTGCTCTTTACACTTGAACTGCATTTTAAAAATTATTTGCTATCTCATATTCAAGATAATATATCTTCATACTATATGTAATTACTGTTACATTGCCTAATTTTTCCACCATAGCTAAACAAAATCATGTGACATGTTCACATTGGAATATCTTAGAACCTATTTTGATCTCCCTTTATAGCGGATCCTGCATTTTTATTCTCTCTCTCTCTCTTCCCCTCCCCCTTTCCTCCAATGGGAAATTTATGTCTGTTCCTGGCATCTTTCCTCATTCTTCCAAAAAAACAGTCACAGAGAAAAAGGATTCATTTTGGTGTTTCTGCACTGTCTACTGTATCTCTTGCATCAGTAAATTACCCTTCTTTCCTAGAAGAGGCCCTACCATATCCTGCACTGACCTCTTGATCCTTGTGTGCTTGAAACATTTATTAGCTACCTTTCCCTCTTGAGTAACCTCCGTTTCATTTTCCACCTAGTTTCTCCTGTTCTTTTTTAACAGTGTCTTGACTTCATGCTTCAATTTTTCCGGTCCCTTCAGTCGTGGCTGTCTATAGCTCACAGTTATCGTCACCATTTAAAAGTCTACATTTGGCAACAGAATAATATTTAAAAATTTGCATTACAGTAGCTTCCAACAAAGATCAGGTTCCCATTGTGCTACCTGCTATACATACAATACAGTCCCCTGCCCTGAAGAGCTTATAGTCTGAATAGCCAAGGAAAACAAAGGTGGAGTTGTATGCACAATTATCTTATTTGTGCCTGCCAGAGTGTTTTTTAGACTTAGGTCTTGTCTACACTAACTCTAAGTCAATCTAAGTTACATTAGTTGAGTTATGTAAGTTACAACATAGCTTCCACCTCTCATTGAGGTGGAGTACGGCAGTCACTGAGAGCAATTAATGCTCTCCCATTAATTTAGCGTGTCTTCACCAGACCCATTAAATTAATGCCATTGCTCTAAGTATGACAAAATTTCAGATAATCCTTTATCTTCTTTATTCTCTTCTGGAGCAAACTAGCCCTCCAAACTCTTTGGGGTTCAGTTATCAGTTCCACAATTACACAAATAACTAAACATTAACATGCTACAGTTTCAGGTCAGGAAATGCTTGATTTCATACACTTCTGGAAGAATACCAGGAGATATTGGCAAACACAGCATGTTTTAATTCCTAGTTCTACTTAAAGTGAAGCAACTAAACTAGAAAGCCTTCCTCATCAAGTCACAGGAACACTAAACACAAACACACACACAAAGCCTAGGCTTCAGAAGTAAGATACTGGGTATAACCTCATCAGATCTTGGAGATGAAAAATCTTTCACATTTTCTTACTTAGCTTGCGGCAAGGACAGGCTGAAGTGACTAATAGCAATAGTGTGCATCCGTGTGTGTGTTGTAAGGAATTTCTGGTGATAATGGTTTCAGCACAGTTGAATTTACTATGTGCAGTTTTTTAACTTTGCCTTCTCTGATACTCTGAGATGATCAGCAGCATTTGACAAGGAAATTGGAGAAAGTTTCTTGAAGAAAGAGGGAAAAAAACCCATCAATCAAAGGGTATTACCATGTTGCTAAAACTCTAGGGATAAAAAGATATTTTTAATTTGAAGCTCAGGAAATTACACAAACTTAATCCAAGTGTTCTGTCTTTTGAATGCTTTGATGGGCACAATAGAAAAAGAATTGCCAGTGCCAACAAAACAAGCTAAATTAGAAACCTGCACTGTAGTGTTTTCATAAAACCCACGATGGAGTTTGTAAATGCAAATAGAATTTTAACAGAACCTAACGTCCATTTTTAAAGGCCTGTATTAAAACTGGCTTCCTGCATGGCTGAAAGACTTTGTTCATTCTGATGGCATTCCTGCAGGCCTGGGCCTGAAGAAAATCTGTCCAATAAAAACAAAGCTGTCACTGGTGGCGAAAGTGGACTCAGTCATGACCCTGTGGAGTGACATTATTCTTTCTCATGGTGCTAGCCTTTCCCCACAGAAAGACAGGATATTGAAGGTGATGAGGGCCACCAGAAGTGTATGTATTATTATTTTGTTAAGAACATAAGAATGGACCCACTGAGTCAGACCAAAAGTCCAGTATCCTGTCTTCTGACAGTAGCCAGTGCCAAGTGCCGCAGAGGGAATGAACAGAACAGGTAATCAAGTGATCCAGCTCCTGTTGCTCATTCCCAGCTTCTGGCAAACACAGGCTAGGAACACCATTCCTGCCTATCCTGGCTAATAGCCATTGATGGACCTATCTTCCATGAATTTATCTAGTTCTTTTTTGAACCCTGTTATGGTCTTGGTCAAGGAGCCTTGGTCACTCTGACAAGGAGTTTCACAGGTTGACTGTGTGTTGTATGAATTAATACTTCCTTTTATTTGTTTTAAATCTGATGCCTATTAATTTCATTTGGTGAAAGAAGTAGTAAACAACACTTCCTTATCTACTTTCTCCACACCAGTCATGATTTTATAGACTTCAATCATATCTCCCCTTAGCCGTCTCTTTTCCAAGCTGAAAAGTCCCAGTCTTATTAATCTATCCTCATTTGTAAGCTGTTCCAAACCCCTAATGATTTTTGTTGTCCTTTTCTGAACCTTTTCCAGTTCCAATATATCTTTTTTGAGATGGGGTGACCACATCTGCATACAATATTCACGATGTGGGCATACCATGGATTTATATAGAGGCAACGTGATATTTTCTGTCCTATTTTCTATAACCCTTCCTAATTATGCCCAGCATTATGTTCACTTTCTTGACTGCCACTGTGTAGATGTTTTCAGAGAGCTATCTACAGCAGGGATCAGCAACGTTGGCACGCGGGACCACATGTAAGCACCCTTAGCGGGCCCCGCTGCTTTATTTACCTGGTGGTTCGCCGATCGCAGCTCCCACTGGCCCCGGCTCGCTGTCCC
Organism: Dermatemys mawii; assembly: GCA_007922305.1. Lineage (NCBI taxonomy): Eukaryota > Metazoa > Chordata > Testudines > Dermatemydidae > Dermatemys > Dermatemys mawii. The sequence continues at coordinate 25,154,964 of ML677364.1, forward strand.
GGTCCAATGGGGGCTGCAGGAAGCG
>ML677364.1:25155805-25269562 GCA_007922305.1 Dermatemys mawii
CCTGATCTACAGTGACTCCAGGATCTTTTTCTTGAGTGGTAACAGCTAATTTAGACTCCATCATTTTATATGTATAGTTGGAATTATGCTTTCCAAAATGCATTGCTTTGCCTTTATCAACATTAAAGTTCATCTGCCATTTTGCTGCTCAGTCATCCAGTTTTGAGAGATCCTTTTGTAGCTCTTCGCAGTCTGCCTGGATCTTAACTATATTTAGTAATTTTGTATTTTGCCAGCTCACTGTTTCACTCTTTTCCCAGGTGATTTATGAATATGCTGAATAGGCCTGGTCCCAGAACAGACCCCTGGGGGACACCACTATTTACCTCTCTCCATTCTGAAAACTGACCATTTATACCTATCCTTTGTTTCCTATCCTTTAACCAGTTGCCAATCCATGAGAGCACATTCCCTTTTATTCTATCGTAGCTTATTTTGTACAAGAGCCTTTGGTGAGGGACCTTGTGAAAGGCTTTCTGAGAACCTAATACACTATATCCCTTGATCCACATGCTTGTTGACCCCCTCAAAGAATTCTAGCAGATTGGTGAGGCATGATTTCCCTTTACTAAAATGATGTTGACTCTTCCTCAACAAATTATGTTAATCTATATATCTGACAATATTGTTCTTTATTATAGTTTCAACCAATTTTCCCAGTACTGAAGTCAGGCTTATAGGCCTGTACTTGCCGGGATCACCTCTGGAGCTCTTTTTAAAAATTGGGGTCACATTAGCTACCTTCCAATCATCTGGTACAGAAGTGGATATAAATGATACGTTACAGACTACAGTTTGTAGTTCTGCAATTTCACATTTGAGTTCCTTCAGAACTCTTGTTGTATTATATTAGTGCCCAAAGATCCCCGATAGAGATCAGAGCCCCACTGTGCAAGGGGCTTTATAAAGCAGTAAGAGTCCCTGCCCTAAAGAGCTTACAATCTAAATAAACAACACCAAATGGTGGGAGAAAGCAAGTATTATCTCCATTTTACAGATGGAGAACTGAGGCACAGAAAGACCACTTGATTTACCCAACATCACACATGATGACTGTGCCAGAGTCAGGAACTGAGTCCAGCCCTGCTATGTCCCACTCCAGTGTCTGAGTTTATTTTGTTTTTTTGTCTGTTTTTAAATTTTCTTTGGGCCTCCAAGGCTTACTTGGTTAAGATCTCATGCAGTTTTTCATGGGGGGATCTCATAAAAACTGTATTTGTAGTCTAAAAATGATTAAAATTAACATAGGACATTCAAAAACAAAAAGGAGAACAGTGCAAACTTTCTGAGGTAAAAGGTAAAATTTTCGTAGAATGTGTAACTGGGACATGATTTTCATTGTTTGGAAATGGTTGATGTGTTACATATAGGCTGGTACAAGTGTCGGGGGAAGTTAAATATTCATGAAATGGATGAGAGAAAATAAATGGATTTTGGTTCTGAGTAATACAATGAAGGCAGAAACATGATGCATAATGTTAGTAAAGAAATCCAACAGGATCATAAATTGGATAAATAACAGACCATGTTTCAAATTCAAAGAGAGAATATGTAAAGTCACAAGTGGAATATTGCATACAGTTTAGATCTCACACTATAGAAAAGGTTATCCAGGGTTTAGAGAATTCTCAGAAGGAAAGGAGATTGGTTTGTGATATGAAAGGGCTGTTTTGCCGTAGGAGGAAAGGCTCAAGAAATAAGAACCTATCTGTCTAGCTTAGGGATTACTAGCACCCTTCCCTGTAGTATTTCAACAAGTTTATCCCATATAAAAGGAGGCTGAAAAAGGGAAGATTTTACTGTAGTTTTCAGACACCTGAAGAGAAATCTATAGTAGGAAATTAAGAGTTCTATTTGCAGTGCTAGGGGATAATAGAGAGTCACAAATGAGAGCAACAGAAGAGAAAACTAAAGCTAAGAGGGTTTTTTCCCCCCCCCCATGATACTAGTAACTAGAAAGTAGTACGGTTAGTGATGCATTTATAGCAAGGATTGATATATGCTTGGAATCCTAAGTGTATGTATGTTTAAGAACATAAGAACATAAGAATGGCTGTACTGGGTCAGACCAAAGGTCCATCCAGCCTAGTATCCTGTCTTCTGACAGTGGTCAATGCCAGGTGCCCCAGAGTGAGTGAACCAAACAGGTTATGATCAAGTGATCTCTCTCTGACGAACCGAGGCTAGGGACACCATTCCTTACCCATCGTGGCTAATAGCCATTAATGGACTTAACCTCCATGAATTTATCCAGTTCTCTTTTAAACCCTGTTATAGTCCTAGCCTTCACAACCTCCTCAGGAAAGGAGTTCCACAGGCTGACTGTGTGCTGTGTGAAGAAGAATTTCCTTTTATTTGTTTAAAACCTGCTGCCCATTAATTTCATTTGGTGGCCCCTAGTTCTTATATTATGTGAACAAGTAAATACATTTTCCTTATTCGCTTTCTCCACATCACTCATGATTTTATATACCTCTATCATATCCCCCCTTATTCTCCTCTTTTCCAAGCTGAAAAGTCCTAGCCTCTTTAGTCTCTCCTCATACGGGACCTGTTCCAAACCCTTTTCTGAAAACCTTTTCTAATGCCAGTATATCCTTTTTGAGTTGAGGAAACCATATCTGAACACAGTATTCAAGATGTGGGCACACCATGGATTTATATAAGGGCAATAAGATATTCTCTGTCTCATTCTCTATCCCCTTTTTAAGATTCCTAACATCCTGTTTGCTTTTTTGACTGCTGATGCACCTGTGTGGATGTCTTTAGAGAACTATCCACGACTCCAAGATCTCTTTCCTGATTAGTTGTAGCTAAATTAGCCCCCATCATATTGTATGTATAGCCGTTTTTTTCCCCAATGTGCAATATGATTGTTGAGTATCAAGATATACTGGCCAAAAAGAGAAGGAGGACTGTCTAGATCTTTGGTTTTTTTCCATTCACAATTTCCAAGTTTATCTATCAGGAGGAAATCTTTTGGATACACCAAAGCCATGGAGAGTAACAAAGAGTGGATAGTTCTAGATTATGATGTAGAAGAGACATAGAGAAAGATAAGACTCTGGAAAAGACAAAAGAGGGTGATAAAGGCTCATTGCATGGAGAGAGGGAGATAGTCCTGAGGCGATTACAACAATAAAGATAATAAGATGATCATTAGTAAAACTCAGGGACTACAATCAGTTTAATATATTTTTATTTTTTTCCTTCCCTAGAAAGAGTGAAAGCAACTACCTTAGCTTCCACCCTGTTCTGCGAAAACACAGTCCTTTACAGAAAGATGTCCTTTGCAGCTATCAGATTGGGTGTGCCATTAGGTATCACAAACAGGAAATTCTCTGGAATACCTCCTGTCTTCTTTCCTGTTCTACTTTGACACTATTTGATTCCATTTTGTAGTTTCAGAATTCAGATAACAAACAGATGGAAAAAAATGTATGATGGAATCAAGGACAAGGCATATGCAGAGCAAAAATAAAATTAAATGATTGCTATTATATCCTAGATGAGGAGGAGAAGTAATGAAATAGCCCTAACATCGCTGCCAGTGAACTCCTTACTACACCTCAGCTTTGATACTTCACTCCTCAGTTCTGTTCATGTAGCTTGCAAGATGTATACCTCATTCATAGAAAAATGAAGGCACAGACAGCATAAATACTGTTCCACATATAGCATATACAGAGGCTGCCAATGTAGTTCTCTAAGAGCACAGTAGGGTTGTTAAGGGTTAGCTTAAGTTTTCCATGTCAGTTGTACAGGAAGGTTATGACAATACAGCTGAATTGTGAATCATTTCAAACTCAGTACTGAAAATGGAAAATGACTGCTGCATTTTTGTAAATCAAACTTGAGCTTTATTTCTTTTCTTACCCTCAGGAGCTCATTAGTTGCTATGGAGAGCTTCTACACAAATATAATATTGTATGTACAGAAACAGTACTGTAGCTGAGAACTCTAGGACAAATCAAACACTTCACAGGATTCAGAAGGAAATGCTAGCATGATCTGAATGATGACTTTACAGTAAATATGTACATGAGGTTTCAAAAATTAAAAATATGAGGTGTACTAAGATTTGATTCACAGATACTAGCTTTCCCCTGCAAGATAGATATGACCTTTACATTACTGAACGTTCTTTTCATTTATTACAGTTAAAACTAGAACAATGTATCATATATGTGAAAATGCACAAAAGCAGATGCAGAAACTTTGACTTAATCACATTATCAGGACTGATAACAAAGCAATCAAAATGTTCAGTTGCCTAGTGACACATAGCAGGGCATGTGTTTATGAACCACCAAGATTGCCACTTCCATAGTATTTCAGATGAAAAAAAATAACAAATGGTTATTTAAGTTCTTTATCTTAACCCAAGTTTTCCTCCTAATCTCCAACCTGATTCCTATGAGCCAAGGTTATTATTATTGTTATATATTCCCAGACAATCCTGGCAGCCAAGTGCTTCACCATATGGAATAGTCCATTCCAATCATCTTACGGTAAACTTGTGGGTAATTCAAGTCTGAAACCTCAACAGACCAATTACACTTTTGTGCTAAGAATTGCTCATGGTTTAGTGGATAAATCAGCTAACAGCTGGACAAGAGTCCTTTGTACAGTTTTAATCATTTTTATAGTCTCTAATAGCATGGTCAAATTAGTTGTAATGGCTTCACAAGAAACTAATTCCATCTTTCGGAGAGAAGACACCTATGCTGTTGGATGGCTGAAGAATAGTTAGTTTCAGTAAGCTTAGAACACAGGATTTAATGCTTTTCTTAACTAGAAATATCTAGTAATCAGCTGGTTGTATCCTCAAGCCTAAGAAAAGAAGGGATAAAATGTGTGCGCATGTAAGGCAAGATGGTGGTAGCTGCATCCAAGCACAACCCCTCCACCCAAAATTGAGTTGTTATATGGACTTCAATGACATTATACATCTCCATTTGTTGTCCTTAAAACTTTCCCCGGCACATACTAAATAGAGACAGAACATACTTCCCAGCAGATTGGTAAATATCCACAAGTTTCTGTGTGAAAGTCAGCTATTTTGCTCTGCACGGGTACATGTGGTTATTTTCTGTTTTTATTCACATGAGTTTGCACCTTATGAGTTTTGCTCTGCAGTTCAGGCTCAAATGAACGCTGTGATAGAGGAGGGTCAGGGAGCTGCGGTAGAGTGCTTGAGGGGAGATATGTAAGCTCAGAGCTAATTGAGGCGTGGCTCCCTGTGGACTAGGGAAGCTGGCAGCAGGTTGATTGGAACACCTGCAATCAATTAAGGCCCTATTAAGAACCTCATAAAACCCCCTGCTTCAGGAAGACAGGGGAGGAGGAAAGGAGTTGGAGCAGTGAGCAGTTTGGAGGAGAGTTTGGAGCCAAGAAGACCCAGACCCAGACCCAGACCCAGACCCAGACCCAGACCCAGACCCAGACCCAGACCCAGACCCTAGGTAAAAAGACACCTGGCTTGTGTAGAGAAAGGGCAGGAAGCCCGACAAGCTGAAGGGTAGGAGAGGGAAGTAGCCCAGGGGAAGGAATAGCTAATTCAGGTGGTTCACTGCTATCCTCAGGGCCCCTGGGCTGGGACCCAAAGTAGAGGGTGGGTCTGGGTCCCTCCCCCTCCACTGCCCTCCCCTAGGATACTAGTGGGGCAGTTAATACCCTGTTCAGGAGCAAGAAATGGTGCCCTGAATCCCTCACAAGAAGAGAAAGCATGGGACCCACCATAATAGTGCTGGCAATTTGCCACAATGCATAATCTCCAAATAAAACTTAATTTCATCAGGTTTTCATGGATAAGTTGAAAAACAGCTTAAGAAAACTAATAATGGGTGCCTTTACCCACCCACATACAGACTTTTGAGGTGGCAAAATTTACAGGTGACACAAAACCATTCATCTTAGACAAGACTAGAGAAGAATATGAAGAATTTCAGAAGGACCTCACAAGAGGATGGCAATGGGCAGTGTGATAACAGATGAAATTCAGTGTCGACAAATACAGGGTAATGAGTACTGATAGGGATCATGTGACATTTGAATGATTTTGTGATGGGGTGTTCAACCCACATTACCCAGAAAGAGATAATGTGGCTTAGAAGGAGTTAAGTAACCTAAGAGGAGAGTTTGGCTGGATGGGAAAGCACTTATTGAGCATGGAGCCCAGCTACTCAGGAGCAGGCAGGGCTGGTATAAGGTCAGGAACTGAGGAGAGAAGAGAGCTGCAATGTGGAAGGCTGCAGTCACACTCTGGGCTTAGAGAGGGGGAAAAAAGGAAACCGAGGAAGAGAGTAGAAGCCCTGAGATCCAGGCCCGTGAGGAAAGTTCCCCAGAGGGGAAAGAAGCCTATAGAGGTAGACTAGGAAGCAGCCCAGGAAATGGCAGCAAGGTTTAGGACAGGGCAAACCTCGGCCGCTGGTTGAAGGGTTCCAGGCTAGAACCCAAAGCAGTAGGACAGCCTGAGTGCCCCTATCATCCACTGGGGGAAGTGGCATCACTTTGAATTAAAGGACTGTCAGGAACGATACTCAAACAGGGTGTCCAGTGAGACTTGGATACCTTGGAAGGGGGAAACCAGACAGTGACCTGGCTGGGCAGCCAGGCCAAGAGGAGAAAATACTACAACTCCGATAGCATGAGAGGGGATGCAGCACAAATGAGAAATGGAAGGGGAAAATGAGGCTGGGCAGAGCTTTTCCTCAGATTCAAAAACAAGGAGCGGCCTCAGCAGAGAGTAGAGAACCCCACAACAGACTCAGACATATTGCTGGGTTACAAGTTAACTGTAACTGCCTGGAAAGCAGACTTGGGCATTATTATGGAAACCTCCATGGAAACCTGTGTTCAATGTCCAGTCATCAAAGCAAACAAAGTGGCAGGACATATAAAGAATGGAAAAGTTTCTGGTGTGAATCAGCCTCACTTGACTGGAGCTTCTAGGCACCACTGCAACTCATATAATAAATAATAATATAAACGTTCCTGCTTCAGGTCACATGCCAACTGTTAACGAAGGGGGCTAGTAAGAAACCACCCCATTCCATAAATGTTGGAGTTTCTTGGAACGTCCTCTGAAGTATTTGATACTGGTCATTGTCAGAAACATGATTCTGGACTATACAGACTAATGATCAGGCATAGCAATTACTATGTAAAGTTTACATAATTTCAATGAAAAAATGTAAATCTGCCCTAGTTCACTGAAAAATGGGCCCAGCTTTTTGAAAAAGCTAATGAGTCTTAATGAATTTTGATTAGCCTGGTGTGAACTTAAGAATTCTGGAAACAAGGGTTTTTCATGCTTTTGTTTATTTTAAACATGTTTCACAGCTGTAACATTCTATACCTTGGGGGAAGCATACTGGAACCCCCATATTCCTCACTTTTATATAATCGTGATCTTACGTATAAAGCATGCCTTGTAAGGTATCAGGGGAAAGGTTATGAGCTGCTGAAAATCATTTCTCTATCCATATATGTGTATGATTAATGCATATGAAGTTATGAGAATTGTGCTGTATGGTGTCACTAAAACATGCTCTAAGTTGGGGAATCAGCCAGATATTAGCTCCCAAGAGGAAACAGCAAGGAAAGTAACAACACCCGGCAGGGTATCAAACAACCCATAACAGCCATTGTCCAGCAAGGAAGCTACAATTCAGTGACTCACCTGCATGAGGCCACACCAGGGGAATTGCTCAACCTTGCTTGGAGAGACTCAGCAATGCTCCCCAGACATGCCTAGACTTGTGCTCCCCAAGCACGTGGACTGAGGGTATAAAACTGACAGAGTGGACACATACTGGGCTCTTCTCCTCCCCCACCTTTGCTGCAAGCAACTAAGACACTCAGAAGAAGACATGACTCTAACAGAGGAGACTGGCCCAGGTTTAAGGAACAGACCTGTATATTAAGGACTGCAATATCCAGTGGGGTGAGAAAAACTGCTTAATCTAGATGTTGCCCAGTCTAATAGGGTTGAGAGTTTAGACTGTGTGCTTATATTTTATTTTATTTTGGTAACCACTCTGACTTTTTGCCTATCACTTAACATCTACCTTTTATAGTCAATACATTTGTTTAATTGTTTCTCTTTACCAGTGAGTTTGTATGGAGTGTTGGGCAAATCTGCTCAGGTTGGCAAAGACTGGTGTATAGCCACTTTCCATTGTTGAAGTGGTGAACCAATTAATGAATTTGCACTGCCCATCATGAGCAGTGCAAGATGGTATATTCCTGGGGATGAAGTGCTGGGAACTGCAGGGAATTTGGCTGGTGCCTTTCTCTGTGTGATTCATGAGTGGCTCTGGGAGCATTCATGTAATCTAGCTGGGTGTAGGGCTCCACATGAGGTTGTGCTGAGTAATCACAGTTCCTGGAGGGCTAGCAAGGCATTGTGAGAGACAGCCCAGGCTGGGGAGAGTTCAGGGGGCACAGTACCAGGCTGAATACGGGTCCCAGGCTGTACCCCGGGGGGATCCCATTACAAAAGCAATAATGCGAACCTTTGATATGTCCTGTGGGGCAATCAACAGAATTAAGACTGGTGCCAATAGACTCACATAGGCCCTCACAACAGAATAAAGTAAAGGAGTCAATTCTGAATATGTAGGAAAATGAGTCAGAAAAACCACTATGATGCTCCAAAGCCCTCCAATTTTTTCTAATTCCATGTATTTTCAGAAGGGATGAAAGAGAGGACTTGATTACATTCACATTGGGTGAGAATTGTAAACTTTGCTGAAAGGCTTGCCAAAAATAATTGAGTTGTAGAAGTATTGCCAAATAAAACTTTAAAATCATTTTACATGATGAAGAAGATGGATATGGCCTGTCAGCCTCATTACTCCAAGAATTACTCTAAAGCCAATTCATATTATGGATAGTATTAGTCAGTTCAAGAGCACTTTTGGTGCTGTTGAAGAAAGTTACTTTCAGCAATAATTTGGGATTTCCTAAATCTCCACACACATTTGTACAGGGAAAAAATAGAATTACTTACTGGTAATTTGGTTGTCTGTCTCTTCTTCTACCCAAAGTAAAGAATTAGTTATTTTTTTAGTATTATCCAACTACAATGCCAGAAACAAGAGACAAAATATATCTATACTACACCAGAAAAACTATGTTATGATTATGAAGGTTGCAAAGTTTAGCACTGAAATGTTAGAGCCTTAAAGGTGAGAATGAGCAAGTAGAACTTAATGTGTGAGGAGAAGAAAAGCCAGTGCAGAGATTCAAGTAGGAAAGCCTCGTGGTAGTTGAAGATCTGACCATTATTTTGCATAAACTGGAGAGAAGAGTAGGAAGATGCATATGTTTTAAGTATCGGGTAACTATGATTAAGTTCTGGTTAATCTTGTGGGGATTGGTCCTCAGCTGGTGTAAATCAGAGTAGATCCATTGATTTCAATGCATCTATGTTAATTTTACTACCTGAAGATCTCGCCTGCAAACCTTGAAAAATCTTTTCTTCTAGTGGGTTCGGGTTTGTTTATTTATTATTATAAGCAAGGGTTTCCAACCGTTTGTGGTGTTTCTTTGTAACAGCTCAAAACTTGGTTTGGTGGGATTGTTTTTGTTCTGCAACTTTATCCTCAGAATTAAAAGCCAGTCCAGACACAGCTGCCTTTTATGATTCAACACGTGGTGACTGCAGCGGGGTGTTGTCTGTCATTGTGGCTACCCATTTAATAGTGCTAGAGACAAGGCGGGTGAGGTAATATCTTTTTATTGGACCAACTTCTGTTGGTGGAAGGTACAAGCGTTTGAGCTCCACAGAGCTATTACCTCACCTACTTTCGCGCTCTCTCTCCTATCCTGGGACCCACACTAGTAAAACACTTCAAACAACTGTTTAATACTGCTGCAGTTACATCGTTACTACTACTGTTTTTTAAGTTGGAACTTTATTAAACTGATGTTGGAACTGTCACAGCACTGTAATAAAGCATTCTTTTTGAATGTATCCAATTCTTAGATGCAAAGTAAATTGGAGGCCACAATATATTTTCAAATTAAACTACCAGCAATGAATTAAGAATTTCTCCAATTTGAAACATTTGCAATGGTGACTTAGGGCATGGCTACACTTGCAGATGTAGATGGCTTTGAGTTAAACCAGCCTTCGGAGAATGCAGTAGAGAAAGCACTGCAGTCTGTCCACATTGACAGCTGCAAGAGCACTGGCATGGCCACATTTGCAGCACTTGCAGCGGCATTGGGAGCAGTGCATTATGGGAAGCTATTCCAACGTTAAAGTGGCTACAACATGCTTTTCAAATGCAGGATGTGGGGTGGAGTGTGACACGGAGTGTATTGTGTGTTGGGGGGTGGGAGAGTGGTTTTGGGGTGCTGAGTGTATCAGCATGCTATCTTTTTAGTTCAGACCACACCCCCTGCCTCTCTCTCACTCGCTCAAAGCAAGCAACATTCCTCAGTAATGTTTGCTTTGACTCAGAGCAGATAAGCATGCTGGCTGTCAGAAACAGAGCTTTGAAAGAGCATATCCACATTCCTACAGCCAATTCCAAAACAATGACAAGAGTGGCCACTTGCCTTAAGGGGATTATGGGACGTTTCTGGAGGTATATTAGAGCACAGCAATGCAACACCTCATTTACACTGACACTGGGGTGTCTCAGCCAAGACACATCAGATCTTATTCCTCTCACCGAGGTGGAGTACCAGGAGTGCTCTAGCTGCGGAGTCAGAGCGCTCTGCGTGCCTTGCCAGTGTGGATTAGGAGTGAGTTAGAGTGCACTGGGAGAGCTTTAGTGTGCTCTAACTTGCAAGTGTAGCCAAGCCCTTAGTCCTTGTCTAGACTAAAATGTTGTATCACTTTAACTTTACCAGCATGGTGAAGTGATACAACCCTCCTAGTGTGGATACAGTTATACCAATGTAAAAGTGCTTTATACTGCTGTTGGTATCCTCAAGTGGGAAGGGGAATAAGCTATGCTATTATAATGCACCTTTATACAGGTATAACTGCATCCACACTAGGCTTTCTATCAGTATAAATATATCAGTTAAAAAAAATCACACTCCTAACTGACATAGGTATACTGTATAAAAGCTGTTTACAGACCAGGCCATAGTCACATCAGAATTGTTGGGATTCACAAAGCTTATACTCTCTACAGTATCTTGGCAAGATACCAGTTTTATTTTCCTTTCTGTGTTTTCCTTATACGTAACCACCTACAACAATAGGTTTATCCAGCTCTTCACAGCTGCCACACTGCACTGCTCCATCTTCCCTCAGCTGGAGCAATTCAGTGCAAAAGGAACCTGGCTCCATCATAAAAATCTCTACCTCTTCCTGCTCCTGTTCCACCCCCACTCCACCACTTTCCCCAAATCCCCACCCCTACTCCATCCCCTCCCTGTCCCCATTCCATCGCTTCCCCCAAGCCTCTGTCCCCACCCCACCTCTTTCTGGCTTCCATCCCCCTCCCCTGAGCGATGCCAGGAGCTGGCGGGTGGAGCGGAGTAAGGCAGACTGAGGCCGGGTCACTCACTGCTGCTGGTGCCAGACCGCCATCTAACTCTGGACCCTGCGTCCCCCTGAAGCATGGGGCCCCCCAAAGTGCAGGGCCTGGGGTGGTTGCCCTGGCCTGACCTATGGACAGGATATCTCTGATTGAACCCATTTTGGGCACCACCAAAAATTATACAAACCTGGCGCCCGTGCCCCTGAATGGTGTTAGCAACACATGTCCCAAACCCCACAGCCCTACCCACACAATTTGGTAAACAGATCTGTCCTAAACAGAGGAACATGTACTTGCCTTAATTTGCATTTAAGCAGAAAATAGTCATTGAGCAGGAAGGGAGGACAAAGGAAGTTCAAACAGATGAAAAAACTTACTCACTCTCTAAGGCTTAGCCACACAGCACAATCTTTAGAAGTTCGAGAGCCAGGCTGCAGCTTCTGGGACTCAGGGCTTTAGCCCTGCAGTGGGGTGGTGGAACTAGGGACATCTGCCCTGCATGGAGCAGGGGGTCTCAGGGCTTCAGCTGCTGGAGCTCAGGGTTTCAGCTCCACGCCTGCTGAAGCCCCGAGCCCTGGCTGGCATCTCCCGTGGGCTGAAGCCCTGAGCTCTCCTTACCTGCGGGGCAGAAGCCCCGAGCTCCCCTTCCCCAGTCTGGTAGGTAGAGAACAAGGGGGAGGGCATGGGGAGCTTTGCAAGCTGCACTTCAACTGTAAAAGAGCCACAGGTGGCTCACAAACCATGGTTTGTCCACCCTGACAGAGGCTCTGTCTCCTAGGACTCAGCTGGAGAGGTTTTTCAAGAGGAGGAATGAAACTAAAAAGAAAGAGGGACAATGTCCCCCACAGACCCTTCTCCGCCTGTCCATCACATTCACCACATCTGAAGGGACAAATGAAGCAGCTATTGAACGGTGTGAGAGTGGTTCTGACCTAAAAAGCTTTGTCAGTATGACTGCTGAAAGCATGTGCTGAGAAAACTTGGTTTTGAATCTAATATAGTTTGTTAAGTTAGACACTCAGTATTTTATCTTTATTTTTCATATATCCATTTCTGAGTTCTATGCTTCATTACTTGTACTCACTTAAAATCTCTCTTAATAAACTTGGTTTACTGTTTTTATCTAATCCAGTGTGTTCAAGTTGAATTGTCTGCGTGACTCCATTTAGAGTAACAAGTTGTGTGTATATTTTTCCCTTAAAGGAATAAGAGACCTGTATAAATGTGTATTATCCAGGCGAGAGTTGGACAGTACAGGACATATATTTCTGGGGAAAAACCTGGGACTGGGAGTGTGTTGGGGTCATCCTGAAGTATAACCAAGGCTGGCAAGAGCCAAGGTGTGGCTGTCTGACTGCAGCACACACAGACATAGCTGGGAATGGCTTACTGCTGGAGGCTGTTTGTGAGCAGTCCAGACTGGAGGCTACAGCAGCAGGGCATTGTAAAGGACACCCCAGGTTTCAAGGAGGAGATGACACAGCTACTCATTAGTCTGGATTGTACCCCGGTGTGTCTAAAGCGGAAACTTTCTTAACTTTAGTAACATAATTTTGTTCATTCACTGCCCTTGGTAAGTGTATTTATAGGCCGTCTCATTCACTGTCCTTTCCCATAAAGCCACTCAGCCTCTCTTTAGTCCTATAGTCTGGCCTGTTCATGCGAGTCCCTCTAATGCAAGTACAGGGTACCCTCAGGGCACCATATAGGTCATGCTCCAGGAAAGATTTATGCACCGATCTAACTTCAAGCATGTGAGTAGCCCCATTGTCTTTAAATTAAATATGTGCATCAATCTTTGCGAGGTCAGAGCCTAAATAAATAACATGTATAACCTTTTGTTGTGGCTGTGATGGTCACGAAAGTCACAAGTACAGAGAGCTAGACTGTGACATTGTAAGGGATGATATGTGTACCTAGCACCCCAAGGGGAACATGGAAGACATTCTGTCTCAGAATCAGCTCTCCATATGGGTTGGGGGTGGGGAGATGGGATGAGGAGAATGTGGCAGAATTCTCAAGGGTTTGAGATATAGGATCTGGAGCACTGCCTTTCTGACAAGCTGTTCCTGCAGGGGAGTTATTCAATAGCAGTCCCTATGCTTCTGTGATAGTCCTGACAGCGTTGGGCAAACGTGCAGAGGACTCTTTAATTCCTCCACCCTCCTCAACCACTACCTGCTACATGGATTCTTTAGGCCTGGTCTACACACAACTATTGCACCACTTTAAATTGGTTTCTAAAGCAACCTTCAGACTATGCCACAGTGTAGCCCGTACAGACTAGATAATATATATGCCATAATAAGAAGCTGACATTGCAACTTAATTCATAAGAAATCTTCAGAAGCTCCTGTTAATATATATTAACTTTCACACTCATACCTCACATTCACTTGACAGGGCTTTAATTAACTTTATCTGTAATTCCCACAATGCTGTGTACTACTTGAATGTTGTATATTTTTGAAGAGTGCATTCAGTATACAGCAACAAATGGGTAGGAAGTTCTAGTTGTAAAATGTACTTGTATAGATGCGATAGACAGATACTGGAAAGACAGGTACTATGATGATTGCAAGATTTTAAATAGCAGGTATCAAACCAGTGTGACCATTTTGCAGCAAGATATTTTAAAGCACTCCATACCACAGTTTTAGAAGGCAGATTTCTATTCCAGATTTGGGAAAACGATTTTTTGTATAGTAAATTGATTTGCTTACAAAATTATATCCAAACTGGTACATTTAACATCTATTACTTTTCTCTGCCTAATTGACTCAAACCACAGATTTATTCTGCTGCTGCACAATAATAATAAAAAATACATATACTCTATACTAGAAACAAACATCTAACTCCAAGGAACCTTAACAAGAAACCAGGAAATGGCTTAATGCAGATTTTGGTAAATCAGTCCAGCTGCTATTCATGAGTACCAAATTGTTTATATTCCCAAGTTCAATGAAAGGGGAAATAAAGCTTTCAGTAGAAGACAACTTGTAGCTCACACAACATTAGGCATATTCAGAGTAAATTTCATTTGACACAGCTACTTCATGTTGGCACAGACACGTGTGAAACCTGTCCATCATATTAATAATAAAGGAAATGCAGATATGTTCAGAGCAATTTAGGCTTGAAAGTTACTCACAGCAACAAAGCCTCTGAGTCAGATAGATGTTCCAGAATGAATTATTCAAGAAAAGATTTTCAGGTTAATTCTGTGAAATTAGTTTTTCTATTTTGTACAAAACAACACGGCGTAGTATACGTGATGGTAAAAAACAAACCTTCTGTCCCCAGTACACCCATCCTGGATGCAAATAACCTTGTCTCTTCAGGAAAGAGCACAATATACAGCATGCTGGACTATGATGTTATTATAGGTTACAAACATTTCTTCAGAATGCTATCAAATACAACAACATGTTTAAAATATTGATGACCCAGGGAAATGCAGTCCAACCACTGCTATTTAAATGGCCAATAAAATATGACCTTGTCCATCAAGAACCTCATTTATGGTACATTTAATAGACTCTAATCCATTCATGTTGCAAATAACATAAGGATTTGAGAGCGGAGACTGCATTTGACGCTGGGCCTTATAATCCTTACTTTGAAGGATTTTTACAAACAGTCCCTAATGTAGAGTGGGATTGAGGATTAAAGGATGGATTAACCTGAGATATAAAATACACATTAGGCTGCACTTGGCTGATTTTCCTCCAAAAGCAGCTGATTATTTCAGATTCTCATGTCCTTGATAAATTTTCTAGCCTTTCAAGGTGCTGGATTAGTGTCTTTGATGCAGAAAATGCATTTAGCAGGCGAAATAGCAGGCATTACCTGACTTAAAATATGTAGAAATGATGTACATTCTCAATTTTAAAATGTTTAATTAGTCTCACTATCACATTTAACAATAAATCCAGCCCTGGAACTGACTGAGGACAAATAGAGAGTATTAAAATGTCATCTGAACCAATCATTGGAATGAAATACAGACACTGTAAAAAGTCCATGGGCAATAGTCTCCCCTGTCCTTCCACAAGGAAAGAAAAGCCAAAGCCATCAGAAATTGGGGCACTGAAAAGGGAGATGTACCAGCTGCATTTCATGCTTCTGTCTTGGTGCCCTACAGGAACTCCTTCTTCAGAGCTGTGTGGGATGGGTCTCCATAGATTTGAGGGGTAGGAGGGGGGAGGCTAGAGAAGGGATATGTAACATTAAGAGCCATAAATCTTCTTTTGCAACTGTACTGGTAAATTTGAGGTATCAGCCAATAGTGACATGGGTCTTGAAATATCATGCTGCCAGAGAAAGAAGGAAACTGGTGGGGAGAAAAACAGGACAGCCATACAGAGGTACTAAGATTCCATATTTTGGAAAGGACAACTCGGTACAACAAAAATATATGCCTATTCAGAAGACTGCAAGCTAGAAACTTTCTGCTTTGTTTTGCTGCATCACATTACTGTGCAGGGTGGAGGGGAGGGAGAACTGCCATTAACTAAACAGGAAGTGAGAGAAGAGTGATGCATAGCTCCATCCCATAATACTCTGGGCATTCCAGCTAACTTTATCAGGGCCACTTAACTGCACTATGGATACCAAGACATCTGCTAAATCAGGGGGCTAAAATTGCACCTCAGGGATGGACAGATGATCTGGAAATGGAGGAGTTGTTATATGTGTGATAGAACAGTTGTATGTGGTTTTGAGTCTGAGTACGTCAAATGTTTGTATAACTGAATTAGAGGGTACATAATCACCTCTATGCTTTCTTTCACACGGTCCTTGTATTTATTATAACCTCTGTAAGCTAATCTGCAAAGCTTCTATGTAGTCCACATTTCAATTTGCATTACAGGTTTTGTCTACACTGAGGGTATGTCTTCACTACCCGCCAGATCTGCAGGTATCGATCGATCTTTTAGCGATCGATTTCTCACATCTCGTTAAGACACGAGAAATCAATTGCTACCTGCGCCCCTGTCGACTCCGGAACTCCAGCTCACTGCGAGGCACAAGCTGGAGGCGACGGGGGAGTGTGCCGCCGCTACCATGAGGGCGGCAGGTGAGTCGGCTGAAGATACGGTGACTTCAGCTACGTTATTCACGTAGCTGAAGTTGCGTATCTTCAGTCGATCCCCACACAGTGAAGACCAGCCCTCAAAGGTGTAATTTCCAGCTTCAGCAGACATACCAGTACTAGTTCTCATGGAGCTCTTGCACTAAAAATAGCAGTGTAGCTGCAGCGTCACAAATGGCTGGGGGCTAGCCATCTTGTATATGACCCTCTTGGAAGCCCTAGGTACGTACTTGGAGGGCAAGCTAGTCCTGCCACGCCTGTCACAGTGGCTACACTGCTATGTTCAGCATGCTAGTTAATGTGAATATGCCTACCTGAGCTAGAACTTGCACCTCCAGTCCCAGTGTAGACACACCCGTAGACCTACTTCTGCCATGCTGCCTACTGTGAGCCTAACTGACTTGTATTAAAAAAAAAATCCCTATTTCTTGTTCCCCTTCCCTTAACCTCTGTCTGTCTGCTCTTGGAATGTGATCTCCTCAGGGCAGAGTCCATCCATTCTTCGGGAGCTGGAAAACATTGAGCATGCTGTGGGGGTTGCTATCATAAACAGCAATAATATCAGGACATTTTCTGTGTCATTTGAGGATAGAACGAACATTGAAAATGCAGGAAGAGGACTGGGAAAAAAACTTGAGGGAACAGATAAATAGTGAGTCAGAATCGTTAGCAGAGCATCTCTTCATTTGCTTTCAGAGGAAATAAAGCATCCAAAGTTTATGTCTAGCAGGAGGAGTGTAAACAGAGAGACTGCTGTAAAGGGGACTGAGGATACTCTTAGGAAACTGGGAGCCGACTCAAAGGGGGTTGTATTGAATCCTGATTTGGATTCACGGAATTAAGAATTGGTCCTTTTTTAAGACTCAAATGGGAGTTGAAAATGTATATGTGTCCACCCAGGAAGATGATTACACCAGAACAAAAGCTGGGGTATTCAAAAGCAAAAGGCTTACAAATATTCTAAAATCAAACCACAGCAGCAACTGCTTAACTGTTCTTACATCCAGGTATTTTATAACAAAGTCCAAATGTATTGTGCTGAATTCCTTGTGTAGATATTTGCTTTAATTAACAAAAGGTACAGTTTGGGCCTGATCCTCATTTGGTGCAAACTGGCATAGCTCTGTTGGCTTCAGTGGAGCTGTGCTGATTTACACAAGATGAAGTTCTGGCCCTATTTGTATGCACCCATAGGTTCAATTCCACAACTCGCAGAAATAGATTGTGATTCAAATATTCTAACTTTAAAATCCTATTAACTTTACTTTTGCCTTTGTTATCTTTCAATTACCCAATAAAACTTTAAGATGGAGTCTGAGATTCATTCAGTAGATATGTAACACAGCGGTTAAACAGATAATAAGGAGCACAGAGGATAGCTGCATATTGATTCACTAGAAAGGCCATAATCTTCATACAGTATTTTTACAATAGCTTAGCCAGAGATGTAAACTCAGGGCTGAGACTTGCCCCTGGTCTCAAATCCCTAGAACTGCAGAACACACAATGGAAATTTGCAAATGAAAGAGCAACAGAGAAAAGAAAAGAATCCTTAAATCCTTCAAAGAAGGGAATTACTTTTATCTTCAGAAGACCCCTCCCCTGCTGTCCTTCTAGGCAACAAAGAGCTTTCTCTGCAGCCTTCCAGCTCCTTTACAAAAAAAGGAGACACCAAGAAGTCTATTTTGCTAACTCTGTTGAAATGCTGGTAAGAGGATCTTTAGTTCTGGACTCTAATCATCTTCCATGGGATATGGTCAGAAAGGGTTAATATCCCTGACTCCAGTGAATATTGTTACATGTTCCCCATTAAAAAAATCATGTACAATGTAAGTTAGAAATAAGTACCAAAAATATGAGCAATTACTAAAGCACACAAATTGAGAGGTTGCAAGGTGGGGTAGACCTGACAAATGAGAGTGACTCTTATTGGACACCTGTCACTAATCATTACTGCTTCACCTTGAACGTTTTTTGATCCCATGACCAAGTTCTTGCTGTGAAAACAGTTCTGTCTGTTCAGCTATAGAAATGTGTCTCCCAGAAGAAGCTCAGAACAGGTGCTTACATCCCCAGGTGCCTTTGAAAAATTTCAGTATAAGTTCTTTACTAGCATTCCTATATGTCATATATTTGATTATATCATGTCAGAAATAAACTGTAGTGGAGGTCAAAATGAAAATAAGTCTACACATCCCATGGGATAGCTTTGAAAACCTCAACCCTCATCCCTATTTCCTGGCACCGGTCATGTGGCATGGGTCAAGGTTATGCCAAGTTAATAGCCCTGTCACAGGATAGACATCAGTAGCCATTGATTCAAGTAGCTATTGTTACAGACCCTGGTTTTTCACAAATGTGAAATAACACAAAATAAAATGAAAACCAGTGTACGAAAAGAAACAACATGAAACACTCAAACTTCAGCCAGCAGCTCCTGTCCCACAGGCCTGGGCCTGGCTCCCCATCCCTGGCGGTGAACTGGTGCTGCGGTCACAATGCCACTCACATTTGACCTGGTCTCTATCGCAGTCTGAACAGGGGGCCAGCTGGGCCAAACTTAAGTGAGTTATGCTAAGACCTCCCAAGCCAAGTCCGAATGCCCCCACAGGAAGGAGCTATTGCTGTGGGTGAGTGCAGAGCAGGCTTATTTTGCAATCTGCCTCCCACCTCCGGCCTCCCATCCTCCTGGAGAGAGGGCCTCAACATCCCGCATGGATAAAATGAAAACACCCACAATTCCCCCAAAATAAAACAAAAAATGATAAAAAATAAAAAGAATTTCACAAAGCTCTAGACACTGTTGCACCTGTTCCTACTGAGGGACAAAACAGCCTTTCAGTTGATTTCAGTGGGAACAGGGTTGGGCCCTACATCTTGCATTATCGGCTCTTACTTCTGATAACTTAACAAGGCAGGGTCACTATTATTTATGTGCAGACCATATTCATTAGTCAGTTTCATTCATGATAAGGATGAATTCATTAGTTTCTGATGCTGATTCAGATTCATAACTGTTAGTTATAATTAACTGCTAACGAAGGCTATTAGTGCCTTGTTGGCACTTTTCCCTTTCCCATAAAATGCTAACAAGTTCTAGCACAGGAAAAGGGGGCTTCTCATCTGATGGAGAAATTGACTCACATTAACAAATGAGTCTAAATGGTGCAATTAGCCTTATAGAGCACACGCTCCTATGAAAAGGGAATGTCATCTCTCTGCCAGTAAACCTGAAGCACTAGAAAGAGCTTTTCTATTTTTTCAGGATTGTCTGTTGACAGTCTAGAGAATCCGCCTTTTAAAAGTTTTTTCCCCCTGCTTATCCATGAAAAGCGTTTCTAGGAGTACAGACGTCCTGTCAAGGCATCAGCTATATTCTGCTCTATGTTAAACTGAATCGAAGGCGAAGTGTTCCACTGAATTCAAGAGTGTAACCCCAGATTTAAGTCAGAGTAACTAAGCTCACAATTGGTCCCACATATGTTTGGTATGCTCTTCATACCCTTCAAATTATAATAGTGTCATGGAGCCAGTGGCCTTTCAGGGCCTAACTGGCTCAAGACAACCATGTGGGGAATACCTGGGAGCAAAAAGGTGCTGCAGGTGGCACCCCTGTAGCCAATCAGAAATGGAGCAGCTGAGGCAGGAGACTGCTAGAGAAGTATAAAGAGGAACTTGCCCAGGGGAAGGGGGAAGTTCTCGTTAGAGAAGCTCTGTAGCTGTTGCAGCTTGGAGGAACCTTCAGGAGGTGAAACAGGCCTCTATGGGGGCAATCTCCCAATGAGGGCTTAGAGTTGACAGTCAGAGTCCTAAGAAAACTGTGAGAGTCCCTGGGAAAGGGAGACAGTAGGGAGATCCTGTCAGTAAATCCATGTAGGAAGAGTGTGCTGACAAAAAGAGAGAGCACAGGGAGATCAGGTAATTAAGAGGTTAACGCTCCAAGGAGGAGTAGCAGAACAAGCAAGTGAACCCCAGTGTGGATGGGGGCAAAGCAGCCAAGTGCGAGAGGGACTGCTGGAGATCTACTGGCAAGAGGAGATGAGAAGAAGAAGAAGATTCCTGTGAGGAGGAAACTGAAGACTGGGCCTATTGTTTTATGTTAGTTTATTGATTAATAATAATAAAATCCCCCCACCTCCAACAAGAGATAAATGAAAGTAAAGTCTGAGTCATCACTGATTTATTTGGCTAGCAGAAGCCTGGTTACGGACAGAAATATGAATCGTGGCTACATTCAGTGGGCCTGTAAGCCACTGGGGTGCCTCAATGCCAACCCTAGTCCTTCAAAGGTCCTTGCCTCAGGGCATAATTTATTGTTTGAACACAAAAGAAAGTGACTCAACTAGCAAATGCTAGTTACAGTCCCCCAAGGTGTTTCCCTTGCCATCATAAGCCAGAGGGGGAAAAAAGATATTCCCTTCCCCCCATCCTTTTCTCCTCTAGGCCCAGTTTTCTCTTTGTATATCCCACCCAGCCATGTGACAGGCAAGGGTCCTTTAATCTTTATTTGGCTGTTGCTTCGTCTTGACAAAGAGCTATATTTTGAAAAGCCTGCAGAGTATGAGTAGCAGTGTGTACTGAGATAATCAAGAAGAGACCATAACTTGGGGGCAGGAGGAGAGGAAGAACTTGTTCCTCCACAACCTGGGTGCAGGGTGGATCTTGCATACACAAAGGAGAGTCTGTTAGGGTTGCCAGACAACCGGTTTTTTACCTGGTCAAAAAAGGGACACTGGTGGCTCCGATCAGCACTGCTGACCAGGCAGTTAAAAGTGTGGTCGGAGGTGCAGTGAGGGTATGGGGCTAAGAAACGCTCTGTCAGGGTTCCCTCCCTACTCTGAACTTGGGAATACAGATGTGGAGACCTGCAGGAAAGACCCCTTAAGCTTATTTCTACCAGCGTAGGCTAAAACTTCCCCAAGGCACAAATCCTTTCCTTGGCCTTGGAACGTATTGCTGCCACCACCAAGTGATTTAGACAAAATCCAGGAAAAAGGGCCACTTGGTGTCTCTGTTTCTCCAAAATATTCCCACAAGCCCCTTCACCCACTTTCCTGGGGAGGCTTGAGAATAATATACCAACCAATTGGTTACAAAGTGAGCCAAGACGAAATCCCTGGGTTTTTAGGACACTGAAAATTAACCAGGTACTTAAAAGAAGAATTTTATATGTAAAAAAGTAAAAGAATCACACCTGCAAAATCGGGATGGAAGGTAACGTTACAGGGTAAATAAAAAGATTTAAAATACAGAGGATTCCCACCTAGGCTCAGCTTTAAAGTTACAAAAAATAGGACTAAAACTTCCTCTTAGCATAGGGAAAATTCACAAGCTAAAACAAAAGATAATCTAACACATTTCCTTGCCTTTACTTACAATTTCTGTAATTTCAGGTATATTTTCAGGAGAGGGTTTACCAGAGCACAAACAACACCTCTCCCCTGCCCCCGGATTCGAAAGTACCTTCTTTCCTTATTGATCCTTTTGGTCAGGTGCCAATCAGGCTATTTGAGCTTCTTAACCCCTTACAGGTGAAGTGATTCTGTACCTCTGGCCAGGAGGGATTTTATGTTAGTACATACACAATGGGTGTTACCCTTCCCTTTATATTTATGACACGGCTCCTGCCTGCCCTAGCTTCGGGCAGCTCCCGGAAGCAGCTTCCATGTCCCTTTAGCCCCTAGATGCGTGGGCAGCCAGAGAGGCTCTGCATGCTGTCCATGCCCTGAGAGCCAGCTCTGCAGCTCCCATTGGCCAAGAACCATGACCAATGGGAGTTGCAGGGGTGGCACCTGCAAGTGCAAGTGCAGTGCACAGAGCCTCCCTGTCCACCCATGTGCTTATGGGCTGCAGAGACCTGGTGATCACTTCCTGGGAACCGTGATAAGCACCCCGGGGACACCACACTACACCCTCTCCTGCAACTCAATCCCCTGCCTCAGCCTAGACTCCCCTTCTGCACCCAAACTCCCTCCAGGAGTCCGCCCCTCCTCCACACACACTCCAACTCCCTGCCCCAGCCCTGAGCCCCCTGCTGTACCCCAAACCCCTCATTCCTGGCCCCACACCATAGCTCACCCCCACAGCTGGAGTCATCGCCCCCACATACTCTCCATCCCCTGCCCAGAGCCCTCTCCCGCACTCTGAACCCCCCTGGAGCCCACACACAGAGACCATATACCCCGCACTCTAATCCCTGGCACCACCTCAGAGTCCACATCCCCAGCCAGAGCCCTCACACCAACCCTCATCCCTGTTAAAGTGAATGAGTATGCGGGAGAGAGAGTGATGGTGGGAGGAGGGGGATGAAGCAAGTGGGGGTGGGGCCTTGAAGAAAGGGTGGGGCAGAAGCGGGGCTAGAGATGGAGCAGGGGTGTTCAGTTTTGTGTGATTAGAAAGTTGGCAACCCTGGAGTCCATGGATTTTTCAGCAACATTCCCACTGTCCCCAGCCCTTTCTAAGGGTATGTCTTCACTACCAGCCAGATTGGTGGGTAGTGACTGATCTTTTGGCGATCGATTTATCGTGTCTCATCAAGACATGATACATTGATCCCCAGAGGTACTCCCGTTGACTCCGGAACTCCAGCTCTCCGAGAGGAGCAAGCTGGAGTCAACGGGGGAGCCCGCTGCTGACTGCTGCTGCCGTGAGGACGGCAGGTAAGTTGGCCGAAGATGCGCCGACTTCAGCTACATTAGTCACGTAACTGATGTTGCATATCTTCGGTTGACCCCTCCCCTTAGTGTAGACCAGCCCTAAGAGCCCTCACAGGCATGTGTGATCCACATATGAGAAGGGGGTATGCCAGGGCTGGCACCAAGGGAATGGGTGTTGCACACTTATCTTCTCCCAGCAACTGTGAGGAACCTTGTATTACCTTTTGTGATCCCCTGCCTTGCCATAGAACCACCCTGAGAAGGGCATTCCAAGTGCAAGTGAGTCTACTAGAACCTCAACTCAGGAAGTCAATGTGGGTAGCAGGTCACAGAATCTCCATGGTGGAAAAGGCCAGTGCATAGATGGAAATAAAAATTCTTTCTTGGGTGAAACTTGCCATCCTAAGAGCTTAGTTTACAGGAGCAAAGCATTTGGTATATATTTATTTCACAAATCAGAGAATAATTTGTTACATTTATTCATTTGAGTAAGTTACCCAGCTCTTATCAAGTGATGCAAGCAATAGCTTCACGCTCAGCCTCAGCTCACATGAACAGAAACGCTGCTGTCTCTACAGGTGTACAGCACCTAGCACACATAACCCAGACTTCCAGAGACTGCTGTAAAATTAATTAATTATAAAAATTCACAAATGCACCTCTAGGATAGAATCACAATTCAAGGATGCTGGCCTGTTGCTGCTCATCTTCAGATTTCCATTTGGTTTGCCCAACACATCTAGATATTTCAAAGTCAAGGTCACGATCTTGAAGATTAATTAAAAGGTTAAAATGGAAGTTACCCGCAAAGGGAAAGGAAAAGCTTTGGGGTTGAATGGTAGCACATGCATTGCCAGTAAACACACAAGGTATTTTGCTGTGGATAATGCACTCTACCAATGAAGATCAATGATGTGCATCTGAATCTATTAGCTCCCCACAGACAACTCATTGTGGAAGACTGGATAGAGAGTGCAGGCTGTTAGGTTTAGAGAAAGTCTATGTTATCTGTTTAATGTTTGACATGAGGTCTTTTGTTCTATTTTCCAAGGGGACTGCATTATATGAAAGTTATACAGACAGTAGACAGGAGTAAATATGACATTCCACTGTGCAGGGAGCAGGCCTTGTGATTCCTACAGATACCAAAGAGCTCTACTTCACAGTGTCTTTCTCATCATCAGTTTTGGGGAGAGGAAGGGAGGTCTGAGGACGTGACAGACACACACTAAGTTGTGGCCAGTGGATACCCACAGGTCAATCCACTCCACAAGCGTAAACCCTGTGCAGAGGGGCAGCAGCTAATTCTGAAGCTGTGGACTAATGTAACAGCACTGAGACATTCTGTGCCAGCTCACAGAAGAATACATCCGCCTCCATAAACCTTCTCAGATACTCTGTACAAAGGGGCATTGAACTGAGCACAGAGTTGGGGCCCTGATCTAAAGCCCATTGAAGCCAGTGGAAAGGCTCACATTGATTTTAATGGGCTTTAGATTAAGATTTATATGTATCCTGTACTTTAAAAGACAGCAAGCAAATACAAATAAGTGTTCTAAATGCTCTGAGCTCTTTTACACTGTCTGAGCACGGACTAGTTTAGAGAAATAGATAAGTTAAACATTGAAAACTGTTGCTAAATCATTCAAAAAACAAAATACAAAGAGTGCTTCCTTCCCATAACAGAGTAACAGCTCACAAAAATAATTAAAACGTGCTTTTTAATAACAGCTGGAGTTCCATAAACAAAAATAAAATAAAAATACTCTCATCCAAGCCAATTAATATTTTCTGTTCAAAGGTTATTTTTGAATTTTTTTAATATAGAAAAGACAAATAGTAGAATAGCTTAAAAACGTTCATGTAGGTATTAAAGTATTTAAATAGACTGAATATATAATAAAATTACAGTAAATACAAACAGGAGCTGGGGCTATAAGAAAAACTCCAGCTATCAAGAGACTTGTAATAATGTACAATATGTGCTATACAATAAAAATATAGTTAAGTTATTCACAGCCTGGCCTCCAACCAGCCATGAACTAGATTTGTCTCTGAACTAACAAATATCTACGTAAGCGTAATTCTAATTGATTCAATATGACCCATGAGGCAAGGCCATCTTCCCAGACACGTCCTCTAGTTCACATTCTTTTCAGCTGCTGTTTTTTTTCTATTTTAAAAGTGATTAAAATTCAAATGATTGGCATTCTTCCAGATTTTTATTCTTCCTGTTATTTATTTATTATCTGCACTTTCAGAATTATGAAAATGTAACGTTAAAAAAAAATCCAAGTCATTTCTGAAGGCCATGTCTCCCTGGGAAATGCAGTGCCAAACACTTAAGCCAAGTGCCCTGGGCTTCCCCTCATATGATTGAAAACACACTTTCATTTCAAGTCCTTATTTGCAATTACCTTTGTATTGATGTTTCTCATTAGTGCTCTCCCAATTACCTTTGTATTGATGTTTCTAATTATTGTTTTTCTCCCATAAGTAATTTTGAGGAATAAGTCTGAAGAAAATCCATTCAGCCATATCAGTTATCTAAGCACGAAAGAGCAGATTTTTTCATTAGTTCAAAAGGTTTGCAGATGTTTCTCCCTGTTCCTCATTCAGTGAAAATGGATTAGATCTAAATATTTACATACTACATTATGGGCCAGATCTTCAGTTGGGGGTCAGTGATTATAGCTGGATTGTCTGCCATCAGTGGAACTATACTGTTTACTCTGGGGAGGAACTAGCCCTGTGTTTGCCCCAGTGAAGAATGGGTACTTTGCTATGTTAGGGAAAAAATGACTTATAAAGGAGCGCGAATAGCATGTTACATCATGTGTTCAGGATATTATTTTTCCATAGTGATTTAAATGTGCCCCCTAAAATTCTGCCCTATTCTCCACCCTCTCAAAAAAAAAAAAAAAAAACCAAACCCAGAGAGGAACAGTGATTTGGTATCATGGGAGTGGTAGGATTTATGGAGCCTGTCTTTAGGGAACAAACATGGTCTATGAAGTTCTGGGTCTTTCAGTTCCTCAAGAGGACCAGAATGTGTTGTAGGGATGACTTAAAAACCCCAGATCATTCTCCAGTACTCCATTGAAGAACAAGATGGCTGTCTGTTCTCTTCAGAATATACCCCTAGAAATATGAAATCTTCCACTGATGATACAGAGAGCATTGGCCTGCTAAACCTAGGGTTGTGAGCTCAATCCTTGAGGGGCCATTTAGGGATCTGGAGCAAAAAATCTGTCAGGGGACAATACTTGGTCCTGTTAGTGTAGGTGGGGGGACTGGACTTGATGACCTTTCAAGGTCTTTCCAGTTCTGTGAGATAGGTATATACAACTCACTGATTGTTTCCAATGCTATTGAAAAATGTCCTGTTTTGTAGTGTTTTTTTTTACTTCTTAAGAACTGGAGGGTGATGAACTGAGTTTAACTTAATCCCACAAGGTCTCCAGTGCCTAGGTGCTTCTGAGAACAGCTGTGCAGTTACTCTGACATCCAGCAGTAACAGGGGAAGTTTGGAACAGAGTGTTCACACATCATCTGAGAAATGGGGGCTGGGTGACTGTATGAACTCAAAAGCATGTTACCATCTCTCATGATATTTGGTGTTTTTCTTAAAGCCCCAGCTTTTGGAGGCAAGTTATCACACAAGAATCTCATCTTTCATTTTTTTAAAATTAGGTCTGTGTCGCTGTAGAGGAGTGATTATCCACTCTGGCCCTGACAGGGTTAAGGCAGCCCTGTGAGAGGGATGGGGCTGTAAGGAAAAGCCCAGGCTGATTAGAAGAGCAGGTACAGCTGGGGCCACACCCCAAACAGAGCACAGCAGGTCCTTATAAAAGGGCTCCTAGCTTGAAGCTAGTCAGTCCTTCTCTCTAGTCTTGGAGGGAGCAGGCACTGCGAGCAAAGTAGGGCTGGGGAAAGGCCAGAGGAGCAGGGGAGCTCCAGGCTGGCGACTCCCCAGGCTGCAGGGCCTGGTCTTAGGCCCACCCCTGATGTACTGGGTGGTAGAGGAAGACAGCAGGTCCTACCCCCTTGCCTGTGATGACAGGCTCTTATACGGCAGTCTTCCCCAGGGAGCAGGGGTGTATTGCTGATTGGCAGTAGCCACCGGCTGAGGCAAGGTGGGGGTTGGGGGTTCCTCAGGAAGGGGAGACCCTGAGAGAGAGGGGTTACTGCCAGGGGGCAGCAGCCCAGAGATAACGGGGCACTGGGGTCTGGGACGGGCACAGAGCTAGAGATGGGCGAGACACTGGCCTGCAGAGGATGCTCTGGCAGCTGGTGAGATAATTCCCTGGACGACCAGCAGGAGGCGCTGCAGGGGTGAGTCGTCATGCCATTACAGTCCCTCGTGCTGCCAGAGAAAAGACTAAAAACGTGAATCTAAAGGCCCAAAAACCTGAAGGCAATTTTTTTTAAAAAAAGAACCATAAGTCTATTGAAAAAAACCCAACCTTATAATTTTTAAACCAAACTTATGATGTTTTGGGTGCTGACTCGTGCTTCTTCAGTGCTAGGGATTGGCAATAATTGCAAGAACTACGACTAAAGCAGCCATGAAGCTGTCGTAGAATCTTCAAAATTGTTCTGCTATGTTGCCAGCTGGGGGAGATTTCTTTCCTTCTCAGCTCCAGCTCCCTCCTCTCCCCTCTCAGCCTCCCCTTCCCGCCCCCCAACGGCAAAGCCCATTTACTCAGATAGTGAGCTAAGGATTTTCTGCTTGAGTTCAGCTAGTGAGTTATATATATGTTCTTAAGTGCTTATATCTATGCCTAGTCAATCAGGGCCCTTGATCTTCTCCAAACCCTAGCAAGTCATCCCACCCCTGTAAGTCACCTTGAATTCCATGCCTCAAGCAAAGCAGTATTTCTGCTGGTTCACGGTGCGGTGTTGGTCTGTACAAACTCAAAGCAAGGTGACACCTTTTTTCCTTTGTCAGGAGAGTTAATGCAAGGAAATTTTGTTAATGCAACATTATAGTTATATCACAAGTCAAGAAATTCCCTGTAGTACTATATACATATCTGCAAGGCCTAGTCAGCTTCCCCCACACCCATATCCCAGTTGTGGCACTAGGCACTACCCTAATATAAATGATAAGTTATAATAATTGATACTGGTGCAATCCAGTGTAACTTCTTTAACATCGCTGGAGTTACTCTGAAGTTATGCTGATGTAAATGAGAGGAGAATCCAGCCATAAGTATGCATCAAGGGACAAGTAAAGGGCAACGCAGAAGCCATGAATGACATTTGCACAAATACCATTTCAGCCATAATGTTGCATTAAGAGATTTTTGCATTTAATACTCATTAATCATAAGGCTGAACGTCAGTGCAATTACAACAGAGATGAAGATGGTCCATTAATGCCATCGAAACCCACAGTGTAATTCCCTATGCTCCATGAGAGAGAAGCCAGTCCTGAAAGAATGATTTGGGGTCCTTGGGCTCTTACAACATTTGCACAAAGCGTACACTAATGGCATCTTTGCATATATTTGACAGCAGGATAGTCTTCAGACTTAGATGAATCCAGTTCTGGTTAAAAAGACTATTGACTTTAATACACCTTTCAAAAATTACCAGGGCTTACATAGTTGTGTGTCAGTACGGCTGTAAAGAATTCCATCAGATGGGCAGTTCTTGTCATCTTGTTATGCTTATAAAAAGCACACGGGATCTTTTCAGTGGGAAAAGGCAATATGCTGTGTTTATTGAAAACACAACAGTTGGCATATGCATTTTATTACACAATACACACACACAAGTCCTGCAGATGGTCTTTATAGTTACCAGTCTGTCATAGCTCGAGTCAATCTAATGGCCAGTTAGCTTGAGTATGAGTGAGGAGCTGGGCTCTGTCAGTCGCAATCTGATGCTCCAAGGCTTTGCAGGACTGAACCCAGAGTTCCATGGCAAAACACCCCATCTTTATAGTTGTAAATTCCCATTGGAGTCTATTCATTTTGCAATGTCACCTTGTAATTATTAGTTAATCTTGGGGTTTTCTGCTGTTATCATTTGATGATAATTGTCAGGCTTCCCATTGTTATCTCCTGTTTGTTGTCTCACCCTTGGGGGTGCCTGCCTCACCTCTGAGGTCGTCAATGCTGCTAGCATGTTTAGCATTGGATACAATGGATGTTTTCTGATTGTCTTCTGGTGTTTCCAAGTCTCTCTTCACTCATCCTTTCTTGACCATCTGACTTTAACAATGGCCATCACACCTTATCTTTTCCTGACGTATACACTTCTCATTCACACAAACAGTCTTTTACAGAGACCTTCAGAAGTGTACAAACAGCAGTATTTTATGCTGAGCAAAAAAAGACATGATAAATTAAACTGTACTAAATCTTGTGACCAAAACAGTTCACATTGGGGCCCGAGCCATCAACATGCCTCTAATCTCATCAATATGGACACAATACAAGATCCTGTCTCTTACTTACTAAACCTTAAAACAAAGGAATGTATAGTTAACTAAAGGGCCTAATATGTAATGCATATAGGAAACGAGACCCCATTATAAACTTATCCTAAACCAGAGGGACATTCCTTTCTGCTATACAAAAAGGGTGGCTGGCAAGATGATCAAATCATACATTAATACATTTAATACATACTATATTATAATAACCGTCCATTATAACCTCTAATACAAATATAAAATCCTACTCCTACAATCTTGTCCATACTGCTGCAACTCAAGCAGGAGGATATTTAACAAAGCCATGATGCTAGATCCCTGAAGACTTACGCAAGGATATTTGTCACTACTGGTTTGACAGCAGCTGTGGGAAGTGTAAATCATCATTAGTGGAATTTTGTGCATATGTGATAATGGATGTGTCACAAAGTTGCTGAACATATTATTGCAAAGGATTATTGCTGAGGGGCTGATTCCATAACTTTTAGTCTTTCCCCTATCCAAGGAAGTGAACAGGACCACTCCTGCGAGGAAAGATTATTTGTGAGAGTCATGTTTGAAAGACTTGACTCAAATTCTGGAAGAAGCAACAATATGCAAGTAGTTTGGATGTTTCTTTACAGTTTATAGTGAAATCTAATACTACATTTCTAGACAGAAATGGTCTGATGCTGATATCCCCTTTTTTAAAACACTACAATAATGCCATTGACTTCATAAGAGTTAATCCTGATTTACATTGGTGAGATTAGAATCAGGACCCAAGAAAGAAATAATCTCATTCAACAGTTACAGATAGCTTTTCCAGTTTTGCTATTTCAGAACATATCTCTTCATTCTAATGTTATATTTTTTTATTTGCTCTTTATGATAGTCTCCTGATTTTGGTCCTAATTCTGTCACTGTTATTTGTGCAGAGTATTGCTTATGGGTCTAATCCTAACATAACACGGGTTGGTAGAACTGGAGCCTTGACAGGAAAGTGCCTCAGAAAATGAGGTAAGCACAAAGATAGCTTCTGCAACTCTAGAAAATAATGGGTTGAAGATAATACAGACTGAGCTGGTGGGAAATTTCTAGATGAAAAGGTTTTCATAGAAAAATGCAGTTAAAATGAAATCTGGTGTTTCATGGGAACATGTTGGTTTCAACAATTTTTGTTGGGAAAATTGTTTCATTTCAGTAATATTGAAATGTTTAACTTCATTTTGACTTTAAATTAATTTTAACATAAATCTTATTTACATACAGTACCTATTATGGAGTATGTATAAATATTACAGATGAAGTCTGAAATGAAACCTTTTTGTAGTATCAAAACAAAATATTTTGATGTTCTCAGATAAAAGTTTTTTGTTTTTGTTTTTACATTCCAATTCAGAAGAATTATTTTTTAATGTTAAAATTTCTCATGGAATGCAATTCTGGCTCCTGACTGGATCTAAAACACAGCTAGCTTATCGGCTCCTCTGCTTTGCTGAACTTGCTGCATCATGAACTGGACTCGAGTGACTTGTGGGGTGTTCTGCTGGGATAATATTCCTTATTTGATGGGGCAGCAGAAACACACATTCTAGTCAGTAATTTCTTCTGAGCAGTAGTATTATGTATTACATTTGGACAATGACAAAAGGTGAAAGACAAATCCTGACTTGTGGAAGAAAAGAAAATGTCTCAAGAATTCTTTGTAAAAAAAAAATATAACCTTTATTCTGCTGAGAAGATCCTACTGATAGAAGTAGGTCTTTGATAAATACCTGTTGCTACAAAGACTTGCTACTCCTTATGGTGTTTGGGATAAAAGCTGGAATAAAGGATCATAGGTGCTTTCTTTGCTTGCACAGATTCCATCTGGAAATTGGTGTTAAATCATTCCCGTCACTACCTCCCTGCCCCTGGTCCAGACTCTACTGATTGAAAGGATGTGCAAAGCTACAGAGTAGTCAAGAAGTATAGATGAGACTTCAGTTTTCTGGTGTAAAAGCAAAGACAAAACAAAAAAAACATGCTGCGGACTAATTATCCAATCTCTCAGCTCCTGTTTCTAGCTGAAGGGGAAAAAAATTGGAAGAGGACAATGAACAGAAACAGTATTCTGCAAGCAGCATGGACTGAATAATATTCACTGCAGAATTAACATTCACAAGCAAAACTACAGGCATATGTCCCCAAGTTTCAAAGCCACATGTCAACATGTCATAATCAGAGACAATCTTCTCACAGGTCAGAACAAACTAAAGGTCACCTATTTAAAATGCTATCTCAAAAAATCTCAGTGTATAACATAGGCTATTCAACAACGAAGTCAAGTGCTCATTTCAAATGAGATTATTTTCAGCTCTACAAGTCCCTAAACGTGCCAAAGACAAGACCAGACTTTGGAGGGGAAAAATTTATTCAAAATCAGGTTGCTCCTGGGTTTAGGGCAGGAAAAAACAGAACAAATCATCAGGGGTGAAAGTAAACTAAAGGACCTATGGCTGGGCTCCTGGGCAAGGGGCGGGGCCTCGGGCAGAAGGGGCCAGACTCCCCCAACCAGCCTGGCCTGTGCTGCCCAGGGCTCCAGCAGTGATTTAAAGGGCCCAGGGTGCTGTTGGGAGCCCCAGGCCCTTTTAAATCACCAGTCCCTGGGGCAGTTGCACCTCTTGTCCCCCATCTGTGATCCTGAATGTACGGTCCTTAATGTGCTGCCACGGCAGTGCTTTAATGTTGGCTGTGTACCAGCCTGTACCAGTGGCCACTTTCTCACTGGTATGCCATAGCAGCTTACTTTCACCTCTGCAAATCATACTCTTTCTGTCCACCCTTTAGAGAAGGCACCTTGGGATGGGGTAGAAGTTTGGAGGGCTACAGATAAAATTTAAGAGAACTATCCATGAAGGTCAGAAAACTTGGAGGACTTTCCCTATCTCTCCTTTCCTACCAAATTATGATCACAAACTGGCAGACACTGGGCAAGTTCAGGTTGAGTACCTTGTTGCTCTCTTCTTGTAATATTCCTTTCATTACCATAAAGATTAGCAATGAGAACAGCTGTCTTAGAGCTGGGTCCCTTAGCAACATCTACCCTGATGTGCTCCAAATCCTGGGGTGCCCAAGACTGGGATTGATTGACCCAAGTTTCTTTGCATACCACAGTGTACAACATTCAGCTGGGAAACGTTATACTCAGGTGCAGAACAGAGACAGCAGGACACTGGCAGCATCCCTTTTTCTTAGGGATGTAGTGCTGCAAAAGGAAGATCAGTTATCACTAGAGAAGGAGACAAGGAGGTTTAGAAGCTGAAGGAGACAAAGGGGTGATCAGAAGAGGTAGGGAAAGATCTATGAAACAGGCAAGCCCCACTCACATGACAAACGCTCACACCTAATTCTCTCAGCTGACAAAATCTTCCCATACTACTAGCTATGTATATCTTGACCTTTCCCTCACCAGTCATGAAAACTCCTGCCCAAGATCCCCTAAATTTATCTGTGTTGCTTGGTAATGTTGCAAAAAAATAAAATGAGCCTAAAGTCATTTTGTTTTTGAAAGTTTGGGTGACAAAGCATGTACCTTATGTGTGTACATAGAAATGCACACAGGATTAATTACAAACAGCATGCATAAAAAAATTCTGAAGCCACAATTTATGGGACCAAGCAACAACCCTATGTTATGGAAATGCATTGAATTTCTTAGACTTTGAGGCTAAATTCCTGGCCCTATTGAAATCAATGGACTTGTGTCATTGACAGCAAGGGTGTTTAGATTTCACCCTTAGCATCTTTTTCACTTTTATATATAATAGAATCTAATCTTTTAACTGAGTAAATCAATGAACGTCTACTTTTTTCATTCCATTTCCTGTCAAAACAATGGGCCAGATTCAGACAGAAAGCCAGAAATAAACAATTTCTGACACTAGTTTTATTTATTTGTTCTCCCACACTCTTCCCTCCTCTGCCCCCATCTTTTGATTAAGTACTTTCCAAATTTTGAAAAGCAATTAATGAATCACTCTGAGTCTGGTTAATATTAATAGTAATGAGCTTTATTCTATTGCAATGGGCTCATTACCATGCAGCTGTCAGCTTTCTGATGCCAAATAGGCTTCTGCTAGCAGATCCATCCATATACCAACTTGCAAGAGGCCTGATTCTCATTCACTTTAAGGCCTGTCCCTTTAAACTACTCTGGAAAGGAGTGATGTAAAGGAGGAGTGTAAATGAGAATCAGGCCCTGAAATTTTCAAATGCACGTGTGCATATCACTGTATGGGCCTGATCCAAAGCCCATGAAAGTCACTGGTATCTTTCTGTGGCCTTCCATGAGCTTTGAGTCATGCCCCGCATTTATGCATGAGGGTATGATTCCCGGCTTGAGAAGACATACCCTTGCTAGCTCTGTGTGAGCTAGTATGCTAAAAATAGAGCTGGAGAGGTGAGCAGTGGGAGGGGGTAGTCACCCCTAATGCGTGCCCAGTGTCTCACACAGGTACTCACTCAGGGCAGCTAGCTCTTCCCACCGTGTGCACCACTGCGGTGATACTTTGTTTAGTGCACTAGTTTGATGAGAGCTAGTGTGGTTATATCTCCTTCAGCTGGGCATCAAAACACACATTCAGAGCATAGACATGCCTTAGGTATGTATACACACAGTACGGTCAGATTTGACACACATCTCTCTTGGAACCTAAGCTAAGAGAATAGGGAAGAGCTGGAAAGGCCTGAGCTTTAGTTGCGAGTCCTGGGACCCTGACACCAGAGAAAGATGAGCAGGCTGAAAGGCAGGGGCACTTCAAATGTTGAACTGAAGAACAGATTTCCTGGGATCTCTGAGGGTCATATTTCCTCAAAGAAGCCAGGGAGGATTTCTCATTCTAGGCCTGGATAAATGGAAAGAGGGGCTAGAATCCTCTGAACTCCCTTAAATCAGGTCAGTATATGGCAGGCTTTGTCTTCTTGATCATGTCTGCGTCTCTGGGGTCCTCTATTTCTTCAGGTAAACTGCCCTGTGGTTAAAGATGTCTGAAGACTGCGTCCATAGGACTGCCACTGAGGTATGCCTGTGAAGCTGCCTTTGCATTTCTCTTTAGCAAAGCAGCAACCACTTACAGCATGTGAAAGAGCGTGTGCTATTGCATGAAGCAGAACTCTTTCTTCATTCATTTTTGAGCCAGAAAACCAGATAAATATGGAAGATCAGGGTTGAAACATGCTTAACATTATTAGAATACTGCCTACTTGCAATGCTTTGGAGCAGGGATTTGGCAACCTTGGCACGCAGCACTGCAGGGTAAGCACCCTTTGCGGGCCCTGCCAGTTTGTTTACTTACCGGTTCGCCAACACAGCTCCCACTGGATCATAATCTTGGCTCTTCAAACTACATTTTTTTTTCCTTTAAAGCACGGTAGATACTATGTTGCCATATCTAAGATAAATTGTTTTTTATATTCCTTGTCAACACTGTTTGTATCAAAAATATTTACTCTTTTGCTGGTAGGAAGATCAGGAACAATTTGAAATAGCTGCCTATGTAGCTCACCAGGTGTTTAGCTTGTGATGAACATTTCCATGCATTGATACACATGGTGAGCTGGAAGTCTTTAGGGCCTGTAAAACAAGTAGGCACAGAACCTTCTGAAATACCTCTCTATATTTTCGGAGATACATTAAACTATTTTTGTTCAGTGAATAATTTTGTATGGCAAAACTGAGGGTTCAAAGCCCTACATTGAAGAGATTATGGCTACCTGAGAGACTCTCTCCATCCCCCATTATGGATACCCATGACAGCTTCATTCTGCTGGAACAATGATACTGTCAATCAACAAGGAGGTAACTTATGACCACTTGAGAGAAAATCTTCACAGGAGCCTGATCAGAAGTATGGAACTCACTGTCAGAAGAAGTCACAACTATAACTTTGCCACATTCAGAGCCATAGGTAATCCTGACCCTTCCACCCAGACTTTCACACAATAGCACCCTCATTCTCACATATCTGTTAATTTAAAACCTAAACCCAAGGCCAGCTTCTTGGTGTTGTGGAAGGAATAAAAAGAGCATTGTCATCTTTTAAGTAATGGAAGGTGGTCAATTGCTATGGTGATGAAGGCCATTACAACTACCTTGATAGATAGAAAGCTTTTATAAGATTTCACAAGAATGACAATTTAGCCTGAGGTGAGACTAAAAATTCACACCTTTTCTGCGGGACAGCTTTTTGCATTTTTTTACAGCAGAATCATTCTCCTGGAAATGCAGAGAGGTTTGAGAACGAAAACAGCAGCTGTCCCCTGTGAAATTCACCTCCCTCATTATGTGGAAAAGACTTAAAAGTTTGAGGGGAAAACAATGCTCTCTGTTATCATTGCTAAAAATACGACGTATCATCAGCAGTGGGAATTGTTTTCAAATGGCAGTGTAACGATTTTGGAGCAGAATCTAAGCTGATGAAAATTGTCATAGCTCCATTGAGTTCAACGGTGCTAAGACAATGTATACCAGCTGAGGCTCAGCACCTTTGAGTCGAACTAAGCTCCCCTCATTATTTTTATTCAAATACTAGCAATCTGATTTATTGTTGAAAGCACTTTGTTGTGGGGCAGGAGGTTAGTGTTTTGTGGGGCAGGCGGTTAGTGACACATAACACAATGGGAGGTTACACAACACTTTAGATTTCTGAAATGTTAATATATTCTGCATATTTTTATCACCTAAAAGGAATTGGGGGTGATAAATAGTATTTTAACATTACAAATTCACTTCAAAGCATAATCGCTGGAAAATAACGTATGGTAGCACTTTGAGAATTCACCATTTTATTTTATTTTTATTGAGAATTGTCTCCCTGCAGGGGTGGTATGAGCCATTTGTCATTTGTTATCTTAGACACTGTGCCTGCTATCCAGGCTCTAGAAATGTATTTCATCACAGAGCTGTCCAGCTAAATGGATGGTGTTTCTATGTGCTAAATTTATGGCTCAATTACAATCAACCTTATACTATCAGCTCCCAGTGCATGTATACAATTAATACAAACAAAATGGAGACCCATCACTTCTGTGTCATGCTGCTAAAAAGTGAACAAAGTTAAGTCAATTCCCTTTTTATAGGTAATGGGACTGAGCATATGATTTTAGAGTGCAATGCTATTTTCACCTGAGCTGATGTAATACAGAAGGGTACCATTTTCTCTAGTAAATGAGTAATTTATTCCAGTTTTGTAGGTTTATGGCTGTCATCCATATAAAAGCTTGCACACAGCAAAGATTTAGAAGTGTAGTTATTGGGAGGTTGGTATTTTTCTTCCCAGAGCAAGCTCATGAACCTCATTTGGGGTAAGGTTATTCAAAGCCTGCAGAGATGTGCTTGTCATACTGGTACAATTAAATGATCAGAATATTGTAGCATCCAGCAGAACAGCACATGCATTCCCTGTTCTATGAGAACGTCTAAGTCAGGGAAAATGAGGTCACCTTTGGGGTGACAAGTGGAACACATCAGATCAAGGTTTTATTGATAGGGCTTGAGGATACAACTATAACTTAAAAATCATAAAACAAATATTTTGCAATCATTTCCTTTTTCACAGAGAGTATGCCTCAAAATGGGCCAGTGAGATTGTTCAGCTTCCTTGGTGTATAACAAATTACCTCCTCCTAGACGTGAATGACATGTTAAAAATGAACAGAACCTAATTCCGCAATGTGATGTGTTGCGTCCAGACTTGTATCATGCACATTATAACTCTGCGGATTAGATCCAATTATATTTTACAAGCTGTTCCACGAAGGTTGGGATTAAAGAACCTTGACAAAGTATTCAACCTGAAGACTGCAATTAACCATGCAGAGTCTGGGCCAATCACACTGCTGTTAAAAAAACAAAAATAACCCAAAACCGGATAGTTTGTGGAGAGGATTTATGGCTATAAATTAATCCTGGCTACATATTTAGCTGCTTAGAAGAAATCTCAGTATGTGCCTGTAGAATTAGAATAATACCCTCTTATAGAACCTTTATGTATTTTCATTCTCTGGTCCTGCAAATATATGAGCTGCATAGCAAAGCTTTCCCTCATCCCCCTTAGAACAATGGTGAGTCAGTATAGCTTGGCAACAATCCACATTATTTGATAATAGATGTCACCTTGCTACTTCACCAAAAGCTCATCTGCAAATGTGTTTGCTCCTGAACTATAGTGATCACATCAGTTTTAGGCCCTAGTTATAATTACATTGATAAACCTTTTATCAATCAGCAGGCTGATTCTGCACAATGCTTTAATGCAGGTCTTAATGAAATGTTACCATGCTCCACTAATATATGGACACTCATAGTAGCTGATGAGGTCATAGAACACGCAGTGCCTCTTTGGGCTAAGGACTAAGAGCCTAGTTTTGATCAGCTTTAACTGTCGTGTCTTCTCAGGTCAGACTAGATGATCGTAATGGCCCCTTCTGGTCTTAAAATATAAATTCATCTAGTTTTCCTCCAATCTCTCTGGCCATCCCTTTAATTCCTCCTCTCCTTTCCCACTGTCATGGGCATCCCACAGGGCTCTGATGTGGCTCCCTCCTCTTCTTACTTTACACCTTTTCCTCATCTACGTTCATGGCTCTGGTTACTTCCGAGGATTCACAAATCTACCTGTCCCTTCCCCATCTGTCTCTGTCCATTCAATCCCAGCCTCTCTCTCTCACATCTCTTCTTCTATGTCTCCCTGTCAGTTCCTGCTTTCCATAGCAAAACTGAACTCCTTATCTTTGTTCTCCTCTCAGCCATTTTGTCACTATTGTCATCATCATCATTCTCCTTATCACTCAGGCTCAGATCTGGTGGGAGGGTCCTTTTTCATGCTCTCCCCACCTTGGCCCCACAAAACCAGGCCATATTCACAAATTGTTCTTTCTATCTCCAAAATATTTCCAAAATTCAGCCTCTCTTCTCTATCCTTATAGCCAAACTCTTCTCCATGACCATATAATCACCCCTCATCCCTGCCTCCCCCAGCACCCATGTTGCCCTCCTCCAGGCCGGGCAAACATTAAGCATAGAAATCTGCAACTGATTGTCATGGAGAAATATAAACTACATTTTTAAAATGATAACCGAAACATTAATCCGAGGCAATACACTGTATAATAGAGAAAAAAAGCATATGCAGAAAGGTGAAGTGAAGGAAGATAAAAGGAAACAACTCAAATTAGGCTGATGGTAGTAATATTTCAGTTGGGTTTTTTTGTTTGTTTGTT
The DNA here is from genome assembly GCA_007922305.1 of Dermatemys mawii. Lineage (NCBI taxonomy): Eukaryota > Metazoa > Chordata > Testudines > Dermatemydidae > Dermatemys > Dermatemys mawii. Next base: position 25,194,758 of record ML677364.1, read on the forward strand.
TTTTGAATTTGAAAGAAATGTAGAACACATACACAAATTCATAGATTTTTAAGATTAGGAAAGACCATTATGACCACTTAGTCTGATTCTAATACAGGCCATAGAGTTTCACTAATTGATTCATTTTTCAGCCCGTTAATGTGTAGCTGAACTAGAGCATATCTTTTAGAATGGCATTCAGTCTTGATTCAAACACTCCTTGTGATACAGAGTTTCCTCCCTTGGTAATCTTTTGGAATGGTTAATTACTCTATTACTTACCTAATTTCCATCTTGACGTTTGCAGACTTTGACTTCTACCCACTGGATCTTGTTATGCTGGGTATGTATATGTGTACATATTGTTCCATTACACTGTGTTATCTTCATATTGTAACTTTGCAGAAAATAGTCGGCTGATATTTCTTACATTTTCAAAGTGAAGAGCTTGCTGCGTCTGCCAGTTTTTAATCTGATATTTGTGTATGTGAATTTAGTGTTTCTCTTGTGTTCATTATTGGTGTTACCACAAAAACAGTGTAATGACCCAGCCACTCGTCCTCCCTTACAGACAGCCCCCACAACCTGAAGCAAATGCTCTGCAGCAGCCACACACAACACAACAAAAATACTAACCCAGGAACCTATCCTTGCAACAAAGCCCGGTGCCAACTCTGTCCACATATCTATCCAAGAGACACCAACATAGGATCTAATCACATCAACCACACCATCAGGGGCTTGTTCACCTGCACATCTATCAATGTGATATATATCATCATGTACCAGCAATGCCCATCTGCCATGTACATTGGCCAAACCGGACAGTCTCTATGTGAAAGAATAAATGGACACAAATCTGACATCAGGAATCATAACATTCAAAAACCAGTGGGAGAACACTGCAGCCTCTCAGGTCACTCAGTAACAGACTTAAAAGTGGCAGTTCTCCAACAAAAAGCTTCAAAAACAGACTCCAACAAGAACTGGAATTAATTTGCAAAGTGGATACCATTAAATTAGGCTTGAATAAAGACTGGGAGGGGCTGGGCCATTATGCAGACTGAAAACTATTTCCCCATGCTAAGTTTTTCCCTACTGTTACTCACACCTTCTTGTCAACTGTTTGAAATGGGCCATCCTGATTATCACAACGAAAGTCTTTTTTTCTCCTGCTGATAATAGCCCACCTTGATTGATTAGTCTCTTAGAGTTGGTTTGGCAACCCTCATCTTTTCATGTTCTCTGTGTGTGTATATATATATTCCTACTGTATGTTCCACTCTATGAATCTGATGAAGTAGGTCCTAGCCCAGGAAAGCTTATGCCCAAATAAATTGGTTAGTGTCTAAGGCGCCACAAGTACTCCTTGCTCTTTTTGTGGATACAGACTAACACGGCTGCCACTCTGAAACCTGTCAGCAGAGTAAAGCAGACCCTGCCAGTGCATCTGAAAGCATAGCCTGAATTCTGCACGCAGCCCCGCTGGCTCAGGCAGTGCAGTGCAGACACTAGAGAGGTGCCAGGTGCGAATCCGGGCGCCAGGATTCGCACCTGGCACTGGGGGATAGGCACAGAACAGGGAGGGGTCAGCCAGGTGCTCAGAATTAAAAGCCGGTGCCTGTGCCTTGAAGCTTGCGTCCTTAACCTTGTGTTAAATAAAGACTAGTCCCTTCCCCAGACATAGTTATGTATCGCATTCTAATCATAAATAATTACAAAATAAACAACAGTGTTTGTGTGATTTTATTAATAATAGAATTTTCATGAACATCAGTAGGTGTGCGGGGTCAGCAAAAAAATTTATATCAAAATGGGGGTCCTTCAGATGCTAATGTTCGAGAACCACTGCATTATGGCTTTAAATGTCTCAGGGATCAGTAGCTATTAAGCAGGAATAGAGAATTTTAAATCTTTTCATCTCCAGGGCACAAGAAGTTGCACAAAGCACCTAAGAAAAACTAGGCTGCTGTAAGATTTATTGGCTAGGTGTAAACTAGTTTATGTTTTAAACAGCTAAATATAAACACGATTTTAAACAGTTAAATATAAACACTATTCCTATAAACATCTGACACATATAAAAAGATAGTTATTTTGTTTAATGGGCATGCTCCAGAGAATATTGTTGCCAGTGGGCCAGTTGCCAAGGAAATTCACAGGGTCCATATTCTAGAAGTTTTGCTAAAAGGAAGAAAAAAAGTCAGATGGGCACTCCAGGGGCATCCTTTACTTGGAGTGGGAATGAAGTCCCATGCGTGTTTGGTGAATGAACTGGAAAACTGAACATTTTGCTAACAGACTCAGTCGTCCCACACAGGGGACGCTTAGCAGATCAGGATGCGAGTTTGCTGAACCTACAGAGCTGAGACATCATCAATTCCCCAGATGGAGATCAAGAGTAAAAGGAACCTATTTTCTGCTTATAGACAGAGTCATGGGGCGAGATACTCTTCCGCTCTTGTCCCTTTATTCTGGGTAAGAGGATTGGAATGGTGTAAAGAGGCTCTATGTCCTGGATCTGGCCTGGGTAGAACTCCCCAGGTGCAGGCACTGCAGATGACTGTCATAGGGTGTCTTTCTGAGGCCTCCCTCAGGCCCTGGCAAAAGATTTCAGATGGGACTGGGGCTTCAGAGGTGAAAGGTATGGCTGCAAAACTACAGAGACTCTGGGAAGCGTTGCAACCTGTCAGAAAACCCAAGGAAGCTGCCATAATTGCTACGGGCCGCCCAAGATTGTAAGTGTTATGCTGGAGGCAGGACAGCCCAGGATTGGGAGAGTGGCATAAGTAGCTTAAAGCCTCTTTTGCCGCTATCCTCCTGGGCAATAAGTTCTGTGCCGCATCTCTTGAGGGCATAGCACAGAACCTCTCCCACGGTAATCACCATTCACAAGTTATCATTATGTTTAGTTTGTTGTTCTTGTGTCTACTTAGAGCATTGTCTCTTTAATCATTTGATTATTGTTATCCTTTCAACCATGGTTTAGTTTTCCTTTTCTATTATTGCACATTTATATAACATCCATTACTAATCTTCAAGGGCCTGATCCTTTCCTGGATGCTGTTTTTACCCTGATGAAACTGTGGAGTTCAATGGAGTTACTCTTAATTACACAGTTAAAATGGGAGAAGAACAAGACCCACTATTTTAAAATCTGTAAATAAATATTATATTCCCAATAGTTTCTCCTACTATATGGAGGCTGATTTAAAAACAAACAAACAAACAAAAAACAGAAGTTACCTGTTAAACTGGGGAACTGAGTCTACAGTGACCACCTCAAAAGCACTCTACTGTATCTTAGAAAATGGATCCAGGGAGATGGTCCTTAATACTGGCATAATGACACCTAAATAAGGGTTAATATACTTAATTTAATACCAACAGAGCTTAATTTATTTTTACCTCCTATTGCCAAGATCCACTAAATTGCATTGTGCATCCTGCTGTCTGATGAGGATCATTACTTGTCATAGTGCTATGGAACATTTGGAGACAAATGTTCAAACCCTGGCATCTGATTTGCACCATTAAACAATGTGTGTTGCATTTGTGTGTGCAAAATCCCACCGGCTGATTTGGTAGATGCATGTGCAAATTAGAATTGGCACCCAAGAGGACCTATTTACAAGTAAAACTACCCATTTTGCATGCACAAATGTGAGTATACAAGCTTAACATCTGTAGAAATAAGTCAGCCACCAGATTTTGACAATGCACTCTCAGGATAACTGCACTTCCCCTATCTCAATTCCCCCCTTTTAGTTGGATATGGTATTTTTCACTTCCTGTTCTAATCTGGTGCACTGTTAAACAGTTGCTGACTTACATTCTATACGTGGCTGTATTAATAGTTGTGGGCAAGGTGATTCCTATATCTGTAAGTGTGGACAATCAGATAGTAAAGGGCTCCATTAGACTAATGGCTGTGTATTGGAGGTGTCACCCTGATAAACACCCAGCCAGCTCCAGATTAGCCCATCATTGGGCCCTTGGCATGATGGAGAGGCAGCTACTCCAGACTGGAGTGAATGACTTTGCAACATGGCCTATGGGGTCACAGCCCCACTCAGGTAATAGCTCCACCCATGAATTTGGGCCCTTGTTTCCCAGTGCATTTATCTGGCCCTACATCCAACCTACTTGATGGATATATGCGGCCGATATGACATATGCAGATTCTCAGGCTCCCAGGTATCTGTTAAAGAAACTTTAGTCCTCCTGGTTGCAAACATAACTTTCCAAATTAAAACAGAAAACAGTATTGTCAGTCTGAAACAATGGCTCTGAGAAGAGTGAATCTCCCTGTCCCCATTCATCTCAGTAGGGTGTTGACTCTAAAGCCTGATGAAGACACGTCAAATGTCAGTTGCCGGTCATTTTGGCAGGTGGAATGGAACAGGAGTGAAGCTTAAGGGATTGCAAATGGGGAGCTGCTGCAGGGAAGATAATGCACGGCCGAAAAGTAAAAGAGGTGTGAAGTAAAAGAAGAAGGTGGGAAAAAAAGAAAGGAGAATGGGGTGAATGACAAGCAGAAATAGCAGAAAATTTTCTCACAGCAATGGTGAGAAGTTGAACTAATAATAAAAGATTAATAGCTAGAGGTTTTGATACTTCTTAAAGGCCTCATTCTCCCCTTGCTCTTTGTACAAACATCCTATTGACATCCATGGGATATTAGAAATGGTTTGAGGGTAGCACGGAGTCCTAAATATATAACCTGGTACTCAGGCTATAGTTAAAACTGGACTTGGCTACAAAATGAGTTTGACACCCTTGCCCTGTACAAATGTGGGTTGATTAACATGTCTGAGTAGTATCAGATCATGTAGCAGACATAACGGAACAACTATCCTGCCCATTTCTGCTCACAGCATCCTACAGGCAGGGGTTTCAGGAAATGCTTTTCCACATTTCATTTTCTACCTTCCCACTCTTTTAAGTGTGCCTTGCCAGGGCTCCTTTGCACCAGTGTCAGAGTTTGTACTGTGCATTCCATAAATCACTCTTAATTAGGAAGGGATTACTATTTATATTCCAGCACTAATAAAGCTGCTTCAACCACTGAACAACTGTTTGCTATTGCATGTTAAAAGCTATGCAGTTTTACCACAGTTCCCTTTGGGAAGAGAAATAAAGAGAGAGAGGTGGTTAATGGTTTCTAATTATCAAATTATAAAATCAAGTGCAAAAGTAATCCATATTCCTGTGGGTAAACAAGAAAACACTATTAGTTCATTCTAATCCCCGGTACATGAAGCAGGAACAGACTACTGTACCAGCCCTTTCTAGGTCTTATAGCCATTAAACCTGCCACAGAGACTGAGCACAGGGGGAAAGAGGAGGTGGGAAGCTGGGCCGATGAGAGCAGGTCCTAAAATATAACTTTTAAGGAAGAATGGTATTGAATGTATCCTAACCAGAGGACAGAACTATGTTCATTCAGGCTTGTTCCTGCTGACTGCCCTCATCTCCATTGATTCAGCATTAAGCACATGGGTGAGCTATTAGGGAGCATATTTTATCTTCCTTTAATTGGTCAATAGTCACTAACATACCGGTACTTGCTTTTTCACTGGCTTGGCTGGTTCATTAGCTAAAAGGCCTGGATAAAGCCATAGATAATGAAAGGGAGTTTGTTATTTCACCAGCCATTGTAGTTAAACTTCCAGATGTCTAAAGATTACATTACTTTGCCACAGTGAAAGCTGAAGGAACAGATGAGCACCTATCATAATGTGAGAAGCAACGTTTGTTAGTGAATGCCAGGGGTGTAAGATGATTGGTTATATAAATATACATTTAAGGGGAATTTCCCCATCAGCTGTAGCTTAATAGCTATAGCAGCGCTCACAGCTCTGTGCTTATGTATAGTTCTGTCTGTAAGGGAGTTGGTTGCTTGTAGGATAATATTCCAATATTTCCATTTGAGAATAAAATAACTAGACATTATCTCCAAACAATGGTTTATTTAGAAAAAAAGTACAAATGCTTTGCCTTCCTGGTGTGCTTTTGTAAGTGGACCATGTCAAGTTCATGTGCTTTCTGCTGTCCATCTGCTCTATTCATCCACGGTTACCTAACAGATCAACTCCCCCTAGCATCTTCAGTCACTCATCATACCATTATGGATCTTCTTTTGCCTACCATTCTTCCCACTGCGCCCACCTGCCTACAAAGTTGTGGTTTTATCTAGACATCTTCACTCATCCTGGCTCTCAGAGATTTTCTTCTTCTCTCTTCATCTCCAGCCTATGTTTCTCTGATGTCCCATCCTTCCTCAGACCCCCATAATTGTATTTTTGGCTCTTTGTGTTCTTCTTCCCCAACTCCAATCACCTATCTTTCCACCCATCCTCTATGACTTGACAATCTTTAGCTCCTTCATAGCACATACACTCTGTATATATCCTGAATGTATGCAACGAATCTGCTTTAACTGCTGCAGCAAAATTTTAATGGGATGAGTAACATGGTATTAAGTTCCCTGTGAAAATGGGATGTAGGCTTCAAGAATCGGGCTTGTCTCCTACCTGGCCAACGTCATAGTCCTGAAGAGATCCTGGCTTTTGGGATGACAGTCCTTCACTGTCCTCCTTGTGCTCATCTTCCAAGAAGTCTTGCTAGTTATCCTTGATGGGACATGTGTTGCGGGGAAGAGAGCAGGCAGTAGGAACACAACCTTCCTGGGTGTCAGAGACCAGGACACAGGCAGTCAGGACTAGCGGCTGGAGCAGGAGTTGGAAGCCAGGAATAGGAGCCATGGGTCAGAAGACAGGAATCAGAACTGGGGGTCAGAGCCAGGTTACCTGGAGTGAAAGAAGGCAAGAGTAGAGCATGGCTGGGCTGGGCAGGAGCGATCCCGGCTCTGGGTGCATACTTTAAGTAACCGCTGAATTGCTGCTGCTGGGTTTAAGATCTGGTCTGCTGAGCCTTTCCTCTCCCAGTTAGGCAGTATACACAATCCGGCAGCCTAATACAGGCCAGATGTTCTCATTAGGTTGCCTGGAGACTGGCTTTGCTGCAGGCCCTGCTTCCAGACACTGGGTTGGGTCATAACGTAATTGTACAGAATCCTTTCCGGCTCCTCAAAAAGTGGGCAGGTCACATTTCCATTGCTGCGCTTTTTCCTGGCATTCCTGGTTTGAATGTAAGTCCATCTGTGCTGTTTGTTATTTATCCCGCACTGGTTGGCATCCCAGTTGTGACCCGTTGTATCCATCTGGTTAGCAATGTCTACAAAAGGATCTTTATTCTGGTAGCTGGCCACAAGAGCTTTTTGCACCAGTGCTTCTCCTCAGACGGTGGTGAGATCGAGGGGCACAGCCTGGCTCCAAGTAGCTGCTCAAGGCTGCTCGAGTAATATAGCTGCAGTGCCGATATCCTCAAATCCAGGAGCAAATGGACAAATGCTGGCCCCAGAGCATTTTTTGAATCAGTAAAGGGACATCCAGCCAACCTGACACTAGAGTAGTGATGGGCACACGGGTAAACAGAAAAGCCACTAATGGTTGCCTGCAACCAGTGTGGGATAACAGTTGGAGGACCGCCAAAGTAATGCCCAGAAGCATTATGTGTACACAAATGACAAAACTGATTCAATTCGCAGCGAACTCGGTTCCTGTTGAAAAAGGAGTCCAGCGTGCCTGATAAATATGGAGTTAATATACTCGAATGAATGTGTAATGTACAGGCAAGTGTTTTCAGACAGGTCTAACTCGACTTAGTCTGATTTACCTCTCCATTGTAGACAATCCCTTACTCTTTAAACCATATCATAGTCCTTTCGTTTAGTTTGTTGCTAGCGGGAGATTTTTCTAGGATGTGTTTAGCTTAAATGAAAAATTTCAAAATATAACTACCACTTGGTAAAGAGCTCTTCCACTTCTATTCAATGGAAGTATAAATAAAAGCTAGCATGGAAACTAAATCATCTCAGTTCAGCCTGTTGTGCAAATCAAGATGCAGATGACTGGTAGGAAGCATATGCTGATACTGGTCTATAGCTTTTAAATGAAGGACTTCAGTTTACTGTGTTATTACCTGCCTCTGCTCTCTGCAGTAACGAGCAAATACATACTGCACACTTATAAAACATTGCCATTTTAAAAAATCCCTTGGAAAATGTTTAAATGTTGGCTTGGTGAGAATTAATCGAGCTGTCATTTTGGTACCCAGGTGGTCAGAAGAGTTTCCTAATGAGTCATTGCCCTGGTAATTATACACGCTCTCATTTTATGAACAACTTACTGTTTTGAAAAGCCGGTCAGATCCCTGTAGAGAGCGATGGAAAGTAGTTTGGGGACAAATGAAACATTAGCATACAGTAGGATTTCTTTACCTGTGATTTCTGCTTTAATGCTTAACTAGTAGCTGGGGTTTTGTTCAAGTCTAGATTCAGGTAGGATCAGTTGAAATGGAGGTGGTAGAGAGCAGACTCAAAATTGAAACCCACAGATTTTCATATTCACAGGGCTCCAGGTTTTCTAATTTTAAATGTGGAAGGCAGTGCTGCTTATAAAGCATATGGTGCAATTACACCGAGGGAAAAAATAGCCCTTTTTATTTTGACCCTGTGAGCCTGGAAGGGGTGCAAGCTAATACTACTGTACATAGTATGTCTAACAAAGGTAATTACTCGTATGTCAGAAAACCTCTGGAAAACTTTATTAAAGTAGTGCTAAGGGTCTGACTTCAACTCTGAAGAGCCATGAAATCCACAGCTGGACTAAACTTCCATCTATAATGTGCTGTGTTGATTGAAGAACAGGCAGCAAATGCAAGGTCAGTCATAATTTTTCAGAGGCCCAGTGAAATTCCAAGGCAAAATGGGATGAATTAAGAAAGGACATCTAGGCTTAACAGAACTTTCTGCCCTTTGTGGCTTTAAATAAACCCTTCATTGTTTTAACAGATTTTTTGGGGAGTCTCTTGTTCTTTCAATCTAAATGTCCATGGTTCTATTAAGATTTGGCTGGATTTTTTGTATCATTGCTCCTAATGTCTTCAGAACATATGCGTCTGCTGTGACTTCCTACAATAGTCACAAAAGTCCAGGCCAACCAGCGGGAAGTTACCCGGAGCCTAATGTTTCAGAGGTGCTGAGCGCTCACTGCTGCAAATGAAGTCAATCAGTGCTATGGGTGCTCAGTGACAGTTGCATTAGCCCATGTACTCTCCTGTCTTTTACTTACTGTGCCTAGTTAGAATAGATATAGATATAGATATATAGACAGATATACATAGATAGATAGATGGATAGATATAGATATAGATAAAACTGGCAGCATTTCCACCTCAGTTCATAGAAACTGGCATAACTTTTGGGTTTTTTTACTGCAATGGAGCTGGGCTGATTCACACTAGCTAAAGATCTGGCATCCCCTCCCCCATATTTCTTTTCTGACACTTTCCTCCGCTGAACAGTGATCTCTCTGTTTGCCCGAGAGTCGCGGCACTCGAATCTGTGCAGTGCTATCTATTATACTGCCTCTGTAAAGGGTGGGGTGATACTTTGCATGAAGGATGCTGTAAACCTCACGGTATTACCCAAGCAAATGTTTATTAAAAATCATTTTGAAAAATAACTACTGCATATGAAAAGAAATTACATTATAAATCTCAGTATCTCAGCTACTTTTTTCTCCAAAAGCACCCTAGAGCTACAGGTGTACTTTGCAGATAAATGATAGCTTTTCATGTTCACTTTTGAGCCACCATTTTTCTATTTATGAAGAATTATGGGACATATCCTGTCATCATTTCTTTCCTGAACCCACCTGACCTACATGTGTGAGAACTTGTGTCTGCATCGAAAGTGGGACTGTCACATTGTGAGTGGAGAGGGACAGGATATGGGTATGGAGCAACTCCTGAATGTCACAGACACCCTCTTTGTTCCACTGCTAAAGGTGGTAGAGGCAAGCCTGGTGCATTTGCCAGAGTGTGGATCCTCCAGCCATTCGTGCTCCACCCCAATAGAGAGAAATACAGAGGTACATAGTCCCCTGCAGCCAGCAAGAGTCATTGTGGTTGCACTATGTGGCTGGGTGGGATTTTGAAAGATTCTTTCCCCCAGCTCACAAGGAAATTCCCAGTGCAGAGACTAGTCGTGGTAATGGTGCAGTGCGGAGAATATTTGTGATATATGCTTTATTCAATGTGTTTATGAATATTATCACTGTTTGCTTATTAACAAGTTCTTGATTTCTTGCATTCCAGGAGTTTAAAATAGGAGTCTTCCTATTTAAAAATGCGCAAAAACTAATTACTCTTGCCTAGTAACATTCCAGAGCAACATTTGTAAAGCTAGGGCCTGAACGACTAAATATAAAAGGCCAAATCCTTTCTCCATTTCTTCTCAGTCCTTCAAGTCAAACTCTAGTGGTAGTTTTGTCTGAGAAAGGAAGGACTGAGTTACTGAGTAAGGACATCAAGATTTGTTCCAAAGCTTTTCAATGGAATTGCTGATGTGTCCTTAACTAGAACAATGCACATTGTGCTGCTGTAATTATTCTTTTCTCATATTCAGCACTTAAAGTATCAGTTGGATAAATGGTCTCACATATCAGACCTGGCAAGCTTTCTCCGCTGATCACAGTGAGGTAGAGTTGTCTTCATGACCACAGCGGTAAAACTATACTTCTCAAGTGGGAAAGGAAAATAAACGCAGGGCAAGGGCTTGTTTGCCCTTTTGAAGATGTGCAAACACAGGCTTAACACAGGGACTGGACCTAGACGTGGTTTGTGTTGCTGTTCATGTGAACGAGCCAGCATGGGCATTGTCATGCTCAGACTCATGTTGCCTGCCAGTCTTTGGGTTGCCTGTGACCCAAACAATTCGATACGTGCCTGCCTTGGGGAGTCACAGCTATTTGTCATTGAAAAGACTTCTGCTCAGACCTGTCTAATACTCAGATACCGCTCTCATGACATCAGAGGTGCAAGTAAGCCGGTATGCCCCGGTACTGTGCACCAGCAAGAGCCGGTGCGCCGTATCGGGGACCAGCTTCCCCAGATGGCAATTTAAAGGGCCTGGAGCTCCCAGAATCGACTGGAGCCCAGGGCCCTTTAAATTGCCACCAGAACCCCATTTCTGGAGCCCTGGGGTAGCAGTGGCGGGGCTCAGGTGGCGATATAAAGGGCCTGGGACTCCGGCTGCTGCTACTGCACTGGGCCCTTTAAATTGCTGCCGGAGCCCTGCCGCCGCTACCCCAGGGCTCCAGCAGCAGGGCTCTGGCGGCAATTTAAAGGGCCCGGGGCAGTAGCAGCAGCCAGAGCACCGAGCCCTTTAAATCCTGATGTAATAGGCTCAGGGATTTAAAGGCCCCGCCTGTTCCGGTTGAGGCCCTGCCCCCTGCTCAGGACTCCAGAGAAACGGTAAGTCCTTTAAGTTACTTACACCCCTGTGTGACATGGCCCTCCCAACAGCATTTTGCAGCACACTGGTAAACAGCAGCATGCTTGTTTCTGTACACCGCTCTCCATGCTGTCTTACATATCTCTGTTCCTATGCATTTGATGCATTTGAGCATTTCCGCCCCCTCCCTCCCACACACACACTTTGGAAATCACTATTTGCTAGCCGAGAGGAGAGGGTTCACTGACTTTAAACTACCCTGTCTCTCTTGCTATCTTTAGTCCTGCCATCTAGCCTCTTGCTCATACTATGCTGCAGTAACTATCACCTGCTCTACCTTAAACTTGTCATCACTGGCTCTCTGCAGCATGTCTTGAACCTCTTTAATTTTCCTCCCCTGCCTGTTTCTAACATTGTTTCTGATACACCAGGCCTGTTTCAATATCCCTCTCTCACTCTCATGTCCAGCCTTTCTGAAGACCTTAAAATCAGGGACAGTTAGGGCCTGACCCAAAGCCCACTGAAGTAAGGGGCTTCCTAGGGAAGTCATGGATGCTCCTTCACAGGGGGGTTTCAAAAAGAGGCTGGGTAGCCATCTGTCTTGAATGCTTTAGACCAGCAGTAGTCCATAGATGGATCACAGGCCAAATCTGGACCCCGAGACACTTCTGAATGGACCCTGAAATATATTACTTATTGCCATTCTTGTTATTTTTTAATTTTCTCTGGAGTCTGGGCCTTGACTGTACCTTGACCAAGAAATCTGGCTCTTGACAAAAAATAGTTGACCACCCCTGGCTTAGACACAACAAATTCTGCATCTTGGCAGGGAGTTAGACTAGATGACCTTTGCGGTCCCTTCTAACCCTATGGGTCTATGATTCTAAGTGGATGTACGGACTCTGATTGATTTCAATGAATTTTATATCAGGCCCTACCTCTCCTTGATTTTACCTTTACAGATCTTTTCCTAAAGACCGTTTCATGTTTGAAATGTCAAAACATTATTCCTTTTTAGACAGCGGACATTAAAAAACCCATCTGTTTGGTGTCATAAAAATATCTGCCACGATCAGATTGCTGGATGGAGGCATTTGGAAATATTAGAGTAAAGCACTTTCTAGCCCTCAGATACGTCAAATGCAGACACACAGTTTCCATAGCCTTTTGCCGCACTTTTAGGGGACTCCTACTAGGCTTGATTCGAGGGCCATGTTACAGTCTTTGAGATGTCCGCAGTTGTGCTCACAACTTGTCCATTTTATGTTGGTGCCATGTACAGATACATTCTAGCACAGGAAACGGAAAAGCCAATTTAAAAATAAAAATAAAATCCATTTCTGAATCTCAGCTGATGCTTCAAATGTGCACTCAAGACTATTGTCTCCACCACTCTCCTAATGCACTCAGCTGGAAACAGAAGGCTGTGACACCAGGTGGGGGACACAGAAGGAGGTAGGAGTGGATGGTCCCCTGAAGTCTGCAGAAGCACTTCTTCAGCAAGTTTGCAAAGGTGGGGCTTTGAGGGTGAGGAGGAGTCCTATGAAGCAGCTATGCTGTGCAGTTTGCTCCCTTGAGAGCCCAATGGATATTCTCCCCTGAACGTCCTTGGGGGACAGGATGATACAGGGGAGCAGCCAAGGCTGTATTCACTTCTTATGGAGCCATGCTGAGATGTGAAAGAGTGGGGGATCAGCCATCTTTCCATCAAAGCAGGCTCTCAGTGGGTGTGTTGTTTGATTTACTCCCAGATCTCTTTGATCAGTGGGGTTTTCAGGCCACATGCACTACCTTCTAGCAAAAAAAAAAAGAAAAAGAAAAAAGAAAAGTTCACTATAACAAGAAGTAGTGAGAACAGGGACAGAGCCCCAAACCTTTCTAAGGGTATGTCTTTACTACCTGCCGGATCGGGGGGCAGTGATCGATCTATTGGGGATCAATTTATCGTATCTCCTGTAGATGCAATCAATCAATCCCCAAGCACGCTCCCTGTCAACTCTGGAGCTACACCTCCACAAAAGGTGGAAATGGAGTCGACGGGGAAGTGGCAGCGGTCGACTTGCCGCTGTGTGGACGGCCAGGTAAGTTGCCCTAAGATACGCTGACTTCGGTTACACTATTTGCATAGGTGAAGTTATGTATCTTAGGTCGACCCCTTCCCCAGTGTAGTTCAGGCCTATGGGTACGCCTACGCTGGAAATGTAATTTCCAGCTCAGGTAGACATGTTCACAATTTCTCTGGTCAAGATAACATGCTAAACATAGATGTGTAGCCAATGTGGGAGGTATGAAAGAGAATGGAATGTATCCTAAGAAGAGGAAAGGCCTGCACCCTCCCCTGCCAAAGAGAAGCATGTCAGTGTGAACCTCGGCACAGAAGTCAATGGGAGTTGTGTCATCTTATCTGAGGTCAGAATATTATCCTATGTTAACTGAGTCCAGTGACTTAATTCTACAATAAGAGAAGGTTTTCTACTTATCATAGCCCAGAGCAATTGAATGTTATAATCTCTCAAACCACACCTCCAAAATCTTTTGACATAATGAGATAACTTTTCAAAGATGGCCTAAAATCTTCGCACCTACAAAGCTCCAAGACACAAGTTTTTGCTGTGAAAACTGCTCAAACAAACTTTTGGGTGCAGAAAATTGTATGTACAGGTAAAAAATATTAGTGTGTGTGAAGGTGGGGGATGTAGAACTAGAGGGAAGTTAAGATTATTTGAGATACATTGACTCTGCATTCCTGCACTTTCCACTGTTCATGGTATATTAAACTGTAACCTAAATTTTGTGTTTCCTGGCTCTTAGGCTTTTTACCTGTAAGGTTTTAATAACTTTCCCCTCACATTTTGCTGATAACTATTTACAACTTTAACTTTGGCTTCATAATCTATTTTGTTTGAGAACATATGTAAGGTTATTTATTATGATATTTTTCTTGCGAGGATCATGATTGCCACACTTAAGCATGTTTCTAAAGCAGCTTTAACTCAGAATTTCTTTGCTACAGGAGGAAGAGAGGATACGGATACTTAACAATATTCTTACATTATTTTGAATGCATTTGTTATTTGTTATACAGAGAATCTTTCAGGATATCCAGAATTTAGCTCACTCCACCTAATAGTTGATAATATTCAGTGTTCATCTGTAAGGAAGACTAATCTCTCTCAGAATTCTATATTTTCAACTAAGTTATTACATGTTTCACGCTGTGACTCAAGTTTGCTCCTAGATCTATTAAATCCCTGTATATATATATATATATATATATATATATATATATATATATATATATGTTTTATGAACACTGTAAAGATCATGTTCAATCTAACTGCTTCAGTGACAGGAGTCATGAAATATTGAAAGGTTTAATCACATCTGTGAGATAAATAAGTATATCTCCCAAAGGCCCCAAAGCTGGCATGTTCATATACAGCTCAAACTCCTAGTTTGTGCTGACACACTATTTCCTGCTGTTTGGAATTAATCTATAAAATAGCAGAACCAGAATATTAGGGCATTTCAACCTTTCCAGATGTTTTGTCATGTCACTAGTTGTTATCGGGGACAAAACAAAAGGAAATTAAAAATGTAATATTCTTAAACACACAAAAGCTTTTTTTAGTTAAAGTCAATTGACTGGTAAAATCTCCTCTTGTGTTGTTTTTTCTTCTAGTCAAGTTTGCAGCAGAATATCAATGAGGCTTGTTGAAATGGAAACTTTTCACTGTGCATAATTAGAGTAAATGAAACGTGCATCCATTCTCAATGTGTTTCTTTTATTTCTGTAAAATTTAATTTCTCAAATAAGGGGTGCAGAAAAAAATGGGGTAAATGTCAATTTGACTGAAAAGGAATGCAATTCAAGACCAAGTGGTGTAATAAGAATAGGGTTTGAATCTTTAACTAAGGGATGCAAACACTTCTTTTGTTCTGCCCTATTTATTTCTCAGTTGTGTTTCTGAAGGGCTCAGACTACTAACTAGAATGAGACGTAATGCAGGGCCAGCAAGGATGGCATATTTCCCCTCACAGTTCTGCAAGGTTAGCCTGATAGAAAAATCTATTGTTATGCTATGAATTTTCTAAGCACAGAGTGTCATTAATACAATTACAGCAGAAGAGGGGTGGGCAAACTTTTTGGCCCAAGGGCCACATTGAGGTTGCAAAATTGCATGGAGGGCTGGGTAGAGAAGGCTGTGCTGCCCCAAACAGCCTGGCCCCGCTCCCTATCCATCCCCCACCCACTTCCTGTCCCCTGACCGCCTGCCCAGAAACTCTGACGCATTCAATTGCCCCCTGTTCCCTGACCCCTGCTGACCGTCCCCTGGCATCCCCTGCCCCTTATCCAAGCCCCCAGCCCCCTTACCTCATGCTGCTCAGAGCTGTGCATCTGGTAACTGCGTGGCCCGCTGGAGCTAAACATACTGCTCTGCAGGAGCGTGGAGCGCGCAGGCCCACCGGAGCCAGACATGCTGCTACAGCGCTGCCCAGGAGCAGCGGGCCAGAGCACTGCTTGTGCAACATGCTGAGGCTGCGGGGGTGGGCGGCCAGCAGGGGAGAGGCTGACATAGCCACCCTGGCTGGGAGCTCAAAGGTTGGTCACAGGGGCCTGTGGGCCAGATGTGGCCTGTGGGCTGTAGTTTGCCCACCCCTGCAGTAGAATTACAAACACCTTGGGAATGGAGATTGTAACTCTGAAACATTTGTAACTCTGAACAAAAAGTTATGGTGATTCTTCAGAAGTTTACAACTGAGCATTGACGTAATACAGCTTTGAAACTTCAATATGCAGAAGAAAAACCCTGCTGTCCCTTTATTTTGTTAGTAATTTACATTTAACACAGTACTGCACTGTATTTGTTTTTGTTTAGTTGGGGTTTTTTTTGTCTCCACTGCTGCCTGATTGTGTACTTCTGGTTCCAAATGAGGTATGTGGTTGACTGGTCAGCTGGTAACTCTGGTGTTTGTAACTCTGAGGTTCTACTGTAATGCCAAATTGTGTTCTGCCATGGCCTTCCCGAGTTGGGGAAACATGTCTAGGAGGGATTAGATTGGGATAACCAAAATTACTTCACTTGCCACCCCTATCAAATTTGAAAAGCGACCTCCAAATGTTGACCACACTCCATCGCCAGTCATATTTTACTTGATAGTCCAGTTTTCCAAATCAGTCTAAATTCTACGCGGCAACTTTTGGATATGGGATTGTTGTGACTCTAACACTACGAATTGGTGAACAGTTGAATTAAAAAAGAATGAAGGGTATTCTTTTATTATATCTATTATAGTAATGCCTAGATATGAGCCCTGATCTGCTAGATGCCGGATACACTGTCCCTGCCCAAAAGAGCCTACAATTTGAATAGGCAAAACAAACCAAGAGTGGGGGAAAGAAATAGTGTTTTTATTCCTGTTTTACAAATGATGAAATTGGGCACAGAGATATTGAGCAACTTGTCTAAGGACACACAGGAAGTCTGTGGAAAAGTCAGAAGTTGAACCATGAGTTCCAGCCTTCACCTCCAAGCCATCCTTCTTCCCCTAGGTTAAGAATTTGGAGCAGAAGCAATTTTCCAACACAAATTTCTGATGAATTAAACTATTCCTACAGGAGTTTATTTTTTAAAGAACCTCACAATAACTCCTTCGATGTGTCTAGAAAGATTGCCCTCCTGGTGTAGTTTCTAAGAAACCATTAGGATAAACAGTGGAATGAGTGCAGCAGAAGTTATGAAAACATTATGGTGCCTGATCATGACACAGTGCTTCCCGCAGCTAACAATAAACAAAACCAGGGGAAAAAGTCTATTTCCTAGGAGGCAGGTTTTCCTAGTTGATTGTTGTTGGATTTCTGTATTATACACATCAAACACAAAGACATAGATAATTCCCTGTTTAAGATTTTATCAAGCCAGGTCACTCAGCTGAATCATTTGTGAAACCTGAAATTTGCCAAGCTTGAAGCAGCTAGTCATTGTTATTTAGTTGTGGTTCAGTATCACCCAGAGGCCATAAAGGATGTCCGGGCCCCATTGGACTAGGCATTGAATAAATACATAAACCAAAGAGCTTGTTGTGAAGGGTTTAAAATCTAGATAGACAAGTCAGGCAAAAGGTGGAAGGAGTATAATATCCCCATTTTATGAATGGAGAACTGAGGCACAGAAAGATGAAGTGACTTGCTCATTACCACCCAGGAAGTCTGTGGCAGAGCTGAGAACTGAACTCAGCCCTCCCAGGCTGCCTAACCCACAGAAGCTGCCTTTCTCTCCAGTTCAACAACAGAGGTTAAGGAATATGGTGCCATTTTTTGCTGTAAATCAAACACGAATTTTGCTGTGTCCTTTCACAGGGTGGAGAGCTGGTTCCCAGTATCTCTCTCCCTGCCATTTCCATCCACACAAAGAACAGCAGTGTTTTCTAAATGAAAAGCAGTCACCTTTGAAAGTGTGAAAAATGCTACTCTTGCACTTAATTTTTTCTTGAGAAAAAAATGGGTATAGTGTGAGGAGCTACATATGACAGTCAGAACTTGGAGTGTGAAATGCATGTTCTTATTAATGTGTGTCCGTATTAACCTTGGTTTATCACAGAAAACAGATCAACTATTTTTAGATTGCATTCATTCTTTTATTTTGTCCGTCATGCACTTCCAATCTGAAACGCACAGAAAAAGCAATCTGTTACGCTCAGACTTCTGCATGATGAGAGAAACTAACAGGTCCATGACAAACAAGTATGCTCTCTCTATTTTATAGTCACGTTCCTCCAGTACATTTTTCATCCACCTTCCTTACCCTGAACACTAAATGTGATGGCTATACCATAGACCGGAAAAAAAAAAAGAAAAGAAAAAAACTCTGGAGCTGACTTATCCGTCCTTTAGGGTAAGTCTTTGTGCATTAAGTTTGTTCTCATTCCTCTGTCAGCCTTTTTTGCCCTGCTGACCTGAAGCAAATTTGTCAGAGCAAGATGGTCATCTAGTTTTACAGTTAGGACAGTGTAATCAACATAAGACCAAAAAATGAAAAGCAAACACTGGAATAAAAATTCCACAATATCAGGAGCAAAACTTAACTGGAGGAAGAAGATTCACTGCTAATGCAAAGTTGGAGAGATGATTGCTATTTAAGTTCACATTATAAAAGGCCTTATCTGCGATTGGTGCATGGGAATTTATGCCAGCTATTCGCATTAAACCACTGCAAGTTTTATAGGGTTCTGTTTCTCACAGGATTAGGGAATCACATGCCTGTTTGGTTAGGGGGAAGAGAGGGATAAAATACAATTTCAGTTATCTTCCTGAAACACCTGTTTGAGGAATGTTTCTACAACAGCATAGACAAGTTCAAGATGTGCAGGTGTGCTTGGGCACCGTGTATAGAAATTATTTTCTTATAAGTTGATACATTTTGTCAGCGGTAAGACTTCTGCAGAATTAGGCTAAGTAGTTCTGACACTTAAACTGTGAATGAAAAGACACCCATAGATGATGAAAAATATTCTCAACAGCATGCTGACAATGCTTGATATATCAGTCAGTGCTGATATGCTGATCACAAGGTGCTACTGCTCTGTCTACATGTCTGGTAGGAGTTGACATAATTGTGCTAAAACAGCTAAGTTCATTCCTTCATATCCATTCCAATTAGTCATGATAGGCAGAAGTTTCTCTTTACCAAGAACGCTGACAAGTTTACTCAAGGTCCTGTCCTGCCATTGCACTTATTTAACATCCTTGGGCAACCATTAAGAGAAATCATGAAAATATCTTATTGGAAGGAATCCTTGGACCTACTTGTCCAAAGATTTCTGGGTTTGGTATCCACTGGAATTACTGAGACCTGGCTATTATCATAGACACCTCAGTGAAAACCCTCTGCGCCATGGACAGTGGTAGTCAGAAAATCAAGCAAAATATTAAGTTGTATAGCAAATGGGATAGAAAATAACAAAAATATTATAGATATCTGTATAATTAATGGCTTTCCCTGGAACTCTGTGTTCAGTCCTGGTCACCCCTTATCACGAAGGAACCAGGAGAAATGGAAGGGATCTAAAGACAGGTGATGAACATGTCCAAAGGGGTCAGAGATGAAGCAAGGCCATGCTCTTTGCCCCTGCCTCCATGTTCCAGCAGCAGAGCTAGATGGGGAGTGTCCTGCACCCTCTGAAGAGGTGCAGCACTGAGTATCTTTATTTATTTATTTCTGCATACCGGAGAGCGCTAGGAAGAATATTCTGCTTGTCTGGGTCAGAGTTCTTCCAGGAGCTCCTGCCAGGGCAGTTGTAGCTCTGCATTGTTTCTAATGTGAGGCTGTGTCTAAATGGCACAAGAATGCCCTCAAAGAGGAATGACAACATTCCTTGGTAGATATTTATATTTAAGCCACAACATTAGAAACGCTCCCTGGCATGAGAGCACACTCTAGAGAATATTTTTTAATTTTAATGATAACAGTATATAGATTTAATTGGAGAGCTTTGCAGGCTAAGTGTTTTGCTGAGAAAAGATGTGTTCTGGGCAGCTGCTCTGTGGACACCTTCACTTGCCATTGTTAGTCAAATTAAATTGCATGACACCCAGTGTAAGATAATGTTCTTACTCCTTAGAACAGTATAATTCAGCTGAGGTCCTATAGCAAGCATGAGATGTGTGGAAAGTTGTCAGTTATACAGTTTTTAGAAAAGTTCCTTTGTTGTGTGTATACCTAGAGAAATTGTTATTAAGGGCAACACTGGGCAACAATATCAGGAACTCAGATATCCCGAGGCTGGAGTAACATACAAAAAGAGAACACGTGATGTTCATGGATGACTTATTTCCCCAGATGATTTACACAGGTACACCGTGAGGCTTTGAATTATATCCACAACCCTAAAGGACACAGAAAGAAAACTAATCCTAATCCTTTTGTCTCGTCTCTTTTCATCTCAGTTGTCATCTTCCCCTCACACTTCAGGGCATAAACCAACCTCTAACTGACAGTGGTTATACACACTGTAGGGAGGTTACGCCACAGCTGTCCCCTACAGGGTTTTCTTGCACCTTCCTCTGAAACATTTAGTTCTGGTTGCTGTTAGAAATGGGATACTGGAAAAAATGGATCAAAGATCTCATCTGGTATGGCAATTCCCGTTACTATGTTCTTCTCTCCTCGATTATACTCTGGCCCTATCTGATCTATTTTCATCCATGCTCCTCCAATTCTTACGCTATTTTGTCACTCTTCTCAATTTTGTCACTCTTTCATTTTCCTCCTCATCTGCCCCATCTTTAAAGTAAGCACAGTGCTTATGTTTATGTTTGTTTGTTATTGTAATATATAATTACATTATAAAATAATATAATATGTTATTAAGTTTGTTCATACTGTTACCATGAGCCTACTGGTCATTCATTTGGCTCAGTCAGCCTGTCTAGATGCAGCTCCCTCTGTCCAAAGGTGACCAGTGGACTAATGTTAACAGTGGTGAATGCAAGAAGATGAATTTTTCTAAAATATGATAAAGTACTGGGCTTGCGCTGGTTCATGGTGTTAGAAGAGAAAATGAAGGTAGTAAGATATCAAACATTTCACTTTATTTGTTGGATAAAACTGGAGCGTGAAGCAGTAAGCAAGATTTGGGGAACTTGCACTCCTGTATTTTTCACACCTCCTTCCTTATGTACTAGAATCAAAACTAATTGAGAAGAATGGATACAGAACAGATACAGTCACACTAATGATCCCTGTATTTTAAGTCTGGTGCTCATGATCCTTGTATTTGAATGTCTGTAGCAGGACAGTGTCAGCAGAGGCCCTTGGCCCAAGAGATCACTTCCTCATTGGTCTGAGAGAGCCCATGTTTGTTAACTTTCAAGGCCTGGTGCATAGACCAGCCTTATGTTTAACTGACACAGTGAGGATGGTGCAAATTTTTGTTTAAAGCACCTACAGCTTATCTTTAGTGTATTTACTTTTATTTAGATACCATTAGGTAACTGCCAACGGCATTCCTATATTCTGAATGATCTACATCTCTCATGATTATCTCCTAATACTGTCACTACTATATTAAACATTTGGGTATTTGTTATGTCTTCAGGTAGAAAATCTTATAGATAGCCACTTGAAATTAATAGGACTATTTTCTAACAGAATAAATTCAAGACAAAGAAATGAGTTTAGCTAATGATATTCATTCTGAGCCATAAACTCATTGTGAATGACAATTTGTTGGACTTTGACACCGTTAAGACAGCAATTGCTTTGCTTTTAATAAATAAGGTAGAAATTTGCGTCCATGTAAAATTTGTATTTGCAAAGGCAAAAAACCTCATCTCTGTCAGCCAACAGCTGATGCAGACTCACAACACAGGAACACATACGGTCCTATTTGTCCCATTATGCAAAAGAAGTGCCAAAAGTGCACAAAAATTATGCCAAAAGGAAGTTATGCTGCCCCGGGGTCCATAGTCTATGGCTAGTGTGCAGTGGCAGATGGCCAGGTCCATCTGAGTAGTCCTGCTCAGCTGTGGCAAACCACAAGTGACACTCCAGACAAGCATAATTGTTGGCATAGAGATAGCAAACTCCTGTGGAGGCTTAAGGGGGAAAGGTGCAAGTGATAATGTCATTGAAACCATTCATTGTGACTGAAGAGCCAAGAAGTAGCTGCGCCACAGGCTCAGCAGAAAAACATGCTCTCATGGTATGGTGCTTATGTCTGGTTGTTCATGTCACGACACACGACATCATCAAGTGAGAAGACAATTCACGTGAGGAGGCAGAACTGATGAGCAATCTCCTGTTAGGCCACAGCACAGCAGCAATGGGAATGTCAGATGTGAGCCACACACAGTCCCACGCATGCAACATGGCACACGGGAGTGTGAGCAGTCAACAGAGCTGCAGAAACACAAACTTGCAACACAACCAAATGACGGTCAACAAATCGATTTAGCAACTTGCCTTCAGTGCTGTATACACGCCATTGCCATCTGCATGACAAACAGCCTTTACTTATGTTCCTTTTGCTGTATACCATTTTGGGGAGCATATGGCACTTTTGCTTGGCCTCTGGCCACGCTACTTTTATTGATTCTGCAGGCCCTGAAATGCTGATGCCACACTGCTGCAGAAACACCAGAGCATTCTGGGGCAACAAGTTTTGGACGGGGAATACACGTAGCAGCCTGACTTCAGCACGGAAGTGTTATGGACTTAACTGAGAACATCCACAAACATTGTTTTCAGTACAGTAGGCTCTGAGCATTGAATCTGGATGGGAACTTCCTTCATTGCCAGAGAAGAGCTGTCCCCATGTCCTTCGAATAAATATGAGAATGAAGGAAGCTTCAGGTGGTAGATGATTAGATATGGTTGCTAAAAACAGAGTCTAGACTTCTGACATTCATTATTCTGAGGTGCAGTCACCCTGCATAAAGACTTGTGATAGCTTTTATCTGTGGCAGTGTGGAAGTGAAACCATAATAATACGGAACAGTGGAGTCCACAGCTGTACACACATTACCCACAGTGTGTAACATTGGCAAGGACTTTACACAGTGTGTAACATTGGCAAGGACATTGCCAAAGCTTGAGCTACTGGAAGCACGGTGGGCCCTGGTGTAGGAGTTGACCCAATGGCAGCGGTTAGGAGCAGCAGTACTGGCTGCCCATCAGCTCTCTTTGGTTTGGTACCAGGACCTCTCCATCATTATAGGAGGTAGGGGGGAATGTGGAGGCATCGAGGGGCATTGTGACCTGGCACACAGGGGTTGCAGCGCTACTCATATTTGGCCCCATGGCCTTTCCCTGAGCAGCGCTGTGTCCCTGTGCACCCAGTTGCAACACCACACACTCAGTTGTCATTTTGCCACTCCTCCTGTTATGATGGAGGTGCTGCAGGGCCAGACCTGAGTGGCACTGCAACCCCTGTTTGCAGGTTGCAATGCCACTCATTGAATTTTGGCCCAGCTACCCCCTGGCATGATGGAGGAGGCAGCAAGGCCAAACTTGAGTGGGCAATGGGGTGGCCATCACTGTTCCCCATTTCTGCTGCTGTGGGGCTGGCTCTGCCTGCACCGGTGCTCCCCCCAGATGCCTGCCCATCCTTGCCCTGCTTCCACCAGCCCATGGCCCTTCTGCTCTGCCCACAGTTGCTCGGCAACAACCTCCAGACCTGCTACAAGTATAGGGATCTGAGGTGAGTGCCCACATGTGGGGCTAGCCAGGAGAGGTGGGGAGTGGACACAAGGGAGTTCAGTTGAGTGTAGCATGTGAAAAAAATCTGATACAAAAGCTGTTATGTGGCTACATTTCAACTGTTTCACAACACTAGTGGGGATGATTCTATGTTTTTTAAGTACAAGGATAAACTCACACAAGTATTTTTGAGTATGTAGTTTTTCAAAAGGCCTGTCAACTCATCCTATTCAGTAGCTTAGTTTACACAACATACATCTATCATTTTTTAAAAATGTAAACTCTTAAAGTGTGGCAATTTTCCCCAAAGACTTAAAAATAACTGAAGTGGAGCTACCTTGCAGTGTCCTTGGTTGCTAAAAATAATTCTTTTTTTCTATCTCAATATTTAGTATGCATTCAGTATTTTAACCAGATAGGGGGTAAAAATTACAATGCCTAAATGAGGCATAATTTTAGCTAATTATTCCTCATGAAACCTCATTTCTCACACTTCAAGGTCATGAAGGGCATTACAACCAGTGACCGAAAAATTACAGTGTAAAAATGCAGATTGATTTAGATTTTCAAAATTGATTAGCAGTTTAAGACTATGCCAGCAATTTGTGTGGTGTTTTCAGTCTAGAAGGAGCTAAAATTGATGAGCGCTTTTTGAAAAGGTATTTGAAATTGCTATGCTAATCAGGGTAAATTAAGTCATGAAATGACTTGATTATGAGACTATTTGCACTTTGGGAGGAATCTTTAAATAAAACTAGTTTGGGAAATGTTTCCTAACAGGAGATCTGGGAAAACTTATTTATAGTGAGAATAAGATGATCATTCTTCTGTCATGCTTTTCCTCTTGTATTTTCACATATCTTCTCAGAAGATAAACAAAGAGATATCCTGTAATACCTGTCCTAATCCACATTGCTCTACCAGTTATTTTTTGTATTTTTCTCTTCAAGACTTAATTATATTCATTCTGATCAATAATTCTATATGTTATCACCCTCCATGACACTCTTGTAAAATACACTGGTATAATTTGTGAGCTACAGTCTGAAAATCTGAGTCTGCCTCCTCCATTAGAGCAAAGTTCCAGCAGGACAGATATTCTAAAAAATTATTCCTTGAACTCTGTTCTTGTAGTTGGTATTTACAACTGTATAATTCTAAGCCCTTGGCATATTTATATAGTTTAATGGGGGTGAGTTCTGTACTTTTGTTTCATCTGAGGTTGAAGTTCACATATACACAAAATCTGTATTAAGCCAAAATTAAATGGATTTTGCATGAGGAACTCCACAGGGGTTGATAGAAATAATGTGAAATCGCCTCCTCACTCTGTAAGGGAGTTTTGCAGTAATGCGACCGTTATTTCCATATAAGCTCTACTCCAGTGGGCCCTCCTCCTCCCCCTCCCACTCTCCCATCTCCAGCTTTCCCTCACAACTCCTTCCAAGTCTTTGGTTTGATACAAAGGCAAGGAGTTCTCCCGATGAAGGAGGAGGGACTACATGAACCTTGGAATGAAGGTTGTTGTCAGTTTGTGTGTTTGTTGTTGTGTGCAGCCATGTGCCTGCTTGATTGAAGTTTATAGTGTGGTGTGTTTGGGGGGGCTGAGTGCTCAGTCCAGAGGCCTGCTAGGCAAGGCTGTGAACTTCCTAGTAAGGCTCTAGCCTGTCATCCTCTGATCCCTAATCACATTAGAATCCTTTGATAAGAGGGCGGGACTAACTCAGGGAGAACAGGGGGTTTAAAAAGCCAGCTCCTAAGCAACCAAAGGATCTAACGAACAGGAGCAGCAAACAGGGGAGCTTAGAGAGGGAGTGCGAGAGCAAGATATGCCTAACAAACATTGATTATATTTAGGCCAATAATAACCCCTTGTACGCGAGTCTGTAGTGGCCCCTGGGCCACTGGGGCGGTGAGGAGCTACTGGCTCGCTTCCGCACACCGGCCCCACCTCCTGGTCACAGGGGAATTAGCGGCGGAGGTGGAGCGCCCACGGAGTTAGTAGCGCGCCCCTCAGGCAGGGGAGCGCCCACGGAGTTAGTAGCATGCCCCTCAGGCAGGGGAGCGCCCACGGAGTTAGTAGCGCGCCCCTCGGGCAGGGGAACGCCCACAGAGTTAATAGCGCGCCCCTCGGGCAGGGGAGCGCCCACAGAGTTTATAGCGCGCCCCTCGGGCAAGGGAGTGCTCACAGAGTTAACAGCACGCCCCTCAGGCAGGGGAGCGCTCGCTAGAGTTTGGGGTGTAACTCACAGTCGAGCGGGCACCAGCAAGAGTCAGGATCCTCGGTAGCAGGGGGTTCCGGATCCCCATCAGCGGCCGCCTCGGCTGTCCACGGGTCACTGTCGGGCTCCGGCAGTACCTCGGGGTCTTCAGCTGCTAACCACTGGGGTCCTCCTGCAGCGTCCGCCTCCGTTGGCCACGGGTCCCTGCAGGTGTCCGGCAGCTCATTGGGGTATTTGGCAGCCGGCAGGTCTGGAAACCGCAGGCTGTCCCCTAGATCAGGGCTCCCTGGCTTGGCAGCAGGGTAGGGAGGGAGCAGCCCATGGCCTGTGTCTGCCCCCTTCTCCGGTGCAGCCCTGACTGAGCTGCGAGCCCTGCCCTTTGTACTTCCTGTCCCACCCTTCCGCTTCCTGGGGGCGGGGCCAGCTTGATCAAGGCCCGCCCACTCTGGCTGCAAGAGGGGTTCTGTTCCCTCTGACTCAGAGGGAGGCCACCCAGCCTACCTACACCCCTCAACTACCCTCTCCCTCCCCCCCACAAAAAAAAAATCCCTAAGAACAAACCAACAAAAAACCCTGCAGGAGGAACGAGAATGTCGACAAAAAGTTCAGCAACAGAATGGGGGCAATCCAGCTTATTGCACTGAATACATCATGTATGCCTTGTGGGAAGATGGTGTGTGTGCGCAAGCAACTCATGGCCCTCAGAGACTGAATATGGGCTCTTGAGACCAGAGTAGCTGAATTGAAGGAGCTAAGGGAGACTGAGAGGTACATAGATGAGACTTTCCAGGACACAACAGAGCAGTACCACCCCCAGTCTGACAGCCTCTGTGCTGTTGAGGAGGATGAAAGTCTAGGGGAAGGAAAACATCAAACTAGAGCAGAAGGAAATGATCCCTGAGTTGGGACCCTCCTTCCAGATGATGTCATGGCATCCTCTCACTCTGAGGATACCTCTCTGGGCGAGGGAAACCTCAGTTATTAGGAAGAGACGGATAATAGTAATGAGGGATTCAATTACACTGCTCTACAGCCAAAATGCTTCTGAAATAAATGTAGTCAAACTTTACTAATTCTGGGTCACTGAGAACGAAAATGATACTTAAAATTGTTGATTGGCTCTAGTTTTCAAGATATGCTATTGGGTCAGTATATACGCTTGACATGGGAATGGCGGAGGATAAGTGAGTTATAAAGGGAAGGGATCTTAATTTAAACCACAAATGACTAAAATACATCTTTGACTGGATCTATGAATAAATCTATGACTGGGTTTGGACAGTACTTGCTTTTTAGGCAAAACAATGAATGATGCAATCTGAAGCTGGTATTGCGTCATACATGATATGAATTGCATCATGTTATTCCTAGAAGTCATGGATGATGCAATCATAATGAAGCTTACATCATTCTGCTGAACAAATTGCCCTATATCAGCTCTAGAAATCATACAGTGTCATGCTCTCTTATTTGTCAGTGTTTGATTTTGCAAAGGGACACATTTCTGTTTAGCCAAAGTGAGCAGAGATGCCTCGTACTTGTGTGAACAGTGCAGATAACTTCTGCTATGTTTGTGATGAAGTGACTTTTGCATCACAAAAGCGCAGTATAACCACTATGGTTAAGAAAGCCTATCACCTTTATTTTGGCTGCAAAATTGGAGATCAGGACAAGAGGAGCACACATATGCTGCAACACTTGTGCAACAAATCTTCGCCAGTAGTTGAACAGGAAAAGGAAATCTATGTCTTTTGCAGTGCCAATGATTTGGAGAGAGCCAACAGATCATACCAGCAATTGTTACTTCTGCATGGTGCCTCCAGTTGGGAAAGGTGTGTCAAAGAAGAAAAAGTGGACTGTGCATTATCCAAACATTCCATCAGCTATACGCCCAATACCCCACGGAGAAGGACTGCCGGTTCCCGATGCACCAGAATCATTCTCACTTGAGTCAGACAAGGAAGAGGAAGAGGATGAAACTTCTGGTCCTGAACCATCAATGTCACAGGACCCACATTTTCTCCCATCCTCCTCCTCTGAACCACACCTCATAACACAAGCTGAATTGAATGACCTTGTCAGGGATTTGGAGCTACCCAAGAGTAAGGCAGAGCTGTTGGGCTCCACACTACAGCAGTGGAATCTCCTGGCAGGTGATGTTAGGGTTTCCATGTTCTGTGACTGTCAAAAGGATCTTGTCCCATTCTTCTTCATGGAAGGTGATCTTGTAGCCTGCAACAACATCGATGATGTGATGGCAGCCCTCAACATCGTTCACGATCCAGATGAGTGGAGACTCTTCATTGATTCCTCGAAGACGAGTCTTAAAGCTGTTTTGCTGCATAATGGCAATGTTTTGCCATCAATTCCAATTGGTCATGCAGTCCATATGAAGGAAACCTATGACAACATGAAACAACTTTTGAGGTGCATAAACTATGACCAACATCAGTGGCAGCTTTGTGGCGATTTGAAGGTTGTTGCTTTCTTGCTTGGTCTGCAAACTGGATACACAAAGTACTGCTGTTTTCTCTGCGAATGGGATAGTCGTGCAAGAGATTCCCACTACATCAGGAAAGATTGGCCACTCCAACAGTCATTGGAGCCTGGGAGGAAAAGTGTTCAGCATCCACCACTTGTTGAATCAAGGAAGATTTGGTTACCACCCTTACACATCAAGCTGGGTCTGATGAAGAACTTTGTCAAGGCCATTGACAAAACACAAGCAGCTTTCAAGTCCCCCCGTGGAAAATTTCCAAGGTTAAGTGAAGCTAAGATAAAGGAAGGTGTCTTTGTTGGTCCTCAGATTCGTGAACTTCTTTGAGATGATGCATTTGACCATGCACTGCGTGGCAAGGAAAAGATGGCATGGAAAGCCTTCCAGTCAGTGGCAATACATTTTCTCTGAAACAACAAGGCAGACAACTACAGGTTGTTGGTGGAAAACCTCCTCAAGGCATACAAAAGCCTTGCTTGCAACATGTCACTAAAGATACATTTTTTGCACTCTCATCTAGATTTTTTTCCACCGAACTGTGGAGCAGTGAGCGACGAGCACGGCGAGCGATTTCACCAGGACATTGCAACAGTGGAGAAACGCTATCAGGGCAAATGGAGCCCATCAATGCCTGCAGACTGTTGCTGGACAGTGACAAGAGATGCTCCGTTTAATGAATACAAGAGACAAGCCAAGAAGCGCCGAGTAGACACTGAATAGGACTAAACTATGTACATAATAGTTTTTTGCCTTTTGTTTCATAATACATTTTATTTATATAACCCTTTTGCTGATTTTTAAAGTGTTCCATAAACAGGACAGGTGAAATATTATCATGTAAAGCAACCATAAACACATGAAAAGATCTAGGTTTACAATTTATGATTAAAACTCTACTATCTACACAATATACATAGACATAAAATGTAAAAACTTAAATATCTTAGAAACAGTAGCCAATCAGTTGTTTTAATTGTCATATTTGAATTCAGCACATCAAAATACATAATAAATATCACATTTTATCTCTGAAGCAGACGACTTGTAAAAAATTGTAGACCAGTGTTATTAGAAATAAATAGTTGGGCTTGTGCTGCCTGGGAGAACCTCATGGTGAATTGCCTACTGGCTGTGAAGATATGGACCGCTCAAGATATGTAGACAGGCTTCTGTGCAGTGCTGAGGAAGAGCTGGTGGACGTGGTACATGAAGGTACCCGTGACACAGGGAAAGGTAGGAGAGAGGTTCTGGAAGCCAAATTTAGATTGCTGTGTAAGAGATCAAAGCCCAGGACCTCTATGGCAGCATTCTCTGAAATGCTTCTAGTTCCATTCATAGGACCAGTTAGACAGGCAGAACTGCAGGTTATCAATGCGTGAATGAGACAATGATGTTTGGAGGACAGATTTTGGAATTAGGAATTAGAATTTGGGAACTTTTGGGAAAGGAGGAGCCTATACAGCAAGGATGGGCACCATCTAAACCAAGGTGGAACCAGGTTGCTGGCACGTACAGTTATAAAGGTCCTGGAGGAGTTTTTGAACTAAGGGCGGGGGAAAAGCCAGCAGGTATGGAGGAGCACACCATTGGGACAGAGACATCCCTTAGGGAAGGATTTATTAAAAGGGATTTTCTATATCCTAGGAAAGAGGAGAGGACAGAAGTACCGGAAGGAATCAAAGAGAAATAGACAAATGAAAAAAAGAGTCTCATTCAATTACATCACTTGAAGGCAGATAATTAAATATTGACAAAATTTATGAGTGCTTGTATACAAACGCAAGAAGTCTTAATACTCGTATTAAATGAGTATATTGGTATAATAGGCATCACTGAAACTTGGTGTAATGATGATAATCAATGAGACATGGTAATACCAGGGAACAAAAATATAGGAATGACAGAGTAGGTTGTAATGGTGGGGTAGTAACACTGTATGTAAAACAAAGCACACAGTGAAATAAAGTAAAAATCTTAAATGAATATAACTGTACCATAGAATCGCTGTGAATAGAACTTCCATACTTCAGTAACAAGAGGATAGCAGGAGGGATAATTTACCAACCACCAGACCAGGATGGTGATAATGACTGTGAAATGCTTGGTTGATTAGAGCAGCTACAAAAACAGAAAACTCAATAATGAGGGATTTCAGCTATTCCTATATTGACTGGATATATGTCACCTCAGGATGAGATGCAGAGTTAAAATTTCTAGACACCATTAAACACTGCTTCTTCGAGCAGCTACTTCTGGAACCCACAAGGGGAGAGGCAATTCTTTATTTAGTCCTAAGTGGTGCATCTGGTCCAAGCTGAATGTTCAATAATAGCAACCCTTATGTAATTAAATTTAACATCCTTGTGGGGGGAAATAGCACCAAAACCTGCCACAGTAGCATTTAACGTAAAAAAAAAAAGAGGTAACTACACAAAATAAAGAGGCTAATTTAAAATAAATTTAAAAGAACAGTTAGAAGAGAGAAATGCTTGCAAGCTGCATGGAAACTGTTTAAGAACACCACAACAGAGGCTCAAACTAAGTGTATACCCTAAATAAAAAATAAAATAAAATAAAAAAAAACAAGAAGAGGACCAAAAATATGCCACCACAGCTAAACAACAGAATAAAAGCTGGTTAGGGACAAAAAGACATTATTTAAAAATTGGAAGTCAAATTCTAATGAGGAAAATAGAAAGGTGCATAAACTCTAGTAAGTCAAGTGAAAAAGTATAATGAGGCAGACCAGAAAAGAATTTGAAGAGCAACTAGAAAAAGACACAAGAGCTAACAGCAAAATGGTTTTAAAGTAGCTTTAAAGTAAAGAAGCAGGAAGCCTGCCAAGCAATCAGTGGGGCCATTAGGTAACTGAGGTGCAAAAGGGCACTCACGGATGACAAGGCCATTGCAGGGAAGCTCAATGAATTCTTTGCATTGGTCTTCATTGCACAGAATGTGAGGGAGATTCCCACACCTGACCCATTCTTTTTAGGTGACAAATCTGAGGAACTGTCCCAGATTGAAAGGTCAATAGAGGTGGTTTGGGAACAGATAGCTAAATTAAAGAGTACTATGTCAGTAGGACCAGATGGTAATCACCCAAGAGTTGTAAATGAACTAAAATATGACATTGAAGCTCTACTAACTGTGGTATGTAACCTATCACTTAAACCAGCCTCTGTACCAGATGTAACATAATTTTTTTTAAAGACTCCAGAGGCAATCCTTCAATTACAGGCTGGTAAGCCTAACTTCAGTACCAGACACATTGATTGAAACCATAGTGAAGAACAGAATGATCAGACAAATAGATGTACACAATAGGTTGGGGAAGAGTTAATGTGGCTTCTGTAAAGAAAAATCATGCCTCACCCATCTACAGGCATGTCGCGCCTTGCGCGAGGGTTCTGTTCTGCGGTCACCATATAAAGTGGAAACCACGTATAGCCAGAACCCATTGACTTCAATGGCGGGTGAAATCGCGCCCCCTACAGGAAGTTTTTTTTTTTTTTTAAAAAAAATTCCCTTTTTTTTTTTTGCTGACCGTGTAAAGCGGAAATCGCATAAGTTAAATACGCCTAAGACGTGACATGCCTGTATTAGAATTCTCTGAGGGGGGTCAACAAGCATGTGGACACCTGAAAGGCCAGGACCACAATCTCGCACCAAGCCCGTTTTGGTGATCTTGACAACACTACATCGTACCTCCCAACATTCCACGTGGCCAAAGCAGGATGCAATGGAGTCACTCGCTGAGAGCAGAGCAGTTCACAAGTGCGGCAGCTGCCATGCCCAGCACTGAGGGAACAGGGGAGATGCCAGGTGTCACTGCCAACCCCTGGGAAACCATGCTGGCCCCAGTGTTTTGCCTGCCAAGTCTGTGCTACACTCAGCCCCCACCTTCCAGTCTAGGGAAGTATCATACTCCACTCCAAAGTTCCCCCACAACCACTGAACATGCCCAAAGGGGCTGCCCACAAGCAGCTGAAGCTGGTCCCCTCCCTAGCTCTTCACCACCCTTAACATGCATATGGTTGCTGGCACCTCGGCATGTGGGAAATCTTCTATTTCAGCTGGGACAGGATGTTTCAGGGGTTAAAAAAGAAGCGTCTCATGTACCCAGGACTGTTGGGAGAGCTGCTGCTTAGCTATAATTAAATCATATGCTCTTTATTTAAGAAAGAGACTGGAATCGGATGCAACTAACAAATCATGGAAAGCATCAAGTCTCTTCTCTTCTGGGCAAAGACTGTACACAGCCCACTAGAAAAGGCTAGAAAACCTGCCAGTGTAGTGGGGCTTCCCATAGACTGCTGTGTTTCTTCTACTGTTCTGCAAGGAAAAGCTATGGGGAAATTCCCACTGGTTTTGGAAGGAGGTGCTGATGCTGGGCAGGGGGAAGAAAAATGAAACGCTTTGGCCAGGGGAAGAGAACTGAAGTACCACGGTCTCTCTGTGTCCCTCTTTCTCTTCCTGTAAGTCCACCTACTTCTCTGCAAATTCATTTCAATCTATGTCAAGGTATGCAGATGTGTGCACATCTGCACTCCACTGGCTTCTGTGGATGTTCCAGGTATGTACATCTCTTCATTACAAAAGTGAAATGTTGGCAGTGAGAACCTCACATATTCCATAGCTGCAGATTTTTTCTGTCTCTCTTTTCTCTCTCTCCTCCCTTTTTCTCAAAAGACTGTCCAGATTGGAGACAACCTCCCTGTTATTTTTAAAAATTTGTGTGTCTGTTTCCAGTAAGGAACAGCCTTGTACACAGAAATCTCTTTCACCCTTTACTCCTGAAACCCTAACAGCTCTTACCCCCCAACATTTTACTGTGTTGGCTTGTTACCTTCAATCTATATTTATTTATACATTCCCAATCTTGTTTCTTTTTAGCCCCCTCTCCTCCCTGGAGGAGTCTGTCAGTATAAAAAAACCTATAATGTTTTCCTAGGAATATTATAGTTCATCAGGCTAAGACTATGTAGATAATGATAATGTTTATGCATAGTTATCTCTCACATATTGCAGGGGAAAGATTTCAGGCTGTATATTTTGCTTTTGCTCATGTTGATTTCTGTTAGGAAGTCTCTTTCCAATTAATTCCTCATAAATTACACAACCTTACACATTGTACCAACTGATTTGTGAAATGTGACCACTGGCAGAAACCTGTCTACTAATGCAGCAGTAGCAGCTAGTGCTTCATTTCTTCATAGGGTGAGACAAGGCAGACAGGGACAATCCCACATAGTGTGTGTAATGCATTCAGCCACTAACGTAACTACATCTAATGACTTTTTTTAGATGTGAAAGCAGAGCAAAATGTTTTAATATTAAATTTCATACTCTTTCACGGAAAAAAGTAATTTATTATCAGGAAGACATTCCCCTTGCCACTTCCCCCAAGGGAAATGTATTATAGCCCTTTGGTTGGTTGGTTTGTGTTTTGGCTTCCTCCAAAGCCAGATATTGGCCTCTGCTTGAAGTACAGTTACAAATGTCAGAATTGATTTACGCGTTCCCTTCAAAAGAGAACAAAAAAAGACCCCTGGCATCTTTTTCTTACCTAACAATGACAATAAACAGTAGCAGTTAGCTGAAAATAGCTCAGACTAGGAAAACAAAGCAAAAACCAAAACCAGGGCCCATTTATGCTAGTCCTTGCTCATGCTGGCAGTTTCATTGGCTTGAATAGGACTACTCACATGAGTAACAAATATTCAAAGGTTAGCGGGCTAGAGCCTCACTCCTCAGACATTTGCTTTGTGCAGGTAGGTTGTAACATTAGAGCCCTAAAATATATATTGTAAATGTAAACATTTGGTGTAGATCCGGAAGCCAAGTTTTTCAAAAATAGGAGTCAAATGTTAGGCTCCTAAATCCCCATTTAGAGCTCAGTACTTTTGAAAATCAGCTTCCTTATTTAGGTGCCAAAAGACGCAGTTAGTAGCCTATTTTTGAAAATCTTGGCCACGTTATTTTGCACTGTACTGCTAAAACAGTCTTACTGTCCTCTTTTTATAGTGTAAAACCAAAAAATGGTCCTACTATAAATATATAGTAAATCATAGTGCATAACTCCTTCAAACAATTCATATCCCGTGCAAAAGAGCTAGAAACATGAGAGCATTGTAATCAATTAGAGAGTTAAAATATTTGAATCTAAATTCCTTTATCTGTGTTAACTTCACGAGTTTACATATAGGTCTCTGTTATTCCTATATGGTGAACTGGAGGATACATCTTCCCAGCAATAAAAGCATCTATCCTGAAACTGCAAGTTCTGCAAAAGCAGTGCTAATGCTAACATTTCCTGAACCTACTTTGCGACGAGTGGGATGGCCACACAATTTCCCAGAAAGTATAAACGAGAAAGACAGAGTCTTTGACAAACTTGCTGTCACTATCTGCCAAGCCCTCACTTTCAAGGCTGCATGAATTTTCTGACTAAAAGATTGCAGATGATATTGTCAGGTGCAAATCTCACAATGTGCTTTTCCTTGCAAAGCTAAATTGATTGATTTTTCATACTATAGAGATATAAATTCCCTAGGCTCAAACTGATAGCACCTTATGGACTTTTTTTGGCTCCTGAACCCGGTGAGATAACATCTTCAGATTCATCCTGATACTTTAGCACTTGGAGTACATTGGAGTTGTAGCGTTCAAATCCATTTGGCTTTACTATGTATAATGTTGTTTTTTTAAAAAAACCTGCTTTTGATTCTGTCTTATCTTTCAGACATTGGACGGTACCAAGTGTCCCTATAACTGGATGCTGGCTAAGAGAACCAAACCAGGCCCCTGTTAGCCCAGACCCAGGGAGAAAAAGTACTATTTGGGGCTAGCTGGGAGGCCACCCCCTAATTACTTGAGGGGATGCACCTGTAGGCCTGAGTAGCCAGTCTGCTATAAAAGCTGGCAGGAAGGAAGCAGGGGGGAAGAGACCAAGGGAGAGACCAGGGAGACACGGGGAGACTAAGGAGAAGGGAGAGACAGGAAAGGGAAGAGTGCGGGGCTTGAGATCCCTGCTGGCAAGGAAGCTAGCGGTCACTCTGACTGTTGGTCTGTATATATATGTAAATAGTTGGTGGTGGGGACGGACACAAACAATAAAGGACATGGGTGCTGCACTTTAAGTGGTCACCGGGAGTTTTTGTGGAGAAGACCAGCGAGGGCCTAGTTACAATCCCCTACTTAGCGACATAATGAAAATTGCAGTTTAAATGTTGGTTGCTCTTTCTTAGTTAACTATAATAGGCTCGAATTAATTAAATCCATCCCTGTACATCTGCTTTCTTTTATAGTTGGTACAGAAAACTGATAATTTGCTCACGGTGAACAGAAGTAAAATCTTTTTTGCCTAAGTCATTCATTGGAGGACTACTGATTTCCTGGCATAAAGAATGTTTCTATAGTATTTGTGTTACATCAAACTTCAGCTATTGTGGGCTTGAATATCGATCACCTTACACTCTGTGTAAACTCTTATGCTGGAGCATGGTATCACCAGTGCGACTAGACAGCTCAAAAGGGGTGGAGGAGAAAGAGGTGTATCCCCCTTGACCCCCCGCATATGGTGGTATTGACGTACCACTGGAGTTAGCATATTCTGTATCTTCAAAAGGAAGGTGTAAGCACAGCTCCTTGCTGTGCTCACTGAAGGCCTGAGTCAACGCCTATTATGGTCAATGGGAAGACTCATGTTAATTTTGCCTGTATTTGGATCAGGCCACAAGTGCTCAAAAGACACACTGCTGGCACTTGTCATCTGCAAGCGGGATGCCTCCTGGAGCTGCTAGTGCCATGGTGCCTTCCCCCACCTTTCCTTAACCAGTTCTGGCTTTAAATGCTACACTTCAGCTCAGTACGTTTAAAATACTATGGTAGAGGCCTTGTGTACTTGGCATCCTGTTAAGTTCAGCTGAAGCTCTATAAATCAGAACTGACCTTGCCATGTGCGAATATGCCCAAGGAACAAATAATTCCATCACCATCTCACACAGCTTTGCTGAAGCACTGGTCATTTTACATGCCCCAACCTTTTACCCTCATCCTAACTGAATTGAAAGCCAATGGTAAACACATCCAGCACTACTCAGTCAGCGTTACTAAGAAGGCCCCTCAAGAAATCGTGAATGTTCAGTCAATGGTGCACCCTCACACATAGGCTATGTGGGGAGCGCACATGACAGCAACCAGCAGGAGAACCTGCTCCCAAGTGACAAGAGGGTGCATAGGGTTGGGATGCAGATTTACCCAAAGCCTGCTATAAGATCTACTACGCTGTTTCAGTTGGCATAATTAGGCTTCCATAACAAGGGAGAACAGAGGGAGCACAGGGCCGGAAGAATCAGCTGCCTGCACTCATCATTTCCTATAAGATGGCGGGGAGGGGGGAATCTGTGCATGATTCTGTATCCCTCATCACCATGAAACACTTGTGTCAACAGATTCTCTTACCTGGTTTTGAGCTGAGTATCTTCAAGTGCCTGAGAAAAAATATGTTTTTTCTTCCTCTCCACCCTTCTCTTGGTACCGCTAAAGGATCCCTTCTAGAGATGACTTAACTCTGGGACTCATAAAAATACCTTCTAAAGAGCATTCCCCGCTTCCTTTACTTTTATAATGGACCAGATTGCACCTAGCATCAGGCATTTATATTATTAAGGTTGTAGAGTCAAGCTCTCAAAAGTTAGGAAATGACAGAATTAAGGTTTCTTGTGCAAGTCTTCCACTTGCCCAGCCAGTCCTACTCATTCCTTCTCCCATTCTCCTTGTTCAGCCGTTCCAGTTCTTCCCAGCAATTTATCCACAGTGTATTTACCCAGCCAGTCCAATTTGCCTCCCTCCCAGCTCCTCATTGATCCATTTCTCTCCCCTACCCCAAAATCCTAGTCTCTAGTTACCCCTCCTTCTGCCCGTGTTCCCTTTCCCCACTGGCTACCAGTCACAGTCTCCCTGCCTGGACTCCTCATCCAATCTCAGTTTCTCCCCACAACCTAATCCCAATTTCTTGTCCTAATCTCTTTATATAATCAGTTCCATGTTTATCCCCTGCACACCACTCCTCATCAGATCTGTCCCACTCACCCCCACTTCCTGAATTCAGGGTCTTACAAAGGGAAGTGTTGAGCAACCTAATAATAGGCAATATACCCATCCCCACAGATTAATAACATCCAGCATATGAGCAGTTCAGGCCAGGGGCTTTGCCTTTATCCTTGTGTGTAAGGCACCAGAAAGGTAATTAAAAGGCAGTTTATTTGCCAAGCAGTTCTGCCTCCTACCTTGGCTATGGTAATAAGAAAGTGTTTTTGTTTAAGGAAAAAGTTGAAAAACTAGGCCCTGAGCCTTCTTCCATTGAAGTCAACAGCAAAACTTCCACTGATTTCAGTGGGACAGGATCAAGGCCCTAGTAAATAGCTTTCTGTGTCTCTCACACCTCTTTGCATCACATGATCCCTGGCCCAAGGAGTTTCTCACAGATGAGGGGAGAGAATGTTTGTAGGAGCTCCTTGTGAAAACACTGGCAGCAAATCTGTGCTCTGTCAGGCAGAGTCAGGCAGCTGTGACTTCTCTGCCAAGTTCCAACAGAAAAGGCTTATCCTTGGAAGCCCCTCCAGTCGTGGGTTGTCTTGGGGTCTGCTTGGTCCAAAGACCCTGCTTGTGCAAATGGGCCTGACTAGGACATTTTCCAATGAAACAGAGAGTCTCACCAAGAGTATCCCCCGTGTGCCAGGGACATGGGCTTGCAGGATCTGTGAGTCTGGGGCAGACCCACCATGCAGAATGCCACCGGCTAGAGACCCAGAGCTTTCAAGCTCTCAGGTCAGCTGGCTCCCAGTGGGCAGCCCTGGACAGCACAGACTGAAACTGACATCCTTGTGGATGTCATTATACTAAAGGGTAACAGCAGCTGTGAAACTGACAAGAAAGTCAATTTCATGCAACACTTGCTGGTCCAGGAAGTGTTTTTGTTTAAGAAAAAAGTTGAAAAATTAGGCCCTGATCCTTCCTCCTTTGAAGTCAATAGCAAAACTTCCATTGGTTTCAGAGGGACAGGATCAGATTCCCAGTGAATGGCTTTCTATGTCTCTCACTCCTTAAATCAAAGACCATGTGTTGGTGTTTCCAAAATGAGTTTTTTGGGGGCTTTCTGGTTTGTGAAAAATTTCAAATTGTCAAAAATTCTTGCAAAACTAGAAATCCCAAATTTCAGCTAGCTTTAGTTCCCCCACCCCCCACCCCTTCTCAGGTTTCAGAGTGTGCTGTACTTCTATAGTATTATTTACTGAACTGAAAAAGATAAGCATAAAGTATTACTTGTTATATAAATATCGAGTCATTGTGCTGTAAATCTGACTGACGGGAGTTAATATCATAGTAATAATTTTTATTGTGAAATCATTGTGAAAAATCACAGCTGCTTCTAACTCTGCAAGATGCAGGGACCTGAGCATGATTGAGCTTATATGGCACCTTTTATGCTATTACTATACTTAAAATATTTATATGCTAATATTTTACACAGAGGAGTGGGAGCGACTGTGCATTGTGTGTGTGCATGTGTGATCTTCATTCTAGGTGACAGCTATGTTAAAACCAAAGGGATTGCTAGCTCTTTGTGAGAAAACAACAAACTCACTGTATTCAGAGAGAAACTGAGGACCCCATAAGTTGCTGTTCTCCAGTGTCATTTTTTTGTCCAACTGGAAAAAAAATGACAATTTTTACCCTGTTATGCTTAGTATATGATGATGATCCCTCACCATCACATAACTGTAAAGTGACTGGGTTTGGATTAATAATCCAGATGGAAGATTACTGATTCCACAGATTTTAAATGAGAGAGACAAGAAATGCAGTTTAGTTGTTAAAATGACTCAAAAATCCAAATTATGTGCCACATGTATCTCCTTAAGTAAATCGTATGAGCAGTTTCTTTCTTACTAAGACGGGCTCAATGCCTTTCATAACAGTAGAGCTGAAAAGAAAGGACCCAGTTGTAAATAGTGTTTTGATTTAGTCTGACCTTTACTTAGTGGAATCAAAACTTAGGACAAAATAACTGAAGATGTGATTGTCCTTTGAGTGTCACTGATTTAAACAGAGTTCACAAGATGGTGGTTCCTGTAGTTCTACAATCTGGAGCCATTTATTCTGAGATACTTTGAATTCATACTTTAAAAAAATAAGAAATGACAGTGTTGGAGTCAGATGCAGATGTCCTGAGTTTGTGTGAGAATTGCTGTGGGGCACAGCTGAAAATGGATATGTACAGATATAGCTCTATATGCCTTTCTATGAAAAACACTTAACTCCAGCGTGCTAGCACTGATCATTCCCAAACTTTGAGTAAGATCAGATCGAGCTGAGAACTTTGCAATTCTGTCTCATTTCTAACAGTTAACACATATTACTTGCGGTTGAGATGTAAGGGCCTTTACTCAGAAGAATATATGTATCTGGGTAGGATAGTTACTCAGGAAGAAGTAAGCCTCATGCCCCCAAGTAGCTCCGTTCTCTGCAGCATATGCCAAAAACTGAATTATTGGTGGCATTAGGAAATCACAAGTGTAGTTTATCTGATTTATGCTTGTGGTACACAGATTTTTTAAATGGACAATCATTATGGCCATTGTCCTGATCTGCAAGCAGCAAGGTTCCAAAAATTGAACACATCCTAGAACTGAGGTGCTACTAGCAACAATTTGAATGGGATAAATCCCCTCGCTGTTCCCTGGGGCAGATCTCAGTTTTGGTCTGATAGAGTCCCAAATCATGCACAATGGAATCAAATCTCAGGAAAACGTATGATTGTCCTTATTTTTGTCTTTTAGTTTGCTTTTATTATAAATCACCTCAAGGGATGTCAAACTCAAAAGGTGGCAGTCAGCTGAAAGAGAGGAGCACTGTGCTTCTGCATTAGAAATGTACAAAAGCAGGGTATTCAACTTGAAAAATGTGCCCAAAAGGATTCCACTGAGCTCTGTAATGAGAGTGAGGCAGTAATTCACATCTGTGTCACTGTCTGGAGTTGCTTTAGAAGTGTAATACAATGGTGTTTTCCAATAAACAAAGCAGAGCATGAATGTTTGTGTGCATTGCATGCTGTTCTCATACAGAACTCGGTTATCCATTATTTTATTTGTAAACATAACATCGGATCTCTTTGTAAATTCTAAGGTAAGCACTGCTGTTTGCTGACATGAGCAGCTGATTCTGCAAACTTTACTTCAGAAACAGCAGGTAATGGTTATAAGGAATTCAGTCAGTAAATAAGTTCTCTCTTAAATGCTGAGAGATGCCACCACCAAATGACTGTTTAATTCTCTAAAGGTGTCATTTTTGGGAGGGGGAGTATTTGAATCTGAAAGCCATAAGCAGTTGAGAAGTAACCAGTGTAACTGTTTCCATGGAGCTCTATCAAAGGGTTTGCAGATAACCCTAGGGGTAAGGCACGTCTTCAAGTGTATAATCTGTAGAAAGATTGAAGAGGCACAAGAAAAGCATTTGAGCTCCAAGATTGGGTGGATAGACATCTCTGCTCCACCTGTGGTTTCTGACTCAAATCTGCTAAGTTAACTGTCAAAAACAAGTTTTTAATATTGTCACTTCTGCAGAGCCAATATAACTGTCAAAGAAATCTGTATTCCTCAGGCTTCGTCAATATCATCACATACATTTCCAGACTCTTGGATTCCAGAATTGCTATTATTATTCTTTACTTATGTGTGTATTTTCTTAGTCATAGAAGGTGGGAAATGAAGAGGTGTGGAGACTGAAGCCTCTTTGACCACTGAACAGATACAGCATGGGCAATAACACCTGTCACAGATTTATTCCTCTGTTCGGTGTTCTGCAAGGATCACTTCTAAAGGTCATTGGCACCATTCAGTCAGTGGCTGAGACTGCTAAGGTTGTCCATTACTGCCATGTGTGGAACTTATTACTTCTATACTGTAGCACCTGCAGGCCTCAACCAAAATCAGGGACTGACTATGTTAGGTGTTGTGCATTCATAGAGGAGACAGTCTCTGCCCCCAAAGAGTTTACAGTATAAGTAAAGAACACAGATAAAGAGTGGGACAGAAGAAGTATTATCTCTGTTTTGCAGCTGAGGGATAACCCTGCTTTTTTAGGTCATGAACACTAGGAACCGCACCTGCAGGGTCAGACTCCCATAAACGGAATTGTTTACCAGTGTTTTACATTTGCAAACAGCATTTTACTACTTTCAGAAAAAAGATGGGCTTGGCATTCCTCTGTATCCACTCCCTAAGTTCTATGGCGCTGTATTAAACCATATTGCAGCTGAGTGGTTGTCAAGTATGATATGAAAGTGGCTAATGCTGCAGTCAAATGCATTTTTCCAAGGTATCACCAGCTTTCTTATTGCATTTACCAAATATATCTACATGGGATGATATTTTGTAAGACATGAATCAACACGACATATGCTACAGTGCTTTAGCTCTGTTTTCATAATTGAAAGAAGCTGCTTTAGAAGCATCTGTTCTAGTCCCGGGGATGTATCTTGCCATAGTTTCCCACTGAAAACTTCAACTGAAGTCATAGAGGTTGTCCCGGATAAATAAAGGATGCCAGGCTCTGGCGTCTAGTCATTTAGAGCTGGTTGTGCTCTTTGAAACCTAATAATGCCTCTTATTCCTTTTTAAATTTTTTTTGAAGTTAGCGAATGTCACCTGCTCAAAGCTGGGATTGTGGGAATATGCAGCATCACTATATTGTCGTTTCCAGGTGCAGGTCTCATTCTCTGTTTTTGGAGCAGGGGTGCCCTGTTCTCTGGGATAAGAAGTGCATGGATGCCCTGTGCTGTAGCCGTGTTCTAAAATGTTCCCCATACAGCTTCTCCAAGGCTTAATTTGTAATGAAAGAGGTGACAGGGCTCAAAGCAATTTTTTTTTTTTACATTCATACCTGATGCAGCAAGCCCTGAGGTGCCGGGTGTATGAACTGCCAAGCTCAGAGCTGCTGGGCTCAGCCCTGGGACACCCTGGCCCAAATAATGCACTGAGCTTTTCTCTCTGCAGAATATGTGAAGTGAAAATAGGTTGGAAGTAAAACCTAGAAAACTGTTTCAAATCTAGCCCACCCTACGCATTTCTGATGCATCCATCAGGATTTTTGTGAGTATAGTCACAGGACTCAGAAGTCACCCCACACTATGAATAGTTTTGGAAAACAAGTGTTTGTCATAGTCATAGACTCATAGCATAGGCGCCAGCTCCATGGGTGCTCCAGGAGTGGATCATCCAAGGAAAAAATTCGTGGGTGCAGAGCACCCACCGGCAGCTCCCCTTTTGGCCCCCCCCACCCCAGCTCACCTCCACTCTGCCTCCTCCCCTGAGCAGGCTGCCGCCGCTCCGCTTCTCCCCCGTCCCTCCCAGGCTTGCCACAAATCAGCTGTTTGGCATGGTAAGCCTGGGAGGGAGGTGGGAGAAGCGAAGTGGCAGCGGCGTGCTCGGGGGAGGAGATGGAGGTGAGCTGGGGCAGGAAGCAGTTTTTCTGCGCGCCCCTGGGTTACTTCCTGTGGCCCTCCCCACACCCCCTGCACCCCAGTTCACCTCCGCTCCGCCTCCTCCCTTGAGCGCACCTCCGCTCTGCTTCTCCCCCCTCCCTCCTAGGCTTGCCGCATGAAACAGCTGTTTTGCGCAGCAAGCCTGGGAGGGAGGGGAGTGGAGGGGAAATGCAGCATGCACAGGGGAGGAGGCAGGGCCGGGGATTTGGGGAAGGGATTGGAATAGGGGTGGGGAAGGAGCGGAGTTGGGGTGGGGCCGGGGATGGCGCGAGCACCCACTAGCGCCAGCTAAAGTCAGCACCTATGACTCAGAGTTTAAGACCAGAAGAAACCACCAGATCATCTAGTCTGGGTTCCTGTAAATCACAGGCCACTAAAACCTCCAGCCACCACCAACTAAACCCAACAACTGGAATCAGATCATAGTGTTACAGCCCTTGAGAGACTAAACTCTTATGTGTCACAGGCAGAGAACAGGAGGGATTGGGGTGCCCCAATGCCCAAGGCTCCTGCAGTGGGAAGGAATTGATTAAGTGCCCAGATAATCATTGTGAGTGATCCACATCTCATGCTGCAGAGGAAGAAAAAACCCTCAAGGTCTGGGAATTTCTTCCTTATCTCACATACGGCAATCAGTTAGACCCTGAGCATTCAAGCAAGAACAAGCCAGCCAAGTACCTGAGGGAGTGACTGAGCTTCATAAGTTTATGGAGGAATGGTACAGTGTGGTTTTCCACAATGGCATATGGCCCTTGCAGCTGCTAATAGCAAATATTTCCAACACCTGAAGATGGGACACTAGCGGGAAAAGGGATCTGAGTTACTACAGAGAACTCTTACCCAGATGTCTGGCTGTTGGGTCTTACCCACATACTCAGGCCTAACTTATCCTCATATTTGGGGGGTTTCCCCAAGTCAGATTGGCAGGGACTCCCGCCTTCCTCTGCAACATGGGGTATTGTGACAGGATCTCTGGGGTCCAACCTGGAACTGAGGCACTACCGTGCCCCCTTACTTCTCCAGCCTGGGTTGTCTCTCACAATGCTTTGCTACTGACAAGCAGCAAATCCCTCCAAGCTCGCTTAGCACAATGGCAGGTGGAGCCCCATACCCAGCTAAATTACATAAATGCTCCCTGAGCCACTCATGAATCACATAGAGAAAGGCACCAGAAAATCTCTCCAGCCTTGCACCTCCAGAATATATCGTCTTGCACTGGTCATCAGTCTGGCCAGTGTAAGTTTATTACCCCGTCTGCCCCTCCCTCAATGTGGAGAGGACACACATATGCCTTTGTAAACTGAGCTGAGATTTCCCAAGAACTTCAAGCAAAACACACTGTTTTAGGTAAAATATGAAACAGATTGATTAGCTATAGAAAGATTTTAAATGCTTATAAGTGGCAGGCACAAAAGTTCAGAGATAGTTACCAAAGAATATAAAAGGTAAGCACACAGTCTAAATCTTAAACGTTATTAGACTAGGCAGTATGTGAATCAAGCAACTTCTCGCCCCACTGGATGCTTCAATTAGGTTATAGTTCTTAATACAGAGGCTTTCTCTTTAAGCCTGGGACCAGTCTCCTCCATTCAAGTCTTTGTCTTCCCGGCGTTCTTGTTGCTTCCAGGATAGGTGGGGAGGGGAAAGGTAAAAGCACGATGCCATTGCCCCCTATTTTATATCCTCACTCCATGTGCCTGGAAAACACTAACTCAGGCCATGGTTACACTGGCACTTTATAGCGCTATAAAGCCCCCACGAGCG
Organism: Dermatemys mawii; assembly: GCA_007922305.1. NCBI lineage: Eukaryota > Metazoa > Chordata > Testudines > Dermatemydidae > Dermatemys > Dermatemys mawii. Next base: position 25,239,327 of record ML677364.1, read on the forward strand.
CTATAACCTACTCTCCGTCCACACTGGCAAGGCACTAATAGCGCTATAACCGTGGAGTTATAGCGCTATTATTAATCCACCTCCTCATGGGGAATAAGGGCTGTAGCGCACCTGCTGTAGCGCTACAGGAAGAATGTGGACACCCACTGCGTATTAATTGGCCTCCAGCCTGTCCCATAATTCCCGTTCGAGCCACTCTGGTCATCACTTGCAAACTCTTTTGTCCTGTCCTCAGGTGACCACACGTCAGACCCGCCCTTTAAAGTTCCAGGGAAATTTGAAAATCCCCTTCCTGTTTGCTCCAGCCAAGCGTGGCGTGCTCTCAGGGAATCCTTGCAGGTGATCATTCTCATTGATCTGATTGATTGCGTGGCGTGGTCTCAGGGAATTGTTGCAGGTGATCATTCTGATTGATCATCATGACTCCACGTGCCATGCCTCCTCGCAATAGGCGATCCCCAGCATGGAGCAATAGTGAGGTGCTGGACCTCATCAGCTGTTGGGGGGAAGAGGCTGTTCAGTCTCAGCTGCGGTCTAGCCGCAGGAATTTTGACACCTATGGGCAGATATCACGGGCCTTGGCAGAAAGAGGCCATGAGCGGGACACTGCAGTGCCGTGTTAAGGTAAAGGGGCTTAGGAATGCGTATCGCAAAGCCCGCGAGGCAAACGGCCGCTCCGGGGCAGCCCCGGTGACTTGCAGATTTTATAAGGAGCTGCACGCGATACTTGGTGGTGATCCCACGGTCACTCCATCGACCACCACGGACACTTCCCAGCCCACCAGTGAAGGGGGGGGTGAGGAGGAGGATGAAGAAGAGGAGGAGGATGAGGACGAGGCAGCAGCGATCCAGGGCACGGAGGATTCCCTGGACGCATGCAGCCAGGAGCTCTTCTCAACCCAGGAGGGCAGCCAGCCACAGCGTCCGGCGGTTGCAGGGGCCAGCTCAGCAGCGGATTGCGGAGGTAAAGCTGCTTTTCTATGGGGAAGGCTGGCAGCTTGGGGTGGAAAGGGATGAGGGGGGCATTCCACCTGGAGCTCTGTTCAAGCCAGGAGGAGGGCGGCCAGCCACAGAGTCCGGCGGTTGCAGGGGCCAGCTCAGCAGTGCATTGCGGAGGTAAAGCTGCTTTTCTATGGGGAAGGCAGGCAGCTTGGGGTGGAAGGGGATGCTTGCATGCTTGCCTACATGTGGAATAGTGCATTGCTGTAGTCTATCACATCGCGGTAGTCATCATCAGTAATCTCTTCAAAGGTCTCAATAAGAGCACTTGCAATGCGCCTGCGCAGGTTTCCCGGGAGAGCCAGCGTGGTCCCCGTCCCGGTCACGGTCACTAGTCCCTGCCACTGTGCTACAATGGGTGGGGGGAGCATTGCTGCACATAGGCACGCTGCATATGGCCCTGGGCGGAAGCCGCATCTTAATAAAATCCCTTCCCTTTGCTCCTCAGTGACTCGAAGCAACGAGATATCTTCCAGGACAAACACCTACGGAGAATGTTGGAACAGTGTTCAGAGTAGGGCTCCTGCCACTTACCGGCACTCCCCACCCCCTTCCCCGCCACAGCTTTTCAGGGCAGGGAAAAAATCATTTCCCTTGCCTCTGGAGTCCACTCACCATGGCAGGGGCTCCGTTGCTGTATCTGTGCTGTCTGCGGGACAGGCAAATGGGGAATGCGGGGGAATGATAGGCATGTCTGCTCTTTACAAGGGAACCACTGTGCAATGTATCTTTTTATTTTAGAAGGGTCGTCCTTCACCCCTTCGCCATCGCTCTTATCAACAGCTGAGAGGCTCAGGCGACTGAGGAAGCGGCCACGAAGGAGCAAAGAGGATCTTGTACAGCAAGTAATGCAACAGGCTGTAACGGAGAATCGAGTTGCACAGAGGTGGAGGGAGAATGAGAGCAAGTTGAGGGAGAAGGCGCAGAAGGAGAACGCGATTCACCGCCGGGAAAGCACCGACAAGCTGCTCTCATTACTGCAGCTTCAATTGCAGACTATGCAGCGGCTTGTCACCCTTCAGGAGGAGAAGCTCCGCACCCACCACCCCAATTATCGTTTGCCCCAACTCCCTTCCCCTTCTTTGCCTCTGTACCCTCCAGGTCACTATCATCAGCCAAATGGTTATCACCATCCACAGCTGCCTCCAACCCCTCTGTCTTCACCGAACAACCCCCAGACCCCAGACCATTATCCACTGCAGTCTACCCCTAATAACATGCCTTACTGGCCACCGCAAATGGGGTTCGGGGGACATGGCCACTGTGAGGGCACTGGAGACTCAGAGACCCGGACATACTCCGATCTCTGACTGACCCCACGACACCCCCATTGCACCTCCCCTGCCTTCCCCCTCACATGCATCACAATATTTTCTTTCAGCAACCGAAGTACCTGTTCAATAAATGAATTGTCTTCTTAATAAATGGGTTTTTTTTATTAAGTGTACATACATTATTACAGGCTACAGAAAAGCAAATGCCTGTTCCTGTTAAAAGAATGCTCCCTCCCTCCCTCCCTCCATCTGCACCTCACTTTAGAACTGGCTTTCAGCCTCAAAATGCTCCCTCAAGGCTTCCCTGATCCTAACAGCCTCGCGCTGGTCCCCTCCATGAACCCTGCTCTCTGGCTGGGCATATGTGGCCTCCAGGCGTTGAACCTCAGAGGACCATGCCTGAGTGAAGCCTTTGCCCTTCCGCTCACAAAGATTATGTAGGGCACAGCATGCGGAAATAACCGCGGAGATACTACCCTCGGCCAAGTCTAGCCTCCCATAAAGACAGCGCCAGCGCGCCTTGAGACGCCCAAAAGCACACTCCACAGTCATTCGACAACGGCTAAGCCTGTAGTTGAACCTTTCCTGACTGCTGTCCAGGCTCCCTGTGTACGGTTTCATGAGCCAGGGCATTAAAGGGTAAGCAGGGTCACCAAGAATCACTATGGGCATTTCCACTTCCCCCACGGGGATCCTCTGGTCTCGGAAAAAAGTCCCGCCTTGCAGCTTCATGAACAGGCCGGTGTTGCGGAAGATGCGTGCGTCATGCACCTTTCCAGACCAGCCAGCGTTAATATCAGTAAAACGCCCACGGTGATCCACAAGCGCCTGGAGAACCATGGAGAAGTACCCCTTTCGGTTAACGTACTCCTCAGCTAGGTGGGCGGGCGCCAGAATGGGTATATGGGTCCCATCTATCGCCCCTCCACAGTTAGGGAAACCCATTTCTTCAAAGCCAGCCACGATGTCATGCACGTTATCCAGAGTCACGATTTTTCGTAGCAGGATGCGATTAATGGCCCTGCACACTTGCATCAGCACAACTCCAACGGTCAACTTTCCAACCCCAAACTGGTTGGCCACCGATCGGTAGCTGTCTGGGGTAGCCAGCTTCCAGATCGCGATAGCCACCCGCTTCTCCACCGGGAGGGCAGCTCTCAGTCTGGTGTCCTTGCGCCGCAGGGCAGGGGCGAGTTCAGCACACAGTCCCATGAAAGTGGCTTTTCTCATTCGAAAGTTTTGCAGCCACTGCTCGTCGTCCCAGACTTGCATGACGATGCGATCCCACCACTCTGTGCTTGTTTCCCGTGCCCAGAAGCGGCGTTCAACAGCCGTGAGCATGTCCGTTAATGAGACAAGAAGCTGTGTGTCGAATGCATTCACCACTTCGATCTCGTCTTCAGAATCATCACTGTCATCCTGCATGTCAAGGAATAACTCCACTGCACACAGAGATGTGCTGGCGACAGTCGTCAGCATGTCCCTCAGAAGTTCTGGATTCATTGCAGCACTCAACAATGGAAGACGGAGCGTGCCTTGCTGAAACCCTTGAAAGATGGCGCCGGAGGTGGAAGGAAACACAGGGATTGCTGGGATATGCCAAAAAGCATCATGGGTAGTTGAAACAGGATATAGAATGCCCCGCAAGTGACGCCCCCCCCACCACAAGCCATTGCGCCAGATCAGGAAGAGGTGTACTGTGGGATACATGCCCTAATGCGCTGCTCTTGATGCCGTATTAAGTGCCGCAAATGTGGCCATGCTATAGCGCTGGAGCATCTCAGTGTGGACATACAATAGTGCTATTATTATTGCTGTATAAGGCGAGCGCTATAAGCAATAGCGCTATAATTTTGTAAGTGTAACCATACCCTCAGACATATCTTGGTGGGCTTTGCTAAACCACAAAGTTGAGGAATGCCCCCATTGTATGATGCTTGTGCAGTCCTCTTACAGCATTGCAAATCCATTGTTTACAACTCCCCTATTGATTAATGGTCACTTAACACCCTCCTGGAAGTAGATCACCACCTAGCAGTAGAGACTCTCTAACTTACAACATCTTTCAATAACAACCATACAGCAAAATCCCATAACTTCATACACAGAAATGATATACATATTTGTAGATCATGACCTTTCATATTGCATACTATGTATGAAATATATCATATTGTTTCCAGAGTGCTTCGTTGAGGTACAGAGTGCTACAGGCATGAGTCATTTTCTGGTGTGAACTAGAGTAAAGGATGGAGTCTCTAACTTGAAGTCTTTAAATCAAGATCTGAGGGTTTATGGGCTTTATGGGCTTATTACAGGAGTGAGTAGGTGAGATTCTGTGGCTTGTGATGTGTAGGAGAGGACACTAGATGATCATGATGGTCCTTTTGACTTTGAAATCTATGAGAGAATGCTCAGTGCCACCTCAAAGCACTGGTCCAGTCCATCCAGTGGCCCATCTTCCAGTATGGCTGTCTCTGACGCATCAGGAAAAGGAAGAAGTGAAAAGAAAGCCAACAACCAAACAGCCCTCACAAACCCAGAAGACAATGGGGAAAACATTCCTTTCCTGATCCCTGCAAGTGACTGGCTGAAGCCCTGCAGCATAAGATTTTAGCCATGAACTGGAAGAGACTATCCAGAGCTGCTGAGCCATGTCCCCCTCTCCACAAGCAACCCCATCATACAATCCCACTCATAAATTTGTCAAGCCTTATCTGAAAAGTAATTAAGTTGTCCACTAGGAGTTGTGATGAGCACCCTTATGATAGCTAAGTGATGGGTACCGAAATGCTTTGATAGATTCAATATATAAAAACAGAGGGGAGTAATGAAAATCTGTCATATAGATGTGTGAAAAACTAGAAACAATTTAGAAGAGCTCTTTCCCAGTGCTTGAACATCTGGCATTTTCTGCTTCGTGAATTGTAATCTTTGATGAGGATGAGAGGGAAGAGCAGCACTTCAGACTGAAGGAGCAACAGAGGAAATTTTTGATGAAAACCTGGGTTGGCCTGAAGGTGTGCTGAGATCTCTGTGGCTATGTCTTATGCTGGCTGTGGCTGAAGATTTTGTATAGCATGAAACTTTATAGGACAAAGGCTCATGTTAGTAACCTGGGAGGTGCTTGGCATTCAGAGGTCCCCAGGCCAGAAGGGACCATTGTGATCATCTAGTCTGACCTCCTGAATAGCACAAGCCATAGAACTTCTCCACAATAATTCCTAGACTATATCTTGTAGAGAATGTACAATGGTGAACATTGCTAGGGAATATCCCTGTTCTATGGTTGGCAGATGGGTTACCTAGGATGGAATTCACGTTTACTTTGTGTTACATTAGAGCAGGCCAAAATTTTCCAAGTTTACATTTATTGATAATTGCCCCCTCCTACCAAAAATGTGATTTTTGACAGAACCCACACATGCTGTACAGGTTTTTTGACCATCTCTTATTACATGGGGGCAAAATGTGAGAATTAGGCACAGCTCTGCATTGGAGGCAGTGTGTACTGTCCATCCCTTCCCTAGGTTACTTAATACACACGTGTATGGTGCAGAGAATGTACCAGCTGTTAGGATGGCTACACTGGTTTCTCAGGCAGACCTAACCCACCGTGAGAAGGCATGACACCACAACACACCTTGTTGCTTGCTTCTTCTCACTTGTTTTAAGGCAATGTGAAATACCAAATCACATGGAGGGAGCATCACTTGTGCAGGAATGGAGGTGGGGTAAGACTCCTTGAGCACTTTGCTCCTGCACTCATGCAAGGATGAGCCGCAAACAGGCCTGTAAAGACACATCCCATGGTTAATACAGAGCTTCTGTATCACCCAAGCCCCAATTCTACTACCTTTATCAGTGCTGAGTAGCACAGAATCACAGAATATCAGGTTGGAAGGGACCTCAGGAGGTCATCTAGTCCAACCCCCTGCTCAAAGCAGGACCAATCCCCAACTAAATCATCCCAGCACCTTCCTCTACAAAGAATAATATTGAAATAATTGGGAACTGCTCACAGAGTCTGAGGCTGCTCAACAGGCATCAAATATGGCCCCAGCAAATGGGAGTTTTTTCCACAAGCCTGTTCTCTATTAGGGTGGTTTGAGATTCGTGCTTGTTGTTACATGGCAAAAGGGACAATGGCAAAATCACCTAGTTAACAGGAGCAAGCTGAAGTATGAATTCAATCCTCAGGACCAGATGTACTAATAGCTAGGGCTCCCTGGCCCTCTACTGTCCCTAATTCCCTTTGTGCTGAAATTCGTTGTCATTACTGTAATTTTAGTCTCGTACATGTGGATAAAGCTGGCCCACAAAAGCAAAAAACCCATAGAAAACGCACTGCGTAATTGTATTCAACAATGATGGAAGTTATACATAAATGCAAGAAAAAATGTACTCTGCTTCCAATTTTTTTTACCCTATCTATTGCTCCCCTGTAATACATTTAATGCACTAAATGTCCTAGGCAATGATGCAATTTTAGCAACAATTTAGTTTGCTATTGACAGAGTAATGCTGGATCTCAAAACCTGGAATACATGGCACATAAGTAGTCCTATTTATAAATTCTATAGCGACTAGTTATACAAGCTCACTTATCAATTCCCTAGCTCCCTCTGTCAGCCTGTACCCTTCAGGATGATTCCTCTATCAATCTAATGTGAAATTACTGAGCTTGAGGAAGCAGCACTTATTTTGTACTTTGCCAGTGAGCCGAGCTGTGTTCTTATACTAGCTTATAAAAGTTGCTCCTTAAACACTACAGATAAAGTCAACTGGGGAAAAAAAAATCAATATGGTCCCTTTTGCCCTGGACAGGGAAAGTAAATCTACCCACAGTGACTTGAAAGTAACCATTGCAGACCTAAAGCCTAATCTTAGATCTATCATGTGTGTTCAGGGACAGAGAAAGTGATGACTAGGACACGAAGCAGGAGTCTAAAATTATCACTGTATATTTTTGAGTTATAAGGAACAGCCCTCCTGACAGTTATAAATACAGCTGTGTCATCTATATGATCCAATGCACAGCTGTATCCAACAGAGATCTGGACAGGACTGACAGTAACTGATGAGTCCACAGTACCATGTCCTGATACTGATGCAGCGAGATTGGATTTATTTGGAAGGGAGGTAGGCTTGGATTCAGTTAGGAGCCAGTCGTTCTGTTATTTCCTGTATTTAACCAACAGCTTCTAGTCCATCGCCAGTGCAGCTTGTTAATACCTTTTAAATCAAAATGTTAAACCCTTGAGCTTACTGGAAAGCTGTAATAACTGCACAATTCAAATCTATCATTCACATTATCCTCGTTCTGCTAGGGTAGGACAGCCATGACCTGACCTCTCAGCTGGACGCTATCCTTTCCTCTTGAGTCTAATGCACTTGATCCATGCTGTCTAGGTAAATAAAAATGCATGTCTGTGAGTGTGTGTGTATATATATTGAAATGAACAACTTGGACAGCATCACTTATCAGCCAGATGACTAATAAAACATGTGACAAGCATACTTAACAAGCATACACATCAATGACTTGAGCAGTAGATGTGCATTCCTTCGTTCTTTAGACTTTTCTTGAGAATAGTAAATCTGCATGGTAGGCAACAGAAGCAGGTAAAATAATGTGCATGCAAATACCGACCTCCCCCCCGATATTTCTCCTCTACATCATTAGCTGTCATCCCTGTTCTGTTAAAAGTTCTACATTTCCAAAGCTATCCACCAGCAAAAAAATCCTAGTTTTGTTACTCAGAGCCTTTTAACACATCCAGTACAATAAACAGACAAAAAGTGAAGAATAAAAGAATCATCTTGCCGTTCTACGAAGCATTACCAATCTCATCGCTAGTAATTTTTTCAGCTATGTTTTAAGCACTCCTTAATTTACTTAACGTTGCTCTTGAGCACATAGAACACTCCACACAATTGTTTTGCATTGCAATGATACAGAAAAGATTTAACACATTAAAAAAAAATCTTTCAACTCTAATTGATCTCATGCAGCACACAAGCTCTTCCCCCACCCTCTTCTTTTGCTGAGTTAATCTGCAGCTCTGTTAGCACAGGAGACTTACCAAAGGGTTTTCGAGGGGAGAATGCAGTTAGGCTCTCTTACACACTGGAATAGCTGCTACCCAGTAATGAAGCAGGAGCTGAGAAGTCTCACTCTTTCAATAGCTATTCAGGTAGTGCAGCCAGCTTTCTCTAGCCCCCTGCATATACATAGACAGGCGCAGAGAGTGAGTGAGAGAGAGAGAGAGAGAGAGATGCAATAAACTGAACATAATTAAGAGAGCTCCTTTCTACAAATTACAGAAGCAAGCGTTCCCTGTGGCAGGGTGGTTTCTTTAAAAAGCAGTCTCTTCCCAGAAACCCTGCACTTTTTTTACTTTTTATTTTTAATTGGAAAAAAACATCTTTCTTGGAAACAAAGTCATTGATGTGTTACAGTGAGGTTATTTTTCTTTTTTTTTATGATGAAAGTTTCATTGTGAAATTCAGTCTAGTTTGCAGTCGAATGAGAACCATCTCTGCTCTTTATAATCGAAGCAGTCTCTCAGCAAAGGAGCTTAGATCAACAGTCTCATGCATTTAATGATAGTATTTATGAAAGAAAGCATCTGCTCTAATAAATTCACCAGTTAGGGAGGTAATGGTTTAGTAAATATATATCAATGCCTTTTTCAACATATGCACCATGGGGAAAAAAACAATACGACGTGTAAATTAACATGAAGATTTGTAATAGACCTGCTGTTCTTGAAAGAATTTGAAGAAGGAAAATAAATAATGCTCAGATAGGTAGGTTAGCTATGTAATTCATGCCTAATGTGTCTGATATAGGTGGTGGCTACTTGTCCCTAATACATGTTGAGTAAAAAGTGTCAAGAAATTTCAGTGTGTTTTCGTATTTGGCAAGGAGGTTTGAGGGATTAAAGAAAGTTAAATCTCCTTCACAGATCCTTTTTTTATTAAAGAATTCAATTTCTCTGCAGGTTAAAAAAATAGCCTTTGTTATTTGTGGTGTCACCTTAGATAGAAAGCAGATAAAACTGTCCTGATCATAAGTAAAATAAGAAAGCATGCGTCTGTCTCACACATACACAGAGACATACACGAAAAGTCATTTATTTCCTTTAATTAAGCAATAGCTGTTCTTTAGTGAATAATAGCTTTTGAGACTTTGGCACACTATAATATAGAGTCATTGTTGGAACAGATGCTATCTAGGGATGGAAAAAAAATCAAGTGGGACATATTAATGCAACTATCCCCAATCAAGCTCTCAAAACAGCCAGCATTACATTGCAGGACCCTCGTGTGAGGATGCTTTCAAAAACTGCTGCTTGGTACAAGTGGTGATGCTATTGTTAGAAGTAACTTTGTAATAAAGATGAAAATGAGAAGAAAAGGAGAGAGAAAATAATTAACAAAAGCCTATTGAAATAAGTCACTACAGACTGCTATATTGATAGTTCTATCTAAAACTATTTAAAGCCCTATTTCTGAGAATCTGCCTGACACTTTCATTCAACTAGCTAATCGTTTGAGAATGGAATATTTTCTCCCCACAGCTGTACAGCTCATGTTAATCTCCAAAGCATTAATTTGGTATTTAATTACTTTCCACAAAAGACAAATACTTCAGCAGCTTCACTGGCTTTATTGGGAGGTCATTAAAAGTAAACTGGGCAGCAAAAGGCTATATCAGTGTTTTGACCCACTCCTATGGGTGGTTGGGGCTGGAATAAATATGAGTTCCCCACATTCAGTATTCCTATGTTATACTCAAGAGGAGGAATGGCCTTGTTTTTAAAGCAGGTGACAGCACTCCCTGAATGACCTTGAACTTAGGGTCATATTTTCAAAAGGGACTTCCAACTGGGGGTTGAGTAGGGTAGACACTCAAAATGAGTTGACAGTGTTGAACATGTAGGCCTTAACTTCTATGCCTCAGTTTTTCTCCCAGCTACAATATAGAAATAATACCTAGAATACTTATATCTGATGGAGTTCTCTATACACTACTTGCTGCAAGGAAACCTGCCCTTGTGAATCATACACTACATTTCTTCAGGCACAGTACTCAGTCTCATAGGCCAACCAAATGCTGATGGCTTGAAGGGTCAGCAGGACTGCCCCTAAGATCAGAAGAGAGTAGTTCTGCCATACCACACCATGTCAAAGACCCACAGGGAAAGTTCCCAGCTCTTCATAGGCTTATGTGGCCTCACCCACGTTGTATGGCAGTGGGGGATGCCCTTCACAATGCTAACACAGTATGGCTGGACTCTGAACACATTACCACAGTGGAGGGACCTGCAGGCCACAGCTAGGTGAAGAGCAGCGAATGGCTGTCTCAGTAAGATCCACCCCCCATGGAACTTGTCAAGCAATATCATGAAGAAGAAAAAAAGCCAATGCCAGACATCTAGATCACTTGTTTCTAAAATTAAATCTGACCAGCTTGAATGGCCCATACTTGACATCTTTTACTGTTTGAAAATAAACTTTCTATCCCTCCAGCTACTTCTCCTTCCTGAGGTATACATGCAGTGCCTCCTGGAAGGAAAAGAAAACAAACAGGAAGAAGAAACTTTCATTGTCTTTAGAAAGAGCACAGGAGCTTTGTTCTTTTGGGAATATATGAGCGGGATAGAATGCGAAAAAATGTAGCTTACTCTAAAATGACTGTGTGAGGTATAAGTGAAGGGGCTGCGGAGAGCTCTCCCATAAATTACTGCACAAGTCATCTGTGAGCTGTGAATCTAATTTTACTATGCAAAAATCTCTGCCCGTGGGGCCATTTTCCTGATATGTGTATTCAGTTGGTCATACTTCATTGATATAAACAAATTTCTTTGGCTTGCCTCTTAATACTTACATTTAAAAATTTAATATATATTATTAAAGCTATTGATCTCCTGTATGTGCCGGCTCTTGAAGAATGATACCCACTTTGTCGGGGATGTGCAAAAAAGTGTTTACAAAAATCTCTAAAATGAGAATCATAATTAATATGTTAGAGGATGACGCTGGTATATCATCCTTTTTGTGTTCCGAGTGAAGATGCAGAGAGGTTGCATGTAGTGCATTATTCAGTTACCTTGAGAAGGTAAGTAAATAAAAATGCCTCACAATTATGAACTGTCAATTTCATATCATATGATGTTGCCAAATGAAATCTCACTACCTGAAAATGCAAAAATGTAGCAAATCTTAAACCTTCTAGAATTGGTATGAAGGGCATGTGGAGATATCTACAGTATTGTGGTACCTCCAAACAAGAAAGTACCTGGTTACCTGTGAAGAGAGCAGATGAGTGGCTATCAGCCCAACGGGAACTTGTGTCTTGTAATTATCATACTGATTAGTAATAGTGCTCATTAGTTCTCTTTACCTCTGTCCCTTTATACCTTTTCCCTCAAACTGCACTACTATGCAGGTGATTCATTAGCACGAGAGGTTATCCTGAGAAGCAGATTATTTGTTACTCCTGATATTATTCCTGGACAAAAACAAACAAAAACCACTCTGTTAACATGAAATTAATGTTGAGAGTACATTTTTGAGATTGTAATACCTTAGAGGGATGTTTTAATTATCTCACCACCAGAAATTCAAAGTGGAGGTTACAATTAAAAATATCAAAATATGTTAAAGTATGGAAAGGCACAGCTAAGGTACTCAAACAACCTTAATTCTGCCCTGTGGTGTTACTATGCAATAGCCATACAGTTACAGCATGTGATCCCACATTAGACTATGCTGATTTTTAAAGATATAATGTTAGACCCTACGGGCGTTGAACCCGGCCTACAGAGCTTCCAGCATCTCCCTACTGCCACCAAGCAGCAGGTAGATTTGCTGGAGGGTAGGTAGATAACCTGCTATGGATACACACCATAGGAAGTCCCACCTCAAGGAATCTGACAGGAAGCAGCTTCATGGTTCCTGATTGGCGCCCCACCCTATATAAACCCAAGAGGCATTCCAGGAAGCATCCAAGCAACAGTGTGGATTTTCTGTACCTGCCCTGATCATTTCTGTTCAGAAACTCCTGGCTTTGACCTTGACTTGGACTTTGCCTCCTGACCCAGATCCTAAAACTTGACTGAGTCTCAACTTTTGGCATCAACCCAGGCCTGGAACCTCACTATGAAATCCTCCACTACTCTCAATCTCAGGTTTGCCCCAGCTCTGCCCCCTGGTCCTGACATTCCTTGTTGTGATCCAGACACATTTCCCCCTACATCACAAGACCCTCTCCAGTTTTGCACAGCTATGTAGGAGACCGAATACGGTCTAGCCTTTAATAATTTCTCATTACCACACGTCAGACAATATATTTTTAAAAAGCATGTGGCTTTCAATGTACGATGTGGAAAATTTTATATAACGGATTTATGGCAGGGTACTTTTCTTTGGACTACTTTTAAAAAGACCATGGGCAGATTGTGTTCTCATTTACACCTATATAAACCTGACAGTGGAGTTACTCCAGTTTTACACCTTTGCAAATAAGAACAGAATCTGGCGCACAGTGCAAAACTAATAAAGCTAGTGCTGTCAAATGTAGAGTAGTGTATTAAAGGATAGATCTCTGACACACAGAGCCCTCTATTTATAAATATTGACTTGTGGCTTTTGTAACTTCAAGACTGAGTATCTCATCATGATGAACTCAAGGTTTTCAGGGTCATAGTTTGGAGCATTGGCATTTTGCAACTGGTGCCCAAATAGGCTTTTTTTTCCCAAAGCACAAAAGGACCCTCTGGTAAACGACAGTTTTTGAATCATAAGCCAGCACTAATGCATTGCTAATGGCAAAACCGCATTTCCAGCAAAGGTTATTAAGCTAAATAAAGTTAGTTAGTGTTTTTCTTTTCAAATATCTACTAAGATTATTTCTCCACAGAGCAAAGAACCCTTCTAATAACAACGTGGAGATGGTAAGAATGCGTTGGAAGACTATCTGACATTGTGGGTTTTCCCTTTCCTAGTGCCAGTTCTATTTAACTCTTTGGAGGTTAGACATAACATACAGAACAAGGACAGAGCCTGTAGAGCTTCCACAGAAAACTGGAGAAAGGATGGAGAGGATCCTTTGAAGGGAGCACTGAAGAAACAATTAGAGAGGCAGGAAGTGAATCGGAAGAGAAAAGACTCATGTGAGCCAAGGGAAGACTTCAAGAAAAGAACATGCATGACTCTCAAAGTCAACTGACAGGGGAAGGAGGAGGATTGTCACAGGGATTGTCTACTCACCACTGGAGCACTTCCTTATGTCTGCATCTGGGGATTGACTCTGCCAGTCTGACACCCCTTCCTGCAGGTGCTCTTGGAACTCAACTGCTCCATCTTCATGGCTTGGCCCTCCAGTCAGGTCACTGTAGTTTCCCCCTTCTGGTGTGATTTGCATACCAAAGTCTCTGTACCAACGGTCCCAGGCAGAATTCCAATTGACTGTCTTAAAATCATAGAATATCAGGGTTGGAAGGGACCTCAGGAGGTCATCTAGTCCAACCCCCTGCTCAAAGCAAGACCAATCCCCTAACTAAATCATCCCAGCCAGGGCTTTGTCAAACCTGACCTTAAAAACCTCTAAGGATGGAGATTCCACCAAGACCCTAGGTAACCATTCCAGTGCTCTACCCCCCTCCTAGTGAAATAATGTTTCCTAATATCCAACCTAGACCTTCCGCTATAGAACTTGAGACCATTACTCCCTGTTCTGTTATCTGCCACCACTGAGAATAGCTGAACTCCATTCTCTTTGGATCCCCCATTCAGATAGTTCAGGCTGCTATCAAATCCTCCCTCAATTCTTCTCTTCTGCAGACTAAACAAGCCCAGTTCCCTCAGCCGCTCCTCTCAAGTCATGTGCCCCAGCCCCCTAATCATTTTCATTGCACTCCACTGGACTCTCTCCAATTTGTCCACATCCTTTCTGTAGTGGAGGGCCCAAAATTGGACACAATACTTCAGATGTGGCATCACCACTGCCCAACAGAGGGGAATAATCACTTTCCTCGATCTGCTGGCAATGCTCCTAATGCAGCCCAATATGGCATTAGCCTTCTTGGCAACAAGGGCACACTGCTGAGTCATATCCAGCTTGTTGTCCACTGTAATCCCCAGGCCTTTTTCTGCAGAACTTCTGCTTAGCCAGTCAGTCCCCAGCCTGTAGCAGTACATGGGATTCTTCTGTCCTAAATGCAGAACTCTGCACTTGTCCTGGTTGAACGTCATCATATTTCTTTTGGCCCAATCCTCCAATTTGTCTAGGTCACGCTGAACTCTACCCCCTACCCTCCAGCATATCTACCTCTCCCCCCATCTTAGTGTCATCTGCAAACTTGCTGAGGGTACAATGCATCACATCATTCAGATCATTAATGAAGAAGACAAACCAGGACAGTCCGCTTGATGCCAGCTGCCAACTAGAAATTGAGCTGTTGATCATTATCTATTGAGCCTGAGGATCTAGTCAGCTTTCTATCCACTTTATATCCATTCATTCAATCCATACTTTTTTAACTTGCTGGCAAGAATATTGTGGGAGACCATATCAAAAGCTTTGCTAAAGTCAAGATATATCATGTCCACAGTTTTCCCCATATCCACAGAGCCAGTTATCTCATCACAGAAGTCAATTAGGTTGGCCAGGCATGACTTGCCCTTTGTGAATTCATGCTGACTGTTCCTGATCACCTTCCTCTCTTCCAAGTGCTTCAAAAGGGATTCCTTGATGACTTTCTCCATGATTTTTCCAAGGACTGAGGTGAGACTGACTGGTCTGTAGTTCCCCAGATTCTCTTTCTTCCTTTTTTTAAACGATGGGCACTCTATTTGCCTTTTTCCAATTATCCGGGATTTCCCCTGATCGCCACAAATTTTAAAAGATAATGGCCAATGGCTCTGCAATCACACCAGCCAATTCCCTCAGCACCCTTGGATGCACGTATAGTACTTCAATGCTGTCCATACAATAACAACCACTGACAATACCGTCAATCTCTCTTTGCAGCCAAACTCTCTTCTCCCAGAGAAACAGTCAACAAATGCCCCGTTCTGATACAATAATTGGTCACTTCATTGAAAAAAAATCAAATCTGGGATCTGCCTTCCACCATCTTTGCCCAAATGCTGGTTGGGTATGATGGATCAACCATATTTCCTTCAGGTGATGCAATGATTGGCTCCCGATGGTATACTCCATAAGAGCCACTTAATTCCCCCACCCAGTGCCAGCCCTTCCTGCCCCCGAAATTGGACAACATCTTTTTAATCCCCCCCCCCCACCCACACATATATTGACCCTCAATGCTGCCATTTCCACAGTGGCTGCTAGGGGAACCTGGTCCTGCCCTCATCTATGGGTTCCAGGCAAGGGACCCTACAACCAGCAGCTAAGGTCTGCTCACATCCTTCTGTTCTTTCCTGTGTTGTGTGTATCAGGCTCCTTTTCCACTGTCTTCCAGCATAGCCCTTTCCTGTGGCTCCAAGCTTCCTTCTCTCCTTAGAGAGTATGACTGCAGACCTCCTGTCCGCAGCCTCCTTCTGCCTTCAGCTATCTGGCTTTATACAAGCCCTTTCTGTTCCTATCCAGGTAAGCTTCATCCTTTAAGCAGTCCCCATTGCTCTTTGGCTCCTCCTTCAGGTCGAGCCGATGCAGGTTAATTGACCCACCTAGCCCCTTAATTCCTTAAGGGGCTTGTGTGGGACGAACATCCTCATCACAAGAATGGCAGGCTGTTTCTGAGATCAGTCTAGAAAGAGGTCATTAGAGACTTTGGTGAGAATAGTTTCAATAGATTGCAAGGGGCAGAAGCCAGATTGGAGAGGGGCTAGGATGGAATTTTAGGAGAAGAACACCAGACACTGAGTGTAAACAGCCTTACCTTCCATGTTTACATAGCCCCATCCAACAACAGCAACAAAATCACGTATTTACAAACAACTGCTAAGTCCATGCATGATAAGGCAAGAGAAAAACCTTCTTACTCTTCTCCTTAGTCTCTCACTCTCCTCCAGCTCTTTCCCCTCACAATACAAGCATGTGTTAGCCCCTCTTATCTTACAAAAACTCCATCCTACACCACACTTGCCCCCCCCAACTTCCACACCACCTCCCTTCTCACTTCACCTCTAAGATCATTGAACACACTGTTTACACTCAGTGTCCGGAGTTCTTCTCCTAAAATTCCATCCTAGCCCCTCTCCAATCTGGCTTCTGCCCTTTGCAATCTATTGAAACTATTCTCACCAAAGTCTCTAATGACCCCTTGACCCCATTCCATTCCATCTCCTGAACTCTCCTGTGCCCAACCTCTCACTTTCCTTTGTCTCTTTCCCCTCACAATACATGCATGCTTTAGTCTCTTCCATTTTAAAAAAACACCAACCTTAATCCCACTTGCTTCTCCAACAGCCAACCCAACTCCCTTTCATCTCTAAACTCACTGAACACGCTGTCTGGAGTTCCTATCGTCTAATTCCATCCCACACCCTCTCCAATCCAGCTTCCACCCATTGCACTCAACTGAAACCATTCTCACCAAAGTCTTTTCCTAACTAAACCTCAAAACCAGTACTCCATCCTCATCCTCCTTGACCAGACAGACATCTTTGACACAGTAGGTCAAGCTCTTTTCCTCCATTGGCTTCCATGATTTTGTCCTCTCTTGGTTCTCCTCCTACCTCTCTAATTTCCCCCTCAAAGTATCCTTCAGAGGATCCTCTTCATCGCTCTACCAACTGTCTGTGATGGTTCTGCAGGGCTTTATCCTTAATACCCTTCTCTATACCTTATTTCTGGGTAACCTCATTCATCAACAAAAATTCAGCTACCCTCTCTTTGCTGATCACTCACAGATCTACCTCTCTACGATAGACCTGTCTCCTTCTGTCTCCTTCTGTTCAAACTAAAATCTCAGCCTGTCTCCCTGACATCTAATGGATGTCTAACTGTCAACTGAAGCTCAGTATAGCTAAACCAGAACTCTGATCTTCCACCCACCTGTCTACCTACTGCCATTACTTCCTTTTTTGGTCACTGTGGAAGCCATCACAATCTTGTCTGCCACTCAGCACCATAACCTGAGCATCCTCACATACAGTCCCTGTCTAGATCATGCAGATTCTTTCTACATAATCTCTAAAATACAATTTTTCTTATCCATCCACACAGCTAAAATTTTTATCCATGTTCTCATCTCAATTACTGCACATCCTTCCATCTCGCCTTAACAAATGCAATCTCATCCTTGGTTGTATCCATTCAGAATGCTGTTGCAAAGATCATTTCCTTAGCCCATTGTTTTGACTATATCATACCTCCCTTTGTATGCCTTCGCTTGCTCCGCATCTCTATCACACCAAACATAAACCACTTAACTTCACTTTGAAGGCCATTCAATGTCTATCCTCAGCCCACCTATTATCTCTCACTCACTCTCAAGATGTCAGCTTCTCCCTTCTATTGGCCCATGATGTCATCTTTCATTGCCCACCTGTTAAATATTCAAACAAGCACCTTTATGCTTTTCCTCGTGCTGCCTCTCATGTTTCGGAGGAGCTCCCTGTAAATATATACAAAGCTACCTCATTAGCCTCCTTCAAATCCTTCCCTTAAAACTCCCCTTTGCCAGGAAAGTTACAAAACACCTTGACAACGGTTAGGCCAATAGTGTGCTGAGACCACTGCCTATTAAGCTGACCAACATTTTCTTATTGTTTCCTTGTAATCCCTTTTGTTGTTAGATGGATAAAAACAGGCCAAGACAACGACACAGAGGGGATATGATTGCTGTCTACAAATACATCAGAGAGGAAGAAGAGCTATTTAAGCTAAAGGACAATGTTTGTTCAAGAAAATGTGGGTATAAACTGGCCATGAATAAACTTATTCTGGAGATTAGAAGAAGGTTGTTGGAACAGCCTCCCATTAGGAGGAGTAGGGTCAAACACCTAACTAGTTTCAAGATGGAGTTTGACAAGCTGATGGGATTATATGATAAGGTTGCCCAGGAGATTAGACCCAGTGTCTCAGGAGGGCCCTTCCAGTCCTAATTCCCTGTGTCTCTTTATTGTCTCTTGTTCTTACAAGCATCTGTACTCAGTGCTGTACAAACAACAGGGTCATGGTCCGTGCCTGGAGCTCCTGAGTGCTAATACATTTTAGGACATGAAAGCCAAGTGGTGTGCTTTCTGACTCACACATCACCACCTGAGGTATACATTCTGCAGGAGAAGCTTTGTTAAACAAGTCTGTTGATGCACAGTAAGAAATAGCATCCCATTTCTTCTTCTTTAGCTGTGTGGGATCAGCAGTGCTATCTTGACTGGAAATATTAGAAATCTTACATTATTTGCCAAAATCACCAGATGTGACCTCCAAATAGACACAGGGAGACCATCTCTTTGGTAAGAAAATCCTATTTGTACATAGCCACTTTCTGACAATAAAGCAGCCTAAGTTACTGCTCTCACAAGTAGCAGTAACTCCCTTCTTCAGGCTGTTTCCACTTCAAAGTGGGCCTGTATATGTGGGGTTGGAATGAATGTGACACAGCAGTTCAGTATAGCTAGAATCAGGGCCACAAGAAGCATGCTACACAAAAGATCTGTCCTTCATAGACATCTGTCTTACAAACATCTACCTCAGCAGTCAGCACCATCTTTTTCGCTATTCCGCCTCCTGGACCTCTCCAGGTGTGGAGAGAAGGATTGTGCAGAAAAAGGGAAGAGACAATTCCTTGGAAACAGAAAGAGAGGAAGTCCTGGTGGGCAGAAAAAGAATACCATGTAGAAAGCAGATGGAGCCCTGAAGAAACAAATTAAGGATAAGAAATAGAGCTAAGGGACCAACTCTCAGAAATCCATTTATTATTAATTATTATTATTATTTACTAAATAGCATCCAAAGGCCCCAATCGGGACTGAGGTCCCATTGTGCTAGGTAGTGTGCAAATGCACAGTAAGCTATAATCTTTGCCTGAAGAGCTTAGAGTTAAGGGCTCCAACTCATGCTTAAAGGTTAGCAGCTAAGTAAATGTTTGCAGGATGGGGACCTACAGCCTCAAAACAGCAACTGATTCTTCCAAAGCACAAGGGTCCCCATGCATGGAGCCAACTGGAGGAGCAAGATCTAGTTTAACACAAGATGCAACATTTGGGTGTAGCAAAAAATCGGGAGTGGGGGAGGAAGTGGAAAGACGAAGGTAAAGTGATAAAATGAGGCAGTAGCATAAACTAAATAATGCACAACTTGATTTTAACGTCTGCCCATTTGTAATGTTTGCATGTTTTAACCTAAACATCTGTCTCTTGCTACATTTTTCTATAGACCTTCCTGTTTCTTTCAGAAAAGCAAAATACCTTCGCCTATGCTTATTTCCGTATTTTCAAATTATTTGTCATAATGAATATATTAATTCAGGAACTCTAACCAAAAGGATATTTACATTTGATGGTATTTTCCAGAGCATGAACATAACTTCATAGCACAATTGATATCCCCAATCTAGTGTAGACTAGTGAGTGACTGGTGACTAATTGTATCACCCCTCCCCTCTAACCTGGAGGACCCTTTACACTCCTTTGCTGTTGTTGCCTCCACTCCTAGGGCTTGTCTTCACTAGCACGGGGAGAGATCGATCTTACGGCGATCGATTTATCGCATCTCGTCAAGACACGATAAATCGATCACCAGCGGCGCCTCCGTCGACTCCGTAACTTCAGCTCACCACAAGGCTCAAGCTGGAGTCGACGGGGGAGCACGCTGCCGACCGCCACCACCGTGAGGACAGGAGGTAAGTCGGCTGTAGATACACTGATTTCAGCTACGTTATTAATGTAGCTGAAATTGCGTATCTACAGTCGATCCCCCACCCTAGTGAGGACCAGCCCCTGGACTGCTCACAATCAGCCTCTGGCATGGAAGTCACTTCCAGCTATGTATGTGTACACTTGCAACCTGCCAATCACACCTAGGCTTTTATCAGCCTGAACTATACTAAAAGGTGACCCCAGCACACTTCCAATCCCAGATTTTTCCCCAGAAATATACATCTTGTACTGCCCCGCCTTTTGGATAAAGTCCATCATTATATTTAATAGAAAATGATAGGCACAAATCCTTTTATCCCAAATAGAATTTACCAAACACTTCACTCCAAACAGATTGGTTTAAATAAAACAAATTCATTAACTACAAAGTACAAGTAATGAAGCATAAAAATCAGAAATGGTTACAAGAGAAATAAAGATAAAATGCAGCTACAGGCCTGTCATGTCTTACGCGAGGGTTCCGTTCTGCGGACCCCACGTATAGCCAAAATCGGGTATAGCTAAAACATCAATTGAGTTCAATGGCGGGTGGAATCACCCCCACTATAAATCATTGAGTCTGCCCACGGGGTCCCTGCTGCGGGCTGGCTGCTGGTCCCAGCCCCAATCCCCGCAGCAGGTGGGTTGCCGGCTGCAGCCCCGGTCCCCGCGGCAGGCGGGCTGCCAGTCCAGCCCTGATCCCCGGCGGGCTGGGCTCAGGTCCCAGCCCCTGCTGCGGGCTGCCAGCTCCTGCTGCGATCCCCGCGGTGCGCTCTTGGCCCCAGCCCCGATCCCTGGGGCAGGCTGCCGGCTCCGCCCTGGCCCCCCGGCGGGGGCTGCCAATCTCCACCATGGGCTGCTGGATTTTTTCTTTTTCCTGTTTTTGCCAGCCACGTAAAGCTAAAATCGCGTATGTTAAATACATATAAGATGCGACTGACCTGTAATGTCTAACTCAACAAACTCTGTTAAATTCAAAGCAAAGTTCTCTCACCACATGCTCTCAATAGTCTTACTGGCCACACTTCTAGGCCAGGATCCCGTCTTCTGTGTAATGGCTGCTTCCTTTGTTCCATCTGGTGCAGTCAATAGATGGAGAGAGGAGGAGGAGGAGGGGTCCCATGGGGTGTTTGTCTCTCATTTTTAAAGTGTCATTCGCTCCCTTGGAAAACATTTCTAGCTGAGATTCAGGAGATAGAGAATCCACAGAGGAAGATGATGGCTGCGCTTTTTCTTCACCTGTTTGTGGTTTCTTTGTCTACCCTTCCTGTCTGATTATTTTGTTTATTGCTTAAATGCAAATGAAGCAGAGCACACACTCTTTTCTTTGAGACAGACTTGTTTGCCAACTTCTGTTTGGGCAGGGCTGTGGTTTGGAACATGTGTTAATAACAGAACGCAGTGGAATCTTATAACTTTACATACAGTGTTGCCACTCAAATTTTATCAGGACAATTATAATTATAGTTTTGAAATGATACCTCACAACGCATACATTGTACAAAGATTATTACAATAGTGTGAAATGGACACAGTCAGTCACACACAAATCCCACTATCTTTCAAAGTTTTGAAAATCCCGCCTTGTAATTTTTTTACGCTACCAAATGTAAACTAAGCTACTTATTTAAAGGTTTTTAATTTTTTTCTGATTAAATAAAACTCTGAAGATATTTTACTTAATATGCAAAACATTTGCACTAAAGTTCTAAAGCCATTATAAAACTCTAAAATCTCAAGCTTCTCCTAACTCCTACGACATCCTAGGAAATGTAATATTTTATTTATTATTTAGTAACATTTCAAACATCTTCTCACTTGGTTCACTTACTACTTGGGCACCTCCTCTGGCTGCACAGAGCAGGGCTAGCTTCACATTCACTCTGCAGGACTTGGTGTTTCCTCAGTGTAGTTTGATGCCCTGGCCAGGTCACTATCTGTGATTCCCCCTCTGAGGGTATCAAAGGCTCTCTAGAATGATCAGCTGTCCAGTTGCCTTTTCAGGCTGCCCTCTAATTCAAGTTTATGCCACTTTCTTCAATGGTGGGTAGGGGAACCCAGCCTCTTCTCCCCCAACTACCCTGGGTTCCAGCACAGGGACCCTCTGTACAGCAATCATGTGCAGATGAACTCTTTCAGGTGAGGTGTGGAGTGAACACCCCATCACACACTTACAGAGAGTAAATAGAAAAAGATAGGTCAGAATATTTGGGCCACATTCCCAGCTGGTGAAAATAAGCCTAACTGCAGGAGCTAATCCAGTTTATAGCAGCAGCAGATCTACACAGATGAACAAAATATAACAGAGAAAAAGAACACTGGTAAATCAGTTTGTTCCTTTTGTTTTCAATTAATTCCCCCAACCCTGGCTGTGCATGCTTAAGGCATTTTTGTAAGAGATTGGGTTTAAATTTACTGTGTTGCTATGCACTTAACTATGGGTACTTATATCCATTCAAAGAATTGTTTTTATCAGACACTGAGTCCACTGAGGAATAAAAGGCATAGAAAGGTCACCTAATAAGAACATTTATAAAACAATGGTAAATGCCAGCAACATAACTGAAAATATGGTAAACTTGATAGATATATAAATAATTTACAGCTGATTCTTTTCTCCTTCCCTCCCCATAAAAGCACACAGCAGTGAAGAATTTGTAATGCCATGTGCTGTTAAAATGGTGTTTATAACATGAATATGATTAGATCTCTTGGATTTCCAACACTTTCAGTACTGTAATAAAACTAATGCAAACCATAAACTAGCATGCAACCGAGCCAGGTTTAAGTGTCAGGACTAAACTCTTTCCTGAACATTTTTTACAAACAGTCAGCACACTGAGGAAAGACAGAACCAAGTTTTGGCTTTGGGTGAGCAGGGGCACCTGAAGGGAAAATGAGTTTGTGAGCATCAGTCATTGCAGTGTGCATATGTATCTGCCATCCCATGATGATACACAACAGTGTGCTGGCATATCATGGGATGGAAGTGCACAGCCTGTCGAAGGGGGCATGAACAAAGGGGCTGGCATTCACAGGGATCTCCTACATGGACAGCAGCCAAAAGGGACATGGACTGTGACCATGCGTATGTTAGCTAATATTTGGTGGCACACAATCTAGCTAGACTATCAGCAGCAAACTCTGGCCAATGTTCCTAGAGCTCCTGTTGAGAGGAGCAGTGAAGAGCTCCATACCATGTGTTGTGCTGGCTCAGTGGGAGACTCTGATGCTTCCTGGGGTCACCCAGGCTTGTGAGGAAGCCTGGTCTCCGCTTGCCGGAGGTCAGCCCCCCAGTTCCATCAGCCATGGGCAACACAAGCCCTTTATGTGACCAAAAGCACCCCTGTATTCACACCCTACACACTTTTAATAATCTTTGTGAAAAATATGCCGTGTGAGGTATCATTTGAAAACAAATAACTCAAGGGTTAATGATATCATGGTGAAATTTATATAACAACATTATGGGTAAAGCACATGTTACTAGAACATTTTCAAAACCATGCAGCCCTGCCCAGGCAGAAGTTGTTAAACAGGTCTGTCCAAAACAAAGCAATGTGTATTTACCTCAATTCAATGTAAGCAGTAAACAGGGTTCTCCAGACAGCAGGGGGAGGAGAGGACAGGAGACAAAGCAAATTTGCATCTCAGCAAACACAGGGGAGCAGAAGGAGCTCCGGTGCCTCCTTCACCACCAGACTCCATGTCGCCTTCTTCACTGCTTGAATAAGATTCACTTTAAAGGGTAACCCTCAGAAGAATCCACTTCAAAGGTTCACTAGACTATAAAAGAAAGAGATAGACAACACCAAGTCTCTCTCTTTCACCTAAGAAGACAAAGGCACCAGAATCGTTGGGCCTCTGGGACAGAGCCTGACTGAGGGAAGGATCAGTCACCATCTTGCTGGAAGACTATGGGTGAGAAAAGACATCTTATAAACAAAGCCTTGAACCAAACATTGCTAGATTAAGTTTTAGACTCTTAAAAAATGTGTTTTTACTTTTATTTGCTTGGAACCATTTCTAACCTTATCTCTTATATTTGAATTCACTTATAATCTTGTCTTCTTGTGTTAATAAACTGCTTTTATATTTTAATCTCAACCAATCCAGTGTGTGTTTAAACAAAACTGTTTGGTAGCTTCAGTTAAAGTAGCAAACGGATGAATATTGACCCCTTAGAGGGGCAACAGATCTTAATAGTTGTACTGTCCAGGTGAGCGATGGACAGTGCAGATCACATGTTTTAGGGGAAATAAGGGATGCGGAGAGGGTTGGGGACACCCTCCATGTAGTGACCAAGGCTGGTGGAAGCCAGAGTGTGACTAGTGTGTTGCTAACAGGCTGTTGGGTCAGAACTGCTGGACCAGGGCTGCAGCTGTGCACCACACTCCTTGTGTGACCTGTAGGCTATTTGGGAGCAGCCCAGGTTGGGAACTACAGCAGCAAAGCACTGTGAGGCACCCAAGAGTGCAGGGCAGGCAATGGCATAACCCCTCACTGCTCTAGATCACATCCTGGAACGTGACACTCACCTCTACATTTTGCAAGCCCCGCTGTCAATCTGCAGGTTAGTGATAGGCACACTCCACCCCCCAACCCCTCCAAACTTGTCCTTGGAGTATCCAGCCCCCTGGATCCTCTCAGTATTCACTGTCCTGCTGCTTGCAAAGAAACAGACAACCCCAGCTTATCTGTTTCACCTCAGATCACTGCTCCACTTAACACACAGTGCTTAGATTTGCTTACAGTGAAATCAAATATGAGTTTAACAAAGCCTAGAGCAGTGGTTCTCACCTCATTTCTGTCCATGGACTACCAGGCCAATTTCATGGACCACCTCCTTTTTTATTTTTTATTTTTGGTTGAGACATGATTGTTTCTTGTATTTGGATGAGTAAAAACATATTTCAGGGTTATTTTTTAACAGAAAATAATATTTTATTAACCTGCAATACTAGTGCTAAAGTATTATTTATTTTGGGAGTAGACCATTTAACTTAGTACTCCCTCTTAATTCACAGCTGGCTCTTTATCAAATAGGCATACCGCATGAGGCAGACAGTATGCAAATAGCCAGATAGGGACATAGCTGTCAGTTACCTCCTATGTGAAAGCAACATTTCCAAGGTATGCCATTGCCTTAACTCCAAGTCCTTAAGAGCATATCTTTCCGTACAGATACATTTCACCTGCACATACATTTCAAAATGATTATGATGGCCAGTGTCAGGGGCACTGGAACAATTTTTATAGTGGAGGTGCTGAGAGCCATTGAACAAAACTGTAAACCCTGTATATGATGGAAACCACTTCAACCACTACGGCAGCACCCCCAGCACTCCCAGTTCCAGCACCTATGACCCTACTGGCTCTCAGTAAAGACATCACTTGCCACCCTTCGGCAAACTATTATGCAGATATCCGACACAGGGGATCCCTGTACAACCTTGTGCCCTCCTTGTGTACTCTGCCAGTTAGTCCCTGGGACACAGAGAGAACTTGCCTTACTGGGACAGGATGTCTCCTAGCTGGCTGTGAGTTTCCACAAGAGATGGGCCACTGTCCTTACTGAACTGAGTTTTCATGTGCAGCCTGCATTTGGCTCATAGTGAATGGGAACAAGTCCCGTGTAACACATGGCCGGGTATCAACAGTGATTCTAAAATCCTCTTATCATTCATCATCTTTATCTCTGGAGTGGGGACAGGAGGGGGTGTTGGGCGGGGGATGTCACAGAGATGAAGAGTTCCTATTTTGTGACGCAGACCACAGTGGGTCAAAACACTAACTCAGAAGAGGTCAAGTGGGATTTATCAGATGATCTGGCATGTCTGCTTCTAATCGTCAATGTTCAAAGAGATCAAAACCCAGAGCGACAGAATGGCCTCATCGTGCGTCCAGTAAATCTGACTGCAATTACGAGAGGAATTTTCATAATACAGATTGCTTGATAGTCACTGTATTTCCCCTCATTATTTATTGCCTGCTAGAATAGTCAGACATGACTCATAAGGAAGTAGAGAGAAAGTACTTAAGAAAGGGAGCACAAAAAGTAAAATGTAAATACTATTAATTATTGCTTCTTTAGGTATGTAACAAAATAGTTTTAGATGCACTAAACTGTTATATAGTTGTTATTCAAGCATCAAGCAGCACACCAAACTGATAGCAATCTCATTAGCAGTATAGAGAGTAACACTGAATGAATGAATATTTATTTTACTTCCGAAGGAAACTAACAATGATCACCAAAGGCCTGATCCTGCAAACTCATACCCAAATGAGTTGTCGTACTGATTTCGATTGACCATGGATTTGAATAAGACTCACTCATATGAGTGACGTACAGAGTCAGCCCTTGTGACTGGTTATAAAGGTGTCTTTGGCATAGCGCTGATTGTATAAAAACCAAAATGTTCTCTAATGACATGAAAAAATCAATTTCAGCTTTATTGTTATGCTCATCAGTGCATAAATGGAAAAAGCACCTCATGTAGCCAATGACAGCAATGCCTTTGTTGAGTTTAGCCATTTTTACCCAACTTGCACTGACATTAGTGACTATATAACATGCAAGGCATCAGGGAACTGGCCCATGATACAACATTACTGCCAGCAAAGTATATGCAACACATTTTGACTGAATTATGTTTTTGCTTTTCAGTCCGTGATGGGTTGAACTTGAAATATAATTGAGCTGCATTAAGTAAAATAGCATAAGAGTAATTTCACCACATTGTTAAGAACTAGTTCTCTAAAAAGCCAGCGATTATCATGTGATGATCATTAATTAATATTTCAATCCCAATCCTGCAATGCGATGCAAGCAGAAAGCTGCTCTGATTGCAGACCCCAGCTGATTTCAGTGGAGCCTGGGCAAACACAAGCATCTGTTCAGGCACAACACATTGTAGGATCAGTGCTTGGTTCCTAAGACTCACTGCAGGACCAGGGGGTCCAGATATAACCCCTTTTAGGGGAGCCAGGATGTGGCTAAATATACATAGTATGTGTGAAGTCTCAGGTTTGAGAAACTTGCCTCACAGTGGTGGGAAAAACTACTCCTGGGGAAGCTGTTGCAAACCCTAAGCACTGTGACTATGTTTGCTAGGCTGCTGCATTAGAGAGAAGTCTGCATGCAGTTGTTACTAACAAGTATTGTTTATATTGTGCCCAAAATGTGGTAGACACTTAGCTTACAGTCTAGACAATATATAGATGGGAGAAAGGTTGCAACTGAAAGCCAGTAGCTGTAAGACGATTTTTACCTTTACACTGGTTGTTCATTGCTTGTTCTATGCTAAAATGAAACAAACAAACAAAATGACAGCAAGGTGAACAGAAAATAAATTAAATCAAGTTCCTTTTGGACTCTGTTTGTATTTTGGTTGGCTTACTTCAATAAAGTAATAGTTGAATACATTGATTTCCCCCATTATGCTAGTTGACTCTGGATTGTTGAACTTTTAAGAAGTGTTTATAATTGTGCATTGTAACTATGAACCTCATTTAGACCAACACACACTGAATTCTGTGATGCACAAGCACATGCACTGGGCTACACACTGGGCTAACCTGCCAGAAAGAAAATGTTCCCCATTGCTCAGCGCCACCCCAAAATTATCTCCAAGAGAGAACTGAGACATTAAAGAACATTTTCCCCATGGCAGGCTAGCCAAAAGCTCTGACAGCTCACATAGGAATTCGGTGGTGGGAATGGGGCAGTGTAACAGAGTGAATGCATTGGCCTGCATGTGTCCTCGCAAATGGGCATGGAGTTACAGTGACTCTCCCTCAGTTTCCCCCACCAGACAGCTGTTTGGTGCTGTGGCAGTCAGTCTCTTCTCAGAACTCTAGTCCTCTGGCCAGGTCATTTGTAATCTCACCTTCTGGGGTAGTAAAGAGTCTCAGAGGCTAAAAGTCCTGTGACCTTGTATTGGGTCATCAGTCCCAGCCTCAGCTGTGTTGTCCTTGCTCCCTCTTCCTCAGGGAGGATTTCCTATCCCCATTTCTGCGGATGGCAGGGAAACGCAGCCCCACCCTCTCCTCTGGGTCCCAGCCTAGGGATCCTGTGTTTAAGCAGCTAGGACCCGTTCTTTATAAGCCTTTGCTGCTTCCCTGGGCTGCTTCCAGTTCTTACCACTGCCTTCCACAGGTGCTTTTCCCAGGACTTCATCTTCCTGTTGACTTGCTCTCTGTAACTCTGACTCTTTGTGCAGCTTCTTGCTGATCTGCTGCTGAGGAGCCTCTTCCAGGCAGTCCCTGGCCTCTCTGACAGCTGTCAGGAACCTCTTCCCTGTTGCTCTTTCCCCTCAGCACCACTCCCTGGGTATAAGCTCCCTACTCCAGCTCTCTCCTCTCAGTCCTCCCCGATTAGCCCTGCAGTCCTTACTTTATATGAGCTACCCAGTCTCGTTCTCCTCAGCCGAGTCTGTCCCTTACAGTATGTCAACACTGCAGCTGGAAACGTGCCTCCCACTCCCAGCCCTGGGAGACAGACACATGCAAGCTCCATTTGAGCTAAAAATATAACCGGGGACATTGCAGCATAGGCCATGGCATGGACTAGCCACCTGAGTATGGACTCAGGCTTATACTTGGGTGGCTAGCCCATGCTGCTGCCTGCGCAGTGTCCACACTGACATTTTTAATAGCTAGCATGAGTCTGTCTACCCAGGCTGGGAGGCATGTTCTCTGCTGCAGAGTAAACATCACCTTAAGTACCTGTCTCCCCTGCCACAATCCACTGCGTGGGACTTTCCACCTCCCCATAACTCTGCCAAGCTGGCGTTTATGCACCCATCACTTGTGGCCTGTGCAATACCACTGTTCTTGTTTTAAACCCATCCCAGGATTCTCAAGTAAAGTGAACACATTTGTTCATATGGAGTTGGACAACTCCTACATTTGAAGTCAGGCACAAACAACAGAGCAACTAAGCGTCCCTAATCTTACCCTATTTAAGCTCATGTTGAACCAATTATTTGTCTGGGAGTAATAAGGGACCACAAGACCCATGCATCCAAGTCTCATTTTACAAAAGAAAGGCCTGGTCTATACTACGCTGTAAAGTCGATTTTATTTTTGTTAAATCGATCCTTCCACTTTGCATCCTCACTACGATGCCATTTAGGTCGACCTAAAAGGGTCTTTAAATCGATTTCCGAACTCCTGCCCGACAAGGAGAGTAGCGCTCAAATTAATGTTTCCGGGTCGAACTAGTGTTAGTGAGAATGCAATTCAATGTTACCGGCCTCTGGGAGTTATCCCAGAGTGCTCCAGTGTGACCGCTCTGGATAGCACTCTCAACGCAGATGCACTGGGCAGTTAGACAGGAAGAGCCCCGGGAACTTTCGAATCTCATTTCCTCTTTGGCCAGCATGGCGAGATCTCCTGCACAGCTCACCATGCAGAGACCACCAGCAAAGGAGGCCATGCAGTCCCAGAATCGAAAAAGGGCCCCAACATGGACCTCAAGGGAGGTGCTGGATTTGATTGCCATGTGGGGAGAGGAATCCGTGCTGGCAGAACTGCGATCCAAAAAAAGAAATGCCAGTACGTATGCCAAAGTCTCCAAGGGCCTGATGGAGAGAGGCCACAACAGGGACACACAACAGTGGCATGTTAAAATTAAGGAGTTGAGGCAAGGCTATCAGAAAACCAAAGAAGCCAACAGACGCTCCGGGTCACAGCCCAAGGCATGACACTTCTACCCCGAGCTTCTTGCCATTCTAGGGGGGTGCGCCACAACTACGCCACCCGTGTCTGTGGACTCCACTGATGGGGTGATTGTCAGCATGGCAGAGGATATGCTGGACGTGGAAGATGAGGTGGAGGAGGACTATGACAGCGAGGAGTCTATGGAACAGGCAAGCAGAGACACCTATCTCCCCGAAAGCCAGGAGCTGTTCATCACCCTGGAGCCAGTAACCTCCCAACTCTCCCAGGACGGTATCCCGGATGAAGAAGGTGTACAAGGCAACCCTGGTGAATGTTCCTTGGTCAATAGAGTGCCCGCTTGACAACCTATTGTTTTTTAATGATTACTGTGCCCTGAGGACTTGGGGTGCAAGAGTGTCTGTATCTTAAAAGAAAGGCGGGGGGGGGGGGGGC
>ML677364.1:25269662-25432579 GCA_007922305.1 Dermatemys mawii
GGGGGGGGGGGGCGAGAGCGGGAGCGGGGTTTGAATCTGTGGGATGCAAGAATGTCTGCAAGAGTGTTTGTATCTTAAAGGAAATCCTCCCAGCAGTTCCCCGAGCTTTGCCGGGGGGGGGGAGGGTGAATCTGGATAGCCAGCAGCGTCTGGGACTGTTTGCCCATGCGTTCTATGACCGCGATCAGGGAGGGGAGCACAGACGCTGTGCTGTTAGTGTCTGGCTAGCAGGGATTTCCCCCGATACCAGCCAGGCAGTGGGGGGCGGGGTGCAACTCTCATCACAGAGAATTTTAGCTTTTTCTTTTTTAAAAAATACCACTCCCTTTTTTTCGTCCGACAGCTGAAACATTTCCAGCCTCCCCCTCTCATCCACGTCCCACAGGTGACAAAAAGACATATGGGATGAGACGTTCACGGAGCTCTTGCAGTCCTCCCGGACCGAAAGAACAGAGGTTAGGGCTTGGAGACAGTCAATGCTGGACTGCCGGAAAGCAGTAACTTGAGCATGAGGAAAGAAGGGACGAGTAGGAGCAGAGAAGGGATGAAAGGGAACAACAGAGGGATGAGCGTGAACAATGGAGGGACGAGAGAGAGGAGAGAAGGCAGGAAGCAATGCTCTGGCATCTGGTGGAGCTGCAGGAAAGGCAGCTGGAGCAAAGACTGCCACTGCAGCCCCACTGTAACCGCGAGTGATGCTGATGCCACCAGAATTGATATTCTGGCTGAACAAAGAGAGGAATTCCAGGGTAGACACCTCCGGGAAGTCCAGGGAAAAGGGCACAGTTGGCAGTGGAAGCGTTACTCCATGCCCGCACTACCATGCCGGAGGCGTTCCCACTTCGAAGGGAGAAAGAGGAGAGAAGAGAGGCCACAGGGTGGGAGAGCAGATGCCACATGGTGAGAGAAGAGATGCCACTCAGCGGGAGATGCAGAGCCCACCAGACGTGAGGTATTTTCTTGACTGCTTGGAGTACAGAAGGATAGCAGCCATAGGGCAAGAGATGCTGATGCTACGAGAATAGATATTCTGGCCTACCAAAGAGAGGATCTCCGAGGTGATTTCACAGCAGTAGGAGAGAAGAGTTCTAGCAGAAGTGGTGGCTTACTTACCACCGCTCTGTCTGCCGAAAGCAGTATGGCATCTGCAGGCCCGAAAGGTGCGAAACAACTGTCTGCTGCACCTTGCACGGAGGGAGGGGCGTGTGACGGGAAGCACGAACGAAAACACGCAAGACTGTTTTTGCCCCCATCATGCAATGCCAGCTTTACCAAGAATTTCAAGGGGCTGCACAGATTGTGGGCACTGTGGGATAGCTACCCACAGTGCACCGCTCTAAGAGTCGATGCTAGCCGTGGAACTATGAATGCACATCTGCCGAAGTAGCCCGCTTACTGGAGACACACACAATCAAATGTATACCATCAGCTTTCTTAACTCGAACTCTAGAAAGTTGACGTTAGTTTGTAGTGTAGACAAGACAAAGACATTGTTATGAATCAGTCATGGATAGTGATCCCATTATTAGTAACTGGCCTTACTTACACAAAACACCTGATGCAAACAAAGGTTCCTTCTTCCTCAGTACCATGATGGTGCCATGTTTGCATCACAAACAGTGACTAGGAGTGTTTCCATCTAAGCAAGAAGCTGGTTTCTTGAGATTTGTTGAAATTCCAATAGAAACATTTTAATTGATTATAGGTTTCTTCTTTGGCAAACCTAATTTTTGGGTTTATGTCTGTCTGACACTTGAAGCATGAGAAAATCCATCTTTTTGAGTACAGTAGCAGTGACTGAGTCCATGTTCACAGATGGATTTTTTTATGGGCTCATATTGGTTGATGTTTCAGAAGCTATTGGTTGGTTGTATTCCCATAGCTCCAGTAAAATGGTGCCCACAGCAGAGAACTGCAGCATTTACTGTAACACCACAGACAAATTACCATTCCTTTGGCTACCTTATTTCGTTTTTCCTTTCCCAAAAATGTGTTACATTTCAAAAGAGAGCAGTCTTGGGAGAAGTGAATGCTATGCCGTAGAAAGAAAAATGAGAGACCAAAGACTGGGCCAAGTGTGGGACTATTTCTAGTGATTGTGAAACTTTTTATTCCCCCACAATGAAATATTGTTTAAAAGTATCCAAAGTTCATGATGATTGAATTTTCCATAAGGGCCTGGTCCTGCAAGGCTTGACTCACTTGGGGAATTCTTACTTATGTTAGCAGTCCGTGGAGGTCAGAGGGATGTCAGTATGGACTACTTAGTTTGAATATGACTTGCAGGGTCAGGAATTGAAACCTCAGATGATATATTTAAAATGCCGGCAAGATGGGTAAAGTAATATCTTTTATTGGCCCAACTTTGGTAGTGAAAGAGACTAGCTTTCAAGCTACACAGAGCTCTTCTTCAGGTCTGGGCCCTGTGTAGCTTGAAAGCTTGTCTCTCTCAGCAACAAAAGTTGGTCCAGTAAAATATATGACCTCACCATCCTTTTCTCTTTAATACCCTGGGCCCAGGGTGGCTAAAACATCACTGCAATCTTATAATACAGCATATGCTTTGGAATGTGCTTATTTCAGTGAGTAGGAAGGTTGAATTATACATAAACAAATCAAATACAGTAGTTGGCTGACTTCAGCATCGCTCATTCTGGAAAAATGTCCTTATACTTTGCCCTTTAAAGATAAATTGCTATGCTACTACTATACCTCTATCTTGAGGGCTTCTCTGGGGAAAGAGAAAGGAGCCAGACTGCAGTGAATGAAGAATCTATTATACTGTTAAAGGTTCGGTTAAACCTCATTGAAACCAGTAAGTATAGTAGCCACCCTTCATTCAGGTTAAATGTAAGAAAAAATAGCAGTCTCCAGATCAAAGCACAGGCACATGTTCCTGCCCAGAACTCAGGCACACCCTAGGCTGCACAAGGATTTGAACTATGTGCACAGGGGGCGCTGAGGTAAGGTGTATATGGGTTTGACTCAAGAGGCAGGACAGAAATGGAAGCAGAACTGCTGAGTGTTCTCAACGCACACTGAAGTGTGGTGTTCAGGGTATTCAGTGCCTCATAGGACTGGGTTGAAACAGAATAAGGATCCACTCCTGTTCTGATCCACACTAATGGCAAAACTCTGTCACAGGGTACAGCCCTTCCCACCAGACTGGCACCGCCCCCTGGTCACTCTGGGGATTAGCTCAAGGCCAGAGCCCCCATCCATGGTTTGCCTGAAGCTGATGTCCTATTTGCACATTGTCACTCCATCCCCACTTCCGCCTACGTCTCTCTCTCAGCTTCAGGAACTGCACCATCCTCTTCATGACTCAGCTCTCTGGCTAGGTCACCAGCTATATTTTCCCCTTCCGGGGGTGTGTATCATGGTCCTGTTGTCCAGCCACTTCCCCAGTGGTGATGGGGGATGGAAGGGGGGAAGCCAGGCCCACCCACTACTCCGGGTCCCAACCCAGGGACCCTGTAAATAGCAGCCTCCTGCTGCATCTCTTTAACTTCTGTCAATTTTGCTATATTTCCCTGAGCCCCTTCTCTGCAGCCCTAGCACCTTCTTTGCCCTTATCTCAGGGCACTCAGCTCCACAGCTAAGCAGGAGCTCCCTCTTGCTCTCCCAGTCCCTGCCACAAGCTGCTCCATTCAAGGTGCTTACAGTTCTCTCAGTCCTCCAGGGACACAGGCCTCCCTCCCTGAGCTCTCAGCAGCAACTGCTCCTACGCTGCTCTGCAGCTCCCTTTTATCTGAGCTTGCTGGGCCAAGACTGGTTGTGCCCCGCAATTCCTCCCTGATTGGCTGTGTTTCCCACAGCTGCTCTGGGTCACTCAGAGAACTCACCTCCATGGCTCCTTCAGGGGCAGCACATGGTTAACCCCCTCTATGTCGGTGTGGGGTGGGCACCACTTAAAGATGTAAATGGGAGTAGGGAGCCAGTATTCAGTGCATAGACAAGTATTACAAAGTTCCTCCAGACTCCAGCTACTCTTTCCACCACAGCATAATACCATGACCAGCTAGCAAAATGTATGGACAGCAGCTCCCATGTCTGTTTTTAAGGTATTAGTTATGTCAGCAACTATTGCAAGGGGAACACAGAAACCTGGGTCTTCAGCAATGTTCCCTCTAATTTTTGACAGGCCGTGTGTGCAAAAAATGTCTTCTGTGCAAATTTTTGTGCACACAGTGTTTCTCTGTGTGCGCAGGGCTTAAGATCTGTGTGTGCGCGCACCCACGCGCAGCTTAGAGGGAACAGTGGTCTTGAGTATAGAAGGTTTTGTGCAATAAAGCTCAGAATCAGACTCAGAGATTCCCTACACTGAAGTGTGGGTTCTGAGTATTTTCAGTGATGTTCAGATCTGTGGTTATGG
Organism: Dermatemys mawii; assembly: GCA_007922305.1. Lineage (NCBI taxonomy): Eukaryota > Metazoa > Chordata > Testudines > Dermatemydidae > Dermatemys > Dermatemys mawii. The sequence goes on from ML677364.1 coordinate 25,274,038, forward strand.
TTCAGGCCCCATCTGCAGTCTTGAAGTGCATGTTGGCTCATTTTTATTAAAGTTCACAAAGCAAAAATACATAAAGCAATGACAATTTATTGTGAACAAAGTAAAAATAGATTGAGGGTCACTATTTCCTTGGACGGGTTATAATGCAATTGGGAAGGGAAGGGAAGTAAAGAATAACGCTACTGTAATAATAAGATAGCTGTGGAGTAATTGGTTATCCCAGGTAAAGGTAAACTGTTTTCTTGTGCATAACATCTGTCCTTAATTTTAAACTGCTGGACCAGTGTATTATTTTGCCAAACTCATCAGCAGATGTCAGACATGCAGCAGGGTATGTGAGTGATGACACAAACGCAAAGGGAACACAGACTGGTATTTGTTATAACAAAATGGCATTTCCTGGAATGGTAACAACTTCAGACACAAAAGCAGGGATGCAGGGAAAGATTTAGTCCTGATTGTATTTACATACACATCAGGCAAATGGCTTTTGGGTTCTTCTTCCAAGTTCTTGATGTGATGTGAATATCTCTAAATACTGGGGATGGGGTTTTAAGGCTCAGTCTTGCAAAACTATTGAGAGGGTTCAAATTAAAGCAATATTAGGGATAAGCGATATGTCTGGGGGATGTCAGCATCGCTGAAGTAATTCTTATCAGGCTATAGACTGCATAACAATGGCAAGTCTTGGGAAGCCTACAGGCCTCATCTGTCACCCACCTTGCCAGTGTCAAAATGGGTGTGTCACCTTACTTTGCTATTTAAGCCATAATGTATAAAATCTGGGAAATCAATTACAAAGGTAAAAAGTTGGCTTATAAAGGAGCCACATTAATTTGAAGAACACTGCACTTCAGGTGGAAGTAGGGTGACCAGACAGCAAGAGTGAAAAATTGGGACAAGGGGCATGGAGTAATAGGAGCCTATATAAGAAAAAGACCCCAAAATCAAGACTGTCCCTATAAAATTGGGATATCTGGTCACCCTTAGTGGAAGTGAAGAATGTGTCCTTGACCTGTAGTTCTGTGGAGTAATGAAATATTGTATCTAGCTAGGATAGCTACTGTTCCAAGTTCAAGTGGCCCTTTCCTCCAGTGGGAATGTCTCTTGCTTGTTTACACAAAAAGGTTCTGTCCAGGAGACTTTCCCATTTCTTTCTCTTTTCTCCTCCCCAGGACTGACTGTAGCATGGCACTGGGAAGTAATTATTTCTTCTTCTCATTGTGGGCCACCTATCTTTATGCCACATTATCCGGATTTATATTTACTATCCGATACAATTTAAGACCTAAAATTTGATGCCTGATGAATCCAGAAAAAGTCCAGATGAACTAAAAACCATAATAGGCTCTGTGAGGGATCACAAGCCTTAAAACCAATCCTCCCAGTCCTCAGACCATGGCCACCCCTGAAGAAGCTCGCTTGACCCTCCCTCCCAGGGGCTAGCAAAGTTCTAGCTCAAAAAGGGTCCCACCCATAAACTCCTGATTGGGGGAGATGATCAGCCCCACCAATTGACTGAGATGCACTACTTACACCAGAAAGAGGCACAGGAAGCTGTTCAATTAGATAGATGAATCTCTGGCTGGCTGCTGCTATGGACCCTGTCTACCTTCCAGCCTATTCCTGCCCTCTTTCTCCCAGACCTCCATCTGTTCCTGTTTCCTGCTTTCCTTTCTTGTTCCAAGTCCCTGCTTCTGGCTTGGGTCCTGTTTCTGGCTGTGACCTTTGGCTTGGCACCTGACTCTGACCGTGGCTCTGGTTCCAGATCCCTGACTCCAACCATTATGCCTGACTGCCCACAGCTTGGTCCCTATAGTTTTTGGGTTATTTTTTACCTTACAGATATATTTGCTCTCTTTTTCTGTCACTCCTTCCATATCACTTATTTGCTTTCTTTCACTTCCATTCAGTGATTTCATTACCCTTTCTTCCCTTCCCTCTCTATACCATTTTTTTCTCTCTGTCCCTTCTTCCTTTTGGATTTATTTCAGCTTTCTTGTTTGTTGTTTCCTTCCCTCTGTCCCCTTTTCTGTTCCATTGCGCTTCACAAATCCACATCTCTTCTCCCCCAGTGTCTTTCTGTCTCTTTGTTCCCAATCTCTTTCCCCCAGCCCCTTTCCTAAGTTCCTTTCTTTTGTTAGCCTCCCAACTTCTCTTTCCTCAGGGCTTGTCTTATCAGCAGCATACTAAAATGCAGACAGGCATTTGTTGTCCGCTGTATCTACACTCCAAGACCTGACCTACTGGCCATGATGTGACACATGTCTTACCCCCACAGCATGCAGGCTGCTCCACAGAGGCACTCTGGGGAAGAACTGCTTGAGAAGTCCGGTGCTTCACTGGTAATAATGGACAATTAATTTTATTTATCAAACACAAAGTTTTGATAGATCCATAGATCCATTTTCATTTACCATCTTGCTTCCAGTGGTGTCTTCTTCACAGAATCATGTTGGTGTACAGAGAAAATAGGTCAACAATTGGGCTATTTAAACTGTGACCACCAATCTGCCATCATCAGAAAAAATTATTGTGTTAAGTTCTTTTCCATTTGATTTCTTTCTACAATGTGTTAATTTCCTTTTTGGGGTTTGAAGATACCATTGACTTCAACAAGCAAACAGATGCTTTTAATACATTAGCCCAGGCATAATTAGCATACTTTCCCCCCTTTTCCTTGCTGACTCAAGATATCTCAGTGACCGATAACATTTATAATACTTTTGTTTTAATTCATAACTAAATACTACCTTAGAGATGATGCCTTGAGATGTCATGTGTCTTGTCCCACTTAAACAGAAGTGTGCATTTTAATGCAATGCATGAGAGGAGAAACCCAATATGACTGCTGACTACAGATTCATAACTAAGTAGGACATTTCCTGGTTGAATTTAGTTTGATTACAATGGCACTGAATCACTTAATTAGATGTTATCTGGAAAACATTTATGAATACACTTGCCTGCTAACAATATTCTTTCTTCCCCTGTCCCCTTCTTAATTGTGTATCAGCTTGTTTGTACATATGAAGATTAAGAGCTTGCCATGGAACATATTGATTTATTCTGAGGTATTGTAGTTGTGCCACTGTAATCTAAGTTTCCTTACACAGCTCCACTGATGACCTCAACCCTGAATTCTAAGTCTGAGGGGTAATTTAGTTTCTCTGCCAGCTGAGAGCTTCAGGCTTTTCATCAGGCAACTGTAGGTAGTGTCTGTAGGGGTACTGTTGTATTATTTTTTACTGCAGCCTCGACTGAAACAGCAAACATCCATAATGTTCCTCTCAGATCAAACTCAGTGTGCGCCTAGATTTGAAAGTCCTCTGACTTGTCCCTTCCTGAACTTCAGATTCCAATTTTAAGAGTCAACTCCTAGTCCTGTTGCAATGAACAGGGTGGTTGCCGTATGGGCAGTCAGTTCTCTGACATAAGCTTATCTGGAGCATGTGAAAGCAAGAGAGAGAGAGAGAACAGCAAGCACAACTAATTATTCATAATAAACTTCTTGGAAAATGGATTTCAGTAAAAAAAAAAAGTGTTTTACATTAGAGTTATTTTGGTACTTTATAGTGACACATCTCTGTTAGGTGAAAGCTCCGAAAACGGAAGCTTCTGTGTCCCGGTAGTACAACACAGGCCTAGCAAAAATAAATATGCAGCAGAATACTCTCCCTAAAGGAGAGATGTTGTCAGCAAATAAAGATCTGCCTTTGGCTCCACAGCAACTGGATGTTTATTTTTAGTGAATTTCACATCTACTCCAGTTGTTTCCTCTTCTTTACTTTTGCTGTGTTTTCATGTTGTTTTTTCCCACTTGCCCTAATTTGGGAAGTTTCTAGGAGTCACTAATATTGAATGTCCAATTTCTATTATTTATTTGGATGCTGCTAATGGCACAATGTTTCAGCTGTCAAGAAAAGCTGATGTTTAGTCTTTCTTTCTCCAACTTCCTTTTAATCTACATGAGAAACATATTGTACTAAGTGGATATTAAAAAAAAAAAAAAGGCTAAATAATGACTTGTTGAACAGCTTAGCAGACCTACCACAGAGGAAGATCCACACTTTGCTGACTGAACAATCTAATTCCTGCAGTGCAAAAAGGAGTGTTCACCAGATATTGTAAGTCTCTCTCTTCAAGCATTTTTAGCTGGAAAATAAGAAGACTGAGGGCAGGGGTGTAGCTACAGATGGGCCTATGTGGGCCATGAACCACTCATCTAGCCCTGAGACCTACTCAAATCAGAGCCTGTGTGGATCTGCACCAGGGCTGCTGTCACAGCTGCTGATTCCTCCCAAGAGAAGCCACTGCGGCTGTGGAATAAAACCTGGCTCCCACTCATTCCTGCTGGCCCACAGCATTTAAGACAGGAGGGAGCTCGGGGTCAGGGGCTGGCACAAGGCACGTCCCCACCAGTGGTGGATTAATGATTTTGCTGTACTTACACCCTGAAATAATTGCCGCCCCCAACCCCATATGAACTCACATAGATCCAAAACCCCACATTCAAGCGAGGGTCTGGTGTATATCAAATATACTATTATTAACGTTTAGAATTCTCGCGAGCGTGATTACTAAATGGCGTCACACCATCATTGGTGATTTCAATACGTGCTATGATTGGTAGAATCACGGCGTCACTAATGCCGCGATTACAAAAATGCTGCTATTATAAATTTACTGACCCTGCAAATTTTCCACTGTAGACCTAGGTCTTGTTGGCCTAGGCAATAATACACCGCTGGTGTCCAGGAGCAGCCCCGCCTCTGCTATATGTTGGTTGGGCTGCTATGCTGCATCCGCCTTCCTGGGAAGTTCCTGCGCCAGCTATACTGAGTCTGGTGAAAGAAAGCCACATGCTGCTGCCCAAGCCCCACTGACGGAGCTAGCGGAGATTTAAAGGGCCCGGGCGGGTAGTGGTGGCTAGAGCACTGGACCTTTTAAATTGCCGCCCGAGCCCTGCTGCCAGGGTGACCCCCGGTCTCTGTCAGCAATTTAAAGGGCTTAGAGCCCCTGGCTGGGAGCCATGGGCCCTTTAAATCACAGCTGGAGCCCCCGGCTGCTGCTGCTACCCTGGGGCTCCGGCAGCGGGGCTCAGTCATCAATTTAAAGGGCTGGGACTCTGCTGTGGTAGTGGCAGACAGAGCCCTGGGCCCTTTAAATGGCCCCCAAGCCTCCGGGTTCCCAACTACCTCTGCAGCTGGTATCTCCGGTAGTGATTTAAAGGGCCCAGGGCTCCCAGCTGCCACTACCACTCTAAAGGCCCCACCTCTTCCAGTTGAAGCCGTATCCCTTCGACTTGAGGCCCCTCCCCCTGCTCAGGACTCCAGCATACTGGTAAGTCCTTTAAATTACTTTCACTCCTGGGCAAGGCTATCACCGGGCAGCCCTGGGGTGCAGGTAAACAGGGTGCTGGAGGGATCCATGCTGGGGGCAGGGTGGGGTGTTTTGGCTTGGGCTGAAAAACCAGAAGCACCCTGGAGCAGGCACCATGGGGCCTGCATCACAAAGTCAGGGCTAGTGTGATCCTACTCTGTGGACAAGATATCCGCAGGTGTCTGCAGGTACTCCCTGTGCACCTGTGGTATCTCAGACAATGACTCCAGCTAATGTGATTGCCCTGTGTCCACCATATCTTGGGTCCCACCCAGATTTCCACTCATAGCTATGCTACTGCATCAGTGTTTTTAACGTGTTGATAGCACTAATTTTGAGTGATGTAAAGTGCTCCATAATCAGGAAAGATCCTACTCCAAACCCTCCAAAGGACCCTTTTTGTCCTTTAAAGTAATGAACTAGGAAGTTGTTATCCTGCTCTGCCTGATGTCAATGACAAAACTCTCACTGATTTCCAGAGGTGCAGGATCAGATTCCAAATTATAATTGAACGGGTCAATTGACAATGAGGGCATCAGATTCTTTATACAAGATAACGCTTTGATCAGATCAAGTCAGTATCCTCCTAGAAAACCTTTAGTACAGGTTCCAGCGCAGTCCATTGCTCAGTCCACGATTACCCTTGGGAAGGTACAATGAAAAATTAAACTAGTGCTGCGGTTTCTACTGCTTTTCACATGGCCCAATCTTGATTCTTGGGAGAGTTATTCTAGGACAGTTTGTGGACAGTACATTGTTTTTCAGAGGATTCAAAGGAATTTGACCTCTCCGCTATATAGTTCTTCAGGAAACGATTCAGGATTCAGCTGTTTGAGAGAAAAATTCTTCTGTGGCTTCACTGTCTAAAGGAACATCGCTAGTCAATAGGTCATGATAGCCTCTACATTTACCAAATTAGAGCATCTATCTAACTTATTAGTATTATATGATACAGTAGCGTATATAGTAAATGGGCCTCTGGAATTCATGGCACAACTGTATGTTTTTTATAATTCTCAGCGGAACTTTTCTTCCCCACCTTTAAGTATCATCTGTTTGGGCCTGGAAGGCTTTCTCCATATGGAAATACTGGAGAACTTCAAGAAAGCAAAGCTTCCTTGCTGATTCATTAAAAGACCAGAAAATTATCCACACACTGCAATAGCTGGGCCTAATTAAATTGGCTTCAATTTTTACAGTTCTCTTGACAGATTTTTTCCACGATCCCTCATTTTCATCAGTTAAGGTTAGCAACACAATGAAAGTGTCTCCCTTTGTCAGTATAACATGAATTTATTACTTTGTTTAAAGTAGCCAATTTCTTCCTCAAAATTGCCGTTCCGCAGAGGGTTAAATGATAGCCACATTTTTGTAATCAGTTAAATATCAGTACTTGTCTTCAGTTAGTATTCACAAACGCTATAATTGATTGTGTCTTTATTAGTGCTGACAGACTAATTTGTAGTTACTAATTTCTTTGAATTTTGCCTCTTTTTCTGTTTGTAATAGCTGCCTTGAACATATTCATTATTCATACATATTTTGAGGCACCAAGGGTCATAGAAATTGCCAGCAAACCCACGGTTTTGCAGGTCCACTGGCATAACCCCAGGCACAGGCACTTAATTGGTTCTTGAGATTGCAGCTATTGGGACATAGGAGCTTCAGCAGCGGTTGCAGACAAGTCGCATGGGTGCTCCACAGAGCATCAGTGGGCTGGAAGAGCCTAGCGGTCCTGCATGCCCATAGCCCATTGATTCTGGCTGTGTTCAAGGGTCAGGATTTGACTCACGGGGCGGGGCGGGGGGGTTATATAATTTATTTCCACAATTCATCACTTTATTTAATTTCATTTTCCGGGGCAATTTTTTTCCAATAATCTCATTCTCTCCCTACCCCGAATATTTTAATTTGGGAGAGGGTGTATCTGCAGTCCATTTTCTCCTACGTCTGCTGTCCTAGTTGTACATCTCTTCAGAAGGTGTGACACGCCATGCTTCCTGTCTGGATTTGTCTTGATGCTTCAGAGCAGGGATTGGCAATCTTTGACACACGGCCCATCAGGGAAATCCACTGGCGGACTGGTATGGTTTGTTCACCTGCAGCATCCACACATTCGGCCGATCACAGGTCCCACTGGCTGTGGTTTGCCAACTCAGGCCAATGGGGGTTGTGGGAAACGGCGGACAACACATCCCTCGGCCCATGCCACTTCCCTCAGCCCCCAATGGCGGGAACCACAGTCAGTGGGAGCTGTGACAGCCGAACCTGCGGACGCAGCAGGTAAACAAACCGTCCCAGCCCACCAGTGGATATCCCTGATGGGCCGTGTGTCAAAGTTTGCCGATCCCTGCTTTAGATTTACCACCTTATCTACAGAAAATGTTTGAAGTTGCCTTAAAAGCAAATAAAATAATCCACTGCCTACTGATTAGCGCAAAAAGACTCATATTTGAAAGAATGCCTGAGTAGCTGCTGTTCTTATGGGACCTAATTAAGAAAATGTAAATTTCATTCTTATTCAAACCCTAGTTTTAGAGCAGTGGTAAATTAAACTAGCACAGCAAATGCAAGCAGGCTGTAAGAACAGGACCAGTATTATGGATAGCATTGTTGTGTGTACACACACACTTGTATTTATTATTCAATTTGGAATCAACAGGTTGATAAATAATTTCCCTAGGTAATTCAGAGAAAGCCAGCCCCAGTCAATCTTATTGGCCTAACAGTTAAACATTAAAAGAAACAGTGTATTTTGTTACATTCTCCTGGGGCTATGTTATGCAAATTCCAGCTATATATTTAAAAATAGTTTTCCAAGTGGTTGCTAGAGTAGGTTACTGAATAAATGAAGCCATGTGTGATAAAGTCAGAGGCCTCTCCTGCATTTCTTTGTCATCGCTATTCCCCAACCTAAACCAACAAATTGCAGGCTTGAGAGAAAGTGTAGAAAAATTCCTGTCTCTGACACAATCTGCTCTGAGTCGCTCATTACTGCAGCTGTCAGAGTATAAACATAGTGAAGACTTCTCTTTTTTTCCGGTGCACAAGCACAGCCTTGGGGTATGCTGAGCAAAAAATTTTCCTCTTAGCTTCCAAAATTAATGATTTCCCCTCTTTTTAGCTTGCCTTGAGTTGGGATTCATCAGGAGTGGAAAGGCTGCTCAACTGCCCCTTAAGCTGTTTTCTGAAACTGGTGATGTATTTCTTACCAGAAGGCATTGATGCCAAGGGTATAGAAATACTGTACTGTACTGTATTGCCTCCTGGTTCTCAAGAACCCTGCAACCCAAAACTCCTCTCCACATAGAATTTATCTGCTAGTCTCAAACTCATCCTTGGTTCTACTCTAATATCTAATACACACACACACACACACACACACACTTTCTTTTTTTTTGCCTTCCAACTCCACTGTGAAATAACTTTTTACAATTAGCAGGGGCCCATGAAGAAGGACACAGAATTAGATTGGGCCAAGTAGTCACAAATTTGTGATAATATAACAAATCAAAGAAAAGTAGTCCCAAAGACAACCCATCCCAGACACCAGTGAGAAAGGAGGAGGCAACAGCTCCCCTTAACTGGTATCATCCTGCCCTCACTCTTGATGATCAAATCAACAGCAGCATGACTTGCTGGCTTTCAACAAATACCTGATGGACCGAAACAATTCTTAGGTCTCATCCTGCTCTGAAACCTGCAGTTATTGGAGCAGGGAGACTAAAGCCTGTGTCTCCTCTCACCTAGCTAAGTGTCCTAATCACTGGACTATAGACTAGGTCTCTCTCTCTCACTTTCCTTCTGGCCCAGTTCATATTTAACAGAAAGTGGAACAGCTTCAACAGGAGAGACTGAATGCATCCTGCCGCAGACTATCCCAGGCACGTTCTTGAGAGAACCAACCAATTTCAAATCTCTTCTCTACATCAGGCAGAGGAAGAAATTGAACCTGGGTCTTCCATGTCCCTGCTGAGTGCTGTCACTACTGAGCTACAAGTTGTGTGGAGACACCACTGCTTCTTAAGGCAGTTTTGTGTGTGCTTAGGCATGCTCTGTGAATGCCTACTTTATTGGGCCTGTAGGCAGCATAGGCAGTAGAAAGCCTAGTTTGAGGATCCCACTGGGGCTTAAGTGTGAGATAGGTTCCCAGGCACTGAGACTGAGGTATTGTGCATGCTGACTGTCAGAAACATGGACACCTAGGTGACTTTAATGGTGGCAATTTAGTCACTTGCGGAGTTAGGCAGTAGATGAGCATGGTTTGGAGGATGTCAGTGGTGCCGATAGGTTGCACTTTGAGCACCTCCAGTGAGAGTTTAGGTGCCCAAACCCTTTTGTGGCTCTAACCCCTGTGTCTGTTGGACAGGTGTGTACTTGGCCCCTTTGAAAATCCAGCCTGACGTGACACCCTTTTCAAAAGCCCCACACACCCACCCAAGCATATAGCAATGAATGTCATCAGACATCTAAAAGGACATTCCAGGGGAGAAGAAAAGGGGAACTGGTGTGCTAGATTCCCTTGCTGTTGCTAACTTCCAGTATTTTAACTCTAGTCTATCTCCATCTCATTAGCTGACCAATTTCTTGGAATAAAGCTGAATAACTTTGAGGGCTAGTCAGCAAAGAATCTCATTGTTTTGTTCTTACTCATGACTATGAAAGGACAAAATAAAGAACTATTAGCCTTCTTCTTGCTTGAGCTATTTCTTTTCTTCGTTGTGAATATTGTGCAACCTGTCGGGGGGGGGGGGGGCGGGGGGCAGGGGAAGAAAAGTAAAAGCTATATTTCTGATCTCACTGGAGCAGTACAGTAACAGTACCTCGGATATTTGCCTGCAGAGAAAATATGCTGCTGTTCTTCATGAAAGGAATGGCAATTTATAGGTCTTGTCTTTGTGCTGTGCACGTTAATTCCAGCTCCTGGCTTCAATAAGCTACATGAGTTAGAATCCTTTGAAACGGTCAGCTGGCGGCAACAGATGATTCCTGAATTCAGTCAGAAAGGAGCCAATCAGAAGCACTCCAAAGTCAGTGTGGCTTCCCTGCTCTATGCTGTGCTGCTGAGGAAATTCGTTTATTGATTGGAGACTCTACTTCCAAGGATGTCTCTCTCTTCAGTCCAGCAATCAGGAAACTCACATCTAACTACATGGCTCATTTCTAAATGGACACAGAGTCTCAAGTGCAATGTCAGTTCTGCCAACTAACTTGGATCAAACTGTGCTGTTTGAAAGGAGAGAAGTAACAATTTCGTTAGCTGAAGGCAAATTCATAGCAGGAGACTTCATCATCTGCATTTTTATGTCACTGATTTTATAATCAGGCCTTTTGTCCTAAAGCAACTTTCTCATGTTAAAATAGTCAATTGGTCATCTTTCTGATTGATATTTATTGAAATGTGCAGTTTCCATGAATAGCCCTATGTCCAGACAAAGGGAATAGCTGACTTGAGTTCCTGAGTCACTAACTATTCACAGATTAGTGCTGTCAGCACCTGATGGATGAAGAGGGAAATCTATCAGAATGGATGTGAGTGGTTGCACTTTTGCTTTGTAAATCAGGCAGGAAATCCCAGTGTAAACTAAGTTCCTGCCTGATACAATAGGTAAAATATCGCATGAAGAGCAGTGCCCCAAAGCTACATTATCCTTTTCTTGTTTTGATCGGATTTCACATGATCTTCCCACTTGTTTCTCTGATGTTAGATTAGTGATGACAGATCCCAGCATTTATTAATTAAAAACCCTAAACCCAAGAAGCCCAGGAAGTAAAGTTACAGAAAAGGGCGAAGTGCTGTTTCGAGTTCAATGCTTAGTACTCACACAACTCTCATTCAAGTCATTTGGAGTTGGAGGCGCTCAGTGCCTGTCCGGTTCAGGCCCTCTCTTTGGGCACTTGCCACCGGCAGACTGAAAATTTAAACAACCCACTGAGGAGTATTTCCACTGCAAAAAGCTGCAGCCATGAATTTGAAATTAGTTGTGAGAATTTAACTATCCCCATTCAACTATCCCTTAGGGAGGCTATGGAATCTCCATCATTGGAGATTTTAAGAACAAGTTAGACAAACACCTGTCAGGAATGGTCTATATTATAGTTGGTCCTGCCAGAACTGTAGGGAACTGGACTAAATGACCTCTCGAGATCTTTTCCATTTCCACAATTCTATGATTCCATGATTCCTTCAATCAGGCTTCTCCTACCTCCCTAAAGAAAAGATGCCTTTTCATATTTTGACACAGTGACAATAACTCTGATATTGAATGTTCAATGACATAGGTCTGCTGCTCTAGCAATACTCAGGCACATATGGAGAAGCAAAGGTATCACTATGAAGTGTAAGATGAAATTGTTGCAGTCTTTTGTATTCAATATCTTGCTATATACATGTGAGACATAAATGCTAACGAAACAGGACATGAAGAGGCTTTCCGCTTTTGAACTGAAATGCTACAGGCAATGGCTGCAGGTTAGCTAATAAGGTAATCTCCCAAATTATAGCATAACTTGAGTGATACTTTATATCATCAAAGTGATCAGATGAAGAAAACATGAACTTGCAGGACATATTGGTTGGATGAGGAGAGGAAAATTGCTGAAGCAAGTTTTGCAAAGACTGGTGCCAGGAACAAGGGGCGCCTGTGGTGAGTGTAGTTTGACAGTGTGACTGACTGGATAGGATGAGATATGGTGCGCTTCTCAAGTGTGTGGAGACTGCAAAATGTGGAGGAAGATTGTGGCCGATGACGCCTGTGTGTTGTCTTTACTGTTCGTTGTGATTTGCCTCTGTGATGCTTTGCACTGTGAGAGTAATGAGGATGATGTGCTACAAACCCTTCCCTTCCTTTAGAATTAATTTAACTCTACTAAGGCCTGGTCTCCATGACCCACCGGATTGGCAGGTAGTGATCGACCTATCGGGGATCGATATATCGCGTCTAGTCTAGATGCGATAAATCGATCCTTGAGCACTCTCCCATCAACACCATTACTCCATAGGCGGAGTAAACAGGGGAGCGGCAGCAGTCGACTCAGCATCATGAAGACTCTGCGATAAGTCAACCTAAAAACGTCGACTTCAGCAACACTATACATGTAGCTGAAGTTGCGTATCTTAGGTCGATTTCTCCTCTCCCCCCGTGTAGATCAGGGCTAGGATTCCCCAGTGCACAGTTGTTCTCTGATAGGATTTTTCCCTGACATTCCTTTTTGGAGCTGGCCCTTTAAATTTGACAGAGACATGCAGCCATATTCCTAAGATGGCTATTCTGCATTTGACTGCTGCTTCCTCCGTCTACCTCTTTGCCCACTGAGAAGTATCCTTTTTTTCTTTTCTTTTCCTTATCCTTGAGAAGATGCCACATGCTCATACCCTGGATTTAACTGAGCTGGCTGGAAAATAGTAACATTTTTTCATGAAAAACTTTTTGGAATTTTGGAAAAAAAATTGTTCAGCTCTATCCATAGATTCATACATTAAAACCTGAGGGAATCACTGAGATCATCTAGTGTGACCCCCCTCCTCACCCAGTAATTCCTGCATTGAGCCTGACAACACCTACTCTTGTCTTGAATAAAACCATCAAATACTGCTCCCTTGGCATCCCTGTTTTTGTCTTAAATAATTCTGGTAACTAATAGCGATACTGGAAAAAGAAGGCAAGAAGAAGAGTTCCCTAAGACAACAGGTTTTATACTATTAATAATACCCAGGAGGATGAACCAAGCATCTGTTCTTTCTTTATATTACTCAACACTTGACTTCTGTTATAGAGTCAGAGATAACAATGTACTATTATGGTACATCCAGAATAATCTAAAGAGTAAGGTTAGAGTCAGGGAGGCCTGAGTCTCTTACTTGTGTTAGTTTTATACCAGTATAACTCCACTGGCTTTGGTAGAATTACTCATGCTTCCAGTTGGTGTGAATAGAAAATCAGGCCAAGGCAATTAAAGCCTCCTTAGAGCCGTGCTGAAATTTTTGGGAAGAGGTTCAGGGTTCCTTATTTTCTTCTCCAGCTGCCTGTTTATCCTTCCCAAACTTTCCTCTCTGCCAGGACTTACAGCACAGGCTACTTTTACCCCTCAGAGGCCTTGGGAGACACTCTAGAATCAGTTTTGTTTAAATATTTTTTGGCCCCATCTCTTGCTCTTACACTGCAAGCTGTGGTGAGTAGGTGAGATTTACGAGTTTCTTTTGACACTCTCCCCTGCCTTGCCTTGATAACCCTATTCATATGGATTGCTGCTGGCTGAATGGTTTATTAGATGCCTTTCAGTTTGTATTGTCTGAGCCCAATGCTTGCTACAGATACTTTGAGAGCCATCTTCTCTAAGAACAGGGCTGAACAAGGGGGAACTCACTTTACTTGGAGTGAATTCAGAGAAAGGGACCTCATTACTCAGGCTTCTGTCCTACAAAGAAGTGGCTCCTGACATGTCTGTAATTATAGCTCCTGAGAGGTACTGGAGAGCGGGACCTTATTATTAAGTGATGTTTCTCAGCAGGTTTTACATCCTCTTATGAGTTCTAGTGTCATCCCAAAAAAGGGTAAATGGTTACTTCCAGGATGTGATTAGTGTTTTTAATTCTCCAGGCACAATAAATAAGAATGAAAGAAGGAATTATCCATTATTCAGCTAACTGTCTAAGGACTTGCGTGGCTTTCATCATTATTCTGTGAGAGCCATGCTATCAGGTTGCAGGCAATGCCCACTGAAGTCAATGGGGGTCTTTCCACTGAATTCAGTGGCCGCTGGATCAAGCCTGAGGTAATGGGCGATCTTATAAAAATCTAGATTGGTCAGCATGTCTAAAGGTACATGTACATTGCAGCGGCGTGGTGTAATTTCCAGCTCAGGCAGACATACACACACTAGCATTGATCAAGCTCATGTGTTAGAAATAGTAAAGTAGCCCTGCTGGAGTGGGTGATGGTTCAGGCTAGCCACTGAAGTATGTACCTAGGTTCTCAGCCAGGATTAGAGTCAGGAAGCCAGCCCATGCTGTCATAGCCACACTGCTAGCTGTAGCATGCTAGCTCCATCAAAGCTTGTGCGTGTACAGTTATCCGAGCTGGAAATTACACTTCTAGCTGCCATGTGGACGTACTGTAAATCAGAGCATCACTTTTGCCAGACTCTTTTATTTATGAGAAGACTCAGAGGTATTTCTGTTTATTTGGATTGCTCCAGTTTTTCAAATTGCTATAATTCTCCATCTCTATCAGTAGCTACCAATATATACTATCCTTTAAGGCACAGTATACAGAACAATGACTCACTGTAGAACTAATGTTACTACCTAAAAGTAAGGGGGATGAGAGAGAGGGAGAGAGAGCAAGAGAGAGCTCTATGCTGCATATTGATTCTGCAATATAATTAGTTTGGGATTTAGAACATATATTTGTGGTAATGTATGAGAGTCTTGCATTTTACATTTTTCTGAATTCTCTGTGGATTTTACTTTGGAGCTAACAAAGAAAAAATAATTGATTAAATAACTCAAGTGTCTGATTAAAAAAAACTAGCAGTCTTACAGTAAATGTTTACAACTGAGGCTCTGGAATGTGGATCATCTGTAGCTCTACTTTTTATAGCGTGATATCTAACAACAGTGAAAATCTTTCCCCTGTTTATATGTCTAATTCTATACAGAAGGTAAAGGAATCCCAAAATCTGGTGCACAAAGGTATTTGATAAATAGTGACAGCTGCCGGGGGGAAAAAAAAAATCTGATTCAGAGCACTGAGGGTTTTATAAATGGCATCTACTGTGTTACTTTAAGGCTGAGATCATTGCTCTGTCAAACTAATTTCCATCCATTATGAACTCTCCTGGTGTATTTTAGCTGTTGTAAAATTGCTCCTTTTAGAATCTGTAGCAAATTTCAAACAGACTATAACAATGTAGGGCTGAAAGGGAACTTGAAGGGGACATGTAATCCAACTCTCAATGCTGAGGCAGGACCAAGTAAGACTAGTCTATCCCTCAGCAGTGTTTATCCAACCTGTTCTCAAAAACCTCCAATGATGGGGATTCCACAGCCTTGCTTGGAAGTCTATTCCAGTGTTTTACTAGCCTTTTATTTAGAAAGTTTGCTGCACATTAAGCTGATTACTTCCTTGAGGTCAAACTCCGATCTTGGCTATTTGTTCTGTTTCACACTGGACCAGTTTCATTGTTACTTGCCTTGAGTGAGTCTCAAAAGTTTTATAGGATTGATTTGAATAATATCCCAAAACCCAGTTGTTTGGTAAAATTCAAGGAATAGGCTAAGGTTTGGATCATATAATTACTAGTTTTTTTAGTTATTATTCTGATATACAAGTCCTCTGCAGTAAAGTTACTCAGTATACCCTCCCATATTAGAGCAATACCAATGAGCACTGAGACATGATGAGGCAAAAATACTGTAAATAAATTCTTTAAATTGATATTACCATTACTTACCACTTTCTATATGTAATGGTAACGGTTCAGTAATGTGGTACAGTAAAGTGGTACAGTAATGTACCACTTTCTGTTTCCAGTTTGAAAAAAAAAAAACACCTTAGAATTTCTACCCACTGTACAACATGTTGTATGATAGTTTCCAGTATCTCAAGCTGTTTTACTCCAGACAAGTGTATAATGCACATCGCCATGGTAACTGTAAGGCAAAGGAGGAAATACTTTATTTATGGTTTTGGGGTGGGTATTTTTTTTGTGAGTATTATATTTCCTTCTCCTCTTAAGACCTGATTATGATCTCACATGGTTTTATGACACGGTAACTCCATTGACTTTATTATTATTTTTATTCTGCTTTGAGAGCAGAATCAGGCATTATCTATCTACATTCTGATAATGTGTAAAGGGAGGAAATACTTACAAGTAGTAATGGGCAAACCTCAAATGGGTTTGAAGTCCCAGTTGGGTTCAGCCAAAAATCCAAAAGTCTGGATTTTTAACCAAACCACCCTAACCTCTCAATTTTGCAAAAGTAGACTGGAAAAATCTCCCAAGGACAGTTTTGTTCATGAGATTTCCACCATTTTTACTTCTACTTACAAATCCTGCTCTGATTTACGTACAGCCAGATAATCCTACTGAAGCCAACAAGGTTACTGAGGCATACTTGAGGGGTGGGTGAATTGAGCCATAGGTCCTGGTCTGAAACTGGAAGTTAAGCCAATTTTATTTTAAAATGTCATCACCTTTGGTTTGGTTTGGTTTGGGTTTAGTACCAGAAATTGGCAAGGAAGGTTCGATTCTCTTCTCACAGTGTATTTCAATTGGTGTTCACATACCACAGTAGGGAGTGTGATGGGAAAACCTTGCCAGATAAATGGCTATACAGAAAGATGTCAGTGGCATTATTCCTGTTTTGCACAAGAGTGAGAGTAGAATCCTGCTTATAGTGAGGAGGGTCTTGTTTTTCTGAATTGGTTCACCCTACTTGGAAATGCCATTTTGAGAGTCAGCACACACTCCCAGTCCCTTTCCATGGGTTCATTGAAAGGAATATTCTCCAGCATTCACACCTCTCCCAAATGACTTCCTGGAGCTCTAGATTTCATGTATTGGCAGGCATCCTCCCTTTCAGATAATGGCAGCAACTAGTCAAATACTGTTAATATGTTTCTCATCCATGAGATATTCAGGTCTCTATTGTCAAGATAAAGCAGTGTTAATTTTCACCAAAATATCTCTCAAATAATTTCTTCCAAAAGGTAATCCATTTTTTAGTCTTCATATGATGTTCAGGAATTATGTTCTGCTTTTTAATCTTTTCAATGATTGAATTAAAGTCTCAATGCACTCCAATTGCAGAGCAGTGCAGTGTTTTCTTTTGGAAAACTGGACTACAGCCAAAATAATGTAAAGACATGTCTGTGATGTCGTTTCCCTAGGAAAAGAAAAAAAACACAACAGGACATGTGTGGAACATTAGAGGCCACCCAGGAATACAAAGGCTTAAAGAATGAAATGGTACTGTAAAAAGTGGCCTGTGCCAGACACATCCAGGGTCTAATTAGTTAAGCAATGGTTTCAGGTCCCACTTTAATCATTTCTTCATTGCAAGAATTAGCCACTGGTCAGTACTTTTTTAAAACACAGGAAGTGCTAAACTACCCAACTGTGACCTGTATTTAAAAGGGTAGATAAATTCCATAATCATTGCTGGAGCTTAAGAAGCTTAAGCTTCATGTACCCAATCTGAGTCTATTGTAACATCTGGATGGTATCATAAGACATTTTTTTCACATATAAAGCATTCATAGTTTCTATAACTTGAATAGCATACTATGTATCAATTCCTGCTCTCTAACAAAAGAAGTCCATTGCTTCATATTGCATCCATTATTAATATGCTGTAGAAATAACAGCAGGCTGCTACAGCTATTTAAAATGTGCCTGCCAGAAAAGTACAGTATAGAAACAACTAAGATTTCAGGAATCACTTTCAACTCAGTTGTTAGGTCCTGATAAAGTGTCACAAACTGTGTGTGTGTGGGAGCGGGAGGGGGAATTAAAAATCAAATAACTGAAAGTAAAACTCAGTGTCTTGAACTTCATACTTATCCCTCTCCCCATTGATTTCATTATTATTATTATATCAACTAAAACAGCTGCTTGGAATCATTGGATACTTAGCCCTGCCAAGTAACCCTGACTCCTGTCAGGTGACTCGGACCAGGGTGTAAAAGCAAGTCTCTTGCTAGCACTCCTGTGCATCACATCTTTATTACACCAACCAGATAATTCATTTCTGTTCCCTATTCAGAAGAAAGTGCCAATAAAAAGTATATTTTGGTCTCACCAAATGGCTCCTAAATAGGGACATGATAAATATTCTATTTGTTTTCCATCAATACAGGACTGGTGCAATTTTTCAAGTACTGTATAGGACACTCCAATTAAGTGGAATGTGTTTAATCAGAAAAAAAAGTTTAATTGGGACATTGCTCAGGGATCTATTTTCGGCCCAGTGACAATTAATTGTAACCTGTGCTGATGGATGATGACGGTAATTCAGCTTACTAGGATGCTCTCAAATGATCTAGTTGTACTGATGTCTTTTGTATCCTTGTCTAACAATTATTTTTTCTGTTTGGTTCTCAAGAACAGTTTTCCTTTTCTCTTTAACTATGGTACATGCAGAAAAAACATTAATTGGTTCCCTGCTGTCTGCTCCTATCTAATGGTTTGCTCCTTCTACATTGACTGCCATGTCTGGACTGTAATGCTGAGTGTTTTACACTTCTCCTTACCACTGGCACTGGGCAAATACGAAGGCTAGCTTATCTTCTAGTGCTGATAATACCTATTCTTAACTCCCTGCATTCACCAAATTACATAATGCGTTTGCTGTAGCTGTCTGGAAAGCATTTGCACTATTCGAATGCTATTTTATTTTAGTTTGGAGTTCCTCATAAAGACTTTTCCAGGTCTGATCTACACCACAGACCTATATTGGAATAACTACATCACTCAGTGGTGTGAAATATCCACACCCCAGAGCAATATAGTTATACTGACCTAATCCCCATGTGTAGACGGTGCTATGGCAATGGGAGAGCTTTTCCTGCTGATGTAGCTACCACCTCTCAGGGAGGTGGATTTACTACACCGATGGGAGAGCTCTCTCCCAGCAGTTTAGAGTGTCTTCATTAAACTGTGACAGCAGTGCAGCTGCATCAGTGTAGACTTGCCTCAAGGCCGTCCATAGAGGGATATCACTTAAGTATAATCTACTGTATTTGTGTTTAGTAGTGATCTGTGGTAAAAGAAAAACAATGAACATCTGATTGCTAGTCTGAGCCTTCCTTCGTTATGTGACATTATATCTGATAATTAATGATCAGAAGAGCATTTGCCAGTGTGACACACTGGAGGCTGCACTGGAGAGTCAGTGTTCAAATGTAGCTGATGACGCGGCATTTGGCTACAGTTCTTCATTTTGAATTTGAAAGGAAATGAGTATGAAAAACAGAATATTGTCTGGGAATTTTTACCATGTGCAAAGATCTAACCAGAGCCCTAGATGAGATGCTTGCACCACACTATTCCACTTTGAGCACAAGGATTTTTCTTGCAATGCCAAATATTCTTGAGACATTTTATAAAACTCCATCACAAAAGTTTCTTACTTAATCAAGCACTGCTGACATCCATAGGGAAAAAATGAGTCTACAGTTATTAAAGATGTTGAAAGCCATATTGACTCACTTTATTACTAAATATTGGTCAGCAGTGCCCAATGTGTCAGATGGGCAGCCTTTGGTATTTTATAAATCAAAATAAATAAACTACCTTATCTCTCTACTTTGCAGCGGATATGTGGTCCAATACTACAAGACAGAGTGATCTATACGAAAAAGCATACGGCTGAAAATCAGGACACTCTGCGTTCTAATTCCAACTCTGCTATTGACTCTGCTAGTGACCTTGGGCACATCACTTTCTATCTCAGTTTCCCCATCTGCAAAATAATAAACATTACTCAGCTACCTTACAGATCTGTTGTGAGACTTAATTAGCAAAAGTCCATATAGAGCTGTGAACATACAAAGAACTATTAACATGCCAAATAGAATTAACACAGTCTTTCCTTAGTGTGACTTCATAGTGAATCCACAAGGGGTATAAGAGAAGTGCGGTTCTGAACTGACAGGCTTTTCCAGGAAAGCACACAGGTGCTCCAATTTCTGCATAAATGTGTAGCTAGAATAAAGCTGTTATTTCTTTGCTTATTTTATAAGTTGTCTTGCACAGCATATTAGGGGATGTAGAAATGTAGACCTACTATGTGCCTGTGTGGACTATGGTTTTTAACTTGAGCTTGAAGGTTAGCATGAGTGATAGACCCAAAGCATGTGACCAAAAAAAGAATGAAATCATGAAAAAGAAAGGTTGATTGTGTTAAATCTGTAGTAACCTTTGAAATAACAGCATCATCTTATTTAAGGTTTGGGTGGAAGTAATAAAAACAAGGAAACATGGTTAACTGGGTACCATGGGCAGTAAATACTTGTTTATATAGGTTTGTTTAATTTATTATAAAGAAATGTTTAATACAGTAGTTATGGAGAAATATGACATATAAGATAAGAAGAAAACTTTAATGAGAGGGGCCCACTCTTAATCTTGTCTTAAACAGGCCAGAGAACAGGATTCAGCCCCTAACCTTCCTGAGCCTGATCCCATTCTGAGTATAAGTGCGTATATGCTTGTAGTTGTATTTTGGATGTAATCAACATTGTGGGCTTTGAACTAATGACGGAATACATGTGTAGAAGCTCAGTCATGGTAAAACTTAGCCAATTGATCAGGAAATTGATTTCCAACAGGAAACCTAGAGACTTCAGAGTTTACAGCACAGGCTGATAGAAAAGTATCTTTGCATTAATGATACTGTATTTTGTTATTATGTTGTTAAATATGATAGTTAGCAGCAGATTCTCATCAGCCATATCAATTACTTATTGTGTGGCTTCAAAATTCCACAGTACACCATAAGAACTGTGCCTGTTGCTAAACCAGTTAATCCAATACGCTATTGCAAGATGGACTTCTGTATAGTATGTTGAAAGATCTCATTGAAAATACACAAGCTTTGAGTGTGCACTGCTTAGAGAAATCGGCTCTTATGTTACTGACTCCTTCCCAGTGGAACATTGCTGAATCTAATTTACCTCTTGAAAATATATGAAGAATTAACTAGGGAAATTTACACCGACAAAACCCACAGAGCATCACCGTTGTTTCATCACTGTGCATAACATGAAAATGCACTTAAGAATGAAAGTCCTCCTGACAAATGCTATCAAAGAAGAAATATTGTCCATGATAGTTTGGTTATATTGAATCAAACATGGCTATCCAGTTGCTTGTGTTCTGGATCCACACTCAAGTCACTGTACATCCTTTCAGCTCACATGCCATCCATTGTTATGCCATGGCAGCCCCTCAAAGCCTTGCTGAACAAATCCTGCTAAAGGAGGCCAGTAACATTGGCTGCAACTGAAGACAATGATACCAACACAGCCGCCAAGAAATGGAGACGGCACAAAGAGACTGGCCCAGATCTTTAGCTACAGCCAAGTGATGCACAGTGCAGCTCAAGGGTCTTTGTGATCTCCTGGCCCTGGACCACCTATGTACCTGAACAGTGCCCAAGTGTGATTTTGATCTGTTTTTAGGTTGCTGTAATCTGCTTTGGCTGCTGATGGCCACAGGAGAGTGAAACAGCAGCAGAGATACAGTGAGATGTCCAGAAGCCCCGACTGTAGTCACTTTGACCTGGCCAACCCCCAGCATTGGCAGGAGAGAGGATTTAATGGCACAGGAGCTGCTATCCTCACTCTAAATCATTAGAATCATAGACATTTAGGGCTGGAAGGGACCTCACAAGATCGTCAAGTCCAGCCCTTTGCACTGCGACATGACCAAGTAAACCTAGACCAGGGGTCAGCAACCTGCGGCATGCATGCCAAAGGCAGCATATGAACTGATGTTTAGTGGCACTCTGCTGCCAGACATAGTCTCGGCCACTGGCCCTGCTTAGCCTGCTGCTAGCCTGGATGGACTGAACCCCAGGCCAGCAGCGGGCTGAGCGGAGC
Source organism: Dermatemys mawii (assembly GCA_007922305.1). Classification (NCBI taxonomy): domain Eukaryota; kingdom Metazoa; phylum Chordata; order Testudines; family Dermatemydidae; genus Dermatemys; species Dermatemys mawii. The sequence continues at coordinate 25,296,030 of ML677364.1, forward strand.
CAGTGGCCAGGACCCCAGACCGGCAGCAGACTGAGTGGCTCAGCCTGTTGCCAGTCTGCAGTTCCATCCGCCGATTGTGCTGCTGGTTTGGGGTTCTGTCTGCTGGCCCTTGCCAACCAAGGTCCTGGCTTCTGGTCCCCGCTCAGCCCGTCATCAGTCTGGGGTTCTGTCTACCAGCCCCTGTAAATGTAAAATGTATTATTGGCATGCAAAACTTTAAATGAATGGAGATTTGGCACACCACTTCTCAAAGGTTGCCGAGCCCTGACCTAGATCATTAGTTATAGGTGTTTGTCTAACCTGTTCTTAAAAACCTTCAATGATGGGGATTCTACAACCTCCCCTGGGAAACCTATCCCACTCCTAACTATAAGGATAGTTAAGAAAGTTTTTCTTAATACCAGAGGTTCCTAGTACGCTGGGGTGAGTCTCCTGTGTTGCACTGAGCAGAATGCCAGTGCTTCACTGGACGCCAAGATCTGGCTTTGTAAGTCATTGGTGATGTTAGCACTAGAGTTGGTGACATATTTTTCCGCTAATAGAAATTTTTCCAAAAAAGCGTATTTTTCAGGGCTCCAAAATTATTCACAAATTTGGCCAATACTTTTCACTTGAAAAAAAAGCAAAGATTTAAAAAGACTTCAGAAATGGTTTGTTTTGAAACTATATTTTCAAAACAAAATGTCAACTTGAGATGACATTTGGTTTCAAAACTGCTCACATTTCATTTCCAAATTCAAAATGTTTTGTTTGACCTGAACAAATTTGTTTCAGGGTTTTTTTTGTTTGTTTGGGGTTTCTTTCGTTTCATGGAGCAAAAACTGAAAACAATCGTATTTCAGTTTGAAATGAAACAGTTTGGGGGCTTGGGGAGGGCGTGGGGGCAATGGAGGCTTTGCCACTGAAACAAAAAAAAATAGCTATTCACACAGCTGTAGTTAGAAACACGTTTTATGATTTGTACTCCAATTATTTTCAGCTGCTGCGGAGACAGAGCTGTCAGTTTAATTCTGCATTCCTTGTTTGGGTGACTCTTTAGCCTAAGTAGCACAGTATTGTTAGGCTTCAAACTCACACTGGAATCACAGTGCTCTTTTCTGAAGTTCCCTCAAGCATTAGTTCCTCCAAGAGATGACTCAGTTCTACTGATATCTGTGTTAACCAGAACTGCTGAGTTCTGGAGAAAGTAGAGAGAATGTTTGTTTTCTAATGAAATGTACCAGTTTAAGCAGCTGGGATATGCAATAGTCATGAAGAAGTTAGCATATTGCTATTAAATATTTTGGGTGAACTCCCAGCCTCAGTTAAGTCAATGAAAGTTTTGCCATTGATTTAATCTTTTATTCATCAGTGAGAGAGAGAGAGAGAGAGAGATGCAATAAACTGAGCATAATTAAGAGAGCTCCTTTCTACAAATTACAGAAGCAAGTGTTCCCTGTAGCAGGGTGCTCTTCCTTGAATTTATAGAAAAAGGGACATTGTAATTAAGTTAACTGATTAAACTAGCTAAGTTTGACATACATGAGGCTTTTCGTCTAACACTCTTATTTTGTATGTTTAGCCAACTAGATATAATTATTTTAATAATATTTCAGTTAGTTTGTTTTATATTATGCCTAGAACCTATTTACTCCATAAACTATAAATTGATGTACAAAATAATGCTTGTTATGTAGATTTTACTTTATTTTTAGAAAAATTAACACATGTGAAAATTAAAGTAGACCTGACCATTAATATATTACTTGTTTTAATGTGTACATTCAGATTTACTACAGTTTACCTTATTTCATTTGAAATTCTGACCTAATAATAATAATGATAGGCCAATTTTTCCATCATGTTATGGTAGCTGAAGTCACAAGGATGCTACAAAATATTTGATCATACAATTGCTTTTAAATTCTGCAAAATATATTTTATAAGATTTTATACCATTAGTCTGTCTTCATTATTTGTATTTGCTTTAAGAGGGATATTAATCCATATCACCTATTTGGTTGAACTATGAAAAAGTCTTCTGTGACACATTCTTGTACCTGATTGGAGAACATTATTTTGTGGTTGTAAGAATGACTTTTTAAAAGTGAAACCTTAGCTTTATCAAGAGATCAGTGGGTCATAACTTCTTCCTACGGCTTTAAACCAGAGCCCCAATGTTGAGAACTAGTATGATCTTTGTCATAAGTATAAAGTAGCCTAGAATTCCTGCGTACCTGTAAGGGGTTAAGAAGCTAAAAGAAACCTGGTTGGCACCTGACCAAAAGAACCAATGGGGACCGAAGATGCTTTCAAACTGCGGGGAGGGAAAGTGCTTTGTCTGTTTTCTTTCATTCGCTCTGGGCTTTCAGGGGAATCAGACAATTTTCTTCTCTCCATCTATCTATAACCTTTCTAAAGAGCTACTGTAGGTAGTTTAGCCAGGCAAGGCTAAAAATTTGTGGTTTTCACTTGTGAATTTCTCAGGTTTTTGGGAGATATCCTGTGTTTTCTCTGTAACTTAAGACTCAGCAGAGAGGGGAATTCCTCTGTGGTGTGGCTTTTTCTTTGATTCTTTTTGTGATTGTAAAGTGTTTTCCACTGATTCTTATAGAAATATATTGGTTCTTTCTTTTTTCCTTTAATTAAAACTTCCTTTTAAGAATCTGACTTATTTTTTCCATTGTGTAGATCCAGGCTTTTTGGATCAGGCTCACCTAGCAGAATCGGTGAGGGATTTTTCTCAAGCTTTTCCCAGGGAGGGAGGTATAGGCTTGGGAGGATTTTTGGAAAGAGAGGGGACTTCAAGTGGCCCTGCCCCTAGTTCTTGGGGTAACACTTGGTGGTAGCAGCATACTGTTCCAGATAGAGGAGAAACTCGTGTTTTGGGGAAGTTTAACCTAACCTGGTAAAATAAGCTTGGGGGGTTATTTCTTTTTTCATGTGGCTCCCCACATCTGTACCCTAGAGTTTTCAGAGTGGGGAGGCAATCCTGACAATCTTACATTGGTTTTATTACTCTATGCAGTTCAGTGTACTGACTCTTTGGGCCTGATTCTCCTCTTACAAGTGTCACAGTGACACTGATGTAATCCCACTGAGTTCAGTGAAATTACTTTTGATTTCCACTGGCATAAGTGAAAGGGGAGTCAGGTGCTTTATTTCTCATGGGAGAATTCAAGTGGGAGATTCAAGTCAAGCATTCTATGGCAAAACTCCATTTCAGAAAATACACACACAGTTAAATTGCCAGCAGTTTCCTCCAGCAATCCAGACTAGTCAAATTATTTTTAGTAAAAGAACAATAAATCTGTATTGAAGATAGAAGAGCAGGATAAAATACCTGATATTTAATACATTTACATTAACAACTTCATAGTTTTCAGAGTTAGTCATCAGTTTAACTCACTTTGCCAAGCCTTGCAGTGGGGTTTTGTATTCAACAATTTACAAATTGAAAGGGATTATTTTTAAAATCTCCTTCACACAATGTGACAAATTCTAAATGCAATGTAGATTCAGATGATTGACAGAGAGTAAAGGGAGCAAAGAAGAACTTCTGTTTTACAATGTTGCCAGAGTCTCTCACAAACACAAAGGCAGGAAAAAACTGTTTAAAAAGACTTTTAAATACTCTTAGAAGCTTCTTTTGTTTCTAAAAACTGTCAGAACTGCTACAATTATACTTCTGGTGAAACAATCAAAAAAAGAGTTGAGCTTTATATATTTTTTAAATGAGACCTGCAAAATTTCCATTTCAAATTTTATTTCCATTTCAAATTTGCATTTCAAATTTCTCTCTGAGAGTCAAGGGAAGGTTAGAAAACTCCACTGGGAGAAACCATCATGAGGACCCAGTTTAGGTTAAGATTTGTGTTTATATGTACAGTCTGAGTTTTATTCTATAAGTTAAATATAAAGGCAAATATTTTTTTATTATACCCCAATGTATATGTTCCTAGTGGGAAGGAGATCTCACACATTCAAATGCAGGCTCATTATTTATGGGATTTTCTGCTGTATGTATTGTTGACCTTGGAATTACTATTTACTTCTTATTATTTTTTCACACTCAAACTTTCTTTTGGGATAGTCATGCCATCAAGCCAGTCTCAACCCAAAAGATTTTGTAATCAAGACACAACCAGAGGAGATAAGAGTCAAAAAATAACTTGCTTGTTTCACGGTAGCATTATAGAGTTTAAAGGCCAGAAGGGATCACCAGGTCATCTAGTCTGATTACCGGTCCACCACAGGCCACTACACCCAATCCATTTGTCCCTGTATGGAGCCCAATAGCCTAGACTAAAATACAGTACTATAGTCCTCAGGATACTAAAATTATTGTGTGTCATAGGCAGAGAATAGGAGGGACTAAGGTGCACTAGTGACTGGGAAATGATTTGATGAGATATAGTCAGGGATCATCACCAATGTTAGAAGCATCACATTGTTAGAAGCATTGCAGCAGTCTAACCTTAAGTTAACATGGGCATAAATTTGTAATGAGGTCCTCCATAGAGAGAGAGATTATACTTTATTTTCTTTGCATAAAACAGACTGAAGAAAGCTCTCATGGCTCCCTAAGCATCTGATAGCAGCTGAGGCTCTATATCATCTCAAATTGCAAATCTGAGTAGTAAGCAGTGGGCACACTCCATCAGTTTCCACCATTTCCTCTGGATCCTTTCACAAAGCTGTCAATAATACATGACTCTCACCTGGGTTGTGCCTCAGGTACCTAGTGCTCATCCAAGATCCTCCCTCCCCCATCAGTCAGACAGCAAGTAAATCACTCAACCTCAGTACCACAGATTCAAGGAAGAAAGTAGTGGCACCCAAGTAGTCAGAGAAAGAAGAAGTCACAGAGGAAGACTGGCTGTTCATTGCTTCTGTGACCTCTTACCTCTTGTGGCTTTCTTCACGGCTGGAGAAAGATGAGGATGGACATGCTGTGGCCTCAGACAGAAGATTACTAGAAGGAATTCCACGGCTAGAAGTCTCCAGTTGATAACCAGATCTTCAATGTGGAAACTGTGGAAGATACCTCTCAAAATCCAGCTGATCCCAGAGACCAGAGAAATTTATGGGACAGACCTGTGGATGGCAACTTGACCCAACCTGAAATAATATCAATCCTTCCCACAAAGAGTTTTCCAATTCTCCAAGGAAGAGAGACAGTCCTTGTTGGAGGGTTAAGAATCAAAAGAACATTCTGCATGGGACAGGCAGACACAGGATGGTGTCATCCCATCCCAGAACCAGGATACAAGACATCAATCTAAGATTGGATAGGTTTTGGACATCACCAGTAAAGGATCCATTGGTGATGATTCATATTGGCATTACTGACACTGAATTAAGGGATATCTGGCAGATAATAGATGACTTCAGGGAACTCAGAAACATGCTGAAGAAAAAGAAAGTACAAGTGATCTTCTCTGAGATCCTTCATATCCCACAAGCAAAGGAAGACACAAGGCAGAAGATTCTGGAAGTGAACTGCTGGCTAAATAAAGTAGTGTAGGTGGAAGGTTTTGATTTTGTGGAACGGTGGTCCAGATTCTATGGGAAGAAGACACTGTAAAGTTTGGATGGCCTTCACCTCAGTAGAGGGGCACCAATCTTCATGGAGACAGCCTGGCTAGAGTAGTCAGGAGGTTGTTAAACTAATAGCAAAAGAGGAGGGAGGAGGAAGAGGGAAGATATGAGTACTCAGAACAACATCAGGATATTGAGAACAAAATTAATTAAGGAACCAAAGGACGTGAAAAGAAGAAATTGTTTAATTGTCCATACACTACTGCAAGGAGCCTGAGTAACAAACAAAAGTAATTTGAATTGCTCATTTATGAGCATCAATTTAATCCAGTTGGTATTTTTGAAACCTGGTGGGATAATTTTCACAACTGAAATATTAAAATCAATAGTTATAACATATTTGGGAAGGAACCAGTGATCAAGGTGGGGGCAGGGAGAGGAACACTCTATGTCAAAAATGGCATTACCCATTTCTGAATCACTAGTAACTTGGAAAAAATGATCTTGAATGCTTATGGATCAATTTCCTAATAGACAAAGCACAAGATCAGGTATTAGCTGGTGTTTTCTACGGACCACAAAATTACACTACAGAACAGGATGACAAGCTGCTTATGCACCTATCTGTAATGTGTAGGGGAAAAAATGCTGTGTGATTATGGGGCACTTCAGTCTGAATGAGATATGCTGAAGGTGTTATGCAGTCAGTACTAAAACATCCTTGGATGACAATTTGCATCCAACCTGGGAAAACTGTGTATTAGATCTTGTCTTAACAGATAAAGAGGAATTGACCACAGAACTAAAAATTAATGTTAGCTTAGGTAAAAACGATCATTACTTGATCATCTTTATAATTTGCAAACAGAATAATCTCTCTTTCTCTTTCTCCATCTCTCTCTCTTTCCCATTTGTTATATGGAGAAAGGGGAATTTGATAGTAATGAATATAAATCAGAAACTGGGAACTGTAGAAAAATTGATAAGAAAAGCAACGGGCCACAAGGAGAAATCTATGCCCAGCAGAGTTAAAGACAATAAGAAGGAGTTTTTAAAGTATATTATGAACAAAAATAATCCTAACCATAGTATTGGTCCATTACTAGACGAAAATGGTAGCATTATTAATAAGAATGCAGAAAAGGCAAAAATGTTCAATAAATATTTCTTTTCTGTATTTTGGAGGAAAAAACAGATGATGTAGTCATATCATATGAGAACATTCTTTCCATTCCTCAGTATCTCAGTAGGATGTTAAACAACAGGTACTAAAGCTGGACATTTTTAAATTAACCGGCTCTGGATAACTTGCATCCAAAAGTTTTTAAAGAGCTGACTAAGGAGCTCACTAGACAGTTAATGTTGATTTTCAATAAGTCTTGGAACAGTAGGTAAGTACCAGAAGACAAATTTGTGCTAATATTTTAAAAGGGTAAATGGGATGACCCAGGTAATTATTGACCTGTCAGTCTAACATGTATCTCGAGCAAGATTATGGTGCACCTGATAGGGAATTAAAGGAGGGTAATATAATTAATATGAATCAAGATGGGTTTGTGGAAAATAGATCATGTCAAACTAATTTGATATCTTTTTTGATGTGATTACAAGTTTGGTTGATAAATGAAATAGTGTTAATATAATATACTGAGATTTCCCTAAAGTATTTGTCTTGGTATCACACAACATTTTGATTAAGAAAAACTAGAACAATATAAAATTAACATGGCACACATTAAATGAATTAATAATTGGCTAACTAATAGGTCTCAAAATGTAATTGTAACAGAGAATTATCATTGACTGGGTGTGTTTCTAGTGGAGTTCTACAGGGACTGTTCCAGGACACATGCTAACCCATGCTTTTATCAATGACCTAAAGAAAACAAAATAATCACTGATGAAGTTTGCAGATGAAATAAAAATTGGGGGTGTGGTAAATAATGAAGAGAACTGGTCACTGATACAGAAAGATCTGGATCACTTGATAAGTTGGATGCAAGCAAACAATGTGCATTTGAATATGGCTACATTTGATCTAGGAACAAAGAATGTAGGCCATACTTACATGATGGGGCATTCTATACCGGGAAGCAGTAACTGTGAAAAAGATTTGGAAGTTGCTGTGGATAATTAGCTAAATACGAGCTCCCAGAACAATGTTGTGACCAAAAGGGCCAATGCAATCTTTGAAAGAATAAACATGGGAATCTCAAGCAGGAGCAGATGTTGATGAATTAGAGTGTATTCAGAGAACAGTCTTGAGAATGAGTAAAGGATTAGAAGACATGATTTATAGTGATAGACTCAAGAAGTTAAGTCTATTTAGCTTAACAAAGAGAAGGTTAAGGGGTGACTTGATTACAGTCTGTAAATACCTACATGGGGAATAAATATTGAAAAAGAGCTCTTTAATCTAGCAGAGAAATCCAATGGCTAGAAATTGATGCTAGTTAACTTTAGACTGGAAATAAGGTGTAAATTTTTAACTATGAGAGTAATTAACCATTGGAACAATTTATCAAGTGTCATGATGTATGCTCCACCACTGACAATTTTAAATTGAGTTTAGATATTTTTCTAGAAGATCTGCTCTAGGAATTACTTGGGGGAAGTTCTATGGCTTGTGCTATACAGGAGGTCAGACTAGATGATCATAATGGTCCCTTCTGTGTGGGAATTTATTAAATTTCACCATTCATGGAAGATGACATGGAAACAAATCTGGGTGCTGAATGCACTGTAGCCAACACTTCCCAGTGGCCTTATGTTTAAGTAGAACAGCAGGGGTAACAAGAGAGAAAGTATCCTGAGATATCTGATATAAGAGAGACATCAGGCCAGACAAAGGACCAATGAATGAATGCAACCACTCAGTATACCAGAATCAACGTAGAAGAGTTTCTTGACTCTTTTGACTCTGAAGCTTTTAATGATGACAGAGGATAGGAAGAAGATCAAAGCCTAACTGAGTACTTTTCTTCTCTCCCTTCTGAGACACTGATTATATTAGTGCAGTAATTTGCCTGTTCCTGTAACTAAACTGTTCCATAAAAATAGTTGATTTATTCTCTTTGAGTGTTTGGCTTAATGTATGGTACAGTTTGGATTTTCCTGGCTCACAGTCAAGAATAGCAAAGCTATGGAGGGGTGACTAGAAAATGCTGAATTGAATTTCAGAATTTCTTGGGTCTGTTTGGAAACATGTCAGATTTTCCCAAGCCAGAGCCAAGCAGAGAGGGCAGAAGCAAAGCCAAGCAGTGGGAGGGGATAGGTTGCTAGAAAAACCAAGCGAGCAGCTCTCTTCTTTCTAGAAACCTTTTGGATTATCACAGCTTCACACGAGTTTTAACTGTAAACCATGGTGAAAATGCGTGCCATCCTGTGTGCCACCATGCTGTGGTTTCTGGAAAATGAAGTCTCTCTAAACTCCCCAAAACTCCCACTACTCAACTCTTTGAGTAGGCTACATGCGTTTTTGCAGGAATTGATTTAATAATTTAAATGTCAACATTTGTAACTATTTCACTGCTGACCAAAGCATGTAAGAAAGAAGAGGGAGAATCATGTTGTTAAGATCTGCAAAATCTATTGTCAGTAATAGCTCATGTTAATGCCATGAGTATTTATGCTTATTTATTTATTTTCTCTCCCCAGTCAAATAGAAACAAAGACCTGCAGGAGCCTAGCAGAGTGCGGGGCATCCAAGCTTCAATAAGAGAAAGGAGGCCCAGGTCCCCAGAGCCATGCATTGCCAATGAGTGTAGCCCAGTCCCCCTGCAAGGTAGCCAATCCCACAGAAGCTCATCAGAACATGCATGGTTATATTTCGAACAAGGGCACAGCAAGCTATGAGTGGTGTCTCACTTTGGGTGTTTCAAGTAGGAGGAGCTTATGTTGTGAGTGGAACTTGTTTGTGAGTAGAGCCTGGAAGAATATCACTACATATTTTTTCCCACTGTAATCCTGGATTGGCTAATATTTGTTGCATGTGCGAGGCCTCAATGCATTGCACCAGTGCTGGTCGATGGCCATTATTGATTCCTCCTAATTAGTGCCTTTACCGTGGTCCTCCAATGGGGCATTACATTTCGCACCGACTCTATAGAATTCAGACACGACGAATGGAAAGAAAGTGTGAATTTTAGCTGATGAGACCAGAAAAATTTTCCCTCCCCTTCACTTCCCAAAGGTGTCATGGAGTGCTTTTAAAAAAATGCCTCTAAACTAAATGAAATGTGAATGAAAAATGGGACCCATTTCTTATACTCCCACAGGCTGTGCATGAATAGGGATTTAATTTGACTGTGAGGAGGGCCCAGTCCTATTTAACATATTCATAAATGATCTGGAAAAAGGGTAAACAGTGAGGTGGCAAAATTTGCAGGTGATACAAAACTACTCAAGGTAGTTAAGTCCCAGGCAGACTGAGAAGAGCTACAAAAGGATCTCACAAAATTGGGTGACTGGGCAACAAAATGGGAGATGAAATTTAATGTTGATAAATGCAAAGTAATGCACATTGGAAAACATAATCCCAATTATATATATACAGTGATGGGGTCTAAATTAGCTGTTACCGCTCAAGAAACAGATCTTGCAGTCATTGTGGATAGTTCTCTGAAATCATCCACTCAATGTGCAGCGACAGTCAAAAACAGAACAGAATGTTGGGAATCATCAAGAAAGAGATAGATAATAAGAAAAAAAATATCATATTGCCCCTGTATAAATCCATGGTATGCACACACCTTGAATACTGCATGAAAATGTGGTCACCCTTTCACAAAAATATATAGTGGAATTAGAAAAAGTTCGGAAAAGGGCAACAAAAATGATTAGGGGTATAGAACAGCTTCTGTATGAGGAGAGATTAAGAAGACTGGAACTTTTCAGCTTTGAAAAGAGGCAACTAAAGGAGGGATATGATAGAGGTCTATAAAATCATGAGTGGTATTGAGAAAGTAAATAAGGAAGTGTTATTTATTCCTTCTCAAATACAAGAACAAGGGCCACCAAAATGAAATTAATAGGTAGCTGGTTTAAAACGCACACAAGAAAGTATTTTTGAACTGTCAACCTCTGAAACACCTTGCCAGAGGGTGCTGAAGGCCAGTACTATAACAGGGTTCAAAAGGAAGCTAGATAGATTCATGAAAGATAAGTCCATCAATGGCTATTAGCCAGGATGGGCAGGAATGGTGTCCCTAGCCTCTGTTTGCCAGAAGCTGAGATTGGGTGACAGGATTTGGATCACTTGATGATAACCTGTCTGTTCATTCCCTTTGAGGCACCTGACATTGGCCACTGTCAGAGGACAGGATACTGGGCTTGATGGACCTTTGGTCTGACCCAGTATGGCTGTTCTTATGTTCTTATGTAAAAAGTTTGGCACTCCTCAGCCTTCAGATTGTACACTTGAAGAAGGCAAGAGAGAGGAGACGGTTATGCATGGATAAGGGGTAGAGCAGGAAAAACAATGAGGGTGAGGGGGAAGAGACTAAACCCTGTGGGCCCTGTGGACACCAGTATAGAATGTTGATAGAGCTGCCAAGGGAGATGGTAAAGTAGCAGTAGGAGAGAAATCAGTCAAGCACAGAATTGTGAAAGGTAAGGAAGTCTTCAGCTACATCATTATAAGGCACCCTTGAACTGATTTAAGAGTGCTCTGTAGGAGTGCATGGCCATCCCCGCAATCAGTCTCAGAGGGAGGCTGCACCTCCTCGATCTTAGGTCCCTAATAAGGTAAGGGTAACTAGGGGATTGGAAAGGCAGGTAGTTCAGGAGACTAGCTGCAGGCAGGGCAAGCATAAAGAATCTATGGGCCCAGGCCATCAGTCTCAGCAGAGCACCAAACAGTCAAAGGACTTGGGACCTTAGGCAGCATGGAGCACAAACAGTCTATAACAGGGATCAGCAACCTTTGGCACGTGGCCCATCAGGGAAATCCACTGGTGGGCTGGGATGGTTTGTTTAACTGCAGCATCTGCAGGTTCGCCCAATCACAGCTCCCACTGGCCACAGTTCACCAACCCACGCCAATGGGGGCTGCAGGAAGCGGCGCTGGCCAGGCCACCTCTTCCCATGGCACCCCATTGGCCTGGAATGGTGAACTACGGCCAGTGGAAACTGCAATCGGGTGAACCTGCGGACGCTGGAGGTAAACAAACTGTCCCGGCCTGCCAGTGGATTTCCCTGATGGGCCGCGTGCCAACAGTTGCTGATCCCTGGTCTATAGGCTCAGGCCCTTTGGCAGGGCCAAGCCTCAAACAGTCTAGGGGCTCAGGCCCTTAGGCAGGGTAGAACACAAACAGTCTGATGTCTGGGCTTTGGAAGATGGCAGACAAATGAAGGCCTCTGGGCCTAGAGTGGGGAGGCTGCCATGCCTGGAGTGGGGTTGGGAGCAGGGGAATAGGAGGACCCAGGCTCACCCTACTCCACCAGCACTCAGCCCAGGGACTAACAGTGGCAGAGTGTTCTGCCACTGCATTAATGGTGATCAAGCCAAAACATGCTGACCTGGATTCAGGCAATGACACAACCAGACAATAGTCTAGTGTCCCTGGGCTACTTTCTACCTTCCCCTTAAGGGGTACCTGTGGCTCGGGTTCTTCCTTCATCTCCCCAGGGTATACTGCTAACAGCAGTCCCAGCAGCTCCTCAGAGTCTCTAGTGGCAGGAAGCTCTGGTAGCTCCTCCATGTCCTCAGCACTGAAGCCTTGAAAATCCCATCCTCAATTTATTATGCCAGGCTCCATCTCAGCTGATATAATGCACCATTCTAGCAGCAGACATGTTACAGGGAAAGTTTCATACAGTGAGAGTTTGTATGAAATAATGAACTATTTCCTTGTTTAACGAGAGTGCTTTGTGTGGGAAGTTGTGGGCAACCTTCGGGCTTAAAAAAACCTCTGAAAAAATAGTTGGGCAACGAAAAGTAGCAGGTCCCTAAAATCAAGGAATAGGGGAAGTGCCAAAAAAATAAAATTCTAAATGACAAAATGCAGATGACATTTGTGTGTTACTGAGTGTTGTAAATTGAGTAAACATAGTAGGAAAAATCAACCTTAGCTACTTACAGCTATGCTGTATGGTCTATGGGTGTCTACATTCTCAAGCTGCTGATACAATCAAGCTTTTAAAATAATATTAGATCTAGGTTTAACCAAGACAGAAATGTCTAAGTGTAAACAACAAACATATGAAAAGTAGAGAAATCATCAGGGTTTTTCAAGACATACACAGGCAAAGTGATTAAATCAATAGCTGTAATTACAGTGATCATAGAATACTACAATCTTAGTCATTCACTGCAATGGTGAGTCTTTTAGAAAACAGAGGTTCATTATTGTTTAGGGACTATTTGGATAGCATAGAATTAGAGCAATTATGTTTCTAAGGATGTTAGAACACAATGGTCTGCATATGTTGTGGTGATAGACTACAGTAAATGGTGGACTAGTACTGGGAAATTTTTGCTGATGAATAATATACTGTGAAAAAGGATAGAATAAAATCATTAGTGAAAGAAGGTGATCTGTAGAAGTTGTACAAGCCAGATGCATATGCATTACAGTCAGACATAAATGGCAAGATAATTCTCTATACTGACAAAACTGCATTTAAGCATAATGATATATTATAGTGGAGAGTTAATATGAATCCTCTGCTACGTTTAAATCAATATGTCAAAAGAAAACAAACACATACTGCAATTTCTTAAGATGAAAAAAGCACACCCGTGTCTATTAGCATCTGAAAAACAAAAGGGATCTATACAAATATATTACAATGAATGCTACCGTGAGCATGTGACAGATCCTTCATATCCAGAACATGAGAAATGTAAAAGGTGCGCAAACAGAATATTACTCCATAGTGCATTAGTATGATCAGTGAATACTAAGATATTGGCCTGTACCTCAGAGTTGGGGACAAGGGATTCCTCACATTTAAACACACTAAAGCTATGTTGGCACTGTACACCACTTTCAGCAGCATGCAGGGTATGTGTCGCTACATGCCACAGTGAAAAGTGAGCTGCGTCCATACTGTGGTGTGTAGCTATACATCAATGAAAGGTTCTGGCAGTGGGGAAAGGCTTCAGCACCTATCCACTGCCAGAGCTTTTCACTGTCTCCCTCCTGCCAGAACCTTTCCCCACTGCTGGAGCCTTTACCTGTGGATAGGAAGGTTCCCCAGCAATGGGGAACTGCCAGAGCCTTTCTCCATTGCCAGTCTTTCCCAGCGGGAGGGAAAGGCCCTAGAAGTGGGGAGCTTCTGGAGCTTTTCCCCACTGCCGGAGCCTTTCCCCACTTTCTCCGCACCCCCCCCCCCCCACCAGAGTCTTTCCGTGCTGCTGGACTCTCAATAGGACACATAGACAGGGAGGCATTGCTTGGACGAGCAGGGCGCTGAGTAGGATGTGTGTCACGCTGTCTGCACTGGCTCCTGACTGCAAGTGCCTGCCTCAGGGAAGACTGTCCAAAACAGGGCAGAGACCTCAAACGGGTGGTGTGTTCTATAATTAGATTTCAGGAAGCCAGTAACAAATTGGAACTCCTGAATCACCGACAATCTCCTTAGACTCTCCAGTCTATCCTGCCACCCAGACAAGCTGGGCATAAATGGGTACAAATGGTCACACCAAAAATCACACATTATTCAGGTTGCTTCCAGTCCCAAGAGACCCGTTATTTATCCAGATCAATTGCTACCCTAGATATCACACCAATGACAACCTATAGGCAATACTGTAATAAACTATCTAAAGCACAGTTACCAACTTTCACACAGTAAATAAGCACCCTGACTTTCACAATAAGCCAAAAATTAAGCTAATCCCATTTCAAACAAGGCCAAAACAGGCCAATGCCTAAGAATCCCAACATTCTGTGTGACTAGATCCCCCCACCATGCAGAATGGGACTATGGTGAGTCTGCTGTGTACCCCTAACTCTCTCCCCACCTTGCCCCTGCTTGCCAGGAGCCAATCCAAAAAAAAAAACAAAACCAACCCCGCAACAAGCTACCAGCCAAACCTGCAACAAGCTATAAGACAAAAACTAGCCAACAAGCAACTCACAAGCCAATTAAGCGAAAAAGAAGCCCAAGTTCTGTGGGTTTTTTTTTCAAGTTTGGCATGTCTGACCTAAAGGTTTATTAACTAGGAAAAAAAGAAATGAGAGTTATTTACATGTTAAAACATTCAAACATATACACACAAATGAGTTATCATCTAAATCCTAAAAGTGACAGCGTTGTAGTGATTTGTCAATTCAAAGTGTCTTTCAGGGCACACCCAGGGGGAATCTCTGGGAATCTCTGTCTCTATTTAGAGGCTCTGGCCCTGTAACAGTTCAAACAGCAAAGAGAGATGGACAATTTTCCTGTGACTTTTTTTTATTTCCTTCATTCAGCTTTCAAGTGCACAGGACTAGCTTCCTTGCACGTAGCATTTCCAAGGTGTATAAACCCTAAACTTTCCAATGCCTGGGTGTCTCTATTTTACAATCCTTGGTGTTATAACTCTTGTTAGGGGCATGCTTGAGGTGGGATGCCTTAGCAGCAGCAGAGCATTTTGCTCCTTAATTTTAGTGATGAAATCTCTGAATTTCACTGAAAGCTGATTTAGTATGGCGGCGAGTTAAGTCCTAAGCCTACAGAAGGATGACTGGACTATAAAAGAGAGGGGCAAAAACACCCCAAGTATCTCTATCCATCTCTCTCTCTCTTTCACCCAAGAAGACCAAAGGAAAAGCCTGGGACTTTGGGAGCAGATCCTGGCCTGAGAATGTGGTCAGAAGTGTTACTGGGAACATGTGATGAGGGCTTTCACCTCGAAACAAGTATACTTTGTTAAGTTTTAGTACTATATCTTTATTTTTCTTGTAACCATGTCTGACCTTAATGCCTTATCCTTGTAGTCACTAAAAATCTCTTTGTAGTTAAATAAACTTGGTTTATTCTTTAATTAAAACTAATCCAGTGTTGTTTTTAAAACTGAACTATGCGGGTAACTCCATTTAAAGTAGCAAAGTGTTGTATATTGATCCCTTAGAAGGGAAATTAACCTAATATATCTTAACTGTCCACAGGAGGGGTCTGGACTGTGCCGAACACATGTTTTCTTCAGGGGGAGGAATCTGGAACTGGGAGTGTGTTGGGGTCATCCTGCAAGTGGTAACCAAAGCTGGCAGAAGCCAGAGTGTCACTGGAGTGTGCTGACAGGCTTCTTGGGGTCAGAATTGCTGGACCAGGACTGTGGCTATAACACTCAGGGTATGTCCTGCATGTTGGCAGGCTGATTCCAAGCAACCCAAGCTGGAAGCTACAACAACAAAGTATTGCGAGGCACCCAAGGTTGCAGAGCAGCGTTGTCACAACCCCTCACTAGTTTGGATTGCATCTCAGAATGTCACAGATTCCTAATACGCCAATACAACAAATTTCACTAAGGAAAATTCAACGATTTCCTTTAGAACCAGATGTAGACGTTTTTTTCTCATTTTCTCCACACAAGTGGGATGTTTTACTCAGTTATTACCGCAGAGCATTGATTATTATTACTACATTACTTTTTTACACAGACACCTCGCTATTGTACCTGGGATCCTTTTCCATAATTTTGATCGTTACAGTGAAGCCCCAGTTCACCAAACTCTTATTAAGCAAAACTCCCAGTTAAACAAGATTAGCTATATTCTCAGCAGTAAGTCCTCTAGTGCTGCTGAGACCCTAAGGTCTGAATGAGCTGAATTCCTACTCATCTTAGCTCTTGTGACCTTTAGGAGCTCTGTTGGAGGTAAGCTTCAACCTAAAGCTCCCTGCTGCCCCCCTCCTTCTCTCTCTGCTGAGTTGGCTGCCCTTGTGGAAACAAGTCAACTCTCTACACTGTAATTAGGTGAGGCATGACTACCCAAATGCTTGATTTTTACAAAAGAATTCAGTTAAGCAAATAAGTTATAGCCAATAGTTTATTCAGAAGATTTTACCTCTATAGGTTAGCAAATTTTTCTTGAACCTTCATCATGATTTTCTTGAATGTATTAGTTATCCAAAGTTAGTTGAGTCATTCTGAGAAACATTTTCATCCCTGTAGATCATTTCTGAATAGTTTGTGAACTGTGTTTTGCTCTCATGTATGTATCACATGATATTTTTTCCCTGGTTGGACAAGCACAACTCTTGGAAGCTGGTTGTGACAATACTTCTGAGACAAAATAAAAACCTCTTTTCCACTAGTATACTACAATATTCACTTAGAATTCACTGTTTTGAGGAACATTCCTGTCAGTCAATTAGTTCATTAGAGTCTTTGAGGCAAGAGAACACAAAAGTGATGCAAATACAACAGAAGTGAATTCATCTAGAAATATAAAATATTCGTAGAGATTCATTTGCAGTATTCACCCAACTCTTGCTTCAAGTATGTTCTCCAAGAACCAGAATTCTTCTGTGCAACATTTTCCCCAAACTGGAATATGCATCCTCCACATATCTGTGCAGCAAATCAAATCAGCCACCCCAAAAAGGCCACAACTGCGGGGTTAGTAGGTTAGAGATATGTCTACAGCAGTGGTCTTTAAAGTGGGGTGTGTGCGCCCCAGGGGGTGTACGAGACCCCCCCACGGGGGGCCACAGTGTCCCGGTGCTGCCGCAGGATTGTCCCCGGGAAACCCTTGAAATCGGAAGCGTTCTATTTTTGTCCCGCCAAAATGCCGCTGAAAGCTGAAGCTTTCTATTCGGCGGCATTTCAGTGGACATACCCCTGGGCCGCGAGTGGATGCGGGACAGCAGAAAGGGGCCGCCGAGGAAAAACTTTGAGGAACGCTGGTCTACACTACAGTGGCACAGCTTCAGCTACACCACTGTACCACAGACACTTTCTTTATTGACAGAAGGGGTTTTTCCATCTATGTTGTAAATCTATGCCCCCACCCCAAAGAGGTGGTAACTAAGTCAGTGAAAGAATTGTTCCATTGGCCTAGCAGTATCTACAGTGGGGGTTAAGTGAACTTAATTACATCGTACAGTGCATACAATTTTTCACAGCCCTGAGTGTTGTCACAAAGTCAATCTAAGTTTTACATACAGCCCAGGCCTAACTGTCAAGGATATTCAACTCCTACTGTTAGTAGAGAACATCATTTGATAAAAGTGGCCAGACTTTGGCAGTCAGACCATTAGCTCCATCAATTCTCTGACTGCATCCCTCTGTCTTATTTAGATGGAACCTGAGACAACTAGCTTCCATCCAGGACAGAAGAGTAATGGAAGGGAAATTAAGAAAACCTGCTTAATATAGGTTAGAGCAATTTTTACTAAAATGCAGCTCATGTAGAGAGACATAAAATCCAAAAATAATTGTTTAATTGTTAGTAGGCAGCTCAGACTTCATTCCAGACAGGATAATAACTAAATCTTGGAGACGCATGTGAATGCAGCGGGGAGATTATATCAGATATGCATATGAGTAATTTAATATGAAGCAAAATAAGTGAGCCAGCAATTGTGGGGAAGATGAAAAGTAACATTGGATAAAGGTGATCAGCATTACTTTGTAAATTAGGAATGCAATGTGTCATTCAGCTGTCTGCAAGATTCAAGAACATCATGATGACAAATTCTTCATATGGCATTACAGAAAGTTCTGGTGTGCCTAAAATTAATTCAGCTGTTTTTCAGAGAGAATTAGCACAAACTGTAAGAGACTTTCAGAGACAAATGCATTCAAAAAATTTAACTTTAGTATACACCAGCTAATAGAAAGCCCTTCCGTGCTGAATCATGGGCAAATATAATAAGGAACTTATTTCACAGTTTTATGGCAAACAGTTGAAACATGCCTGCTTCAGAATATAATGTATGAAATTCAGAGGGGTCACTTTGTTTCAATGACTCCTCTGATTTAGTTGGGGATTGATCCTGCTTTCAGCAGGGGGGTTGGACTAGATCGGGGTGGGCAAAATAAGGCCTGCGGGCCACATCCGGCTTGCGGGACCGTCCCGCCCAGCTCCCCATAGGGGGAGGCTGCCCCCGGCCCCTCCCCCTCCTTCCCTTCTCCACCAGAGCCACACTGCTGTGCAGGAAGCACTCTAGGGGTGCGGTTGCGCGCTCCCGTGGGGCAGCATATCTGGCTCCACGTGAAGCTAGACGTGCTGCTCTGAACAGCATGGTAAGGGGGCCAGGACCAGAGGGTTGGATAAGGGGTAGGGGCTCCTGGGAGACAGTCAGGGGACAGGGAGCAGGGTGAGTTGGATAGGAGGTGGGGTTCTGGGGTGGTGATTAGGGGTGGGGGGTCTCTGGAAGGGGCAGTCAGGGAGCAGGATGGGTTGGATGGGGCGTCGGAGCCCTGGGGGTCTGTCACTGGATGGGGGGTGGATAGGGGTCAGGGCAGTCAGGGGACAGGGAGCAAGGGGAGTTGGGTGGGGGGAGTCCTGTGGCGGCAGTTATGGTGGGGGGGTCTCTGGAGGGGGCAGTCAGGGAACAAGGATCAGGAGGGTTGGATGGGTTGGGGGTTCTGAGGGAGGCAGTCAGGGAATGGGAAGTGGGAGGGGGCCAGATAGGGAGTGGGACCAGACTGTTTGGGGAGGCATAGACTTCCCTACCTGGCTCTCCATACAATTTTCCAACCCTGATGTGGCCCTCAGGCCAAAACATTTGCCCACCCCTGGACTAGATGACCTCCTGAGGTCCCTTCCAACCCTGATATTCTATGATTCTATGATTCAGTGATGGGTGGATGGGTGGAAGAGCACACGTTCAGACCTCTGGCCACTGGTAGAACTGAATTAAATTCAATCTCCTTTTGAATTTCTGAAATACCTGAATCTCTATGAGGAAGATGTATGTGAAATTTTATAAATGTAAGTTTTGCATGTCTTTTCTTTAAATCCCAACTACAAAAAGCACTGAAATATTGTGAGAGGATATTCTTAGAATTAGATCTTGCCCAAAATATTTTGAACTAGGAAATTTCAATGAAAATTCAAATTTTGACAAAAACAGAAGGAAAAAATCAGCAAGGTTTTCTTTCCATTTTTCTGTCAGGTCTATTTGGAATATTTTCAGACAGGACTAGAAATGGAAGCACCCAGAAATCCTGTAAGAAACCCTGTCCTTATGGGAATTCCAAGTTAAATTGGCGAATTCCAGGTTAAATTTGCAGGCTTAAGGGCAATATTTTACTGTTAGTTTCACCTAGGTAAAATCTGGTTAATTCTGATGAACACAGTTGTTCTAGATTTACACTAGCAGATCTGGTTAATTCTGATGAACACAGTTATTCTAGATTTACATTAGCAGGCTTTGTTCAAGGATTGAACAAAGATTACGAGTGGCCAGCTAACCACAAAAGCAGCTTCTCTTCTCTTGCTATTCACACCTCCAATTCAGCTGCTAGAGGAATACCTCACCCTCCCTGATTAGAGATAACAAGCTGGTTCAGCCTCATTGGACTAACCCTGTTATCTCCCACCTGGTTCTTGCCTACCTATCTATACCTATCCTTGGATACTTCCACTGCATGCATCCGACGAAGTGGGTATTAGCCCACGAAAGCTTATGCTCTAAAACTTTAGTTAGTCTTTAAGGTGCCACAGGACTCTTTGTCACTTCTGCAATTCCAGACTAACACGGCTACCCCTCTGATTCTAGATTTACACTAGCAGACTTTAAAACAAAATTTGATGTGAGAGGTTTGTATGGTTTGATAACACTGTTTATATTTTGGGAACTGGGATGTTTATCTTGTGTAGCATCAGGAACATCAAAAATCCTCAGCAAGTTATGACTTATACAATAATAGTACATCATTATTCAGTGATACTGAGTCAGACCATTGATGAAAGCTATCAAAGGTAATTAGTTGACAAAATCATCATAAAATCATTGTCAAAATTCTTCAGTATAAGAACTTTCCTAAAGTCATTCAATTTGCATAGTATGTGGTAAACATAGTGACCAAGGACCATATTCTATCATACTTCCTCACACTGAGTAATACCTTACTCTATGAGTAGTCTCATTAAGTTCAAATATGAGTAAGAGTGGCAGAATCTGGCCCTAAATAAAGTTGTGTTCTCACAACTGACGGAACTCAAGTTTTGAATGGGTCATTTACTCCACACACCTTGCACGAATTCTTGTTGAATTTATTCTTTAATGAAAACTAAACAACTTTTTTTAAAATTATAGTGAAATTTGTATCCCGAATGTATTTGTTGTGCGTTTAAGTTCAAGGAGAGGAGAAATGTTTCAGTCTTTATCTGCTCTGATGCTCAGCTAACTTTTTTATTCACTTTGTAAATGTCAGTCATGGCCCTTTCCTTTACTGGAGAGACTAATCAAGGTTACAGCCTGTAATGAAGATGATATTTTATTATCTCAGCTGTCTGGCTGCATTACAGTTTCAATTGTGGTTTCAGTTCTAAAGACTGTGTCTGGCCAAACCATGCAACACCTTTCAGTATCAAAATAAGCTTGTCATTTTGGACTACATTTTTCAGCCCAACCCATCCTTTATTTTTATGGGTGCAATAATTGCAGGAACAAATTTGCAAGTGCAATCATATAATTTTGTGCCTAGAAAAATATATTCTGTTTCTTTTTATAAAGAAGACTTTCTTTTCTTTTCTTTTCTTTTCTTTTCTTTTCTTGTCTTTTCTTGTCTTTTCTTTGAAAAATGAAGTGCTGCTTCAAAACTGGTTTTGTCCTCCCCAGAATTGATCCTCTTAAAGCTGTTTGCATTATAAGTTCCTAGAATTGCTGTGACTCCATTGAAAACAACCTAGCCCCAGCTTGCAAGAGTTTCATTGTGAGGTCCAAGAGATACAATGATTTTACTGACCAAAATATTGTGGGTGGAATGTAGCAAGCAAGTGGCTCCCTGAAAATATTCCCACTGTAATCCACTGAGGGCTCAGGGAGGAAAAGCAGGACCCTCTGGTGGATCCAGAAGTGAATGAGGAGTAAAGCTGTTGGAACCTTTATAGAAGTTGGGGAAGAGGGCAAAGGCCAAAGTGGTGGGAGAACTAAATACTACTTAAATATCCCACCGAGTACAACTATAATATAAATAACCAGAATACAAAATGCAGCCATGTTATAATATTTAAGGACTTTGTGATGGGGTGCACTCATACCACACTGGACAGGGAAGGTTTAACTCCCTCTGCGGGCTGAGTAAACTATGCCTCCATGTCACTAAGCATTCTCCATACTGGGCATGCTCCAGGTGCAGCATGGGTATAAAAGCGAGCAGCTAGCTCAGTCTGGGCTGATCACTGAAGAGGAAGGACACTCCTTGCTGGCTCCAGCCTGGGAGCAGCTGGAACCCCTGACCATGGACGTCTGAGGCGCCAAGACCAAGATACATGCCCAGGTGCATGCAGATGCCTGAGAGGGATCAGAGTCACTAGGAGTCCCGTATGCTGAGAAGCTCGGGGACTTTGACGATGCCTTGAGGGCAGCTCAAAGAGACATGGCAGAAAGTGGCCTGGGAGTGGGAGGGGCTAGATATGGTCATGTAGAAAACCAGCATGTTTTGGTTGAAGCTCCACTGGTTCAGCAGCAAAACACTCCGCCACTGGTAGGGCCCTGGGTCAGGACCCAGGGGGGCAGGGAGGGCCCGGATCCCCCTACTCTTGCTGTCACCCACCCCAGGTAGAGTCCCGCTTCCCCAACTGACTGTTTATAGCCCTGAGAACCAGGATGATTCTATGGACTTCAGCCACTAGGCCCAACAGCCCTGAGGATGACTCTATTGACTCTTATAGTTAGGCCGTACAACCCCAAGAGCAGGGACAAGTGCTTTGGCTCTGACCATTAGACCTTACTGTCCTGAGGTCAAGGGCTGTCTGGCAGTTATTCATGAGATGCACTCACCCCTCACTGGATGGGATACCCTCACCCCATCACTGTATAATTTTAGTACAAACAAACAAAACAAACAAGACAACTTTAGTTTTAAACATTGGGACTGCATTTTATTTTTTCACTTCATGTACTGTACTTCACTTGCATTTATAATTTGACTGTGTATACTCCACTATTACTAAAGTACTATTATTATTGAACTGTAACTTGCAATTCTGTAACATTACAATCAAATTGTCCTTGTTTATATACAATGCATAAGTTAACAATTGTAACCCTAAATTGTAAATCTCTTTGGAAAAAGGTGTCAGCAATAATAATAACAAACAACTTTGTAGGGAGGTAAATGTGTCCCCATATAAGAGCTACCATATAACATGGTTTTTTCTGTTTTATAAAAATAAAATAAAAATATATTTTTAGAAAACCTAACAAACACTATCAACAGGCTGTAGCAGTCAGAAGCAATACAATTTTCATTAACCAAAATATGTAAACCTAATGCAATTTTGATTACATGATTATCTAAGATTGCTGTGGATATCTAGGAATGCATTTGATCCAGTCTCATAATGCATCTTGCCCTTTAGCTGTGCAATCGTGTTTTTTTCCCACAGATCATATGCTTCCTTTGTTTAAAAATGGGGAAGAGGCATGAGAAAACAGTGTAAATTCAAGAGAACTAGTGTTATATCTTCTCACTGATTGATCCAGCTAGCTGATATCTTTTGGAACAAGCTCAGATGTCTGCCTAGGTCTTCACAGCAAGCCCAAGGTAGCAGCTGTCTAGCCTGATGGTGACAAAGACAGACAATGTCTATATTCAAGCTGAGGGGGCAGAGTCTTCAACTGCAGGTGAAAAAAGGATGTTTCTGGCTCCTGTTACTATTTGAAAGTTTACACATGAGCCAAGCAGGATTACGCCTGACTTCAGTGTTCAGAGGGAGTGGACATTATTTGTGTGACTTCTTCAAAGTATTTCTTCTTTCCTATCAGTCATAATTAAGTCAGGGTTAGGCTTGAGCCAGTTGCATTTCTTGCAAGCACTATGCCTTTCAGCAGTTGGAGCACATGGGTGATAGTGTTCTCCTGTTTCTGACAGACAGGTGGGAGTTTTGTTGCTGGCATTTAAGCCTATACGGTCTCACAATTTCATCTAGTGATCTAATGCAGATGCTGAATAGGAGAGGGCATAGGGCTGAGCTTTGTGGAACTCTGTAAATAGGAGCTCTTGGGAAAGAGGAGTTCTTGACCATCATGAGCCTGTGGGATCTGTGTGAAAGGAAGGAATGAAGCCAACTTTATGCAGCTCCTTTGATCCTTACCATATTGTGCATATGGGCAACAAGTACTTTCTCATCAGCTCTTCCCCTTTCTTTTGGTACTGGGAGCTAGCCAATCGAAACATCCTCACTGAGTTTTAGTAAGTGGATAACAGTCCCCTTTCACTAGGTTAGCAAGCCTGCCGGTGAAGATGCTCTTCCCTCTCTTCATTAGGTGGATCCTATCTCTTCCTAGCAATCTTCTTCCTGGAACAACTTCCCATAGTTGAAGAATCCAATACAGGCCGATGTTAGCTACCACTGGGATTGGTTTGCCATTATCATCTTGATGACTTTGCGCAAGAAGAGGAGATTAGAGGCCCTGCAGTAGTTGACAAGGTTGTTGGCATCTAGCCATAATTTTCTGAATACTAGCTAAATTCTTATGTGTTTCTGCGTAACTATAATGTGATACCAAAAAAGTCTTAAAAGAAAAAGTGGACAGCAAATTAGCTGTATTTGCAATGTGACATGGTAACAAAAAAGAAAAAGGGCAAATGCAATTTTGGGCTACATACTGAAAGGCATTAATTTATAGAACAAAGACATAGTTTTCCCTCTTTTTGTCGTTCTGGTGTGACCTCAGCTGGAATATTTTGTTCAGTTCTGAGTACCTTATTACTAGAGACATAGTAATAAATGGGAAGATTTCAGAAAAGATGGGGAGGAATAACTGAATGCTTAAGGGACTATTTTATGAGAACAGATTAAAGGAGTTAAATATGTACTGCTATGCTAAATGATGACTAAGTGGGGAATATGATAGCAGATAATCAATAATGGGTCTTGTGATAATGTGACCACTGTATTCTTGTAGTACACAGACACTACATATCAGTCATCTTAAATTCACTGTAGTAGCTGCTATTGGTTATGGTAAGAATTAAAGACATAAATATTGATTTAGAGTATAGCAGTATCTCATCAGAGTAGGAAAATTATTCTTTTAGTGTTGATTCTTCAGTAAAATACTGTATTTGAAGCTTTTGTCTTTCAAGATTTAATGGAGAAAATCTATTTGTTCCTTTGATCAATCATGGATAATTTAGCCCTTTTTTGTTAAAGTCTTTGAAAATCCATCTGTATGACTTTCTTTATGCTCTTAATACCTTTCAGACTTTAAACAGATTGTAGAAAAAGAGTGGGAAGGATTCTCTCAGTTCTCAGTCCTGTCAAACACACTGCACTATTTGATAATTGCTTAAGAAAATTAATTGAGAGAACTTTATGAATCCCAGTCAAATAGCACAGCAATAATATAATGTACAATGATAATACTATGTTAAATATTTGTCTTCTTGCAATTTTCATAAGATGGTCTTAGCATAAAATAGAAATTCTTCATTTTCAATAGAATTATTCTATTCTTCATTAAGGATATTAGGACTCTTGAACTTTTCACTGAATTTGGGGATCCAAAATACATTGTTGGATTTGTAGGACCACAATTTATTATTCACTTTTTTGTACAGAAGACAGAGATCTCATACCAGATTTTGACAGAGGTACTGCTGAGTAGGTTTAAGGCTAAAATTAAGAATTGCCTTTTTAAAAGAATAGTGGTAGGAAAACCAAAATGCACTGGAATTTTTTCATTACATTTAGAACCAAAAGCAATTAATGAAAAACAGGGTGAGTGCTCTGGCCGGGAGTGATCTAAACAGTATCCATAGAGAACAAAATAAAGAGAATCAGGAATCGCTTTCTCTCCCTAAAGAAAATGAGGAATACTTGTAGCACCTTAGAGACTAACCAATTATTTGCTTTTGTAGGCTGTAGCCCACTTCATCGGATGCATAGAATTCGATACAGACTAACATGGCTGCTAATCTTAAGCCTTTCTCTCCCTAACAAGTATCACCAGCCCACAGCAAAATCTCAGACCTTCCATAAGGCTAAACTTTGGTGGTTGTGGGGTGGTGGTTATTGTGGTTTTTTATCTTTTATTTAAGGGATTTAGAGGAGAGAAATGTGATATTTTGGGAACTGGCTAAAAACTACAAGCTACAACTCTAAGTGCAAGAGATTTCCTGGTCCTGTTTGTGGTCTAGGGAGCTTTCGGGAGAGCCATGTGCTGTGGGTCTTCAGAGTCAGTCAGCAAACAATCAGTCTGGAAAGAGACAGCTTAAAGTAAAGTGAGATGAGTTGTGCCTCTCTGCTTAGCCAGCAGCCTGTTTCCTCTCTCACTGTTTTTGGCTCCTTGTGTGTTATTGTTTTGAATTCTAGGAAATAAAGTGGTGTTACACTGTAGTCTCCTAGCAAGAGTATTTATGCTTTTGACTAAATTTCTCAGAGTGTATGCTATGAGCATAACAAGATCTTGCTCCCTGCAAGTCCAGGGCCTTTGAGTTCAATAGCAGTGGGAGCAGTGGGATGGGGGCTTAAATAGTTACTCGATGTTAAATACTAAATACTGAGGACTCAGCTCCACATTTTTAAAGCTATTTAGCTGACTAAAGCTGCATCCAGATGCCTTAAAATCAGTGGAAGCTGAACACTTAGGTGCTTCTTAGAATCCCACTATGCACCTCTCTGCAATTTTAGGCACATAAATACCTTTAGAACTCTGGCCCCTACCATCCTTACCCAGTCATTATTAAGGGAAAACTCCCCTTTAAGTCAATTGAATCCCACTGAAATTAATGGATCTGATTCTCCCCTGCCTTACACTTTGTGTAACCATTTCCACTTGTGTAATCTGAATACCAATTGAGTGTAAAATGCTATCACTCTAATTTGCTAGCATTTCACACCCTGTTGTCAGAGGTGTAAATTCCTACACACGGTGCAAGGCAGTGGAGAATCAGGCCTGTTTTTTTACGCACTCCCTAAATATTTGTGTATGGCACATGAAATCCCGATCTAAACGACTGCCTCTTGCAAACAGCGCATAAAGGCTAGCCTGCCAACCTACAGATGGGACAGAGCTGAATGCTGAACAATAGGAATAAAAGCAACTGAAAACCTAATCAGTAAAAATCCAGCACAAGTCCTTTGGTGAAAGGGAAAGCATGCCTATTTTGCAATCAGCAGAGAAATACATGCGACTATGTAAGACAAGGCTGACCAAAACTGAATGTGTAAGACAGACCGTGAGAGCTTGCTAAGGAGCACAACCTTCATGCCAGACCCCAGCACCAGGCTGACAAAGGAAATGGTGAAGCAGGACAAGGTGCATCTAAGATAAAATGTGCATTTGAAACTAATGACCAGGGGTCAAATTCTGCGGCCCATAGTTGATTTTCGCTCTGTCCTTCCTCAGCTTTCAGTGGGAGTTTGCCAGTGAAAGGACTGTGTGAAAAGTGGATAAGGACTTCCAGACTTGGCCCCTGGAAAAGACATTGGAATTACCAGCCATGAATGAATTGTACAATGTTAAGAACAGATAAAGTGATTTATCTGCTTGTTATGTACAAGCACCGATAAATGATTGTGTAATTAAAAGCAAAATGGACACTTGGAACTGCACTTGCACTGTTGTCAGATAGACACTAAGGCTGAAAGGAAGCAGCATGCTACAGTGAATAGGCTAAGGGACTAGGAGTCAGGACACATAGGTTCTGAGCCCAACTCCATTCTACCTTGGGCAAGACACCTCACTGCTCTTTGCCTTAGTTTCTCCATCTGTAAAATGGGGCTAGTTTAACTTTTTTTTGTAAAGCATTTTGAGATCTATAGACTACAGAAAAATAAAGTGTTATTATCAATAAAAAGGTTCTCTCAAGTGGCCTGAAAGCCAACTCCAAAAGCCAGATTATGGTTTCAGATACAACCGCATAACTAGGAGGGTGGCAACGGTATAGATTTCAGTATAGTCATTCCAGATGCACATTGGTGTCCCACAGCAGAAAGTGACCCAGTGTGTACTTAGTGCAAAATTAGAAGTTTAGAGGGAAATTTCAGGTAAACAAAAGGAATGCATGTTAAGGAAAACTTAAGTTATACATAAAAGAGGCTGAGGTTTTAGCCCCACTTCACAGCTTGATAAATGGCATGCAGGCTGAACCACAGCAGAAATCATTAATAGGAGGTCAGTCTTATTGACCATTACCTCACAAGTACCGAAGGTATGCACTAGTCACAGTCAGGGGTGGGGAAGGGGGGGAAGCTGTGGCAATCTTAGAAATTGCCTAGGATTGAATCAACGGAGTGATTAGGAATTTCCAGTCTTATAACATGATATGTTGGGCAACCTTAATAATAGGCAGCACTAATTAGGCCTGCCTATAATTAAAAAAAGGGCTATATGAATGTTCGGAGGAACAACTGAAGATATACGTAGTCACGATGTTCTTTCAGCTTTTTGCTTGGCTGCCAACCACTGAGCATGAGAGTTGGAAGTGGAACACACAAAAAGGGGTGTTAGATCTCCTCCAACCTCCTTAGGATGAACCATGAAACTTGAACTGCAATTGGTAGAGGGAGATAGAATGAGGACTCAGGGGAGAGCTCTGAGTGGCTGTGCAATTCTGTCCAAGTCAGCCGTCATCTGGAGTTCAGCCTACCTCCCCATCTGAAAGGCAGCGGTGGGATGGATGCTTTTAGGGACTCGGGAAGATTGAATTGATGGGGCTGAGGTAAAGTGTGAGAGTGGAGTTCTTTGATGGATGAAGTAAGATTGAACTTGGAGAGGGAAATGGAAGAAATCAAAGGTTATTGGAGAAGCGGGTGATGAAAACATTTGGGGGAGGAATGAGAGTGAGATCCTGGCTCACTAAAGGCTTGTCTACACTACCCGCCAGATTGGCAGGCAGCCATCGATCCAGTAGGGGTCAATTTATAGTCTACTAGACATGATAAATCAACCACTGAGCACTCTCCTGTTGACTCCGGTACCCCACCAGAATGAGAAGCACAAGTGGAGTCAACAGGAGAGTGTCAGCTGTTGACTTGTCACAGTGAAGACACAGCAGTAAGTAGATCTAACTATGTCAACTTCAGCTATGCTTTTCACGTAGCTGAAGTTGTGTATCTTAGATCGACCCTGTGCAGTAGCGTACACAAGCCCTAAGACACCTATGGAGAGAAAGTACAAGTTTTTTGTTGATTGATTTGTTTGTTTTTGGAATGCACCAGATTGCCCTAAATGGGAAGCATTTACCCTGCCAGGGATTTATCCTCCCCTCTGCTACCTCAACTTGATTTTCTTTCTCTCCCACTCGCCTTACATATGCAAATTACTCACTATTCTGTGATGTGGTCAAATGGTTGTCAGGTACTTTGTAGATACTTGCCACTTTGGCGCTGGCTACTCCAACGCAATAGAAATAAACAATCCCCTCTTTTCAATGGAGCACTTCTACTGAATCCCGATTGAAGCTGAAGAGGATAGAAATGCTTCATTGGAAACAACGAAGCCAGGTCTATTGTATCTGAACAATCAGCATGCTATAGAAATATCATAGAGCTTGGGGTCTAGACTGATTAATAGGTTAATGCACTAGTCCTTAACCTCTGGAGGTTCCATGGTTTAAATATCACTTAAGTGAGAGCTATAAATAGGTTAAGTCGTCTCCGCTTGATTTCAGGTGGACATTTGTCTGTATAACAAAACCATCATACAGTTTGGCATAATTGGCAATCCCTGGAGTAGTAGAGGACTATAGGTGCATTAGCATAGTTGTGTGTGGAAATCTGTAGTACACCTACTTACAGAAAGCGCAGCTCTAGCCACTATTAAACTCTCATGAGAATTGCATTCGCAACAAAAAGGAAGAGATGAAAGAATTCCTTGGGGCATTCCTCCTGAATCCACGCAGCTAATGAGCCTGCAGGTCACATTCACTAGAGCTGAACTAGAGATTTGTTAGAACTCTGAGCATGGCTCTGACATGCTTTTTAAAAAATTCTCTTTATGAATATTGTTCATTTTTACCAGTTTCTGAGCAGCAAAGTAGATCAAACATATAGAACTTTCCAACAGAATCCAGACTATGAATCTCAAAGAGAGAAAAAGCTACTAATGAGGAAAACCTTCATCTCATGGACATAAACATTCAGACATTTTGCAGCTATCTTGTTTTCCAAATATATACGTGCTTGGAGGCTAATCTTGTGTCCTCTCCAAGGACATGCAAGATGTCAAATGCAGTGGAAATGCTGGGCCTGATTCTGCTTTGCTGATACTGTATCTACTGTGAATGGGTGGCTGAGCTGTGCCAAATGCCAACTGTATATTCCTGATAGGGTGACCAGACAGCAAGCATGAAAACTGGGACACTTGGGGGCGGGAGGCTGTAGTTGCCTGTATAACACAAATTCCCTAATATTGGGATGGTCTCGATAATATTGGGACATCTGGTCACCTTAATTCCTGATTTTGGCTAGAGGTGGCTGGTGCATAGCAATAGTCTGGCCCACTGCCTCTGACTTGGCAGAAGTCCATAGCTTGAGACAGTTGACTTTTTCCAGCCATCCCACTTTCTCCTACAGATGAAAACAATTTGGGAGGATCGTGGTTCAGAATCTGGCCTGCTGTGTGTCTATTGTATGGTGTAGGGAGTGGCTGAGCAAGCAAGCTGCAGAGAGCAGGAGTGCCAGGGGACTTTTCATTCTGCTGTGAAGTGAAACGGAACACAACGCTTTGTCCTGTGTCTTGGAGGGGCAAAGTGGTCATGTGGTTATTTGAGTGGTGGTTATTCCGTGCACAACAAGAATCCACTCAGATACAAATGTGTGTGTGTTGTGGGAAGAAGAGAAGTCTGTTGACCTGTTTCTGACTGGTTTCTCACACTGGTTTTTCACTGGTGTAACTCCATGGACTTCAATAGAAATTCTCCTGACTTATACCAGTATAAATGAGAGCACACTCCTTTGCTCCTTTTCCTACTGGTTTTCAGTACCAGCCACAGCCCATCACCATGATTATCCTGAATCTTATCTGCAGGTCTGGGTGACCTCAGTGGAATTTTTTGCTTCACACTGCTCTAAGCGAGGTCAGACTTAGGGCACTATGGTATGTGTAACTTAACCCATTGTTTATGTCTTTATAGAATTGACCCAGGAGTTGACTGCTTATAGCAGGAATCAATCTGGACCCACATTTCATAAAAAATATACTGGAAGACTGCTGCATGTGAGCCTAAACAATGTCAACATCATTGCCCTGCAAATCTGTGGGAGACTGAAATCTGCCTAATTTTGTTAAGTGTTTTGCAAGAGAGATTCCCAAACTCTCTTCTCAATGCTTTCATAGCATCTCTTTAATGCTCCATCATTCAGAGGTTAGCTTTCGAAGAGTGGGAGAAAAGGGGGGCAACAACTGTACGAAGAGCTTATATTGAGAGCGTAGGGCAAACACCTGTACAAAAAGCCTACATAGTCTTACACTAGGTCTAAATGGTCTGTTGCACAGTGTACTTGAAGTGAGTCCCTGGGTAATGACAGTGTGACACAAAGATACTCTAAGGAAATGCTGGTTAAAAAAAATAGGGCTTTGAGCTCTGTGCTAAGCATTTTGCCTCACTGAAGAAACGCACAATGGCATCTATAAATGATTTTTTTCACACATTTGTATTGCTACTGTGTCTGGAAATGGGCTAATACTTTCTAATAATGTCAGCTTAATCTTAACTATGTTACCCATGTCCAACGTGTAAAATGCCAGAAATCAAAGCAATGCCCTGGGCAGTGGATTGAGACTCTTAGGAACAGGACTTTTTGTTGTGCAAATGACCTAGAAAGGATATCATTCCCATTAGAAGGTTTATAGATTAGCTCCAAAGCAGTTTTCCAATAATGAAGTAAAAAGAAATAAAACAAATGAATTTAAATGAATTAAAATAAAAAGGGGAAAATCTCTCCTTTTTCTAAAAATAATGAGCTCTTCACAATATCTCTGGGTCCTAGAATTTCTAAACAAGTCTAAAGTACACTGAAGAAGCTAGAAAAAAAATCATATCCATAACTTTCCTTATACCAGAAATATGAAATGGTTTTATATTACTGGCCAGATGGTATATACTTGGGTAGCTTCATTGGCATGACTGTGGCTACTGAAGACAGTGGAGCTACACTGATTGACGCCAGTTGAGCATCTGACCAGCAGGTGTTATGTTGGTATAGAAAGTGCAAATAGCAACCTGATGGTCAGAGAGTCCCACTGTGGTTCATGGGAGATAAAACCTAGGGAGAGAAGCAGCATTACAATCCTCTCCAGGGCTTCCACTGGGGGAAGGGTAGTTTTAATTTGGACTTGGAGTTCCTTTGCTGACCCCTTTAATGGAGGCTGCAGCAAGGATGGCTGCACTGAATCAATGCCACCCTGGCTAAGGGTAACCTTTGGGCTGTGCTGGGCATTTAAAAGCCCCACAGTGGGTGTGGAACAAAGGCAACATGTCTGGTGGGGCATGTGGGGTCATGTTCCCCTTCCCCCGATTTACTGTGTGGCTTGTACTGAGCGTGCTCAGTAACACTGCTGAAGATGGCTGTCCTCACTCTGCCCTCCCATTACTGGCAGGCATGGGTCATCTCTGGATGGAAGGTTATTAATTCTTTTTAGCACTAATACCTCCCCTCCAGGCAGTCTTTGTTGTGCTATAGGGATGCAAAAGAAGTCAGCATTAGCCAGGAGTAAATCTACATTTACTCTAATATGGCAGATGAGCACTGACTGTGTTATTTATCAGTTATAAACCTCCATGTAACATACATATAACAACATAGGCCTCTACAACATTGAGGTTATAGTACTACAAATTGTTCCAAATAGGCCGGCTTGGGTGTCTACCCGCACAGAACAATTTTCAGGACTGCAGCCTAGATAAATAACATGTAAACAAAAAGGAAGGAAGGGAGAGGATACAACACAATAGTTTGGGGGTGATTGTTTGTTGTATGTTTAAATATGTTAGAAAATATGAGTTCTTCAGACATGTCCACATATACTGAAACACAAAGAGTGAGGCCTTGTCTATATGGATCATTTAGGTTGCATTGAGTTGACACACATTAGTTGGTATGCAGTACAGAAACTGTACTAGTAGTGTGCACACAGGACAGCTATGCCTTCTTTCAATTTGCCTCATCGTGTACATGTCAGGAGCCTGGTACATACTAAGCCTAGTGCATACTAAGCCTGGTGGCATTCCAGGGAGGCTATCCCATGGTTCTTTGCTTTGCTGCTGAGCTGTGTGCCTCCTGGGATTTTTCTCATAGAGTATTGTGGGATGCATGTGGAAGCCAGTGGAATTCTGGGACTTAGGGTTAAATTAAAAAAAATCTTATTGTGACATTGTACCCCATAATGCTTTATGGAAATATACTTATGAATGTAAATATGACATGACTGGAATATATTTTATGCTTCATATGCCATGTAACATATCTCTGAAAAGGTTATGATCTACTGAATACATTCATCCTATTTGTATGCATGTATCATTTTTGTATTCATAGTTATGAATATTGGCTAGGTACTTGTTTAATTTTAAATAGCCTCAGTGAAGCAGTTGGTCAGCTTCCTGAGAAAAGACTATTCTCAGTAAGTGCCCAGTCAAGAAACACTTAAGCCGACAATGAACTTGGAGATGGCAATTCACATCTGAGCTTTCCCAGGAATGTGGCTTGGCTGGTAAGGAACTGAGTCATGCATGGACATGTGGCTTGCCCATGTGACTCCCAAACTCCATTTGGTAGCTGGATTCTACACAGGGGGAAGGAGGAGTGTCCACCCACAAGAGAAAGTCTATTTAGATCCCTTGGAGACTCCTCCATTTTGTCTTCACCTGGCTCAAGAGAGAGCCGGGGAGGGAGGGGTATCCACCCACAAGAGAAAGTCTATTTAGACCTGTAGTGGGGTGGCTACCCGCTCCCAGCCACGAAGGGTTAAAGTCAGCACGGGGAGAAGGCTGGGGCACTAGGGTAAAGCCCAGGCTGATTGGGAGAGTAGGGTCAGCTGGATGGCCATGCCCCAAACACTCCGCAGGCCCTTATAAAGGGCTGAGAGGCCAAGGCAACAGACGTAGTCTCCTCTGATTCAGACAGAGAAAGGCCTGGCTGCTGACGAGACTTGATAGGCTACCTGGAGTGGAGCAGGGCTGGGACTAGGCTAGAGGAGCTGGGGGAGCTCCAGCCTGGAAACTCCCAAGGCTGCAGGGCCTGGTAGACAGTCCCACAAGGGATACTGGGGTTGCAGGGGCAGCCCCGGGGCAAGCAGAGGCAGCAGGCCAACCCCCCTTGCCGGTGATGAGTGGCAATTAGACTGCAGTCCGCCCCAGTGAGCGGGGGCAGGTGGTGACTGGCAGTTGCCTAGACTGAGGCAAGGTGGGGATAGGGGGTGGGGGTTCTCCTGGGAAGGGGAGACCCCAAGATGGTGGAGGTATTGTGGGGTGCAGCACCCGAGGTAAGAGGGCACTGGGACCCAGGGAGGGGCACTGGTGCCAGTAATGAGCGGCACCAAACCCAGAAGAGGGTGCTCTAGGGGGCTGGACCAAGCTAATTCCCAGAAGGACAGCAGGAGGCGCTGAGGGTGAGTCGCTGCACGCTTACAAGACCCCTTGGAGACTCCTCCATTTTGTCTTCACCTAGCTCAAGAGAGAGCCTTTCCACCCCCAAAGGATACCTGAAAGAAACTGGAACAAACAGTAACCACAGGGGTTGTGAGTGATTAATCTCCTTCTAATGTGGGTCCAGCAGTCTGTAAAAGGAAGCTTACTGGAACACCTCTGAGGGTGAGATTTTATCTATATTCAGTTTTCTTACTGTATTAGGCAAAGGCTTGCATGTTTTATTTTATTTTGCTTGGTAGTTCACTTTGTTCTGTCTGTTATCACTTAGAACCACTTAAACCCACTGTTTGTATTTAATAAAATCACTTTTCACATATGTGGGGAGGGGAAACAGCTGTGCATATCTCCCTATCAGTGTTATAAAGGGTAAACAATTTGAGTTTACCCTGTATAAGCTTTATACAGGGTAAAACTGATTTATTTGGGGTTTGGACTCCACTGGGAGTTGGGCCTCTGAGTGTCAGAGATAGGAACATTTCTTAAGCTGCTTTCAGTTAAGCCTGCAGTTTGTGGGACATGGTTCAGACCTGGGTCTGTTTGTAGTTGGCTCGTGTGTCTGGCACAACTCGGCAGGGTTCTGGAGTCCCAAGCTGGCAGGGAAGGCAGAGGCAGGAGTAGTCTTGGCACATCAGTTGGCATCCTCAAGGGGGCTTCTGTGATCCAACTCGTCACACCCATGTTTCTGCTCACTCTGTCCCATACCTCCCCTCTCTCTCTCTGGGCAGACTAGCACCATTTTCAAATTGCTGTTGTCTAGCAATTGAGCCAACAGTGCTGCACACCACTCTGCCGGTGACCACAGAGTCTGGTTTTGGGCTTTATTTGCACTCTTGGCACTGGGTGGCTTTAGTTTTGGACTTGGCTTGCCACACCACCAAGCAGATGACATTGGTGCAGCAGCGGCTCTTCCAGCAGCATCCTTAAGGAAGGAAGGAGGAGAAGGATGACAAAGACACAGATGACACCAAGCAACTGCTGCTACACATGCTCTTGCTAGAACAGCTTCACACAGTACAGCACCATTTCTGGGCACAGGGAATCAGTGTGGATTGGTGGGAAGAGATTGTACTGCAGACTTCAGATGGCCAGCAGTGGTGGGAGATGTTTTGGATGACCAAGGTAACCTTTTTGTGATACATGCTGAACTAGCCCTAAGCTGCTGCAGCACAGTACCAACATGTGGTGCTTCATACCCATTAAGAAGTGGGCCACTACTGGAAGCTGGCCATCCCCGAATGTTACCGCTATGTCACCAGCCTGTTCAGCATAAGGAGATTGAATGTTGGGGCCATTATCATTCAAGTATGTGAAGCCACGAATAAGGTACGGTTGCACTGAATTATACAATTTGGTAATGCTCGGAAGATACTGTGCACTTGTCGGGTTCCCAAACTGTATTGGGGCAATTGGTGGGATCCATGTGCCTCTCGTTTGCCCCTGGCACCCAGGACTCAGAGTATATAAACAGGGGTATTTCTCAATTGTGCTCCAGGTCTTGGTTGACCTCTGTGGCAGCTTCACAAACATACATTCAGGGTGGTCTGCAAAGGTCCACATTGCTAGGTTAACTCAGAACTCAGCCCTATTTACCTTAATGAATAAAGAAGACTTTGTGCCCAGGATCACTATGGACCTTAATAGTGCAAAGATTGCTCCAGTTATCCTAGGAGACCTCTATTTCCCTGGTTAATGAAGCTATCCACAGGCCCTTTGGACACCAGAAAGGAACTATTTAACTATTGCATCAGTAGCTGCAAAATGACAATGCAGTGGGCATTTGGCCACCTGACAGAAAGGTGACACTGTTTATGGGCTAGGCTGGAAACTGCAGGAAAAAAAACTTGCCGGAGGTTATATCTGCATGTTGTAATGTGCACAATATTTATGAGAGGAAGGGAGGAAGCCTTAACAGTGAATAGGACACTGAAGTGCAGTGACTTGCTCAGCAGTTGGAGCAGCTTGCAAGATATCCACTAAAAAACAGAAGCAGCCAGGGAAATACTGCCAGAGATTCCTAACACTCATATTTTGAGTGTCAGACCTGAACATGTGCAGCTGTACATCCAGCTGTTATTCTGGGGGTGGAGGGAGGGACAGGGGTAGGGAGAGGGAATTTATTATGAGCACTGCAGTGTCTTTTGTGGGTGGTAGAACTGTCACATTGTGGAATTCCTTATTTTATACTGTGTCTGTGCCTTCGTACTTGTGTATAATCCCATGATAAGCAAAATGTATGGATTTTTTGTGTACCATGAACGGCGGACTCTATGAATTAATTTCACTGGGCTTTATTACTAAATAACAATCAAATAAAGCTTAATTAAAATAACAATGAAACAAAGTTTTAAGCAACCCAGTGCAATGGAGGGCAGCACACAACAATGAATGGGGGACTCCAGCTCACAGGTGAGTACACGTCTGGTCTCTGCCTCTTCTTGGGTCTTCCAGTGTGGAGCATCAGGGCTCAAAGTTATCAGGGGCATTAGCTGGCTCAAAAGAGCTGGGCTCCCAGTGCAATTGATCTCTCTCCCCTGTGCTGGGCCAGGGAGAGGAATGACCTCTTGGAACCACAGCTGCAGGGGGTAGAGCGAGGAATGTATGCTGGTGTTTCCAGTAATCTGTACTTTCCAGGAGCTGCAGAATATCCTTGGGTCCAGGGGGTGGGGAGGGGGCATGGATTGTCTGTGTGACCCATTAGCAGCATGTGCTGCAGCATAACTTTTTCTGCTTCTGTGTTGCCTCCAGGAACTGCTTCTGCATGTCCCTGTCTTTCTCTACCATGTCTTTTGCCATGGCAATGCAATCTTTGATGTAAGAGCCACAGTACCAATTGACCTGGGGTAAGCGACTGGTCCTTCAGGACTGGGAGAAACCAAATGTGTTGTGATTTTTAGTTTAAGTGACCATTATCCAAAGCTCAGTTTGTCTGGGTGGCAAGATAGGCTGGAGAGTCTAAGGAGACTGTCTGTGACTCCATGGTAAGACTGGCATCGAGATCCAGGAGTTCACTTTTGTTACTGGCTTGGCGAAATCTAACTATAGAACACACCACCAGCTTTGGGTATCTGTCCTGTTTTTGACAGTCTGCCCTGAGGCAGACACAACCACAGTTGTTTAAGTTCTTCACCAAAATGGTCACCCTAGAAATGTTGCAGGAATGGAAGGGAATTCTGAGCTATGCTAGGGGCAAAAACTGTGCAGCTGTTTCACACAATGGTTGGACCAAAACTGAACAATTTCTTGGTCTTAGCGTCTGCTTTATCTCCCTGGCAGACATGGTGAAAGTGCAGAGAAAAATAGGGTGGGATCTGCACTGATTGTCTGAAGCTTTAACTGCTCCCAATGTTTTTCGGTATAAGCCTGTGAAAAGTCACTGAGACCTGTATGGCTTTTCTGTCGTTAAGGTAAACTTTGTTTCCTGCATGAATGCCAGTTACAGGGCATATATACCTCAGCAGAGAGCTGTTACTGTTAGAACCTCTATGGGCAGGTAGTGTCCACATCAACTGCAAGTAAACTGACAATACTAACCAAACTTTTTTCCTGTAACTGCTATCTGAATAAACTATTGAATTTCACACCACTGAATGTTTTCATCATTTGAATGATATTTGAAGGGAGGTGAGGTAGAGCTGATAGATGGGCCTTCCTGCCAGCCTCCATTTTGAGTGAGCAAATGGAATTGGGAAGCAGGGGGGAACAGGGGAGGCGAGTTCACTGTGCAGGATCGAGGTTGGGAGGGAAAAGGAAAAGAGGTAGATGGGTATGTACCCTCCATGCCATGGGCTTGTAATCAGTCGATTATCTGGGCTTTAGCATGAGACAGACTGCCAGGCCAGTGCAGCTGCCATTTTGCAAATGCGTACAAGAGGCCAAAGGAATAAAGGGGAAGAGTGTGGGCCAAAGGAAATAGGGAGGCGTGGGCTAGAGACTCAGGCTGCAAGTTCACATCTCCCAAAAATGGTTGCAGTCATACATGCCAACATTCTGCTTTCCCTGGGGATGCTCAACCCCTGCTCCACCCCAATCCCCTCCCCAACTCCACTCCTTCCCCAAGGTCCCACTCCGCCTCTTCCCACCCGACCTGCACCCTGCCTCTTTCCACCCCCACTCCACCTCTGCCCGCACCCCCAAGTGCCCTCTGCCCTCACTCCTCCCCATCCCTCTGAGCACCTCTTGAATCTGCTAAACAGCTGATCCGTGCTGGGAGGGAGAGGTGCTGAGCCGTGGGACTGCCAGCTGGGGGGAGCGGGAGGAGCTGATCAGTGGGGCTGCCAGGGGGTGCTGAGCACTCAGTTTTTTTCCTGTGAGTGCTCCACCCCTGGAGCACCCACAGAGTCGGCACCTATGGTTGCAGTTGTGAGGCACCTGGAACAGATGGTGGCACAGCAGTATAGTATGATAATTAATTGTAAAGACAGATATTTAGATGCTGAGGTTCTCTTGATAGAATCTCCCTCCTGGGTCCCAGGCTGGGGGGTTGGCTTCCTGTATTGCTGCCCTCAGGTTTCGGAACCCCAAAGAGATCCTGGCTTTCTGGGGAGAGCTCTTCACTGCCCTCCATGTGCTCTTCCTCCTCTGCTGACTCTCGCTGCTCTTTGGAGGCAATGAACTTAATCATTTTATGAGTGTCCAGTGAGAGGGGCGAGATGCTGCTGAAGACATCTGGGATTAGGGAAGTCGGGAGCTGGGATTCACTGTTACCTGCAAGGCAAGATTTGGACTGACAGAGTCTTGGAGTTAGCAAGTGAGGCAGACAGACTGGAGTGGCGGGGAGCAGACACACAGTCAAAGCTCTCTTGTGGAGACAAAGGGATAAAGCAGTGCGTACCCCTGGTTGAGAACCACTGATCTAGCCTAACTTGAAATTTCAACCAAACCAACTGAAAGTACTCGAGTGGTTCTCATTAGCAGGGCAGGAAGACAGGTCTTCCAAAAATTGAAGAAAATTTGAATTCAATTGCCTCGTTTTCTATGATTCTACTACTCTGATCCACCAAAGTGTGACCCAAACAACTTTGGAAACACAGATTTGGGTTAGAAAGCTAGACCTATAATTTAAATGCTAAATGTAAAGGGTGTAAACCCTGTCTTGCTTTCCATCAGCCACATTTCACCCTCTGTTTTCTGCTCTGGTTTCATCCTATGAATTTTTGTATTTGGGACCTTTGTATTTAGGTAAGAATGGAAAAGTTCTGTAGCTTCTCTGAATTGTTTTTTGTTTGTCTTCCTGTGGTGACAATTCACCACTAAAGCAGCTTTACATTGAGACTGTAACAGTAGTATTAGCAGCCTGTAATCTGTCATGTGTTTGAAACATCCTTCAGTTGCCCTTATAAATTTAGTGACTCTCCATGGAATCCCTTTTTGTGTAAAATGCATGCTCCATTGTTGATCAAAGTCCTCCATATGCTCAGTGCAAATTTCAAGATATTTAAGGTACCTAGACACAAATGCAGAGAGACAGACTCTCGGCTCTCTAAATATGTCTCTTTTGTGCTTCTCTGTAGCTACAATTTGTTTAAATTACTCATTTTGTGCAATATTATCGATAACCTTAACACAAAAGAAGGCTGAAGCTTTATTCCTATCAAATTCAAGTCTTGCCTTTCAGTTATTTTCATGGCATGGTCATTGATCTTTTCTGTGGTCAGGTGTTGATGATGAACATAGATTTCTCCTAAATGAAGGTGCCTATTGAAGAGCTGACGGAAGAATTTGAATGGGGATTTAAATGATAATCACAACTATGTTTCAGTGATGATGACGGCACCACAAGTAGGATCATCAAACTGGGATCATGGATCTCAATTCTCAGGAGCCAGTAAGTTCTAACCTGCCACCTGGTAACCTACCAACAGTCCCTGAGATTTGACGCTGAACTCAGACAGAGGGCTCCAGTTCTGGGACATGATTGGCAGAACTTGGCTGGGGTTGGGGGGGTCCTGACTGGTTCCATGCTTTTATTTAAACTGAGCACAGGACTAGGAAGTTGTCCATGCACCTAGATTTCCCCTGCTTAGGGCTGTTTCCCTTGTGCTATGGGTGTCTACTGACTGACTATGACCTCATGGTAACCTGATCCTGCCTGTATCCTGACACCTGACTCTTGGTCTGCCTTCTGGTATATCTCAGACCCTGACCTGATGCCTGACTCTCATTCCAACCAGTAGGTCAGGCTGCTCACTTCCTGACCATAACACAAACACATCAATATTCTGTTTTCTAATTCAGTAAGCAAAGTTTCATGACATA
Organism: Dermatemys mawii; assembly: GCA_007922305.1. Lineage (NCBI taxonomy): Eukaryota > Metazoa > Chordata > Testudines > Dermatemydidae > Dermatemys > Dermatemys mawii. The sequence continues at coordinate 25,336,513 of ML677364.1, forward strand.
GTGTGACACACTGTACATCATGTAACACCCTCTACTGGTATTCACCACTTGTATATGGTTGTTTTATTTTATACAAAGTATGCTGTCTTGTTTGAAAATTCATAATCTACTGAACATCATTGTACTGGCATAATGTGTGTACTAACATTGTATATGGAGTCTTAAGGTTTTCCTGTATGGTTGTTACTTGATGTGTTGTGGTTCTGGGTAACACCCACAAGGAAATTTCTCGGAGACAAAGGTACACTGGCTCATCAGCAAAGTGTTGGAACCATTATCTGTTTAATCAGACATTCAACAGAAGGGGGAAGGTATAAACACAATAATTTAAAGTTCATATGAAGGACTGGTACACCATGGAACTGCCTAACCTCATGACCCAGCAAGGACTGTTCCAGCACAGGGGGTTGGAGTATAAGAAGGGAGAACACACAACACAAATTACTTCTCGTCACCTTACATCTCCCTGCTCATAACATCAGTGAACAGCTGAAGGACTCTGAAGGAGAGTGTTCCCAGACTGAAAGGAAATCTAGCCTGTGAATTAAGAACTGTGAACTGCCCACAGCATCTGGTGAGAAAGCTGTTTGCTACAGATCTTACTTAGCTTGGTAAAGTTTAGGAATCAGTTTGCAGATTTATACTTTTATTTCTTGTGTAACCAGTTTTGACCTTTATTCCTTTTCACTTCTGAAACACTTAATCTATCTTTCTCCAGTTAATAAACTTGATTGATTCTTTTTTTAAAAAAAAAAAACCAGCGTGTTTTGACTGAAGTGTTTGGGGAATCTCTACTCAGGTTAATAAACGCTGGTGCATAATCATTCCCTTTGATAGAATGACAGACCTTTAATGAGCTTATATTGTTTGGGGAGGTGGTCCTGAGCAGTGCAAGATGTGTATTTCTGGGGTGAAAATTTTGGATTGAGGGGGCAAGCCAGGGGCAGCAACATGGCTCTGGGGGGTGGGCCCAGACCCTCAACTAGGGCATGTGGAGGGTCCAGGGCTCCCCACATAAGCCCAGACTCCCTGGGCATCTCTTACCATGGGCCAGCTCTGGCTTCTGGCTTGGCCAGGGGACAGGGCCTATGGGAAGAGGAGGAGCAGGCCAAACCCCGTGGTGAGTGAGGGGTAAGGTCCACCTCAACTTCCCTGACTGGGAAGGTGCTGGTGCCGCAGCCAGGAGCTTCGCTTTAAGGCAAGGGAGCTGGTCACCTTCTATTGTGCCTCTGCCTTTGCCGCTCTGGGTCTGCCTGAGGCTTGTAGTTTGGTGGGGCAATGCGACCCCCTGCACCATAAACTATGCCCATGTTTAAGACTGGGTGGGCATAGTCTGCCCACTTTTAAAAGCTGGGGCATCATGGTCCCCCCAACCTCTTGTTTCTGATGCCCCAGCATTACTCATATTCCCCAAATTTCTAGATTCTAGTAAACTAACCTCTACCCTAATAATTTAAAATCCATGCACTCTCCATTATTTAATATCTAATGACAGTTGATTTTTGCCTACCCATTCTCTGTCCCCTATAGACTTATACCATTCTATAACTTCCTTATTGTTTCCTAAGAGGTGTTGCTTTAATATTCTCATCTCTGCTCTTTTATCTTTAGCATAGTCAGTTTTCATTCACAAACTGAAGCTAGAGCTTAATAGTTTGGCATCACAATATTGACGAATCTGCGTTACATGCCTATAAATGCTTCTGAGTATTATACGTGTTCTTAAACAAAAGTAAAACTAAAACCATAAGTAAAATCTGAGAGAAAAAAATGCTTTTTTCAATTAAATATAACATTTTATAGACCAGTGGTAGACAGTGAAGAACAATACTAAGATATATAAATATCGTAGAATAATACAAGTTAAAGTTGGAAAAACATTAGATTAGTTAATCTCCTTGCACATTCAGTTATTCCCTCTAGTACAATATATTTTCTATTTCTGTGCTTTTTATTTGCCACAACCATTTGCATATACAGTAGAAACTAATTAATACTAATGACTAAGTGATCTTTTATGGAATGAATAGACTTTGAGAGCAATTAAATAATATAAAGTACATCAATAGTATTTTCTCACTGCAAAATTTCTATCTCCAAAAAGGCAAAGGACCAGCTGACAGTAATCCTGAGGTTTGCATGTCAGATACACTTGACAGACATGGGTCTGATATGGGGCACATGTCTGCAGTGCAAATTCACAGGTTTTAAGTGTCTGACATATTTGAACTGGAAACATTATAGTAAACTGTAGTCCCCCTGTGGATACTGAAGGGTTGTAGGCATATGCATGTCAAAACTGAGCCACCTTACACTGAAATTACAATAGTTTAGTAACAGGAAAAGCATAGTGATGATGGAATCAGCTCAGAAATAACATATTAAATTAGCCCAGTGATGGGCAATTAGCATGAATACAGTGCATAGAAATATGCCTCAGGTATTACAGCACTAATTGCTCAGAGGCTTTGTTATTCAGATATCCTGCCATTTGAATTTGTCTTCTAGTTCATAAGTTGTATGCCATGTTGCATCTAGTTTTTATTGTGCAAAAGCAAGGAGTAGAGTGAATCTCACTGAGAACCGTTATATGAAATATCTGGCTCGCCCTGGGTAAAAGTAGAAACTCTACTTTTCCAGTGACTTGTATACATAAAGTTATGTACTGCCTTTGATCTATACAAGCAACTGACGTGTCAATGGGGGTGCAGTGAGTGGATCAAGGGAGTATATGACCCTGTGACTTTCAGTACATTTTTGTATGCAGTGCAGTATTCGATCTTCAAATATTCTCCAAGTTCATCATTACAAGCAAGCTCCTCAGTGACCAGGCATACTAACTCTAAGGGGCACCAGACCTTTCCAGAACACAGATGCAAAAACTGCAGACATAGCTCTACTGATGCCCCACAACACACATTGCAAGATCCATGGGTCCTACACTTGTGGTGTATGTCACGACATGTGGTATACCTCATCTGGAGCACTAATTGCCCTGATAACAACTATGTGGGTGAAACAAGACAATCATTATTCTCTTGAATGAACTGACACTTGTACAATTGTATAGCATAAAAAAAATGTTGAAAGATATCACATAAGCAAGTAGAACTTTGGAACATGAAGAGTAGCTAGGGTAAATTATAAAATACAATCCATGTAATAAAGTAAACCCCCAGCTAAAGAAAGCATTGAATAAATTTGTCCTCCATTGACACTATCCACTGGATATCAACATAAGCAGGAGAGAAGCTGAAAAAGCTGAAAGCTCAGAGCCATATGGCAAGTAGTCAGTAGAAATCAGAGCGTGGTCCCCTCTAATGTGCCCTGGAATCAGGATATATAAAACTGAAGTAACCATGTGGGAGTCCAGAGTTTTGCTGAACCCCTATGTAGGAAAGATGCTCTCCTTGTCAAGAGTCACAGGACTAAGTAGAGCTGGCTGAACCTCTGTGTGGAAAAGACACTCCCCTTAATCCAGGGTCACGGAACTAATGAGAGCGGAATGAATCCACGAAGAGGCGGCAGAATCTCCCATGTGATGAACACCTGGACCAGCTGTGTGGAAAAGACTCTCCCATATTCCAGAGTTAACAAGGTAAGACAAAGAGGTGAAATTTCATTTCAAAGACTGTATTTCTCCTTTTGTTTTTTAACATAAATAACTGTGGGCTATCTTGTGGAATCTGCCTCTTTAGTGAGACCGGAAGTAACCATATTTTAGATTTTAACTAATGCTATATGCACGTTCTCCCTCATAAGTCCAAACAAATTGGCCTGAGAGAGATTTGAACCATAATGTTAAGCAATTGCTTCTGATATTCTAAACGTGTCCCCTTTCAGGCCAAACCATTCAAACAGCAGCGCTCACCACCTCTTAAAGGGGCCATATATGCAAGTGCATCCTTGGAGGATGTGTGATAAATGTACTAAAGAATTGACAATAATCATAAATAAATGTCATAAGAAATCACAGTTGTTTGTATTCTTCCTAGGCATAAATTCAGAGCCTGAACCATACTCTTACAATTGCTTGCATGACTGTATTGGTGTACTAAGTATGTACCTAGAACATTAGTTGTGTGTACACTTGATTGATGGACTGTTGTTGATTGTATATTGATGGGTGAATTAATAAACTGTTGATTGGCTAAGAGTAACCAAATGTCCTGATCAGAGAAATACTGGTCAAGTTAAGGTTGACCTGAAAAGAACCTAGCATTAAATGAGTGAACTCACGCTCCCTGGACTCAGTAATAAATGGTTGTTCAATTTGATTCCATTCTAATACTGGCTATAACCCTCATCCAATTGGCAGATCTAATTTGTTAGATTTCAGCATTAAAGTCTCACTGGCACCTAAACAAATTCCTCAAATTGACCGCTCTTCACAATTACACTTGAGCTGTCAGGGCACTAGGCTTAAGAGTGAGATTTTCTGTAGCTGGAATAGATCGTTAATGAATGCTTCCCAGCCACTACAGTAATTTCATCATTTAATTATTAGAAGTTTCCAATATTTGAGCAGTGATAGAGGTATATGAAATAATTTTCCACTGAGGCATCTAAATTGCGTTCACATACAGCAAACGGATAAAATCAGTAGCAAAATCCTGGTTTAGTTATTTACCTAGCAACAACTTAGAATCAATATGTCATCTACTACTTACTGCCAGAACTTTATCTCCATTCTATTCACTTCCCTTTATGTGATTGTCAAGCACTCAGGAGACAAAGAGAGAGGATTTTATTCATATAATTAGAGCTCATCCGAAATATTCTTAGTGAACAATTTATTTGCCAGATTTGACCCCTTCTGTCAGTGAATTACCCATGAACTGTTCATGACTTTTACTGTTCTGTTGATGAATAGCTTTTTATAAGCCTATTATAGCAAGTATTCCTTCAAGTATTCCCTATTTAGAATTCCCTGCTTGAACCATGTGATTGATCAGCTCAGTCACCTAGTGCTTCCATTCCTCAATTAGATGGCTTACCTTTATAAAGAAAAGGCCCAGCCAAAGAAATCACTGGGATGTTCATTCTTTCAGGAAGCGCTTCTGGAGAAAGACATAGTAGGAGCTAAAAAAGTTGTAGGAATTGTTATTTATTTATTTATTTTATCATTTCTATTATGTTTTCCAAGTCACAAAGAGCATGTTTAGTTATTTATTTTAAATAAGGGAAACAAATCAACGAAGAGAAGAGGTAAAGATTCCAGTGGAGATCATAGTGTGTGCGTCTCACTAATATGCTGCAACCACTGTGCCTCCGATTTTAAAAAATAGCTGGGTTCCTTTCTGCCTGTAGGAACTGGAAAAAGATAATTCAGAGATATTGCCTGGGCAATGACTAAATTAACTGCCCAAGATGTAGGATAGCCCAACCTTCATCGCATTTATCTCCAAGCAAATAATGGTTGAGTGGGAATAAAAAAGGAACAAGAATCAAGAGTTTAGCTTGAACCTAAGAGTCATCCATACCACAGCCAAATCATTTCCTAGTGACTGTCTACGATACAATTACCACATGATCAAATGATATATGAAGAAGATATGAATGGGGGATGATGGTTTTGTACTGGATTTAATCCAAGATTCATCAGGTATAAACACTGAAGCATTTTCAAACTAGTAGCTGAAGAGATATCGAAGTGAGTGAGCATCCACCATATGTACATAACAGATAACAGAAGGAAAGTTGAAAGAGGCAAAAGTCATAGATTCATAGATTCCAAGACTAGAAGGATCAACTGTGATCATCTAGTCTGGCCTATAAAAATATGTGAAGTGCATTTGTCATATATTTATAGTAAATTTAACCCGGTTTTCTGAACAGAAGAGTTAAAAAATCCCACACTGAAGGCTAAGAAATATATGTGACTTGCTCTGCTTCTATTCCTGCATATCTGTAGGGGTGTGTGTGCGGGTATATGCACACGTGTTTAGAGACTTCTGTCTGACAAGCTGAGAACTCATTTTTTGCTGACCGCTCTCTTTAGCTTATTGTTCCACTTGGAATGGAAAAGATAACTTCCACTGGTGCTCACAGAGATCACTTGTCAGGAATGAGGTTGTGCAGCTGCATCTATCCAGTTGTCAGCTGGGTCACAGCAGAACCACCTGATTGGCTAAGACACACAGGAGCTTGCTCTGGAGCCCAGGAGCTGCAGAGGATCAGCAGCAGCTCAATGCACATGCCTATGGATTCTCTGCCTAGCCTCACTCCAAGCCTTGCTCCTGCACTGCTCCAGCCTAGACCCTGCCCTGCACCCAACTTTGTTCCAGTCCTATCTCAGCCTTGTCCTGCCTTGGAACCAGCTCTGCTCCTGCTTTCCCTGACTCCAGGGAATCTGGTTCTGACCCTCAGTTCTGATTCCAGGCTCTGCCTCTGTCTTGACCTTTCGCTCTGGCATTTGGGCACTGAGTTCAGTTCTGACTTTCATCTCCAAACCTCAGCTCTCACACTGCTTTGACCTTGGGCTCAGGAATTCAAACTCTGACCATTAGGAATGACTCCTGCTCTGACAACGAGGTCTGACCATCTCTGACACCATTTCAGGGAGAACTAGGGTTTTATACCATCATTTCAAGTAGACTGAGTCACTATCAACTGCTCTCTGAAGAGGTATTTAGGAAGATTATTATGCTTATTTTTACATAAATCTCTGCTGTTGCTTATCTGTCCTCTACACAGCTGGCACTACAGACCAAATAACTCCTTTCAAATGCTGTTGCAAAGAACTCAAGCTTAATTTGTATTTTGGAATAGTAACGGTCATGCAAATTTGGTATTCATATTCTCTCTCTTCTAAATACAAGGTCGAGGGAGAATACAGTATGACAATACCAGTGTCACAATAAAGTTTAACGTTAAGAGGTAAGAAATGTTTAATACCCCACCTAACCAGTTAAATAGCCAGCTTATGCTGACAGCATAATAAAGATAGGCAAACTAAGTTAAACAAAATTAGACCTGACAAATGATTCTTCAAAAGTTAAATCTGACTCTTTTTTTTTTTTGGCAGTTTAACAGTATTTGGTTAACTTATTTTTTAATTATTATTTTTCTTCCATTTCATGGAAAAGGTAGCTTTTTTGAGGCCTGATTCTCTACTGCCTTGCACTTATGTCGTGATGTACAGTCTTGCACTATCTGCACAAGGTGCAAAGCAGTAATGAACTGAGTCCAAGGCATTTCTGGCCATTTAAGAAACAAGAATTATGAGAAATTTTGTGAGTAACCCTGTTCTTATAAAAGTGCCGGCAAAATTCCACAGACTCAGTCAATTCAAATGCTATTTAGATAAACACTGAAGCTGTGGAGAAATGCTCACTTTGAAACGCAATACTCAACAGATCTGGGGGTTTGTTCCAAACCTCAAATGTTCAGTCTGGGCTTACTGAATGATTTGCATTGGAATGCAGCCTAAGGTTCAAGTCTAAAAGCAAAAGCAAAACTCAAGAAACATGACCCCACAGAAATAAAAAAATATAGGCTAAAATGTAACCAGTATTTCCTAACTTCATTTAGTAATAAAAGAATAATCATGGGCCAAATCCCAAAGACTTTATTCAAGGCCTGATCATTCTCTTGTGGTCAACATGTGGAGTAGATTCTTCACAAGGTCTGGCCCATTCTGAATGGAAGGAGTAAAGCAATTCCTTCTATGGTATCCCACCTCCCCATTTCTGGGACACCAGCAGGGTACTAGATCTGGGTGTGGGGGAGAGGCAGGAGGTGAAGGAAGGTGGATGCCCATGGAAATGTATACCAAACTCCACACGTTCCTTAAGGAATCCTGAGTAAAGGCTTTTGGCTTTGTCCCTGGGTGTCTTGTGGTTCATTAAACAATGCCAGCTTGTTATTGGAAGGCTTTAGAGAAGCTTCTGTGATCCTCAGGCAGTCAGTAAGTACTTTATTTTATTGAATGTGTTTCTCAATTCTAAACTGGAGCTGTGAAGGTCTGAACAAATTCCAGTGAGGAATCTTTCTTAAAAAAAGAAAGATTTCCAAGGCTGCAAGTTTAGTAAGAAGAGATTAGTTAAGGTCAATTGAGAAATCTCCAAAAAAACCTTCCTCTTCTGATTCCAGAAAGCCCTTGTCTCTCCCTGACTGATTCACTATCTCACTCTTAGATAAAACAGTTGAATTAAATATTGGCAGCTGGCCAGCTTGTCTTTCATCCCAAGCCCAAAGGTGAAAGACTGTGAATTTGCGAGCTTTTCAAAGCCAGCCTCCAAAGGGTTTGTTCACTAGAGATTAGCTTTCTGGTGAACAGCTTGCTGCAGCCTTTGTCTGCTTATGCTATCATCTTGTGTTTCCTTCCAACATCCCTCCTGATTTCCGCCTGCACTAACACAAAATGACGGGCCTGCCTGTTTAGCTCTGCTGGCTGAACTTCAACTTCATTACTATGTATGAGGTCTGTTTTCACTCCAATTTAACATTAATAGTGTAATTTGCCGACTTCCTAACTGAACCACAAATCTCTGAAATGACCATTTCATTAAGCTCCATTGGTACAAAGCAAATATTTACCATTTCTTCCAATTTAGTGTCTGTGCAAATGTCCTCTTTTGGTCCTGGGTTCATAGGGTGTCATGGGTGCTATATAACTTTACTGCTGTCTGATCAAATTAAACTGATTCCAGGAATTAGTTGTGACACTACTTCCAAACAAAGACTTTTCAGTGACACAATCTTCCCTCTTAACATATGCAGTTCCTGGTCCAGTCACCCCTGGTCTTTCTCTCCAGTTCCTGCCTCTCTCGGATTCTAGTCTTCTCTCCTTTTCTTTAAAGGCATAGTGTACTATTCTGCCACTCTGTGTGACAAGTATTTCCTACATTTCATTTGCAGTGAGACTTTCATAATATAGGTTTCAGAGTAGCAGCTGTGTTAGTCTATATCCGTAAAAAGACCAGGAGTACTTGTGGCACCTTAGAGACTAACAAATTTATTTCAGCATAAGCTTTCGTAGGCCATAGCCCACTTCATCGGATGCATAGAATGGAACACACAGTAGGTAAGATATATATACACACAGAAAATATGTAAAGGTGGAAGTTGCCATACCAATTCTAAGAGGCTATTTAATTTAGATGAGCTATTATCAGCAGGAGAAAAAAAAACACTTTTGTAGTGATAATCAAGATGATCCATATCAGATAGTTGACAAGAAGGTGTGAGGATACTTCACATGTGGAAATAGTTTCAATTATTGCAATCATCCAGCCATTCCCAGTCTCTGTTTAACCCTAATTTGATAGTGTCCAATTTGCAGATTAATTCCAGTTCAGCAGATTCTCACAGGAGTCTGCTTTTGAAGTTTTTCTGTTTTAAAATTGTCACCTTCAGGTCTGTTATTGAGTGACCAGGGAGGTTGATGTGTTCTCCTACTGGTTTTTGAATGTTATGATTCCTGATGTCATATTTATGTCCTTTTATTCTTTTGCGTAGAGACTGTCCGTTCTGGCCAATGTACATGTTGAGTATCCTCACACCTTGTCAACTATCTGATATGGACCATCTTGATTATCAATACAAAAGGTTTTTTTTCTCCTGCTGATAATAGCCCATCTAAGTTAAATAGCCTCTTAGAAGCGGAATGGTAACTTCCACCTTTACATATTTTCTGTGTGTATATATATATCTTACCTACTGTGTGTTCCATTCTATGCATCTGATGAAGTGGGCTATAGCCTATGAAAGCTTATGCTGAAATAAATTTCTTAGTCTCTGTGGGCTTGGATACACTGGCACTTTATAGCGCTCTAACTTGCTGGCTCTGGTGTGTGAAAAATCACCTCTTCGAGTGCAGCAAGTCTGAGTGCTTTAAAGTACTAGTGTGGACAGGCTCCGAGCGCTGGGAGCCGGGCTCCAAGAGGTCAGAGCTAATCCCCTTGTGGAGGTGGATTACCAGGAGCACTCAGAGAGCTCTCTCCCAGTGCTCGCGCGTGGCCACACTCACCCTTCAAAGTGCTACCGCAGGAGCGTTCCCACTGCAGCGCTTTGACATTTCAAGTGTAGCCAGACTCTAAGGTGCCACAAATACTCCAGTTCTTTTTTCATAATGTACTTGCATCAATATAGGCCTTTGAAAATATCTGCTTCTGGCCACCATTGCACAACAACTATTCAACTTATTTAAATTAATGTGTAAAATACATGTCCTTTTACAATGATGACCTTCATTAGCAGGGTTCATATTATATATTATATTATATATTACAGTAGTGCCTAGTGATCCCAGTCAGGACTAAAGCCCAATTGTTCCAGGCATTTGACAAATGTAAAGCAAGAAACAGTCCCTGCCCTCGAGAGCTTACTGTCTAACTAGACAACACAGACAGGGGAACAGGGGTGAGGTCACACAGTAGGTCAGGGGCAGAACTGGAGTCTCCTGACTCCAACTCCAAAGCCCTATCCACTGGAGCATGCTGCCTCTCTAAAAGTACTCTCATTGCAAGACACGTGACTTTGGGAATAAAGTTAAATGGTTTTAAAGTATTTTTCCCTTTAAAGTATTAACTAAGCTGACTCTTTTAAAACACAGAAGATAAGAAAGTAACTGCTTAGCCACTCTTTCAAAAGGCCAGCAGTGGGACTCAGCAACAGCAGCTGCAGTGGCAATCTTTCTGTGGTATGTTAGGGCTTGGGGGCGGGGGGTGTTCTGCTTGATTTTTGTCATTCAGGGTGGAAGAGCCTTAGGATTCAGTGTCTGCTATCAATCCCTTTGTGAAATGGAATTTCACATGGAAGGCAGGGAACTTTAAAAAAGCCATGGAGAGATGAAAAGTACTAACCTTTGTTAGAAGATGAAGTGGCTTTAGAAGAATTAAAGTTCACACATTTGCAGCTGGCAGCTAGTGTTGCAATGGCTGGTGACCATTCCATCCCCCTCTTTTTAAAAATTTAACTATGACAAATTATTAGGAAAGGTGAAAGGATTCTTAAGTGCATTGCAGTAATAAGACATACTGCTATCATTTAGAGCTTGTAAATCAGTTTGCTATAGTTTTCCTCTGGAAAGCCTTTTCAGTCATGATGGAAAAAAGACTGAATAAAGAGACTGATAAAATGCTGCCAGGGTCCTATGGCAGACACATATATCTTCTGTCCTTTCAATCAGCATTGCTGTTCAGCTCACTGAATCTCTTACTTCTGAGCATGAAGCACTATTCATTTATTCTTATATCACAAGTACAAGGAACCTTATTCATATTCACTTATCTCAGCGGTACTAAGCACTGTATTCATATTCTCTTTTTTGTTTTGGTTTTAATTGGACACAGAGAGGTGACATACCTGCAAGCTTCATAAATGATGAGCCAGTGGATTTGGGTTCATATAACCCTACAAACCAGGCTCAAGATGAGAGCCTTCAGCAGTTGGAAGAGTTTCTCACAAGGGAAGGAAAGGTCACTCCCAGACAAATATAGATACATTCAGACATTTCCAGAAGTTTTCTTGTTTTTTATTTCACGTAGCTACAGCAGATGACAATTTCCTGCTGCTTATTTTTTTTTGCAAAAATATACAGCTCTTGGGAAACTACAAGATTGGAAACACATGCCATTCACACAAGCATTCCACATTGCAAGCAAATTTGAAATATTGGAAAATGAAAGGGAAGATAAACTTCATTATAGACTTTAGAAATTTTATTAATCTGTGACATCAGAGCAGGATTAAGAGTCTGTTGCAGTCTGATAGGAGTTTGAGCACCACTATAGCCTGCTGATTAGAAGAAGCATCCTTTAACTAGAAAGTTACAAAGGGAAAAATATTGAGACCATATTCTTGTCGGTTTGAAGTGCAGTCTCAGAGTAACTTCTCAAGCATCAGCAACTACGTACAGCCTTTTTCCAAATGAAATCTTGCGAAAAACAAAGAGGCAACCACATTATCATATTGACGGAATTCTAGCTAACTTCCAAAGCTTAATGTATGCAGAAAGCATCTTCTAAACAGAACTAAGAACATAAGACTGGCCATACTAGGTCAGACCAAAGGTCCATAGCCCAGTATCCTGTTTTCCAACAGTGGCCAATGCCAAGTGCTTCAGAGGGAATGAATAATCAAGACCACTGAGTATTAGATATTATGGTATTATGATCAGGAAACTAAACTGGTTTTTTTTTAGGGGATGTGGTGTGGCTAGCGGGAGCCAAGAAAATTGGGTTATGTACCCAACGATGGCACTGACTTTGGCCAGACAGAAAGTTGAGGCTGAAGGAAATCAGCATGGTACAGTGGATAGGGCATGGGGGGGAGGAGCCTCAGGAGACTTTAGGTTTCAGTCCCACCTTCGAAAGTTTGGGCAAGTCTCTGTGCCTCTGTCTGCCATCTATAAAATGGAGATAATAATACTTATCAACTTTTGTAAAGCATCTTGGGATGAATGGCTGAAAAAGGCTACATAAGAACCACGTATTATTATTGTTGTCTATGAGAGAGGTGTGCTTTCTGTCTTTGAGGTGATATATATTTTAGTTGGTATATTTTAGTAATATAAAAGACTTTTTCTTTCCTGTCTGGTCTCTGTTTACATTTCTGTGAACATCCTAAGACTATAAATCCTCAGAATCAGAGTTTACCAATGGTTTTAGCTACTTAGAGATACAATAATAGACTTTCCAAAACATGTAATTACATAGAGGGGAGAAAGCCATCTTTTTGGAACAAATACTACCTACAATTTTTTAAAATCACATATTATCTAAATGTTAAATTATCCTCCTTTAGTGAAAACAATTTCTGTGTGGGGAGGGAGTCCATTTACCCCAATGGCTTTTGGAAGCCTAATGTATAAGCACATAACACTGTGTGGTATCTAATATGTGTGCTGCAGTGTAAAATGTAAACCATACAGTGAAATAAAATACAAAACTTCAAATGTGATGCAAAGCCCCATGCATTACCACAAGTCTCTCAATTAGTGTTCAAGGCCCCCAGCCAGCAAACCATTTAGGCATGCAGTTGATCGTAAAGATGGAAACAGTCTCATTGACCTATTGACTTCAATGAGACTCTTCATTTGCTTAAAATTAAGTAGGTACTTTGTTATACTGGAACCTAATTCATTCCTGCTTCGTGCTGCTAGGGTTGATCTTCAGAGAGAGCCTCTTATGCTGTATTTAGGAGGGAGCAATATCAGGATTGGAAGTTTATGGAGGAGAAGAGGTGAGAGACAAGAGAGAGTGGGCTAGGAAAAGAAGAAATGAGTCGAGGTAGAGGAGATAAGGAAAGATGTGCCATTACATTTGAATCCCTGTGCTAATTAAAATGCAAGCACATTTTGAATTATGGGGCTATAATTACATTTTTGGATTCTAGTAACTGTCCAAGCCACTTAAGCCTCACTCCGGAGGTTTCTGATATCCCCAAAAGCCTTCAGTAAAATTGTAGCTCTGTAATTCACAGTGCTTGTTAATTTATTATATAGAGGACTGTATGTATTATAAAGGAAAGACTCTAACAGGCTTTGAAAAAATATTCATTGCACATTTTATTTGATTAATTTTGCCATTAACCATTTAATAAATTATTCAACGAATATTAATTGACCAGCTACAGAGCTGGTCAAAAACTATGAGAAATATTTGTAGAGTCAATTACTGTATTCAGCAGAAATCAGCAACACTTGGTGAATCATGTTTTTGCGTACTTCTAGTATGTATTTAAAAATGCATGTTTGTTTTCCTGCTATTGTTCAGTACATGCAGCTATAATAAGAAAGTGATACCAGGGAAATAAATAATTAAGGGGTCAAGTTCTGAAGTCCTTGCTCAGTTTTTACTCAGTTCTTTCTGAGGTAAAACTCTCATTGACACCAATGGAATCTTTGCCTCAGGAAGGACTAAGGACTAAGATGTTGGGGTTTAGCCTATGGCTATTTATCTTTTTACAGAACTACCACTGACATTTAGAGAAATTGCATGGATCAAAAGTTCTATCAGAACCTCAAAGGTATTCAAGCAGCCCACTCCCATTAATTTCGATGGAATTTAGACACTCAAATACCTTTGAAGTTCTGTGCCTATATCCCTTATTATGCACTTTAACTCATATGCTAGGTGAAGGGAAGAGCTATGGTAAAATGAAGAGAAGTCTGATATATTGAAGGGAGAGAAGAGGAGAACAAGAGACAAAAGCCATGTATAATGTTAAATTTTATACCCTACCTAATTAAGTGAACAAAATTTGAGTTTCTGGTGTTCTGAACCAACGATTACTGCCTTATTAGATATGGTTGGAGACACATTATTCCATTGATATGTGAGATCTGTGAATTCTGGGCACAGAGACAGTTCTCTGAATAAATGTCAGAGCAGAGATCTATCTATGTCAGTCTGTGTATGTTCTCACCATAATGTCTAGCAGTCATTCTTCTGATGTACAGCTACTAATGGCACAAACAATTAATTAGATGTTGGGTAAGTAAAGTAGCCACTCTTACAGCAGCGACATCCAGAGATGACAAGGGCAATCAATCCACCAGCAAGATGACATAGAAGGTATCTGTTAATCAGATGGCATCATTTTTGTTCTTGAGATCTACGGGGTCAGGTTGGGGAGTTCAAAAAGCCATGCTCCACCCAGTGGCAAAGATGTAAGGTAAACTACATATGACCCAGTGTATCCTGTTATAACAAAACAGGATTTTTCGGTTGTTCTGAGGGGCATGCGAGAGCTGATCTGGAGAGACAAAGGGATGCACATCTGAGCTGTCTATCTGCCAAGAAATGCGCCATCAATCCAAAATGTAGTCTTGCACCATCTTGGACAGGTTATGTCTAGTGTACTGTCAGAGAGGCTTAACTATTTCAGAAAAGGGCATCTTGACTTGAACCAGTGTTTTTGATGTGGCTTTGAGATGAAATTGTGAAGTTAGCTGTCTTAACAGCTGGCTGTGCACAGTAAAGCAGCCAGGCCCCGATCACTGGAGGAACAATGTCATCCAGGACCAGAAGGTTGGGGATTTGAATTGCCACTGAGTATTCAGCAGATGCAATAATTAGGGCATTGTTAGATGTCTGTACAGCTGCAGTGCTAGAACCCTATGAATTGCCAGCAAGCTTTTGGAGGAGTGCTACTCTCATCTGGATTTTGGTACATGTTGTTGTAATGTGTTGCCGAAAGGACCGACAGTGGTCAAGCTTTAGCCTCCAAGAAGCGGGGTATGGTTCAGAAATGATTGGCTGACTGTTCAGAAGAACCAACAGCTATCAATGAGCTAACCAGTGGGTGTGATGGAAACAGATTAAACACACTGAAGACAATGTCATCTTAAGTTGCCACTACAAAAAAGTACTTAACTCAGGTATCAAGGTCAAATGACAAGCAGAACTCCAGCACCTCAAAGCTCCTTCTGACTATTGCTAGGCAGATGTCATCAGTGCACATAAATTTAGTTGCCAAGGTGGGCAGCACATTGTTTACCCCATATGAAAGAACTCTGGAACAAGCAGTGATCCCTGGGAAAGGCCGTTGTTCATACAGCGTGGGCAGCTTTAACCATCTCCACACTTTGTGACCACTGTTTTGTTAGAAATCATCTGCATACTAAACTCTTGTGTGGGACCATGGAGTATCATCTTAGAACTAATTCATGGTGCCAAACTGTGTTGCATGCCAACAAAAGCAGTGCTACTCTTCTGCACTGCCTCAAAGGCATCCTTAATCAAGAGATCAGCCTAACCACTTAGTCCTCAGCATTACAGCCCAACTGGAACACCACATGGTAATGAGATAACTGTGGTCCATTAAAGGCAACATTCAGTCAAGACCCAGAAGCTTAGAAGTGACACTGATCAAAGCAACTGAGCAATAGTTCTTCAGGTCATCCACCTTCTTTCCAGGCAGGGCTGGCTCTAACTTTTTTGCCACCCCAAGCAAAAAAAAAATGGAGGGCTGGAGGAGTGAGGCGGGGGCAGCGTGGCCTGAATGCACCTCTTACAGAGTGCTGCCCTAGGCATCTTATCCTAGTGCCTGGAGCCGGACCTGTTTCCAGGCATAAGGGGTGTCACTATGTGTGACCTTCGCCAGAGCTTTGGAACTGTGCACCATTCCAGACAAGTATTGTAGAGTCTTAGCAGAAAGTTGTAACAGCATGAGCTCATGTGATGCAGGAACTCCCCATGGATGTTGTCAAGCCCAAGAGCCTTGTAAGGTTTTAAGATAGGAATAACTGATTCCATTTCCTCCCTAGTGAATGACTGGGATAAGCTGGAGTCAGCTGAAGGGATTCACTGAATCTTTCTGAGACCTGACAATACCATCCTACTATGATCTCTGTTTGTGATCACTTGTTTGCTGTTGGCCACAAGGTGAGAACGCCATCGACATTCGAATAGACTAGCAACCCTTGATCCTATATTGCACCTACTATGGTAATTCACAACAAAGGCAAGGATATTGGTTAATTATATATATTCATGCACATATATCTCTCATTGTGATCACTATGAATTTTAAGAAAGATGGAAAATGACAATCCTCCATAATCACATGACCTAGAATTAAGCCAATGGAACTATGCCCATTTACACCAGATGAGGATCTGGCCTATAGAATGTGTGTCTATGAAATTTCTATTTCCCACATCTATAAACAGCACATCTGAGGGACTTTTTATATAGCTGAAGACACCTAAAATGCAGTAGCACGTCACAATAATTCTCTAGCATGCCCCTCAGTCAGTGAGTCAGCCAATAACACTAGGCCTATTTCACGTCCCATTGATGTTAAGGGCTGTTTTGTCATTTACTTCAGTAAGAGCCAGAGCAGGCCCTTCATTTCTATAGCATTTTTCCTGTGTAGATACATAATATTTTAAGATACATAATGTTGGACAATTATGGGACTGTGTCTGAAAACCTTTGCTTCCATGACTATACCCACAGAAGTCAATGAGCCTATTCTGTGAGTAAAGATTATTCCAGTGAATCGAGCTTTCAGGACTGGGTTTTAAACCTGTACAGCATCAAATCCTTAAATAAGCTACAACTACAGTGACTGAAATATAGAAATCAAGTAATATACCCACAGATCATAACAGAACAATTAGAAAGACATATTGGTGCTTGCATAAATTACAAAGGGGCGAAGCCTATTTGTTTTGCTAATGCAAATAGATGGGACTTCTAGCTGGAGGTGAGTATTTGTCGCAAATTATTCAAGATGTCCACAATGTGGGAATAAAAATGAAGAGGCCTTATATGAAAGATGTATCTGACCCTTAATGGTAGTGTAAGTGAATGAAGGGGATATTTTCCTTGTACTATATAGGAATTTACCAATTGAAAATCATCACTGATGTCCAAGGAAATTGTTTGGTTAAATTGCTAGGAACTGCACTGGAAATTAATAGCTGTTGCACAGCTAAATCTATGTATCACCATTTATAATCAAATGGCAAATAATTATTTAGTGGCAGATTCTGCTATCTTTATTCACATTGAATAGCTGCTATTCAATAGCAGCTTCCACCATGAACAGCCCCTTTGAAATGAATAGGATTGCTTGTACAGTAAGGTACCACTCAGTGTCAGTAGGGGTATCAGAACCTGTCCCTTAATAATGCACCAGAGATATTACTATAAAAACCAACATACTTCCCATCTGTGCACACAACCCCCATTAACATCAGTGTAAGCTGCATGTCCGAAATGAGAACAGAATATAGCCCAAATTGTACAATGATACTGTAACAGGTAATGCTTGGATTTGATGGTTGCTTTTTAAGCTAGAAAGAAGTAATAGTTAGCATATATTATATATTTTACAAATAATATGCTTAGTCACAAAGTTCTTACTCAATCATTTCACAGGAAAACTCCCATTGATTTCACTGAGAGATTTGTCTGCGTAAAGACAGATTTGTCCCCTGTGCATTTTTACCACATATCTGTTATTACAAAACAATCACTGCAAATGCAATTATTTTCAGGAAGATACAGCATAGAATGCCCAATTCTGCAATAGGAGATCAATCCCAAAAATTGGGAAGGGAGGGGGAGGGGAAGTGAACACTCCAGAATGATTTGGTGAGTAATCAGAAGTAACAGAAAACACAATTCATGCCAGTGAATATTATTCCACTTGAAATAGTGACAAAGTCAAACACAAGAGCAAACAAGAGATAGATGGGGACAAACAAGTTTGGCTTGATGTCATTGTGTTTAAGTAAAGAAAACGAGGAATACTTGTGGCACCTTAGCGACTAACCAGTTTATTTCAGCATAGGCTTTCCTGGGCTATAGCCCACTTCATCAGATGCATAGAATGGAACACACAGAAGTAAGCTGCATTTATATATACAGAAAGCATAAAAAGTTGGAAATTACCATACAAGTTCTAAGAGGCTGTTTAATTTGGATGAATCGTTATCAGCAGGAGAAAAAAAACCCTTTTTTAGTGAAAATCAAGTGGATCTGTGTCTGACAGTTGACAAGAACCTGTGAAGGAAACTTAACTCGGGCAGACTTTCCCTAGTTAAGTTTCCTTCACAGGTTCTTGTCAACTGTCAGACACAGATCCACTTGATTTTCACTAAAAAAGGGTTTTTTTTCTCCTGCTGATAATGACTCATCCAAATTAAACAGCCTCTTAGAACTTGTATGGTAATTTCCAACTTTTTATGCTTTCTGTATATATAAATGCAGCTTACTTCTGTGTGTTCCATTCTATGCATCCGATGAAGTGGGCTATAGCCCAGGAAAGCCTATGCTGAAATAAACTGGTTAGTCTCTAAGGTGCCACAAGTATTCCTCATTTTCTTTACGGATACAGACTAACACGGCTGCTAATCTTAAACCTGTGTTTAAGTAGTTATCAGTAACAGATTCTTTAAAATATGTAAATTCTAAATACAGAAAACATACAAAATTACCAAGAAGGGATGGGAATTTCTTTTCAAGCAACTGCGAGGCACAGTTTTCATAAGAATGTGTTTTCTTTTTGTCATATTTTTAAAGATTTATCATGAATAATATGTCAATCAGTTTGTTTCGAACAAAAGCTCCAAGAGTTCCAAAAACAACCCACTCTTCTTAGATGTCACTCACTCAGCAAGACATGGTCTAGAATCCTGTTTAACCAATGCAGTGCTCTCCACTGGAGTCCTCCTACAGATCCACAAAAGAGTCAATTCTGTGGAACCTGTTACCATGCAGTAATCCCAAAATATCAGTTTTAAATATGGTATATGGAAAATATATAGTAAGCTCAGATACCACGGTTTTGTTGGAAAAAATGCTTTCAATGGTGGCCATTGTACTTCATTATTCTCAGGGGATGTTGCTACTCATAAAGAATTTGACTCTATCTGTAAGTCACAGCCTACATTGAGGGCAATGTGGAAGCATTCCTGAGCTCATCTGTATATATACACAGGAGCCATGCAGGCTGCAAGATCCTATAGGATAATGTAGTCTGCTACATACTAAGGGACATGGAGGAGCAGTCACCACTTTAAGCTGAATGCAGGGACTGTCAATTGTTCCTGGCCCTTATGTGTAGCTCACATCACAGTGGGAAGGTCCAAAGGAATACTAGTGGAGTAAGGCTTTTTTCAGCACAAGTAAGGGTGGAAGGATTGAACCCCAAGTGAGCCAGCAGCTGCATTCTGAACTAGCTGAAGACTGCCTGACATGTAAGAGTAGCCCCAAATGAAGTGCATAGCAGTGATCTAATGCAGATGTTACAAAAAGATAAGATAGCTGTAGTGATATCTGTAGACCACATGAAAGGCAACAGTCTTTTTACCAAGGAAGGATGAAAAATAAAACACACTTGGCTAATGCTGCTATTTAAAAATTGAGAAGTAGCCAAGGACACAACAAAGATCTCAGATTGCAAGTTTGTTAATAAATAAAGGATCTACCAAGGAAACAAATATCACTTCCATCATGTCCTCCAGGCATTTCTTTAATTTAGAATCACATTGCTCTTATCCTGTGTGAACCTTAGTCAACCAGCTATCATCCAAACTGCAGGTAAGAACTGGCAAAGAGAATTGATTCTATTAAGTCTCATGAAAAGAAAATGTAGAGCTGTGGGTCATTCTAGAGGTCTCCTCAACATGCATCAGGTGGCAGAACTTTCTGCTTCTCTTCAACAGCATATTACTCCAGTGTTACACAGACTGCATTGGTTTCAAGTTTGTTTCGGGTGCAAGGGATGGTCTTGCTGACAGAACCTGGGTTCTGCATGGGCTGTAGACAGAGTGTTCTCAGTGGGAAGGCTTTGATGCTGGGATTTGCTTCCTTGTTGGTCTGAAAGAGCCTAGGTTTGTTGACCTCCAGGTCAATCCTACCTCCTTAACTACATACCAACACAACTCACCCAATTATTATGTGTAAATTCTGGTCTCTGCTTCCCCTGTGTAAATCAGAAGTAACTCCCTAGATTTCAAAGGAGTAACTCTGAATTTACAAGGACAAGATAAGAGAAGAAATTGACTCTTAATACAGTATGTAAATATATATGTGAGGTTGCCTTCAAGAAGTACATCATTGTTTTTAGCTTCTGGTCCTGCGTACAAGGATAGTGATATAGTGATCTAATCTATGACCACATTCTCTAATTTTCACTGCCCTCAATTAAAAATACAACGCTTAATGAATCAGGAATGAAGAGTCTTAATAAACAGTAAGATAAAAAAGACTTATCATGTTTTTCATTTTGATGTCTGTACTTAATATTCTCTTTCATCACGGTAGGAAGATAGTGATCTTGCCAAGAGCTAGAGCAGAGAGAGGGGGAAAATTCTGATAAAGAGTCACTTCTCCACACTTAACAATTTAGTTGCAAAATGCCATTAAAGCTGAATCTCAAGCTTCTAAAAGGCTTACTTTGTCTGTGTAAAGCATAGAAACAATGAAGAATGGGCAGTTATTCCCCTTCTGTAACTCCCACCATACAATATAACTTAGTACTATCAAATCTCTCATGCACGACAGAAGTGGTGACTGTATTGGTGCTAGATCTATGACCCATCTAAACTGCTCCTTGTGATGTGAGAATCTGGTAGTGCTCAAACTCAGGTTTCCAGCTGGAACCATCTGGGAACATCAGAACTTACTGGGCCCGTAGGGAGTGGATACCTGGAAGGACTGGTCCTTGACCGCCAAGTCTTTCATCCCTATCTTACTGGTTGAAATCTGACCCACATTGGTAGTGACAAAGAGCCATTACCATCTCTATGGAGTTTGATGGCTTATGTGATTTTATTAGATTTATATAGAGCCCAAACCAGTATACAAGCTGCAAACTAACAGAAAAATACTGAACAGTGGATTAGTTTCCTCTTCATAATAGAAGTTCTGCTACCACAATACAGCAGTTGCCTCCAGTTAATTGGCTCCAATAAGCTCCTCCGTGATAGAATTTATACAGATATTGTTCTTATTTTGACTATTGTTTCACAGTGGTGATATGGTAATTGTGATTGAGGAGGCACCTTCATTATAAGTCCTTAATTTCAGGCACTTCTCACTTTCAAGAGGGGCAAAAAATATCCTCTGGACTGAGATATCCCATGGTTACTTTCAGTTCAGAGATGAAAGTTTGTTAGAATTCTCCCTGGCCATTTTTGAAACATATGCATATACATGAACGTTTTACACTCCCTTTCCCCAGAAGGCTAGAGGATGCCCCTTCTCTTGCAGGACAGTAAGAGTGGGAAGTTGTGCTCCCTGCTACCTCATCTCATACCAAGCAGAAGATGTCAGTGATCCATTCCCCTTTGGGATAACAGCTTTCTCTCCTCCCTGTAGTTAGTTCTGTTGCTGAAATGGTAACAGTCAGTTCAGAGTTCTGATCCTGTTGCTACTGATGCTTTGGGTGTGTGTCATAGTTGTACTTAATATATTTTTTACCTTTTTTCTATTTAAATGCCCTAGGAAATTGCATTAACCCCTCTCTCCAAGTTAAAGGACCATTGCTTAGATTGCAAAGTCAAGCACTAGAAGGTTAGGAAATGTCAAATGTAGGTTGCCTGGACGGTCTATTCTGCCCCCCTTATATGCATGAATTATGATGCAGTCTTTAATTACATGGACACATACCATTTTTTGCCAAAGGATCCTTGCCTTATTCAGTGCATAGACTGAATGGTGCTTAGAGGATTTGAATAGGGGTTGTGCTGTGAAAAGGGCTCCAGGGAGGGCCCCTGCTTCATTTGCTCTAGAAATTGGAAGGAGTGTTAAGAAGAAGATGGGATGAAGGACATGCTCTTGTGTTAAGGCAAATGAATCCCACACAAAAGATCTCAGTTCTATTCTTGCCTTTACCACAGACTTCCTATATGATTCAGAGCAAATCATACCAACATTTTGGCTAGTGCTACTAATTTTGTGTTCTTCATTCTCTGGGCCCAGCTTTAGACACCTGAAATCTGATCTGCAGAGGTGCTGAGTGCTCACAACTGTGGCTGAACTCAAAGAGAGTGGTGGCTGCTAAAGTCCTCCAGCAGTGTGGCCTGGAGAGGAATAAACATAAGGTTAGAACTCAGACAGCTCTGACTTGTAATCCTGACTCTGCCACAAATTCACTGAGTATCTTCATGCAAGGCTTTGTCTCAGTTTCTCAATCTCTTCTCTCACAGAGGAAATATGGAGATAAATTCATTAATATTTGTGAAGCACTTACCTACTCCAGTGCTGTGTGTCCTAGAAAAGACTCAGAGGAAAGGATCACTTCAGTGTAGAGTTTGCATGCTGTCTAATAAATAAACCAGGGGCCACATACTATATGATGAGGATGAAAAGAAATCTTGAAGTACTGCACCATTTCCTGATCATCTTCCATCCTGTGCACTGAACGAGGCAGAGATCCTATGGAAAAAATAGTATGTGACCTGAACATATAATTGTGTCCCACTGCATAGGCACAAGGGAGGCAAATTGAGGCAGCCTAAATACTGACATTTTCTATTTTTTGACTTCGCAATCTAAATATTTTCAACATTTGTTTATATAATATGTATATAAGATATCATGTTTCAGGGCATTATCCAGCCATAAGGGAGCATTTTTATGAGTAGGTTATTCCATAATTGTCCATTGTCCTCTGAAGCATATGATACTTAGCCACTGTCCAGTATAGGATTCTGGACTAGGTAGAACAATTTAGCTGATTTGCTGTGGAAATTATTACATTTTTACATACAGATCTTGATAGATTTTTCTTTTGGCTGAATTTCCAGACTTTTGTATATGTTCACTCTCAACTTTAGCATTCCACTAATGTGGTCAAAAAGATGCTATATCTAGTTTTTAAATCAATTTCCTCAATGAAAAAAAACCCACTCCAACACCTCCCCCTTCCATGCAATTAAAATGTATCTCAAGTATACAATATATTTTATCTCTTCTGTTACCAATTTATTAGCTTTTTTAAAAGAAAGCAATCCTCTCTTAACATTTCTGAGCCCTGATTTATTTATCTGATCATCATAGATGTCTCAATCTGATTTTAATGATTTATATAATGCAGTCTTCTATATTGCTTTTTTAATGATAGAAGATTTTTTTAGCAATCTTCTGTTTCCTATTAAATATTCCATCTCATATTGTTGTGCATCACTCTCTAGACTTCTCTTCTTCAGCTGAAAGAAAATGAGTCTTCTCCAGTTTACTGCAATACAATATCTTAACTAATATGCTATGTGAGCAGAGTACAAGTCTTTTTCTGCTAGTCCACTCCTAAAAAAAATAACTGAACTTCAGTAACTTCCACTAAAGCAAATTTGAGTTGCACTATAAATGGGAACTCTTGTAGTTAGACGTGATCAAAATCAGAAACTCCATTCTGTGATAAACTCCAAAATTTGAAAAACAGTGATTCTGATTTGGAAGGAAAAATATAAATTTTGGAACTCCTGCAAAAGCAAATTCTAAAAACAAATACAATTTTGAAATATTTGAAACATTTTATTTCAAAACAAAATTCCACCTGGGAGTTCTATTTCCAAAGCTCCGAGCTCGACCAGGGCTCCCAGGGTTTTCAGATTCCCCCCACACTGCCACGACGCTGAAAATTTCCAGGTTCTCTGCTCCCTGTCAGGAGTTAGACGCAATGTGTGTCTACACTGCGGTGAGTCTCCCAACCCGGGTAGAGAGGCATACAGTAGCTGGGCTCAAGCTAGCATGCTAAAGATAGTAGTGTGGACGTCACAGGTCAGGCAGCAGCTGGGCTCTCAAGGTTGTCTGATCCCCTAGGTCTTAGCTCATGTGGCTAGCCTGAGTTCCATCAGACCCCTGTCTGCGTCCCAATGGCAGATTTGGCAAAATCGGTATAGTCTCGTAACATATTTTGATGAATCCGCATCTTCCAACAGAAAATGTTTCTTCATAAAATTTCTGACCAACTTACTTGTGGTCTCATTTTCCCTCTTTCTCTGACCTATAAATCTCCATGAAGCAATTAGGTCATTGTAGCGGGGTGACCACCCGCTCCTCTGCAGAAGGGCTTAAAACAGCCCTGGGAGAAGCCTGAACCAGGGAAGAGATTAAAGACAGCTGGGGGTAGCTGACTGGGTAGCTGACCACAGCTGTGGCCAATGTAAGTAGGGCTCAGCTGGCCCTTATAAGAGGGCAGAGGGCTGGAAGCAAGCAGTCTCTCTCTAGCCTTTGGAGAGGGAGGACCTGGCTGCTGGGGCTAAGCAGGGTACGGGGAATAGGGCAGGGCAGGGCAGGGCAGGGCAGGGCAGGGGTAAGGATAGAGGAGCTGTGGAGCTCTGACCTGGAAACGCCCCCAGGCTGCGGGGCTTAGTCTATGGTCAACTAGGTACTGGGGGTGCAGAGGGCAGCCCCAAGGGTAGGCAGAGGCAGCAGGTCCAACCCCCATTGCTAGTGATGACTGGCGATGATACTGCAGTCTGCCCCAGTGAATGGGGATAGGTGGTGACTGGCAGTTGCCTAGACTGAGGCAAGGTGGGGATAGGGGGTGGGGGTTCCCCTGAGGAGGGGACACCCAGAGATCTGTGGGGGTACTGCAGGGGTGCAGCACCCCTGAGGAGAGGGCACCGGGGTCCGGGAGGGACACGGGGCCGAGGGCAAGCGGCACTACAGGCTGCAGAGGGCGCTCCGGAGGCTGGTGAGCTGATTCCCCGGACGGACTAGCAGGAGGCGCTGCAGGGTGAGTCGCCGCACGCTTACAGTCATTTTAATATATATGGGCCTGATGCTTCCCTCACTAATACCAGTTTTATACTGATGTAGCTCCCTTGACTTCATTTGAGTAATTTCTGATGTACACCACTGTGAGAGGAGCATTGGGCCTTATCGGCAGAGCCGTCCCTTGGGTACGGTGAATTGGGGTGACTGCCTGGGCCCTGTGCTTTGATGGGCCCGATGCTTCTGAAATCATGAGGAGGTGGGCGGGGAGGTGAAGCGGAAGGTGAGCAGGCGAGTGGGATGAGGAGAGGTGAGCAGCAGGCCAGCAGGAGGGTGGGGAGGGTGAGAAAGAGCACCCCTACCAGAACCTCTTCCTCCCCCCAGTGCCTCCTGCCTGCTGGCAGGCTCCACCGATCAACACCTCCCCCTTCCTCTTAGTACCTACTGCCTGCCTTGAATCAGATGTTTCATGGTGTCAGCAAGTGCTGCGGGGGGGAGGGGAGAGAAGCAAGAGTGTAGCGCGCTCGGGGGAGGGGAGAGAACTAGGGGAGGAGGAGGTGAGGGGAGAGGTGGGCAGGGTGGGAAGAAGTGAGGCAGGGCCTGAGCAGAGCCAGGGGGAGCACCTCCCTGTAGATTAGAAACTCAGCACGTATGTCCCAGGCCCTGCATCGCCCCCCCCCCCCGGGACCTCCCTGCCTATAGGTTTATTTAAACTTTTCTTTAGCCCTTTTCCCAACAACCAAGAATAAGAAGGGAAACATTGATCATGGCTTGACATAATATCATAAACAAGCTTGAGTCTACTCACACTCACGTTCTTAGATCAGACAAGCACTCCCACAGATGGCCACTTACCCACATGAGGACTGTGAAAGGTTGCACAATTGGTCCCTTTCTGTTTATTCAATAACTGTAAATGTACATAGTGATTTTCAAGCAGAAAATCCAAAAGCCAGATCCTCCCATGGTGTGAACTGGCATAACTCCATTTATTTCAACTATTAACTATGCTGATTTCCGTCAGCTGAAGACACGGCTCAAAATCTTTTCCCTAAGTAGTTTACAGTCTAAGGACTACACCCTGCATTCCTTTGTACCCCCAAAATTCCCATTAATCTCAGTGGAAATTTTAGGCATTTAAATTATGCAGGATCAGGCCCTAAATTAATCTATTCAATGCAAGAATTAATTAACAATCCATGTCAGAGTAAGGGAAAGGAGGAAAGAGAAGAGGGGAAAATTACTCTTGAGAGACAATAATTTCAGGAGCATAATTTGTCAAGGAAATGCATCATAAATTGCCTTCTGCTTTGTACATTCCTTATGGGGACTGATTATTTTTGTTTGTGTTTCCAATGTTTGGACATGGGAGTGCTAAAGCAGAAATCACTGGTGGAATCACCATAATATTTTCTTCTATTTGGAGGGCTATTAATAAGTACAATCTCTATGTGTGTGTTTTCTTAATTACTAGTTCAATATATTTTTTTTGGAATTTGTGGCAACTTTACAATAAAGTTCAGCAGAGAATCTTGGCAGGCACATTTATGGAGTATGGGAGAGAGTGAAGAGACAAGACACAAGTGGGAAGATGGAAAAGATAGGAAAGAAGGATAATAATTGGCCGTTGCCTAGCAAACATCTGTGAAACATGTCTGAAATAAAAAGCTAAAGTCTCTGTCTACTATGGAACTAGATGTAGACCCTGGAGACAAAGATGGCATTGACTGTACTCCTTGGCCATGGAAACTATACCTGCTGGTAACTGAGAGTTTTTGTTGTCCTATTGTCACGATTTATGTAACAGAGCTAAGACTCTCAGCACTATTGGAAACCTCTTGGTAAGGGTACATTGGGGGACCAAGGAGGAAGCATGGGAAAGGCAGTGACGAGCAAGCCTCCTGAGGGCTAAGGAAGGGAAACTTAGAAGATTGAGGGGGTTGTGGAGAATGAGTTGCGTTCATGACAATAGAAGTTCTGACTGAGTTAGGATGAGGAAGAGAAACAGATTGCAGCCCAACGTCCCAATGAGCTACAGAAATATAACACTTGTTATGACCAACATCCGCAGTCTCAGAGCAAGAAGATCTAGATTTTCAAAATGCAACCATATGTAGATAGAAGAGCCAGATACCACATTGACATCAACTGTCCTCTGGCCTCAAATGTTGTCCATTGACACCTTGCAGCTATTCTATGCAACACTCCAAAAACATCCCTAACACTTTGCACTAAAGAGACTTTGCTGACATGATCTATATTCCAATCCCCCTTTTTTTAACGTGCCATACATGAACAGAGTGTATTTACAGGGGTATACACTACAAATTTTGCCGTCCAATTCAGGTCATGGGTTGACTCCTGCTTACCTCATTCAAGTGAGTAGTTCCATTCATTTTGTTTAGGCTAAAGCCACATAAGATTAAAAAAAACCAACTCAGTCTTATTTACCTAACTAAAAGCCCTCTAACTGCAGCAAGAAGCCACAACAAGAAACTTTAAACCGTGCCCATATCCATTATGAAAGGAGTGTTATCAATCACTGCAGTGATGTGATTGAAAAGTCATTGTTTAATCACTTTATATAGGTATACCACTCCTACACTCAATGCTCAGTTAAGATACACAATGGGGGAATATTAATCGGTGCTTCTTTAAATTCTGAATAGAGCACAATGCTTTGACAAATGTTCCCATTACACTGGGCATTCATTTTAAATATATGTATTGCTTGAATACAGATAGAAAAGAGGATCTTGTAGTCATGCAGGTGTTGCTTTCATTAATGGATTAATGTGATGCATAATATACTAACTGCCATTAAATCAAACGTCAGTAGATTAGTTGGCATATTTAACAAATTTAGTCATTCTGTTACTAATGATAATAAGGTGACTCATGATTATGACATTTAATAGACAGAGAGGCAGGAATTACAGACTGCAGGAAAGCTGGCTTGGGTGCATCTCCTGTTTTTAGAAATATCTATAGGAGTTCACTGAATTATCTTGCAATCTATTGGCTTATGTAACCTTAGATTTAATTGCAAGATATATCAAGAGTGATCAGGGAATATGGGGGAAATATTTTCCTATAAACATTTCTCTATTTGGAGTCCCCTCCCAAGTGGCATAAAAGACCTGTTTCTCCACTACCTTGCTCCTTGTATAGCCATTTATATTTGTGCAAAGGGGTGTAACATTTCTGAAATCTTAATAGAAGCCGATCAAAATCATATTGCACTCACTTTGTACAAGGTGTCAGCACAAGGTGGAAGGAATTCAGTGCTTAAAAACCTATAAGCGTCTTTGAAATAACTAAGATAACACCACTGTTTTTTTCTCTATGATTTATGGACTCTTAAATGATTTGATGTCTAAAAAACAGTATATAAATCACTATGTAATTTTTAATATATTCTTTCATTTTGTGTGAATGCAAGGACAGGTGGCACAAACTGTATGTGGACTTGCTTAATCACTGTGTGTCCTTGAAAAAGGAATTTCTGTCATAATGGAAATATATTGATGAGATAAAGTTGTATAACAAATATTCATGTAAGATGAGATCTTGACGATATCTCCAATATATTTATAGGTAGAGTCTAATACAATTTTTTATAGGGGAAATTCTCTTAAGGCTCACTCCAACCATCCTTCGTTATCCTGAAGTCTTTCACAGCAATGGAGCAACAGTGAGATTTTATTTACTGAATAGCTATAACGAACTACAAGACATTTGTATCATGAAATACCAGAATTATCTTCATACGATTCTGTACCATGAAAAGTCAGCAATTAGGTTCCACTTACAAGATCTAAGATATTTTCATTTGGTCCAAATATAATTTGAAAGGATTGGAAGTGTCTATTAATTAGAGAAGTCTTAGCTCAAGAAAATGATGTTAAGAGAATGGTAAGGAGAGCCCTCAAAGACAGGTAATGATACAGTTAAAGTTGTATGTACAGCCACGCCTGTGCCCTCTTGTGAATATATTCAGATTTTAAGCGTATACTGTATTTGTTTTGTGTAGGTATATATGTTTTCACAGATATGTTATGAACTCTAGGATTTTCACTGAGCTAAATCTACTTCCAGAGAAATCAAAGACTGTTTAATCATCAACTTCAATAGGAGAATTTAGTCCAACACTGAGCACTTTTGAAAATCCCACCCATATTGAATTAATTGAAAAATAGTGTATAAGGATACAGTGGAAGATTATATAGTAATACATAAACCCAAGACTTAGACTAAAGATTGCACACTCAATTCTTCTATTTCCTGACCTTCATTAATAATCCAACAATCTTAATATTCTTAGCTTCAGTTTTTCAAAAAGTATTTCCTAGATTTTTCTGAACAAATAAAATAAAATAAATTCCATTATACAGAAAGATTGGTATCTTCCATTCATGACCCTTTTCCCATTCGAAGGAGAAGGTATTTTCCATCCCATCCAGTTAATATCCTTATTAATATGCTTAATAGTCATCAGAAATGTCCCAGTACGCAAGAAACATGTATGAACTGGCACTAGAGGCCACAACACTGTTCTTCAAAAGAGTCTTTCATCTTCTTCTTTGCATCCCCAGTATATGATTTTGGAAAGAAAAATTCAAACTTTTGTGGACATAAATTCTAAAGTGTCAATTAAATAACCCCTAGAAATGTTAAGACCTGCTTTGACTTTTTACCCCTTTAGAAGGGATATTCGTCACCATGCTCTGACAATGAGAAGTGTATTGCACACTAGTAAGTGTCAACACTATTACAATGCATGACAAGAAGATGCTTTGCAGCAAGATATCCAGGCAACTCAAAGATCCAAACTACAATTTACAGCTGGAACTTCATTTAATTTCAATAACCTGCAGTAATGGATCCCACGGAGCAATTCCCTTTTGTTGAACTCCAGGTAGGGTGACCAGACAGCAAGTGTAAAAAATCAGGACAGGCAGTGGGGGGTAATAGGAGCCTATATAAGAAAAAAAACCCAAATCAGGACTGTCCCTACAAAATCAGGACATCTGGTCACCCTAACTCCAGGGGAGATGGACTTCTCTGATCTAAATTTGTCTCTCTAGCTTCAATGGTCCAGACTCAGTCCTGATCCTACATTGGCATCTGCTGGCATAGAGGGCCTCTGAGGCAAAAAGTCAGCCATGTGGTGGAGGTTTCAGCAGCACAAAGCGGCTACAAACTTCCCATGGCAGTCAAACCCTTTGTTGGCTAGCACTATCCAAACGATTAACAGCATGGAAAGGAGTGGTGTTCATAAGACACGTGTGAGATGTGCCAATTACATCTATTCAGAGTCTGGTAGACTTTACATATGCCACCTATTTTGTGCAGTCTCAACATAAGAGTCAAAAACTACCTGGGCACTTGCCGCTCTCTCATTCCCATGAGTGGTCTCCCCAGATTAGCATTTAGAGGCACACCAAGTGTGGGGGCAGCATCACTGCAAATGTTATCTTTGTTCTGCAGGTAAACAGAATTTCGTTTCCAGTTCTGTAAATCTACCATATGTTACAAGCAGTTGAAAAAAATCACTGAATGAAAAGTGATTCTTTTCTTTTTTTGGATTATTATTAATAAACAGAACAGCAACACTGCTATTTAGCAGAGCCCTAATGTCAGCATGGTTTAAAGCCTTGAGCTTTAACAGAAAGGCCTGCAGTGCGTCATTGTAGCCAACATCCTGTGTGTGAGAGAGAAAGAGAAGGCAGGAAGAGACCTTACAGCAAAATCCTGCACTCCTTACTCAGGCAAAACTGCCACTGGAACTAATGGGATTTTGTCCAAGTACAGACTGCAGGATTTGACTATAGAGCTTTATATTGTTGGGTTGACACTTTATGCAAAAGATTGTATCTAAAATAGAAAGTGGGAGGGAGGGAAAAAGAAGAGAACAGGCTCTGGGTGGTTGGAAACCAGGCTTGAAGGTATTCATTTATTGTAAGTGGGGCTTTCTTTCATAAATTCACACAGATTTCTCTCATAGTTTCTTGTAGAATATAGGATGCACCAAAAATGAGTCGAGCTGCATGTGGGCAGCTCCATAGACCTCTAGGAAGAAACAGTTAAGCCAGGGGTCTCCAAATTTTATGAGATGAGGACCATATTAGATTTTTAAAGGGGCTTCATGGGCCAAAGCAAC
Organism: Dermatemys mawii; assembly: GCA_007922305.1. NCBI lineage: Eukaryota > Metazoa > Chordata > Testudines > Dermatemydidae > Dermatemys > Dermatemys mawii. The sequence continues at coordinate 25,367,803 of ML677364.1, forward strand.
TGTGAAAAAAAAAATTAATATATACAAATATATGCAAAATCATTTAAAAAACAACACTACTCTACTGTGTCAGTGTTGCATTAAATTCTAAATCAGGTATAAAAGTAGCTGTATGATCAATGTAGGTCCTGTGAAATCGCAAAAACATTTGCCTCCCTTTGCTCCTCCAGCAGCTGCCCATTAGCTCATCTGGTTTCTAAATTATAAGCTCTAAAGCAAACCAATGGGATAAATATTGGAAGCTCCAACTGGCCATTTTAAATTACCGGGTGATGATAATTAGTTACAATAGGTATCATCACTATAAACTTCCTAAGAGAGGAACTTTCCTTCTCAAAGTGCTAGGAGATTATTGATGCCAGCGAAGACTAGTTTGCAGGGAAAGCTGAACAGATGAGAGTGGGTAAGAGAAGTAATGGCGCACATAAGCAATTCAGGTTGGTTATGTTTTTCAAAAACCATGGCTCCACTTATCTTCTGAATAGAAGTTCAGCTCCTCCATGTCCCCCCAGTGCTGAACGATATTCACTGCTTTACATGTGTAGAGCTGTGGAGCACTCGTGCCCTTCTATAAATGAGAAGATAAACAGATCAGCTTCTCAAAGACAAGCCGAACTTCTGTGTATTGAGAATATCCATTAAATAGATTTCCACAATAGGATTATATTTTTTTACTCATTATAAATTCATAATACACAAGCTCTCTGTACTTTCATGCTGACTTTAGCTTTGTGCTGTCAAAGCTATTTAACTATGCTACACTGCCTCAGCACTTCATTTTACTGCAGACTGGTTGTATTTTGCTGCTTGTTCTATAACTTCTCAAAAAAAAATTACCCTCTGGTAACATAACAAATAAGCTTTATCATTTCTTTTCCTGAGTAAGTCAAAATTCTTTTGAAAGGAGCCAGCTTTTGAAAACTCTTGTATATTTGCTTCACCCTCTTTTTTTTCTTCTTTTTTTTTGTTAGGAGAACTAGGCAAGGAAGATTCTTTGCAGAACATGCTCTGAATAGCTAAGGCCCGATCTTGCAAAGATTTACAGACATGGTTAAAGTTAAGCACCTGAGTAATCCCATTATGAATTTATGAGGAGCTAAAAATAAAAAAACCCAAACCTATTGACTTCAGTGAGGTCGTTTGCATGCTTAAAGTGAAGTGCCTGTGTAAATCTTTGCAGGACTGGGGCCCTCCTCAGAAAATTTGACATCTGTGTTAAGGAGAGACACAGTTAAAATGATTGTGTATGTGTATGATAGTCAATAAAATATGCTGACTTCAACTCCTCAGGGATCCTCCCCTAAATAAGACTTGTTCTTTTTTTAAAAAAAAAATCTTTCCTTTTGGTCTAGTGTTTTTACAGCATGCAAATCATGGCAGGCAAATAGAACATTTGCTGCTCTTGTGGCCCCAAGAGCTTACAGTCTAATCACATCTACACTGGCAGGCCACTCGGCCCACGTGGAACCCCAGTAAAGTCAGGGGATCTCTGTGCAGCCACATATTTGCCCTTACAGACCTGGTTGCGGGATATAAGCCCAATTCTAGCTGTGACACAATCTATGGGGCTCCAGGGTAAGGAAGCAGGAGGGTACAGCAATGCGATCAGACATGTATGCAGGCATACGCACATCTTGGTGGCTCAGCTGTTGCTCCTGACTCGCTTCCTGTGGGCATCACAGAAGAGAGTCGTAAGATTTTACAGAAATATTTATTTTGGCAATCACTGCAGATGACAGGGTTTCCAAACACCTTAGCAGGCTCTCATATGCTGGAGCTAATGATTTTTCTTCAGAGCCCTAATACAGAAAGTGAAAGGCTAATTAAAGGCAGTTAAGGGCAGGAAACTATTGTTTCACAATGCAATATGTAATGACAGCTCAGACGGTTAAATGATTAAACCGCCTTCGGAAAGAACGGCCATGCCCTAAGGCCTCTCTCCTCCACGGAGCTGACATCTCTTTCAAGACTTTTTTCCCCTCGATTCCCAGAGTGAGTTCTTGGCACCTTGCAGGTAACAGTCAGCGCCTCACAGGATTGGGAATAAAGACCATATGTGTGTTATTGGTGCATTGTGCTCACTGAGCCATTTAGGCAGACATATCTTCCAGTGTACTTAGAATCTGATCTTGCAAAACAGATCGGTCTGTGGCATAAATATTTAGTGGTTTTAGTACATTTATCAACATGATCTAAACCTCAACATGTCTGACAGCTGTATCTGTGGGTAAACAGGGCCATTCGTAAAGGCATTTTGAGCTGGAAAGTTGAGATATTCAAACAAAACTGACACACTTTTTCAGTCAGTCCAGTCCATCCATGTCAGGAAGGCTCTGTCTACTATTGAGTCTTTACCAAGTGGAATAATCCAAAATGGAGGATAAAACCAAACAATTCTTCCCACAAACCCAAACCACTGAAGAATAGGGAGGTATGGAATTGCCTGAGGGCACGAAAATTCATACAAGTTGAGCTCCACCCTCCCACGCTCTATTGCTTGCAGCTTTTAATCATCTCCTCATCTGCCCTGTGCTGCCAGATGACAGGATGGACCAGCTCCAATCCTGTTTAAGCCTTGGAATACTTTAAATAAATAGACTTGGTGGGGGGACACCGCTCCCACCTGTTATCAGTGGGGAGATGTGGTTGGCATAGACTTCCTCCAGTGAGACAGTGTCCTCCATAGGCTTGGCAAGCCAGTCAATTGACTGGTCAAATAATATCAGTTGTCAATGATCAAATATTACAGTAACAATGCCCAGATGTAAGCAGTGGCCTACCTTTTTGATTGCACCATTCTTTCATTATTTAGAACAGGGAACAGCAACCTTTGGCATGCGGCCTGTCAAGGAAATCCGCTGGCAGGCTGGGATGGTTTGTTTACCTGCAACGTCTGCAGGTTCGGCTGATCGCAGCTCCCACTGGCCGTGGTTCGCTGTTCCAGGCCAATGGGGGCTGTGGGAAGTGGTGTCCAGCACATCTGTCAGCCTGTGCCACGAGGGCCTTCCAAAGTTCTTCGCCTCCTGCAGAAATCATTTCTCATGTTATTTAAAATATTTGACCATTTTTGACATTATTTGACCGGTTAATTGACCAGTTCGGTTTTGACTAACCAAATGCCTAACCCTAGTCCCCCGCAACATTCTCCCTATGAGCTGCCTAGTCATATACAGTGTCTTTGTTCTTGCCTTTGAGAAGGAGTAGCTGTGTGTAATGCTTAACACATCAAACACTTTGCAGCAGCTAGCTAACGGTAACGTTCCTTCCTGTTTCAGGCCTAGCTCTATATATATGCGTGGGACAGGAGGCACATGGTACCTGTTTTGCAGAATCTTGGTTGAAAAACAGAAGGAGGTAAGGCTTCTGCACTTCCTGGTTCTGTCTGGGCCCTGAATCAGAGGTGCCAGAATACTCTGGGGAAATCTATTCTTGCATTCTTTCAGACCTGACTGGGAACCAAAGATACTGGCATTCCTAGCTGAGAGCTTCAAGGGAGACTTTTCAGTCCAGTTATTTGGACTTCAAATAAGCATTCAAACCATTTTTCCCCTCCACTTATACAAATCTCCAAAACTTTGAACAAGCTCATATCTTCACTATCAGTGGGAAAGATTTCTCATAGCCAGAGGTGCCTAGATGAACTGAATATATTCAGTCTTTTGTGGGAGAGTGGGGGCACAGCCCTTTCCTCGGGTTGTTTCAAACAAATACCTTCATATATACCGGTGTGTGGGATGTCCATGACAGCTCACTATGAAGAATGGGTAGCTGGAGAATGTGAAGCTGGATGCAATGCAGCTTGATAAAACACTTTCCATCTATCACGATTGCTCCTGAACACTTGCTAATGGTCCTTGATTATACTGCATGAAGATTCAAGGTGAGGTTATGGGTCTTTGTTGCAACACTCTGATAGTCCAGGAAAGCAAATTTATGCACTTCTAGACAGCTGAATTAGCCCAGGGAATTAACTGCAAAGATGGATTTTCCCCTCTGGATTTGTAATATTGAATTAAAAGGAAATGGAGGCTACTTCTCTCCACTTTTGCTTAGAGGGAATTTCTGCTGCATTTTTTTATGCAGTATATTGTACAGGAGACATAAATACAACAGCACAAATAAGCTGAGTCAGAAACAGAGATATGGGTGTAGAAAATCCTCAGAGCTTAGAGAAAATGATGATATCACAAAGTCTCTTTTCAGGGTTCTTGTGTTTTAAAGCAGTGTCATAGGTGATGCTGCTCGGTTACACCCTTTGCAGGGCCAAGCCTGGTACTGAGGGTGCTCCCATAAACTGTACATTGTGGCCATCTGCTTGGAGTCAGATAGCCAGTGCCATATGCTCGACTCCCGTCTCTCAGCTGTTAAAAATAACAAACTCAAAATTTGGCTGCCTGCACCTTTAAAGAAACAGACACAATCTTGAAGGCAAGCACTTAGTTGTAGTGCTCGAAAGCCAGGCTGGGGCTAGCGTTCAGGAGCGCCTTTGCTGTCCTTGTCTCACCCAGCTCTGCCCATAAGAGCAGCACACAAGCCTTTCTAAGTGGTTCTCTGTTGGTCAGCATCTCCTCCTGGCCCTTCTAGGACTCTGGAGGGCTGGCTCTTGATGGTAGCTAAGCCTGACCAAGGACGGGTGGGAGTGTCTGGAATCCAGTGCCTCCAGCAGCAGGCACAGAAGTCCTGATAGATTACAGGTGATGGCAACAGTAATGAATTTAGCAGAAATCTTGTTACCATAAAGTCATTATGCAGCTAGCTATACAAGCCCATACTAAGCTTACCCCCACAGAGCTAAAAGTTGATATTAATAATCAAACTGTATTTCTTTTAGATTTTGTGTGATGTATCTGATTCCATGGTTACACACTTCAGTCGAGGTTTAACTACTTAGCAGCAGACTGCTCCAGAGGCAGTGGAAAAGTCTTAAGAATTTGCATCACTGGTTGTTCCTGTTACTATAAGAAATATTTACATTGGGATAGCACAGGTAGGCGAAAGTCAGGATCTGGGTCCCATTGGGATGGGTACTTACGTAGATAAAAGACAATCCCTGCGAGAGGTGTAAACACATGAAATAAAGTGGTGAGTTCTCAGTTGCGTACCCTCCTATTCCCATAATCTACTAAAGGAACAAGGTTATTGTTACTCTTAGGGGGCTTTGTTTGTAAAGAGCATCATGTTGCCCCTGCTGATTTTGAATCAAGGCCTTTTGGCAGATCAAAGTGTCAGCAACAGCAGAGGATCCAATGGAGAGGAGAGACAGAGAGGGCAAATTAATGCTGCTTTATAAGCAAGCTCAAATTGCACCTTTATAACACACTGCAGGACAGACATATTAAAAGGGAGGGAGTGTTGCACGTTAAACCTCCCCCCACAACACTGGTATTTGCATATGCTTCACCAGCTAATCCTCTCTTGCTCCACCTCAGAACACAGATGCTATAAAATGCAGTGTTCTTTACAGGGAAAAAGGGCACCGTGTTATAGTCTTAAATTACATACATTTCCTTCAGTTCTGCACAGCTCTGGGAAAGCTCTAGTCTCCACCCTAAATTGGTTAGAAAATAGATATAAGTGAGTATAACTTACATGCCAAGGAGAAAGAAGTGTTTGTGTGGGTAAAACAGGAAAAGCATCTAATACAAGGCTGCAAAAGGACGTAAAATAAAGTGCACCCCTTGTCCCTATTTTATTTCATGTCCTTTTCTGTCCTCCAGTGAGATGCTGCTTGCTCCTGCTCCTGGATGTGTGAACTATACCCTCTTATACGTGTTTGCTGATTTTATAATTCTTACCATCCTGGGTCAGATTCTGATTTCAGTTATGCTGGTATCGGTCCAGAGTTCTTTGAGCACAGGTGCTGGAATTAGGGGTACTGGGGTACTGCTGCACTCTCTCACTCGAAGTGGTTTCCATTATATTCATGGTTAACAGTACAGTAAAATGGCTTTCAGCTCCCCCACTAGCTCCTCCACCAAAAAGTAGTGGAGTTGGTTGGGAGTTAGGTTGCTGTATTTCGATATTGCCTGCAGCCTATAACTAAATGCTACTATTGACACTGCTGCTGAATTTGAATGTGGATGGGCACTTTGAAAACACAGAGGAAGACAGAGCACCTCCCCTGCACATCAATCAAGCAATCTAAAAAGAAGGCAGATGAAGGGGGACATGACATACAAGATGTAAGTAAAGCAAATAGGGTAACAGTAATCGTGGCTCTTATTAGCTATACATTTGCTCTCTCAACTGTCTTGATTGTCTTTGTTTAGCATTAAACACACTCAGTTCCCCTCCCCAATTCTCCCTCTACCAGTCAATCCCCACATTTTCCTCTCCCCACCCACATCCCTCAGTCATCCCCAGCACCAATACCTTTATACCCATTCCTCTCACTCCCATACCATCAATGAGCAGTTTGTTCATGAGATAAATGAAATACTGTATGTATGTTGCTTAGTAAGATGGCTTCTCATAGGGATCACAGAAGTAGGATGGCTTCAGGAGGGACTGAAATGGCAAATGGGTATTGGGTTTACAGACCAAGCTCAGGGAGTGCATAAGGGAAGACCCCTTATACCACTTCTTTTAATGTAAACTATCCAAGTTGTATCAGTCCATCTGTCTCAACCTTTGCTGACTTTTTATAAACAATTTTATGTAACAGGCTGAGCTGAACTTATGTTATCTTGGACAAGTTAAAGTACAGGCCCCACAAAACACATCTTATTTTTGTCTCTAGTTAATTAAGCATCAAGATTAAGGGTCTGTCTACAATCACCACAGTGACTCTTAGCCTCAGTGAGTCACAGCTGAGAATACCAGATTCAGGACCAACTGCTGAGAAATGGGGCAGACCCATCCCAAACTGGGGGTTATTTTTCCATAAGATATACCAAGCCAGTAACAAAAGTAAACGTCTGTCTCACCAAACTGGTTAACAAGAAGTCAGAAATGCAGTCTTCTTAGATATCCCGGCCGTTGTTTCACCACAATGAAAGATGAGTGGCTATTTAGAACCAATTTAATCAAACAAAGCGTTCTTCTAATCCAAGTGATCAGCCACACAGCCAGGGTCAATCTGTAACTAAGGGTATGTCTACACTACAAAATTAAGTCGATTTTATAGAAGTCGATTTTTCGGAACAGATTGTAGAAAGTTGAATCCGTGTATCCCCACTAAGCGCAGTAAGTAGGCAGTGTGCATCCACAGTACCATGGCTAACATCAACTTTCAGAGCGGTGCGCAAGGGATAGCTATCCCACAGTCCCTGCAGTCCCCGCTGCCCATTGGAATTCTGTGTTGAGCTCCCAATGCCTTATGGGGCAAAAAATTTGTTGCAGGTGGTTTTGGGTACATGTCATCAGTCACCCCTCCCTCTGGGAAAGCAATTTTGCACCCTTTCCCTGGATTGCCCGCACAGATGCCATAGCACTGCAAGAATGGAGCCCACTCAGATCACTGCAACAGTTATGAGCATTGTAAATACCTTGCGTGTTATCGTTCAGTTTGTGCAGACCCAGAACGTGCAAAAGAAGGCGAGGAGGCAACGGCAGCACAGTGATGAGAGTGATGAGGACATGGACACAGACTTCTCTCAAAGCATGGGCCTCGGCAATTTGGACATCCTGGTGGCAATGGTGCAGGCTCATGCCATGGAATGCTGATTCTGGGCCCAGGAAACAAGCACAGGCTAGTGGGACCGCATAGTGTTGCAGGTCTGGGATGATTCCCAGTGGCTCCGAAAATTTTGAATGTGTAAAGCCACTTTCCTGGAACTTTGTGACTTGCTTTCCCCTGCCCTGAAGTGCAAGAATACCAAGATGAAAGCAGCTCTCACAGTTCAGAAGCTAGTGGTGATAGCCCTCTGGAAGCTTGCAACACCAGACAGCTACTAGTCAGTCAGGAATCAACTTGGAGTGGGTAAATCTAGCGTGGAGGCTGCTGTGATGCAAGTAGCCAATGCAATCACTGAGTTGCTGCTATCAAGGGTAGTGACTCTGGGAAATGTGCAGGTCAGAGTAGATGGCTTTGTTGCAATGGCATTAGATGGAACGCATATCCCTATCTTGGGACTGGACCACCTTGGCAGCCAGTACATAAACTGCAAGGGGTACTTTTCAATGGTGCTGCAAGTATTGGTGGATCACAAGGGACATTTCACCGATATTAGCGTGGGATGGCCAGAAAAGATACATGTTACTCACATCTTCAGGAACTCTGGTCTGTTTGAACAGCTTCAGGAAGAGAATTACTTCCCAGACCAGAAGATTACTGTTAGGGACATTGAAATGCCTATAGTTATCCATGGGAACCCAGACTACCACTTAATGGCATGGCTCATGAAGCCATACACAGGCACCCTGGTCAGTAGTAGGGAGCAGTTCAACTATAGGCTGAGCAAGTGCATAATGGTGGTAGAGTGTGTATTTGGACATTTGAAGGCTCGCTGGCACAGTTTACTGACTCTTTTAGACCTCAGCAAAACCAATATTCCCATTGTTATTGCTGCTTGCTGTGTGCTCCACAATATCTGTGAAAGTAAGGGGGAGATATTTATGACAGGGTGGGAGGTTGAGGCAAATTGCCTGTCCACTGATTACGCACAGCCAGACACCAGGGCGATTAGAAGAGCACAGCAGGACGCACTGCACATCAGAGAAGCCGTGAAAACCAGTTTCATGACTGGCCAGGCTACAGTGTAACAGTTCTGTTTGTTCCTCCTTGATGAAAACCCACCCCCTTGGTCCACTCTACTTGACTGTAAGCCAACCACCCGCCATTGATCACCGATTGCGGAGGCAATAAAGTCATTGTTGTTTCAAAATCATGCATTCTTTATTAAGTCATCACACAAATAGGGGGATAATTGCCATGGTAGCTGGGACTGTGGGGGAGGAGGGAAGCACCGTGTGGCGTGGTGGATGAGGGGAGGAGGGAAGGACAAGGCCACACTGCACTTCAAAACTTATTGAATGACAGCCTTCTGTTGCTTCGGCAGTCCTCTGGGGTGGAGTTGGGTGTCCGGAGCCTTCCCTGCCCACGTGTTCTTGGGAGTCTGGGTGAGGAGGCTATGGAACCTGGGGAGGAGGGCAGATAGTTACACAGGGGCAGCGGCAGCCTGTGCTCCTTCTGCCTTTCCTGCAGCTCCACCAGACACTGGAGCATGTCAGTTTGATCCCCCAGTAGCCACAGCATTGCATCTTACCTCCTCTCGTCGTGCTCCCGCCACCTCTCATCTCGATCGTCCCTCCTGTCCTCATGTTCATTTACCGCTTTCCTGGACTGTAACATTGTTTGTCTCCACGCATTCTACTGAGCTCTTTCAGTGCGGGAGGACTGCATGAGCTCAGAGAACATTTCATTACATGTGCGTTTTTTCGCCTTCTTATCTGCGCTAGCCTCTGAGACGGAGATGATAAGGGATAATCATATTCAGCAAATCATAGCTTTTCTATTGAAACTGTTTATGACATACATTGTACAAGATTTCTTGCAGTTGTTTAACAGAGGTAGCAGCAATCATATACATGGTCATATTTTAATCATACAACATCACACCTTTGTACCACTTTTTTTAATGTAAACTGTCCAGTTTGTATCAATCCATCTATATCAACTTTTTCTGACTTTTTATAAACAATTTTATGTAACAGGCTGAGTTGGACTTTTATTATCTTGGACAATTTAAAGTACAGACCTCATGTAATATGTCTTATTTTTGTTTCTGGTTAATTAAGTATCAAGATTAAGGGTCAGTCTACAGTAAGGAAATTTGAACCACTAAGCACAAATCCTGAAGGCAAATGCCCATAGCCAGTGTAAAACAGGGCAACTTGCTCTGACAATTTACCAGAGTGTGATGCACCAATAAAAATCCTGATTTCCCCCAGTGCAGCACAGCTATATTATATCTAGCTATACTGGTGCAAATTTTTCTAATGTAGCCCAGCCTTCAGATCAAACTCAGTGTTTGTTAATCCCAGTTACGTAATAAGGTAACGTCTCATCAAGGGAGCAGAAAACTTCATAAGTGCTGTGGGCTTTGGATCTAATTTCAAACACTCTCCTAAAACTGCATGCCTCTGCGTCTTAACAGAATTGTCTGGTGTCCATGACAGTGCAGGTCTTCAGTATGTCTGTTTGCAGTTTTAGAAGTTAGAATCTATGAATGTAACAGCATTTGAGAATCGTAACTGTAAAACACATTTGAATAATAATGATTTTGCTGTTTTAATGTTAATTAAATCTTCATAGCAGAAGCAATTACTGAGTATATCCCTTCATGCTACAAAAACCTTTATTTCCAGATCTGGGCCATTAAGAAAAGATATAAAAGATTGTGGGGGTTTTGGCCAAAACATGCACCATAGGCCAAATTAAAGCTGAGCAGTGCTATTGATCCTCTCTAAAGCATATCTATATCCCCTAGCATATCTGTGGTCCATTCGCAATCTGTCAGATTGTTTCCAGATACTACAATTTTCTTGGCACAGCAACCATCCATAAACTCTACATTCCTGTGTGGAACACAGTTTTAAATTGGCTAATATTTCATTCAAGTCCTCTTAGGGTAATAGCTATCACTTGTATATAAAATAAGGATCTAACATAAAACACTGACCAACATAAAACTGAACCCAGACAACTTTAAAATGCATAAATATGATTCTGCTTCTCCTATAGCTCTAGTAATGACTCATTACTCTCCCCTAGCCTTGTTCACATATACACCAAGGTGACATTTATTGCTTTCTTCCTTACATGTATTCAAATACTTAGAAAAGTGGAGATCATCAGTTTGGTTACAAAAGTTGTGAGCCATTCCCTGGTTGATTTTCTTATTGTGACTTTTTAGGGTTCAACACAGAGCTGTTGGGGGTTTTGTCATTGCCTGCTTGGTAACCCTAGGTACTTCTGTGCTGTGCAGCTTTCGTTCAGAGACCAGCAGCCTCCCAGTGCCACATTTTCCCCAAACCATTTCCCTTGTGGTGCCCATTCTTTCTGACTGTAGCACTCACAGTACTTTTGAAGTTTTCTGCTCCCTTGAAGAGACGTTACCTTATTACATAACTGGGATTAACAAACACTGAATTTTAATCAAAGCACAGAACTGATTTAATGTAAAAATAAAACAAGGTTATTAAAGTCATAGATTAAGTGATATCAAGTATAAGGCTAGAAAGGGTTACAAGTCAACAAAAGTAAAAATATGCTTCTAAGATTAAGAACTGATTTAAAAATCTAGAATCTCTTATTCAAAGAAGCATTTCTCACAAACTCTCTTTTCCAGAGTGGCTGATCAAATTCTCTGGCCAGGACCTCAGAGCTCAGTGTGCTCAATTCCTGTGTCTCCTGAAGTGATGGATGCCAAAATGGCTTTTTCTCTCCGCTTATATCTTCCTAAAGTTCATTGACCCTGCTTCATGAAGAAAGAAGGCTTCCTGGGGGTGCAATTTCCAACCCCCTCTGAGATTGTTAAGTGCTCAACTTTCCCCACTAGCTCTCCTAATGGATTCACTTACCTTGCATGTAAATGTGTTGCTTTTTTTTTTTTTGTCTTAGGTCACACCTTGATTAGTTTACATTGGAGATTCATTCAAGCAGGTGGAAACAGAAGTGACTTGGGCACCTGCTTGCCAAATACTTTTAAAGAACTTATTTCTATCGCATATCTATAAAGTCCATTGTGCATTTACCATACATACATCATGCAAAAATATTAATGATCAGCAAATTATTAGTTTTCCAATGATCTATTACAAGGATATGGATATTAGGGAAAACTTCTTACTGGAAACAATGAGCAGTCCAGATTCCAACCTTTCCCTGAACCCCCTACATCTGGGGAGAATCCAACAACGAGCTCTGGTTATGGCCCTTCGCTGTTTCAAATACAGATGGATGAATCTCTGGTGGGTATTGTGACATTAAACTCCATATTCTTTATGAAAATATGTTTATGATATGGATATGACATAACAGAGATATACTTCATGCAAGCTGGCTCATGTATTGTAGCATTGGATAGGTTATGATTTACTGAATGTGACTATCCTGCTTATATGCATGTATCATTTCTGTATCTAAGTTAGGAATATGGACTATGTCACAATTATAACTGGGCGTGTATTTGGAAGACACCCACCAGGCAACAGGCCATCAGCTTTGAAGGGCCATTAGGAAGAAACCACAAGACTGTGAAGATACTAATCTCTCTCCCTCTGGGGAGGTGTTCTGGGATGTAACTGTGACACTACTAGGTCAGGTAGTCTTGTCACCTGATACTAAATATTATCTTGGACTTCTTGTAACTTTCCACTAAAAGAAAAAAAGGATCGGTCAAGTTTGGGAAACAAAAGATTCCCACCTTATGTAAATGTTATTTACGTGTGGGAAGGAAGGCAATCGGGATGCTCTCCTCCATGATCAACCCAAGAAGAAGGACTGCTGAAAGAACCTGAAGGGACAAAGAAACTAACCTGAAGGAAAAGGCATGGTTTCAGACTGTAAGAAGAAATAACTGGAACTCTGAGCTACTGAACCTCTGCATCCTATTTAGGGTGAGAAACTACATTTTGTAACCAATTTCTTTAGTGAACCAATTTCTTTAGTGAACCAATTTTAGTTTGCATGTTTTGTTTTATTTGCTTATTAATCTGCTTTGTTCTGTTTGCTATCTCTTTAACCATTTAAACTCTATCTTTTATAGTTAATTAACTTATTTCTTGTTTATAATATAACCCAATTTATGTGATTCATAATTGCAGCATGGGAGGTGGAGGTCAGAGGCTGTGCATACCTTCCTCCACATGGAGGGAGAAGGTGGATTTCATGATATACCTCTGGGTCTGCACTCCAAGGGAGGTGGGCACCTGAATGCTGGGCAAGTCCCTTAAGCTGAGTCTTCCCAGAGCTGATCTCAGTGTCTGTGTCATTCTGCAGATGGGTATGGCCCTGCCTCTGTGCATGCTGGAAGAGGCTTAAGAACCTGGCTCAGCAAGACAAATAAAAAGGGGGGCCCAGGCTGGCAGAACAGGCGGGTATCTAGGGTATCTCAGCACATCAGGCTGCATCTTAAGATGGAGCAACCTGTCAGTTATTTTTGACTTTCAGAACCTCATTGGGTCAGTTACTGGTTTTGCAAAATGAAAATGGTTCCCAAGCAGATACCAAGGTGTGGAGAGAAAATGGGGGGTTGTCAGTTACCTGTCTGCAATTTGGGCTCATTTTCTGTTTACAGGAATTTGGTAAAGTATGTTTAGTTCCCATTGTATAAACTTGTACTGCCTATTACATTGGGGAGACCCTCAGTGATAAATGCTTTTGACCCTCCCAGACAGAGTATATGAGAATTGCTCTTTTTGTTTTCAAATTAAATGACGATTCACTGTTCCACTTAAAGTAACTCCTGTTAAGCAATTCTAGTGTGTGTCCTGCTAGGTAACATGGGAGTAGTGTGGCAGGACCCTCTGCATTGTGTTTCAAATGTATATACTTAAATCCTCCTCAGAAAGAAACAACCCCCCTTCCTCCATTCCTCCACTATTACAACACACCTGCATTGGCATACTGTCAAATCCTCTGTTTCTTACATTATTTGGATAATCCATTGAATGAGGGAACTAATGGAAAATGTAACAAGAGGAGGGGTCTGGTGTAGGATAACTGTTAGCCTGCCCATATCAATGATGAAAGGGACAGATGAAGAGTCATCCTTTATCCCATAAAAACAGATGGCATCAAAGACCATATTCAATGTATACAGCCAGATTGCCTGTGCTTACCTCTAAGCTCTGAGGGTAGCTTGAAAAATCAAACCCCAAAGAATCAGCAATAAAGCACACTTCCTGGCAGGGTGAGTCATGCAGTAGAAAGCAATTATCAACTGATTTTAAGTGGAAGCCTGCTGCTTTCTTACTATACAGAGGGAATTTTATGACAGGGTACAATCCAAACATTAAGAAAAAAGAAACAAAGACAGACTTCTTGATTTCTGCTTTTACAGTTTCAGGGCAGGAAAGAAAATAAGTATGTGTACCCCATCAATAGCAGATGGATGCAGGAAGAGTTGCATTTTAGCTGTAAGGTTTAATCTGATGTACTAAAAAAGAAATAGTGGGGAAAAACTACCTCACTGTTTACACAAGATAATTCTATCACTTGTGGAGACAGATTGGGACCCTAGGAAGGCACAGCTTCTATGTTCTGGCTAAAATGATGTGGATTGCTTTTTACTATACAACTGCCTTGAAGTCAACTATTTTGCCAATAGATTTTATATAGGCTGCTTCTTAAAATGCATTAGCAAGTAACAACATCATGAATGCTAATGGCAAAATCATTATTAGATCTATCATTGGGGTCAAAATGGCCACTTATCCTTGTTCATATGGTTCATTGGTCTTCCAAATAGGAATTTCTACTGGCAAGGCCACACATCTGCTTTAAATTAAAATTTGGGGAAAGTGAGGCCTAGTTTGTCTGAAAATAGGGATTTTTTGCTTCTATTCTATTTCAAATCCTCATGTTCCATATTTAAAGGAAACAACTGGAGAAGGAACTACATGTGACAAATACTAGTCATGCTGCTTAATACATCAGCTGGAAGTGCTCAGATACCACAGTGATGGGTGCTGTGACAAATATTGCAACCGCATGCAATATCTTTGGGGATATTCTATTACGGTTATAAATGGTTTCTGCATTATTGTGTTTTACTCCATGGGAGAGGATTATCACAGCTCCTACAAAAACTAAAACAGCTGAGGATAATTAAGGTGAAGCACTGAGGTTGAAAACACCTCCAGTGAAGTAACACTCCATGGAAAGGCTTGCATATATTGATTCAAAGTGGGTTTTCAGAGACCAGTAGGCAAAGAAAGACCTTTGGGTATAAAAAAGCTGCATTTGAACTGAGTCAAGGCCTTTTTCAGATCCAACAAATGGACAGAAATTTCTGGTCAATGGAGGGCCCCAAATCCCTTTTATGTTGGAAGGACACTGAACTACTAGGGCCCCATAAAACTGATGGGTGAGTTCTGGTAAACTTTTAGCATCCTTATAGGAACTTTTATGTTTTTTATGTTTTCTCAGTAATACTTTCATCTTAAAAATTAACATTACTTAGCAAAAGCTGTGTGGTAACTTGTAACTGTTGGCAATACACCGTTCATATCCGTTGGAGAGAAAACAAAGAACCGGTGCTGGGCTGGATGCAGATTGGCTTACTGGGGATATCGCATTGTAAGGCAGGGAGCTCTGAGGAGTGAGTGAAGTGTGGGTCTCTGCTCCAAAGATGTGATGGCTGGGTGCCAGAAACCTTAAAGTGGGTGCCCCCAAGGGATCACAGTGGGGGTATATAGGTGGAGTTACCCTGAAACTGTGACTGGTGTGATATAAGAAACTGAATAGAATAGAATCCTAAATAAAATACTGAAGGACATAAATCCACAGCGTGTATAAGTCAAGCATAGGAGTTTATTATGTACAGTGCTGACCGAGTGTCACCTCGCTTATTAGGCTCAGAGACACTGTCAATCAATTAATTACACTGGGTTATATGGATTTTCCATGAGGGAGGGTGAAAGTGACGGAGTAGGCAGTCCCAATCCTCCAGATAGGTCTAGCACAGGAAGACCAGATAGCACAGTAGCCAATGGTCAAAGGTTACATAATGTCTCCACCCATGGTTTCATGTTAACACGTTAACATTTAATTAGTACTTTAATGAAATTTATTAGTAACATATATATATATATATGTTGAGTTCCATTTGAGGTTCATAGGAATGAAATAGCTCCTCTGATTATCATTCTAACAGGTACATTCCTAGGAGTTAAAGCAAAGAAACAGTGAAAAGTATATGGCAATAAGGATTGTCTTTCAAGTTGCTCCTTTGTGTTTAAGGCAGGCTTTGGTCCCTGGGAAAGGGAAGTGGGAGGAGGCCATATCTTATACTGACATGCCAACCTTTCATAAACTCAAGTTTGGTCTGTGAGAAGAACTTCTCCCTACAGAAGAAACGAACACAACAGAAACAGGACATCTTTTGTTCCATTTGCCACTTTGAATTAGATACTATTATTTAGTTATTGCTCCAACATCTGTCATTCTGCTGACTATGCTTAACAAAAAAAAGCAAGGTTATCTTTGATTTATTCTGCTTTCTCTTAGCTAATGACTATTTGCTAGGCCTCTGGCCTCTTGACCAAACTCTGGATTTTGAGCCTCTAAAAGCTGACACAAATCTGTACACCAAGTTGTTATGCAACAGCACATGGATTTTAACCCTTCAAATACAAATGGTTACATAAGACTGAAACAATAATGCAGAATTTTTTTAAAAAACATAAGATTAAACAGAAATATCAACATAGAATAAGCTGGACAGTACATCAAAAACTCATGCAGATCTATTTACTATAAGATCAGGATTGTGGATTGGTAATAGTAAGATGAAAGTATGAGAAATGTATGACCAAACTACTAGACAAATTGTCGGCTGACTACTGTTCCCTTACACAGATCTATTGAGTGCACTAAATTCAACTATCCATTTTTGCTCATTTGAAAGACATTGTTCCATTGCAATATAATTATTTGTATTACTAGTGTGGGCAAGCTAGCCACTATGATTTAGAAGGGGGGTTACTTATTATCATCTGTCTGCCAGAGTAACAAACCTGATTATTATATATATGTAAAGAAAGCTCTGATATGTGGTAGCTAGACAATGGATAAACTTTCAAACTTAGGTGCAAATGTTAACCATCAGGGGACACAGAAAGAATGCTGGCAACAAGGCACTTGGATGCCATCATTGCTCTGTGCAATATGAAGTACTGAATGAGGTTCAAGCCAAGGATACAGATTTAAGGTGATTATTTTTTTACTGTGTTCTGAGTTCTAGACATTAGTGTCAAAGTTGCCTTGGAGATGCATTTGCGAGGCTGGGAGTCTCTGAAATCTGCCTGCAACAGATTTTTCTAAAAGCTTGTATGTGAAAGAGGGGGAAAGAGAGCATATCTGGCAAATCAGTTTATATTTGTCATCGAGGTCAGTTATCTTTTAACTAGTAAGTCTCCTTCAAGGATGTTGTCATGTAATTTCTCAGTGCATAATAAGTGGGGGAGAGTCACCAATGTGTTTAGGCTAAATTTCACTAGCAGGCCACCAGAAAATAAATAAATTTGTGCAATATTAAATCCTTTGGGTTTCATAATTCTGACTTTAAAACATTTCTTCTTTTAAAGTGATTTTTAACATATTTTGTACTGTGTGTTTTATCACAGACTTATAGGGGACCTCAGGAGATCATCTAGTCCAACCCCCTGCTCAAAGCAGGACCAATCCCCAGTTAAATCATCCAACAGATTTTTGCCCTATATCCCTAAATGGCCCCCTTATGTAACTGTAGCAAATAAATACTGCTAGTGAGAGGTAAAGCGCTCCTGCATGGTTTGGTTTGGAAGGGGCTTTTGTACTAATTACTGGAGCTTCAGCTGGAACGGGGTGGCAAACTGAACCGCCATATGGAACCACCCTCACCCCTGCTTGTTTGGAGCACCCCTCACTTGAGTTCTGGGGTTGTGCTTGGGACTGTTCTCGGGATACCCAGAACTGTGTGTCACCTGTTACCACCTGCGTCCAGAGTGAGGCAGTCTTAGCTATGGTAATCCATAGCATAATCTGTACTAATTTCCTAGCTACTGTATTCAGCATTATGAAGCACTAGCTGCCCCGCCTCAGTCTCTCAGCTTCCTGAAGTGAGGAGAGGGGTGTGTTTCCTCTCTTCCACTGTCCTATGTGTGGTCAGGCCACTTCCTGCTACCCAGAAGACCCCCTCACTTAGGCTAACTTCAGGAATCTCACCAAACACAGCCCTACTAATGTGTATCTAACACTGGAAATCTTAACATCTATTTTTAATCAATCTAGGTTAGTGTTCTGTCTCAGCAATCCATTGCTAATGTTTCTTCTGCTTTGCTCCTGACACCAATGGGAATAAAAAGCATATTTTGACATTACGTGTAATCAATATCTGGATTCCATGGCATTTGAAGGATTTCAGGGGAATGTTAAAGTCTATTTAAAACCAAATAGTGGTAGTGTAGGCAAACCCGATTTATTTGAAGTTTTATTTTGTATTGCAGTTATATTTAATCAACATTTAGCATTATTCCCATTTAGAATGTCTCTCTTTGAACCAAATACTTTGAGCTCCTGACCTCACCCTTCCTTTCCCCTCCAGCAGAATAAATTCTTAACAAAGTGCTTGCAAAATTATAAACTCTATGGTATATATATGACCTTTTCACTTCACCCACCCCGAGGTACAGTCCCCCTGGGGTATTTGTGGCCATCGCAGCAATACCACACCACCGTTTATGATATGAAGAGAGGATGCATTAACCACCTGAAAAGGCAGGGGAATTTATATATTTGGAATGTATTCAAGCTGGAATAGAGCCAGGACATCATGGGTAAAACTACTGCTCTTGCAGAAAGTAACACTTTTTTTTTTTGGCTTTTAAAGAGCTCAAAATGAGCTGGGCCTTGGTATCAAATTTCACCTAAAAAGACAGCTCCTCCGGCAATTGAATGCTTCCCTGCACCATCACAGGGTATTGTTTCATTTCTGACTCAAAGTGTTGAATCACTGGTCACCTCATTTTTCTCTAGAGGAGTCTCATCCAAGTACTGACCTAGCCTGATGCAGTTTAGCTAATGAGATATAAATGGACTTAAGCCCAAAGTGGTATGAAATAAATCTGTAAACTACACTCTAACTATCTGTGCTTCTCAACAGAGCATGGAATTTTGCATTATACTGTTAGGCTGTGACACATATACAGTAAAATAAGTTGAGCCTATAGAGGGTGGTTTTGATAATGAAAGTCAAATATGGTCTAATGATCAAAGACATTGTTTTTGGACAAATAGGGTTTGGTAGCCAGGAGGGTCTAACTATGAAAAGGGAACATATGTAAAATTGTGCTGGATGCAGATTGGAGCAGCAAGTTATGTAGGTCTTGGGCCTTCTAGGTGTGGTTTGTTTGTTGGAAACTGGGTCTGATAGATTGAATCACAATTTAATTTACATTAGTGTTAACAGACAAAGCAAAATTTTTAGAAAATTGTTTGGTTTTCTTGGTCACAAAAAAACTTCTGAAAACCCAGGAAAGTCCTGTCATTAAGGAAAAGATCTACTGTATTTAATAAGAATGCAGCCAATAGAACTGAGTTTTATTTATTATTATACAAAGATATAATAGGGCCATATAGAAATATATAGAAAAATGTTGATAACTTAATTTAAAAAATTATATCATTTCTATAGGCTTTTTCACAGTTTTCTATATAAATCTATAACAGGGATATACATTTGTATTAAATTCTGCACAATGGTTAAAAATTATAAAAAGAATATAATTTTTCTATAAACTTATATACATTTTTTACCTTATACGTGGAATGGGTTTCAACTAACAGGAAGCATCACTGATTGAAGATTGTCACAGACTTTATTGTTGTTACAAAAACAATTTTGCTGACCATTTGGAAGTATCCCAGGGCTCACCACTGTTCCATAGACAACTGCCTGAGAACAGATATCATCTGTGCACTAGGCAATAACAGGTAAACAGAGAAAGATGCCCAGAGATGTCATTAGTGATCTCCAAAAGGTATTAATTAGAAAGGTGTGTAATTTATACGACCCTCTAAAGACAACTCAGGACTGAATGGTATATGCAGTGTATGTGACAATATGGCATTGAACGTAACATAAACAGAGCACTGCTGGGTGATCTTAAGAGTGAGCCATTACTGTCTCACTAGTCTATGGCATAAGAGTCTGGATGTGGTAATGAGCCTTAGACCTCTCTTTTAAAACATCAATTAATCCGTTGAATCAGTTAATGTGTAAAACATGCTGTTTCCATTTGGTGTTACTCCATGAAATAAGATGGCTGGACCCTAATCCTTATTGCAGAAATAATCATGTTTTACTGTCCACCTATACAGGAAGGCTGTCTCTGAGTATGAAAGGAGGTGTTCACAGGATACTATTCCACTTCCGCTCTATTCCACTTCAGCTCCAAATTGATTCCATTTAGAAGATGTGGGAACTGACTAAAACAAATAGACTCATAACACTTAACATAAGGGTGCGAGTTCTTCCTGTAAAATGAAAGGTAAATTTCCAATATTAATATGTTTGCTCTGATGTGAGCAGGTTGTTCCTTATAGAGCTCTACTGTAAAGGTGAATTTCTCTCATTTATTAGCAAGGGGCTCTTTGGTTACAGCATTGCAAATCTACCCAAGTCTGAGATGGTAGCAGGATATTAACATCACATGAAACATAGTGAAGAGAGATATCATTCCATAAAAAACCAGGGCTATAACAAGAACAAGTGCCTTTTAATGCATAGTTATTCAATGCCTTTTCTCCATTTGTAAGCTAACTCATTAGTTCTCCCTGCAAAAGTGCACAGTTAAAATGGTTGTTCAGAAAGAGGTTTTGACCAGGAATGTATGTGGTGCGGTTTTTTGGTTTGTTTTGGTTTGTGGTGTTTGTTTGGAGCGGGGGATTCTGTGTAGATATTGTGTATATTGAAAACAAATTCTAAAGAATTGCAAAGATTATGAGCACAACATCAGACAACCATATGGAAAAAGGATTTGGAGACCAATATGATTTTTTCAAAAACTGATATGCAATAAGTTTAACATTTACATAGGGATTTACTTTTTCAAAGTACTTTTCCAACTTTAACTTATGCTCGCACCACTCTTGTGAGTTAAATAAAGACAATATGGCCCAGAAATACTGTCATTTGGTCCTGAGTAATGCAAAAGGGATGGAAACCAAGGGAGACCTCCTGAGCTGGGAATTCCACCAGTGTGGGGAGCACCTAGCTGGCTGCTACTCCAGCTCCTATTCTCACACTGCACTGTCTATTCTCAGCTGGTGAATGGTCCTATTACTTAATATCTCCGATTCTACGTCATTCAAAGCACTGGAGCATCTCATTCTTCTGTGCATCTCCCCAGAAATGGGACCAATACTCAGCACTGAGCAAACAGGCTTTTGGAGAGGTTGGAGCACAGGCGATCAAGTCCAAGTTTTAACAATATTCATTGAAAACAGTTTTCAGAAAAACCTGAAGACAGGAGCTATATTTCTGGACCTGACAGTAGCATATGATGTAGTCGGGCACATGGGGCTCTTTGTCAAATTGTCAAGTGCACTCCCAGCATGGATAGTCAATGTCAGTGACCTTCTCCTCCACAACAGATGTTTCCATGTTTCCTTCCCTGGCTGGGATAATTTAGTTGGGGTTAGTCCTGCTTTGAGCAGGGGGTTGGACTAGATGACCTCCTGAGGTCCCTTCCAACCCTGATATTCTATGATTCTATGTGCACATGGGAGATAGAATTAGCACGTGGAAAAGACCAAGCCAATGACACTCCACAGCTCTCTCGACATCAATGCTTTTCAACCTGTTCACAAATGACCTTATACTCATTCAGTCCCACAAACTCACATATGCAGATGATATTTGCTTAGGCATCCAGACATGGTCACTCCCAGAACTTGAAGACACCCTAAATGCTGACTTGATTAAGATGGCTGAGTAGTATAGTTGGTGTCATTTACAACCAAGTATGACCAAGACAGTTTCAAGTATTTTTCATCTTTGCAACACCAGAGCAGCCCAAGACTGAATATCTTTCTCAATGGACTCTGCTTGAAACACAATCCCACCCAGTCTACGCGTGAGTAACCCTAGATACAACTCTCATATATCTTAGCCACCTGAGGAATACTATGGCTAAGGTGAAGACATGTAACAAACTCCTAAACAAATTGGCCAGCACTTCATGCGATGCAAACAAATGCTCCAATCACCTGGCTGAGCCCTCTATCACTAGGCAGCAGAATACAATGCTCTGGTCTGGCTCCGTTCGGTCATGTCAAGTTGGTTAACACACGACCGTGCACATCATAATGGGGACAATTCAACCACGATTACCAAGGCCCCCCAAGTTAAGCAACATCACTTCTCCATACAGCCTTCAGGAGGATGCTACAGCCAGAATGGTTGAGAAAATCAGGGCTAACCCAAGCTGACCACTGTCCGCAGATCCCTTCAGCCAACCAAGAGCACGCTTGTCATTGAGGTACCTGCTGTGGGCCCATGTGTTGTATCTAGATTTCTCTGCGATATCAGTGTGGCATGAAGAATGCTCCACAGCTGATGTCAACAGTGGTGCAAGTAGGGCGGTACAGTATGCCGGATCAGTAAGGTATTTATAGCCAGTACATTGTACTGGAAAGACACAGGAGGAGCAGAATGTGGGGCCACTGGGCAACCCGATGCCAGCAGCTTCTCCAGCATGGCTGAACTACCCTCAACCCCGCCCCATTCCTTCCACGCAGCTGTGTCTCCTGAGTCCTGTCTGGGGTCTGTGCAGCAGCTCCACAGGAGGACAGGTGGGTGGCGGGGCTGGGGACAGTACAGACGTGCTGGAGGAGCTTCTGGTGTGAGGCTGCCCAGAAGCTCCATGTTCTGCTCCTTTCACTGCTGTGGTTCCAGAGAGTCCAGCAGTTCAGCACAGCAGGAGGAGGACAGAGCCCTTCACTCTGCCCTCCCCCACCAGGTAGCAGGGATGAATTATGCAGAGAGAAGTAGGAGAACGTGGGGTTCAGGGATGGGGGGGGCAGGGAGGAGTCACATGAGAAGTCTTGTGGGGGGGCCATGTGCCCCCCCCTTTAGCTGGTGCAGCATACCAGTAAGAAATGAATTCTACTTGTACCACAGGACATCAGAAACCAATTTCTTATAACTGACCTAAGCATGTGTGTACCAGCTTTGACACATCATTCATGGGCCTGTCTGAACCATTTTTGAATGGGCCAGAGTGAATGTGCAACCAGCCTTCACACCTGGAGCCAATGACAAGCTCCCACATGCGGCTGTGGCCAAAGACAGACAATATCACACATCACTATGACTGTCCTCTGACCAGATTTCATGGTGGTCTGAGTGCTCTGCACTTTCACTGATGAGGCTGCTGCAAATTGGCTTGGCAAACCCCACATCCAACAAGAAGAAAAATGGTCCTCTGGGGAGCATAGCAAGCTGATGTCATGAAGAACAGCCCTAAGTTCAGTACAGAACCAATTCAAAGGGGAAAAAGAGTACAACCAGCTCCACACACACACACACACCCGTCCACCCACTGACTACCACCCTCCAGACAGCCCAGCAGCAACTGGGCACAGCACAGAATATTGCAAATGGCAGCAATTCTGTACTGAGATAATTTCTCTCCCTATTTACTTCCCCATGCCACTCACTCTGCAGCTCCTTTCTGTGAGAACCCTCCTTCTAGCCACACCATCTGCGCTGAACATTGACCAAGATTTCAATTCAATCCTCCACTCCCCGCCGGCACTTGGCCATGGCGTTTCCTAGTTACTGCTGCCCTTTGAACCAAGGAACAGCATGGTGCGATGCACTTGAAAAACTAATAGTGACTCTGTTGGATGGTAGTAGAATGACTTAACCAACGTTGCTATTATTTGTATTACAGCAATGCCTAGGGAACACTGAAAACTAGGCTCCCCGGTGCCAGTAAGTGTACAAACACAGAGTAGCAAATGATCCCTGCCCCAGAAAATCCTATCTAAATAGCCAGGCAGAGGAAAGCTAGAGAAAGAAATATAACCCACAAGTAAAGTGATGGTTTGCGAGTGTCATGTTCTTTATACAATTATTTTGGTGGGGTAGGAGGACACGACTGGTGGAAGATTTTTCAGCTGTTTGTCTGTGTGTTTTGATTCTTTGTGTAGGATGTATATAGCTAAAGAGAAAGACAAAGGAAAGGAGGGGGACCCTGATGGGTGGGAGATAAAAGAGGAAGGATAGGGACAAAAGAAGGAGGGGAGCAAAGAGGGTAGATGGAGCAAGGCTGATGTTTGCTCTTGCCCCTGCTACCTGCCACAATCAGCTCAAGGGAGAGAACGTCCAGAGGGAAAACTTTGTAGAAGACTGTGATTGTATCATTGGTGTCTGACCATATCTGCTTAAACTGCTTTTGCTAGCTAGAGATAGGGATGTTTTAGAAGGCTGCAGGCTGTTATGGGTGTAAGGTAGTCTGGGTTCAACTCCCCTCTCAGCCATAGAATTTGCGTTATCTTGAGCAAGTGACTAATTCTAGACTTTATCTCAGTTCCCCATCTGTGAAGTGGGGATAATACATCCTATCTCGCAGGAAGCTGTGTTGCGAGGATAAAATCCATTAATACCTGTGAGGCACTAAGATAGAAGGCAGTGAGGCTGGCGTGGATTCACACAGAGAGTTAAATTACATTTAGGTGAAATTATGAAATCTGTCTCCTCTAAAATCCTGTGTATTTTATACGAGGAATGTTCGTGACCAAACATTTGAGAATTCAGTTTCAAATCTTATTTTTCCTTCCTGGTTAGTGATTGATTGATACTTTCTCATCCCTGGCTTCAGCTGCCTCCAACTGGAATAAAGCTAAGTGGTATTTTTAGGAGGATGGTTATACAGGGTTTGAGCCAATATGCTCATTAACAGAGCATCTTTCCACCATCCTTCATTCCCTCCCCAACTAACACACACAGAACACACACCACAAGATCCTCCCAGAACCACCCGCTGAGGTGAAGGAGTCACACACAACATCTGGTCAGAGATGCATTTTTAGGTGCCCAGCATCAGGACTGGTTGAATAAACATCCCAGAGGCAACAGGGATGCAGTCACTCCTCTTGGAAGTGGGAGTTGGAGTCCTGGGGATACGGTAAGTGTTCATCTTGATGTAGAGAGAAGATTCTAACTTATGCAGAGCATTAACTGAATTATCAACTTCAGCTTCTGTTCCTGCCTGGCACGGGGCTGATGTAAAGTGGGGAAAAAAAGAATTGGGGGTCCAGACATTTATTATATATCTGGGGCAGGCTGTAAATGTTACCAGGGCAGCTGATGATGGTGAGGGGCGGGGAAACACTGGACATCTTCCCTTTTCCGTTCTTTCTTATCCTAGTGCCTTAGGGTTTTAGCATCCAGTCCTGATTCCCTTGAAGTCAATGGTTTTGCCATTGACTTCAAGGGGCTAAGGATTCAGCCCTTAATTTCAATTTCCTCTTATATCCTCACTCTAAGCAACATTGTCTGTTTGTTAATGAACTTTCCTAACTCATTATTTGTTCCAGCATGAGTAATTGCTCTACCTCTGTTCTATGTAGTAAAATAAATGGAAAAATCCAGCCAAACAATTGATAAATATGGACTGTGCTATTTATAGCCTCTCTGGAAAGCAATGAGGAGTGAGAAGGCGGCTGTCATTGCTGAAGCGTGAAAAGCTTCCACCTAGGCAATCTGAGAATGCAAACGTATCTCAGCAGGAGGGAAGGGTGAACTGGCTTTCATTCCAGAAAATGAAATTAAAGCTTACTGTGTTCAGCAGCTGCCTTTGGACCATCTAAAATAAAGCCCCTTTTCACTGATTCTTATCTAGCTCAGTTTCTTCACCTTGAAGAAAATCAATCTAAGTAAGTGGAAGTGGGTAATAGCCCACGAAAGCTTATGCTCTAAAATTTTAGTTAGTTAGTCTTTAAGGTGCCACAGGACTCTTTGTGACTTCTGCAATTCCAGACTAACACGGCTACCCCTCTGATTCAATCTAAGTAAAACACCAGCCTCTTGCTGAGATGCATCATTAGAAAAAATAAAAAGCAATTTTCATAAGTTGGAAACCTCTGCAGTGTTTCCTTCCCTGCACTTTCATGTCTAGTCTAGCAGCTGAATAACCTGAAGGTATGTCCCAGTAGGGCTGTATGTACCAAATGGTCCACTAGGTACACCAGGAATAATTGGAGACACAGTATGCTGCAAGGCAAAATTAGCTGGGTTCCGTGGAGTTATCAATGTTCAGGGCTCCATCTAAGGCCAAATAAACTGCCTGAAGCACCCACTCCTGTTTTCATTAGTGGCTAGAATTTTCAAAGCAGGTCAAGGGAAGGAGGTGCCCAGCTCCTACCGTAACACACCCAAGCCCTTTGAAAATCTCAACCGTTAAAATTGTTCTTCTGTCCTGGCTGTGGAGACCTCTTTGCAAAAGCTCTGACCAAATCCCATCCTACTATATTCAGATAGAGGTGTTCAACCACTCCTTTACCTCAGAGTCTGCTCTCCAGCACCCATCCCTCGATAGAAAAACAAATATGTTAGAAAAACAAATCATGCATAGTCTCAATGATCTGCCCGGAAGAGTTGAGAAAGCAAGTGACCTTCTGGGTCTGAGTTTTAATTCCGGACAACACTTAGATACCACAATGATAGGCACTCTCTGAAATCTTCAGAAAGAGGCAGAAAAGAGAATTCTACTACAGCAGAGGTTCTCAGGTTGTGGCCCACAGAGCACTCTCTAGCAAACTGCAGAAAACAGGCTAGTCACATGACATTGGCTCTCCTCCTTGTTTCTAGGAGCTACATATATTGTATTAATATACAGATAAAATATATTAGAATCTACTTTATTAAAATGGCTCTTCCATATCAGCAATTGCTGTGGTTACCACAGGAATGTCAGGTTACCACAGGAATGTCATGCTATTGTAAGTGAGAAGGGAAATGATTCACACAATTATAATGGGAGAAGCATCTGAGAAAATATAATCTGCATTTCCTATTAACTCTGACATAGCGTAACAAAGGCGACTGAGCAAAGACTACATCCTCCAGAAGATCTTAAGTGCAAGTTTCCTTCTAACCCTATCTCCCCCAACCTCGGACATCAGCTCTGTATTCATTACAGCCAGCATCTCAAAAAACAAACAAACATTGAAATGCTTTTTACGCAACCACTTCCTTGGGTTGTGCTCTGCACCTGAATTAGGGGAGAGAAGTGTTCTTGTATTGAATGAATTCTTAAGAGATGCTCATGGCTGAGATATGAGGGAGGACACAACTCACATCTCAACCATGGAGGGTGAGAAATTTTGGACCGAAAATTTATTATTGAGTCAGCACTGAATGACCCTGAACTCCCAACCTGTGTAATGGAGGGGGGTGGGGGTGGGGAAGGAATTTTATACTTGGGAGGAAAGAACACCAATATCTTTCCTCTTACCCTCCATATAAATACCAAAGATTTATTCAGCTCCTATCACAACTTCCTAATATAGGTTCCAATTCCTGAAGTATTGACGTCAGTATGTGTTTTGCCTGTTGACTTCCAATGGCAGCAAAATTGGGCCCCTACCTTTTTTCATATCAAGTCAAGAGAGCTTTATAATCATTTAAAACCCTTCACTACACATGGATGTCAGCTTCCTTCAGCTGTAGGCCTCTCAAATATTGGATGTTGTACCTTTGTGGCAAGACCAGCATAACCATCTGTAGACGTGGTTTAAGATGTCTGAAGCCAAAAGCAAAACTCCAAACTTTGTGAGCTTTAAGATGTTCCTAGTCACCAGGAGTCCTGCACCAAGTCTGGCTTCTCCCAGTCCCTTCACTATGTTTCTTAGTGTGGCTTTGCAGGCTAAGGTCTTTTTAAAGAAATGAATGCATAAGACCTATTATCCTATCCTACCTGTCAACTCTCTCCTGCTCTTCTGGGGTTTTTGGTTTTTTATATTTTTGTCCTTTTCCTCATTTTTTTCCTCTGCTTGTTCTTTCTCTCTCTATCCCACTTTTCCCCTTTCCAACATACCTATAGGGTGGGATTTTCAAAAGTGTGCATCATTGGCCTAGTTCCACTCCCACTGAAGTCAGTCAGAGATTTACAACTGACTTCAATGGGAGCTGAGGCCGATACTAAGCACTTTGTAAAATCTGACTAGCATTTTCCTGTTTGTTCCCTAGTCTTCAGGGTCCAATTTCCCCATCACTTTCTTTGTAACTCTTATTCATACTTATTTGTTCAGGACTTTGTTTTCCCTGCTGTCTCATAAACAGGTCTTCTTTGTCCTCCCATGCCCTACCACAATCCAGAGCTCAGCTCTGTTAGCTACCTGAACATGGTGGCTGTTCGACTCAGTTGGCCTTAGTCTTGCCACTTGTAGAATGGCCCAGGCTCAGTGTGAGGCATTGTTTCCACTCTGATTTGATTTGTGGGATGACTGGGAAACTTTTGTGAGGGAAGTAAAAGTGTAAGGTGACACAGTGTAGCAGCACCAAGAACACATAGACTCCTAGACTTTAAGGTCAGAGGTACCATTATGACTTTCTAGTCTGACTTCCTGCACAACTCAGACCACAGAATCTCACTCACCCACTCCTGCAATAAACCTCTCACCTATGTCTGAGCTAAAGAAGTCCTCAAATTCTGGTTTAAAGACTTCAAGATGCAGAGAATCCTCCAGCAAGTGACTCATGTCCCCTGCTGCAGAGGAAGGCGAAAAACCTCCAGGGCCTCTGCCAATCTGCTCTGGAGGAAAATTCCTTCCCAACCCCAAATATGGCAATATCAGCTGAACCCTGAGCATGTGGGCAAGACTCACCAGCCAGAAACCCAGAAAGAGTTCTCTGTAGTAACTCAGATCCCACCCCATCCAACATTCCATCACAGGCCACTGGGGGGCCCATGTACCAAGAATAGTCAAAGAGCAATTAATTTCCAAAATTATGTTATCCCATCATACCACCTCCTCCATAAACTTATCGAGCTTAATCATGAAGCCAGATATGTCTTTTGCCCTCACTGCTTCCCTTTGGAGGCTGTTCCAGAACTTTACTCCTCTGATGGTTAGAAACCTTCATCTAATTTCAAGTCTAAACTTGCCGATGGCCAGTTTATATCTATTTGTTTTTGTGTCCACATTGGTACTGAGCTTAAATAATTCCTCTCCCTCCTTGGTATTTATCCCTCTGATATATTTATGGAGAACAATGTATCTCCCTTCAGCCTTCTTTTGGTTAGGCTAAACAAGCCAAGCTCCTTGAGTCTCCTTCCATAAGACAGGTTTTCCATTCCTCGGATCATCCTAGTAGCCCTTCTCTGTACCTGTTCCAGTTTGAGTTCATCCTTCTTAAACATGGGAGACCAGAGCTGCACACAGTATTCCAGATGAAGTCTCACCAGTGCCTTGTGCTGGAAATACATTGCCTGATGCACCCCAAGTCCGCATTAGCTTTTTTTCACGGCCATATCACATTGGCGGCTCATAGTCATCCTGTGATCAACCAATACTCCAAGGTCCTTCTCCTCCTCTGTTACTTCCAATTGATGTGTCCCTGTCTTATAACTAAAATTCTTGTTATTAATCCCTAAATTCATGACCTTACATTTCTCACTATTAAATTTCATCCTATTCCTATTACTCCAGATCTTCCTATATGATATCCCGGTCCTTCTCTGAATTGGCAATACTTTCCAGATTTGTGTCATCTGCACACTTTATTAGCACATTCCCACTTTTTGTGCCGAGGTCAGTAATAAAAAGATTAAATAAAATTGGTCCCAAAACCGATCTCCAGCCTGACAGTTCGCCTTTCAGTATGACACGCTGTTGTCTCCCCTTTAACCAGGTCCTTATCCACCTTTCAATTTTCATATTAATCCCCATCTTTTCCAATTGAATGAATATGTGTGTGTATGCACATGTGCGTGCTTTCTCACTCCTTTTTGGAGAATGACCATAGTCCATAGCTTACAATGTCCTCATTCCTAGCATACTCGCATGCAAACATTCTCCTAAATTCCAGACACAATAACTCAAAAAAAATAACCAGTCAACTACTCCAAGATAGTCAAACCTGGTATGGGTTTTGTTAAATTAAACAAGCTTTGGGCTGCTATACCAAGTAGTCTGAGATGCAACGTTCCCTCAAAAAAAAAAAAAATTCAAACAGTGCAATATCACTGATTTTTCAAGTTCTTATACCTAATAAACGGCTTTGCTATTTTCCCCCTTATCTCCTCCACAGCCCATCCTTAAAAAATGTCTTATGCCAGAAGTGTGCATATGAGAAATTTCCAACAGATTAGTTGAGCTTTGGCAAAGTTGGGGAGGAGAAGAAAATGGGGCTAAATTGCACAAGTTTTACAATGGAGAAACTACTTTCTCTGCATAATAAGGAACAAAAGATCATGGCTTAAGTGTCATTGAACAAGGGATCTGAAAGGAAAGCTATTGAAATGTAGATGTTGGAGCACTTACAATAGTTCTGAAACAGCTGGCAATCAAGAGTAGGAATGACATATTTTTATTACAAAATAAAAGTTATATTTCAGATAATCTTGCCACAAGGGAAGAATTCTACAAGTTGTATAATGTATTTTTGCAGACCTTTGGTTAGCCAGAAAAAGTATCTGAATTTTCCATTGTCTCTAGTTACCAGAGCTATAAGGAACTTTTGTTAAAAAAGCCTATGAAACTATGCAAAATTCATAGACACGATAAAAAGGATCTATTTGCTCATACAGTTCATCACTCTGCCAATGCATGATTATTTCACACAGGAGATTTTCTAGCACTTTTGCTCTGTCTTGTTTTAAAAGTTCCAAGCAATATAGTTTCTACCTCTTCCCTATGCAGTTTATTCCAGAATTTAACAGATCTCACTGAGAAATGTCTTTTTTTAAAAATTAATATCCAGTCTGATTTTTCCCTTTCACAATCTTATCCTTATCTCTTTGGTTTCTACATCCTTTCAGTAACTATGTCCTGATACAATCCCCCCATTTGTCATTGCTTAATTAAATGATTCATCTTTAACTTTCTTAATCACCCAGCCACAGAATTTGTGACTTTGCTTTCTGAAATGTGTTGCTATTTTTCTGTTTACAAGCTGTACAAACTAAATACAGTACTTCTGGGGCAATTACATAACAATCATAAAAAAGAGGACTGTCATCTTCCTGTTGTGTGAAATGGCTTTGCACTTACATCCCAAATTTGCACTGGTGCTCTTAGCTATCATATCACATTACAAACACATTTCACTAGCATCCCCAGGTCTCAGTGAACATTACTGACTCCCAGGTTTCTCTTTTCTCCCCATTCAGTGTGTGTTCTGGATGATTAGCTATTTTTATTATCTTTGCTATTTTCTGTCTGTGCATCTAATCTCTTTAGGTCCCTTATATTATGTCTCTCTATTTAATGGTGTTTGCAGCTCCTCCCAATTTAGTATCATATGCAAATTTCACTAAAGTACTATTTACTTGCTCTTTTAGCTTATTAATAAAGATGTTAAATGAGATTAATCTTAATGCCTATGCCAGTAGTATCCTACTAGATCATCTCTTTACAACTCAATAATTTGCTACATATCAATATCGTTTGTTTACAATCTTGTCAGCAATTTTCAATCCCTATGATAATTTAAGAGTGGCTTGGATAGAAACTACTTGTAGAATTAATATCTTCCAAAACATAATATTAAATACTTAAATAAAATCCAAATATACAACACCTGCTGAGATCCTGTCTTCGTCTGGTTTGGTGATTTAAAATAAAACAGTCAAGTTTATCGGGCAAGTTTTGTTCTCAGTTGTTCCACTTATTGCTGGTGGTTCACTTGGATTTTGTCACCTTTACTCATGTTGAAGACAACCTTATTCCACAAGCAGTCCCATAAAAATCAATTATACTACCTGGGATGTAAAGAACTACTCATAATTAAGGGTGGAAGAATCTCGTCCTGTATGTTTAGTGGGTATTTTCTGTGTATTTAGCTTAATTACACTGCTCTACAGCCAAAATGCTTCTGAAATAAATGTAGTCAAACTTTCCTAATTCTGGGTCACTGAGAATGAAAATGATACTTACAATTGTTGATTGGCTCTAGTTTTCAAGATATGCTATGGGTCAGTATGTACGACCCTTGACATGGGAATGGCAAAGGATAAGTGAGTTATAAAGGGAAGGGATCTCAATTTAAACCAGAAATGACTAAAATACATCTTTGACTGGATCTATGAATAAATCTATGACTGGGTTTGGACAGTACTTGCTTTTTAGGCAAAACAATGAATGATGCAATCTGAAGCTGGTATTGCATCATACATGATATGAATTGCATCATGTTATTCCTAGAAGTCATGGATGATGCAATCATAACAAAGCTTACATCACTCTGCTGAACAAATTGCCCTATATCAGCTCTAGAAATCATACAGTGTCATGTTTTCTTATTTGTCAGTGTTTTATTTTGCAAAGGGACACATTTCTGTTTAGCCAAAGTGAGCACAGATGCCTCGTCCTTGTGTGAACAGTGCAGATAACTTCTGCTATGTTTGTGGTGAAGTGACTTTTGCATCACAAAAGCGCAGTATAACCACTGTGGTTAAGAAAGCCTATCACCTTTATTTTGGCTGCAAAATTGGAGATCAGGACAAGAGGTGGGCCCCACACATATGCTGCAACACTTGTGCAACAAATCTTCGCCAGTGGTTGAACAGGAAAAGGAAATCTATGCCTTTTGCAGTGCCAATGATTTGGAGAGAGCCAACAGATCATACCAGCAATTGTTACTTCTGCATGGTGCCTCCAGTTGGGAAAGGTGTGTCAAAGAAGAAAAAGTGGACTGTGCATTATCCAAACATTCCATCAGCTATACGCCCAATACCCCACGGAGAAGGACTGCCGGTTCCTGATGCACCAGAATCATTCTCACTTGAGTCAGACGAGGAAGAGGAAGAGGATGAAACTTCTGGTCCTGAACCATCAATGTCACAGGACCCACATTTTCTCCCATCTTCCTCCTCTGAACCACACCTCATAACACAAGCTGAACTGAATGACCTTGTCAGGAATTTGGAACTACCCAAGAGTAAGGCAGAGCTGTTGGGCTCCACACTACAGCAGTGGAATCTCCTGGCAGGTGATGTTAGAGTTTCCATGTTCCGTGACCGTCAAAAGGATCTTGTCCCATTCTTCTTCATGGAAGGTGATCTTGTAGCCTGCAACAACATCGATGGTGTGATGGCAGCCCTCAACATCGTTCACGATCCAGATGAATGGAGACTCTTCATTGATTCATCGAAGATGAGTCTTAAAGCTGTTTTTCTGCATAATGGCAATGTTTTGCCATCAATTCCAGTTGGTCATGCAGTCCATATGAAGGAAACCTATGACAACATGAAACAACTTTTGAGGTGCATAAACTATGACCAACATCAGTGGCAGCTTTGTGGCAATTTGAAGGTTGTTGTTCTCTTGCTTGGTCTGCAGACTGGATACACAAAGTACTGCTGTTTTCTCTGCAAATGGGATAGTCGTGCAAGAGATTCCCACTGCATCAAGAAAGATTGGCCACTCCGACAGTCATTGGAGCCTGGGAGGAAAAGTGTTCAGCATCCACCACTTGTTGAATCAAGGAAGATTTGGTTACCACCCTTACACATCAAGCTGGGTCTGATGAAGAACTTTGTCAAGGCCATTGACAAAACACAAGCAGCTTTCAAGTACCTCCGTGGAAAATTTCCATGGTTAAGTGAAGCTAAGATAAAGGAAAGTGTCTTTGTTGGTCCTCAGATTCGTGAACTTCTTCGAGATGATGTATTTGTCCATGCACTGTGTGGCAAGGAAAAGACGGCATGGAAAGCCTTCCAGTCAGTGACAACACATTTTCTTGGAAACAACAAGGCAGACAACTACAGGTTGTTGGTGGAAAACCTCCTCAAGGCATACAAAAGCCTTGGTTGCAACATGTCACTAAAGATACATTTTTTGCACTCTCATCTAGATTTTTTTCCACCGAACTGCGGAGCAGTGAGCGACGAGCATGGCGAGCGATTTCACCAGGACATTGCAACAATGGAGAAACACTAGCAGGGCAAATGGAGCCCATCAATGCTTGCAGACTATTGCTGGACAGTGACAAGAGATGCTCCATTTAATGAATACAAGAGACAAGCCAAGAAGCGCCGAGTAGACACTGAATAGGACTAAACTATGTACATAATAGTTTTTTGCCTTTTGTTTCATAATACATTTTATTTATATAACTCTTTTGCTAATTTTTAAAGTGTTACATAAACAGGACAGGTGAAATATTATCATGTAAAGCAACCATAAACACATGAAAAGACCTAGGTTTACAATTTATGATTAAAACTCTACTATCTGCACAATATACATAGACATAAAATGTAAAAACTTAAATATCTTAGAAACAGTAGCCAATCAGTTGTTTTAATTGTCATATTTGAATTCAGCACATCAAAATACATAATAAATATCACATTTTATCTCTGAAGCAGACGACTTCTAAAAAATTGTAGACCAGTGTTATTTTACTATGGATAAAATTATGTGTAGGCTATGATGTTTGCTTTTCTTTCCTTTTTTTAAGAGATTAATATTATATTTGCTTATCTCTAGTATCTCCCCTGTTATCTATAATCTTCTTCACTCCCCCCAAATTGCACCAGTTTAATTTAATTTAATTTAAATTTATATTTTGGTTTAATTTCAACCAATTCCTAACCAATGTAAATTATAATGAAATTAGCCAAAATAAGAGCAGCCACACAGAGGTTTGCTTTAGTTAGTTAGTAACAAAAACACCGGTTATTAAACTGATGCAGCTTTCTACTGTAGACCAGGCATGTGACTTATAAAGTACAATTGTCAGCCATTAGTGCTCTAAGATATCATTAAGATTAGCTGAATTCTATATGTTCACATTTTCCGAGCTATTTTAAGCAGTTTTCCTTCCTTCTATTTATTTCAGACTTTTGAATATTGTGGAAAGGGACCTCCTTCACCTAGCTGGATTGAGCTTTTCTCTCTCTGGCCATGGGTGGGTCTGGAGTAAAGCTATCCCACTCTGGAGAGTTTTTATTCCTCACTTAGATTTATTTTCCAGTATTTACAAGGTGAGCCTCAGGGCAGGCCCGAGCAATATTCTTCAGCTAAACAGAAGAAACTAGATCATAACTCAAAAAGGGAATATTTTTCCCTACAGCTTCTCCAGGGTGCTGCCCTGTTATGGTAATTGACTGAGGTAACTTCTTTTCAGCTCATAGGCAAAGAGCCTTCACCATTCTGTGGCTGACATACCTGCCACTCTCTTATAGGTGTCTAACCTGACTTTGTCATAATATATATTATTCTTGATGATGACAAATTTGCTAACAGTGTAAATTATCTCAGTCTCTTTTGCAGCACATTATTTATTATTCATCTTCATGTATTAATGGCCCTGCTTTCCCCCTGTTCCCTAACTCCTCTGATACATTTCTAAAAGTCCTTCATATTCTCCTCAATAACTCTGGCAAGCATTAACTCATTTTGCTTCTTTGTCATCTGGTATCAGTTTTCACTGCAAACCTGAAACTTAGCAGAGGTTCACTGAAAGGTTCATAAACCTTCCAAATAAGGCAGGATCAAGTTTCAAGTGAATTTGCTCCCATTTATAGATTTCTGTCAAAACCAAACAAACCTTATGGTGGTAGCAATAAGCCAAATTTCTCCCTGAGATCAATGGAGGTATGAATTTGGTCCAGTGTCTTCTGACAAAGCCTTACATTTTTGCTTGTGTTTTATGCACCATTAGGTGTGATTTTTGACTGAGCTTTGTTTTGAATTTTAGAGTTGTTCAAACCCAAAACTTAACGCAAAGCTCAGAGGGAAAAAAAACCATGCAGATCAGAACTGAGGAAAAGGTTTGCATGAAGCCCTATTAATTGTAATTCCACCCAGCTTTACTAGTTACTGAAAGATCTATGAGCTCTTATAGCAGGCCTGCACAACATGTAGCCCGGGGGCCACATGCGGCCCGCATGGGCTCACTGTGCGGCCCACATGGAGTAAGTAGGGGTGGGCAAGCCAAGCGGTGGGGGGGGGGGAGGGGGTGGGGGGCAGGGCGAGGCCGGGGCTTTTCGGCCCGCAGCTGGGTTTTTTGCAGTAATATGGCCCTCGCTGCTTTCCAAGTTGTGCAGGCCTGGCTTACAGATATTTGAGAACTGGTCTTTGCGTAAAACCTTGATACTGATAGGGCCAAATTATGCCACCTAAAAGGCAGAGAGGCTCTGGGAAAAGGAAGAGATGCCCTACCCAATCAATGGCTGGAGGCATTATGCCCCCAGAAGCTGCAATGCCTCCCTGGAGCCAGATTTTCAAAAGATCTCCTCTCCCTACAGGCATCGAAATGAAGATTTTTCAAAAGTGCTCAGCACCAAGAAGCTCCCACTGGAAACAACTGGGGATCTCTGACTTTGCACCAGAAGAACAGTGGGAATTTCCAGCTGCCGAGTCACCTGGGAAATCTGACCATTGCATTTAGATTCCTAAATGGGAGTTGAGCTATTGTGAAAATCTGGCTGTTAGTATAGCTAGCTCACTCCTCATCCTGCCCGTATGAAGGAAGTGTGTTTTCATCAAAAAATCTCCCTTCGGGACCAGCCATTGCTGCAGGCACTATTAGCTGTTCCCTGCCGACTCAGACGTTTGCACACTGGAGTGCCGAGAGCCACATTATGTCTGCCTTTAACTGGCTTCTGCCCAGTTTCCCCCACTAGTGAATCAGCAGAGCTAGTCTTAATTTAGCCTTGATTGTTTATACATTCCACTGCCGTGGGATGTTTGGCCCTGATTTTCCACCTGTTACACCAGTTCTGTGCCAGAATAACTCCATTGACTTGTATACAAGAGTGGAGAATTGGGCCTTTTATAGTAAGAGTATTTAATCCATTGGGGGTGTGGGGTGTTTTGAAAGCTCTTCAGTTTCTGTGTGTCTTTATTTCTGTTTGCTTTCTCCCTAGTTTGTAATTAGGCCAATCAATGTGCTTAGACAAAAAGCAAGGAGATAACAGCATTATCATTCTTTGGTGAATGAATCTCTATTCTGGTTGAAACAATGTATCACAGATTACTGTATATAATCTGTTGTTTCTGAGTGTCAAGAGATTTTACAATTACCTTCTCAAATGAAAATTGATCAAGGCTGAATATCCAAGGAAATGAGAAAGAAAAGTTCAAAAAGTCTGTTCTAGGAGGCTTCACCCTGTATTGTGTAAGGGGGCTTCAAATGAAACTATTATGAATTCACAGAGGACCCAGTGTTTGCACTGGTCTACTGTGGAGGTTGTTTTAACTGGGAAATTATAATAAGAGAGTCTAGAATGTAACAAAAAAATGGTTACCTTTTGGAATTTCAACAGATGGTTGTGTGGTTAGAGTCTTTCCTTTACTCCCATACAAACTAAAATCCATGCCAGCTATTAGTCATTTCACTTAAAATAAATGACTCATAGGAAAAAGTTAGAGCACTTCAATATTTACATTATTATCGAAGACTTCTATCTGTCTAGACAATAAAAGAGGGCTCTGTTTCCAGGGCTTTTTGTTTTGGGATCCTCCTTGAATCGCAACCTTTCCATCTTTATCTCTTAATTCAAGGCATAACATTTAGATCAATGAAAGGATGGGCATGGCTCCCTTCGGAGTTCATGAGTGTCTCTCCAAACGTCAGCGAGAAAGTGGATTACTTCAGTATACCACTTGGAGCTGAGCATGATAACTTCACAGGGAGCAGTTCTGTGTCAGCCAGACATTCATGAAGATGATGGAATTTACCTTAAAAGGTTCTGGCTGTGTCTTTGTCTATTGGTTTCTCCCACTCCCATCTTTGTCTTTTACAATAAATATGTCTGACAACATTTACATAGAGTCTTTCATCCTCAAGTGATTTCCAAAGTGGATATGGTCTAAACATACTGTAGCTGCTTTGCAGTGGAGGTCAGCAGCAGGTAATTGATGCACAGTGCACTACACAACAGTGTGGGAGAGTTTTAGCTAAGGGCAGCCTACTTCATGAGAGGTTCCATAGAACCTTACAGAGTAGATAGAGGCTCCCCGAGAAGGACTGCTGCTTCATGAAATTCAGTTTCACCCTTGTTTCAAGGAGTTGAAATATTTCCACTCAGAAAATTAGGCTCCTATGCCATTTCCTCCTGGCTCTATCTCCTTCCTCTTCTCCTTTTTTGGGTGCCTTCTCCCGGTCACTTTTTTTTTCCTGTCCTTTTTTCTTTTCTTCTCCCTGTTCTAGTGATCAAACATGGGGAATTGGAGCCAGGAATCCCAGAGTTCTAATCTGAGCTGTCAAACTGATTTGCTTTCTGGCTTTGCACCACTTGCAACTTTTCAAAAGCAAATTCAGCCATGGTATAAGTCCGAGGTGGCCAAACCACAGCTTATGAGCCAAATATGGCTCTTCTAAAGTTAAAGTGCAGCTCGCAAAACCCCCTATGCTCCCCCACCATTTTCCACCTACTAGACTAGGATGGGGAGATAGGGACTTCTTCCCTGCAGTGGGGTGATGGGGCTAGAGGCTTCTGCCAAGTGGGGCATGCCTGCCAGGCTTCAGCAGGAGCAGGGCTGGAGTCTGAGCCCTGGCAGGCGCTTCCCAGGGGCCAGAAGCCCTAAGCCCCAGCAGGTTCCTCCCATGGGGCTCAAGCCCTGAGCTTCCCCTCACTGCAGAGCAGAAGTCCCTAGCATCACCACCCTATCCTAGGGCTGAAGCCTCAAGCCCCAGTAGGCATGGCCCATGGAGCTGCAGCACTGAGATCCCCTTCTTGGTAGGGCTGGAGCCCCCAGCAGGCATGCCTCAGCTCTCAAACTTCTGAAGATTGTCGTATGTAGCTCAGAGGGTCAGGAAATATGGCCATGGCCACCCAGGATAAGTGGCAGAAAATAGCGTTGAGGCTAACAGACAGTCCCTTGCATAGGCAAGAACTGAATCTGGCCCCCTGTGTCTGTTCCCAGACTATAAAATCAGGGTAATGATTAGAGCTGGTCAGAAACATTGCAACAAAACATTTTTTTCAATCAACATTTTCTGATTTATCAAATTTGAAATGTTCAGCAGAGCCGGTTGGATTTCTGACAACGATCCGATGGAACACAGGGAGTGCTGAAGGAAACCCAACTTGTTTTCCGCCAGCTCGCCTGCCTAGCTCCTATACAGCCTGCCTGGTGGAATGCCTCAGAGTTTGGGATACCACCAGGGCTTCCCAGGTTCATGGCTCCAGGGCAGCCTGCTATGTAGACTGTGGGGAGGTCAAGGACCTCAGGGCTTCCAAAGTTCATGGCTTCAGAGCAGCCCACCAGGTGACTGCCCCTGAGCCAGAGCTCCATTCCCTTGTACAGAGAATTTTATTTTCATCTGAATCAAAAGAAAACCACATTTTGAGCTATTGAAATCCTCTGCAAATGGCAATTCCTTTTTTCTGCCCAGCTCTAGTAATGACTCACAGGGATGCTGAGGACCAGTTAAATTTCCCTTTGTTCTTTCTCCTCTTTTTGCCCATTAGTCTTTTCCACACTCCTTTGTCCTCACTTCACACAGTAATGCTCCACACAGAATCATTCAAGGTTTCCAGAGAAATTGTCTGGGATTCACTCTCCAGCGTCTTCTTTGTGTAAAGCCTGTCTGTCCTTGATGGGAAAAAATGGACTAGTAGAAGCCTGTTTCATTTTAGGTTGACTTCAAGGGGAAATGTTTGACTAGGCTCATCTGAGTGTAATCATCTTTCTGCAACCAGCTTCTTGCATGAAAGTGCTCTGGAGGGAAACAATGCCAGGTTCCCATTTAGATTTGGCACTTAGTTAGTTCATGGTCTATGCCACTTTATACTGCTAGAGAAGTGTATAATAACTGTAATATACTGAGAATTAGGCCATTACCTCAGTGAGGGCTTAATATTGTGCTAGTTTCATGTGTTCTAACATGATGTAATTTTCGAGTGTAAACAGGATCTAAGTAAGTGGAAGTCGGACAGTCAAATCTGCAAAGCTAGATGAAAGGAGAGCTGAAATGGCCACCTCTCCAGCTTCATGTTCCTTTCCTTAAACCTATTCCCAACTTCCTTAGTGACATGTTCATCCCCCTCAAACTGTCCTTGTCTCATCCATTCCCAGTCCCCTCTCCTTATCACCTTTTCACTTCCATGCCCCCTTAAACCATCGCTTCTTTCTCAAGCCTTGCTCCATTTCCCTTCTATAATTTTCCCCCATCACCAGTGACATAAAGCCCCTTGTTCCATTTTTTCCTGTTTCATCCTTCAGTCCATTGAAAGGGTATCCCTTGCTCCTTACCCATCTGACACACACACACACACACTCAGAAACATAATTTTCCAACTCGAGCTCCCAATGCCAAAGCATTCTGAATACCACCTTCTCCCCTTCTGCCCCAGAGCAAGCTCTCATCCCCTGCTGAGTTACCAAATCCATAAGGCAGTGTAGCTCTGCAGTGGCCCCTGTGGCATTGGGCCCCAGGCAATTGCTCTGCTTGCTACCCCCTAATGCTGGCCTTGGCTTTTATATGCAGAAAACCAGTTAGTGTAGCATAGGTGGGCCATGGAGTTTTTATAGCATGGTGTGTGTGGAGGGGGGGGTCTCAGAAATAAAAAGGCTAGGAATCCCTGCCATAAGATGCCATCATTTTCTGCCTTCTCCCTCCACTGCTGCTTGTGAGAGCTGCAGAAAAGAGGCCCTAATCTGGTTCATTACATTTCTGGCAAGTCCCAGCAACTGATTTTTTATTTTCACTAATTCACTAAATTGAAGTTGGCAGCATATGAGGGGACCTGCTTCTTGGGATTCAGATACAATATTTGTCAGAGACTACAGAGGGCTTTGGGCTGCTGGGTGGTGAACACAAATCCTGTTTGTTTTAGGATGAGCAATAGCTGTCAGTTAACATGGCTGAGAGTCAGTTTTGATTTATTCTTTTCACGTCCTCCTTCTTCCTTGTAAATTTAGCAGCAGCTGGGCATCTCCATTTGTCATGTGCCAGTATCTACAGTTAGAAGCTTCTCCTGCCTCCCCAGCACCAGATGTACAAGATCTGAAAAGGGCTACCCAGGCACCATGTGACATAAGAGTTGTGTCATAGTTATTTTTATTGATCAGTTGAATGAAAGAGCACATGAAGCCCACACAAACATGGTGCCAGAAAGTACATTATTTATTCTCTTCTGGAAAAACAATTACTTAGATGTTGGGTCAAATTAATGCCCTAGTATAATCACCTGGCTTCAATCAGAGTTACACCAGGAGTAAATGTGGCCCATCACACATAAAAGTTAATGTAAATGCATGGTTTTCCCCATCGCTGATTCTTTCTCCATTAGGCATTATGCACCTCTATAGTGGGTAAATGTGGTGTATGAACTTTCTGCCTGGACACATTAACAACTGCTCCAAGGAATAAATTGTTCATAATAAGCTGTCAGGTTTCCCTCCCCACTCTCAACTTTAGGATATAGATGTGGGGACCTGCATGAAAAGACCTACTAAACTTATTTTACCAGCTTAAGTTAAAACTTCCCCAAGGCACTAGTTCCTCCTGTACCAGGGTGATAGGCTGCCACCACCAAGTATAAAAGAATCAGGGAAGAACCACTTGGAGTTCTTAATT
Source organism: Dermatemys mawii (assembly GCA_007922305.1). Lineage (NCBI taxonomy): Eukaryota > Metazoa > Chordata > Testudines > Dermatemydidae > Dermatemys > Dermatemys mawii. The sequence continues at coordinate 25,409,220 of ML677364.1, forward strand.
CCCCAAACTATTCCCCCAAAACTACACCCCTTTCCTGAGATAGGCCTCACCAACCCTGCAGGTGAGGCCAAACCAAAAAACATTGGATCTAAAACAATGAAAAAAATCAGTCAGATTCTTAAAAGGAGACTTTTAATTAAAGAAAAGAAAAAAAAAAGGTTACCTCTAAAAAATCAGGATGGAAGTACTTGTACGGAGTCACAAAAGATTCAAAAACAAAACGGAATCCCCTCTAGATTAGTTTCAAAGTTACATAGAAAACACAGGGACATCTCCCTCTAGCAAGAGAAATTCACTAGTGAGAAACAAATATAAGCTAACATGCCTTGCCTAGATATTACTTACTATTTTTGTGATATTTAGAGACTGATGTAGAATTAGGTGGAGGAAAGAACTGGCTGTCTGATTCCTCTGAAATCCCCAGAGCGAACAACTCACAACCAAAGGCACAGAGAACAAAACTTTCCTTCCCCCAGATCTGAAAGTATCTTTGGTCCCCATTGGTCCTTTTGGTCAGGTGCCAACCAGGTTATCTTAGAGTCTTAACTCCTTAGGTAAGGAGGAATTTTTAGGCTACTTTTATGGTTATGACATAAGCTGTGGATGCACAGTTCCCAAAATGTTGTGTCTGATTTCTTTCCCTACTGGCACCTGGTTAGTAAGGGGAAAGGAAAAAAAACACAGAAAGAGATTTATAGGTGATACTATATATGAAGAGGACACATAGCCACCAAGGACTTGATTCTCCACAACGTCGCATCTTGGATAGTCATCTAGACTTGTGAAAAGTAGGTATAAAATGATGCTGTCACCACGTCAGGCTTCTCCCCCAGCTCCCAAGCATGCACTGCCACACCCAGGACTGGTCTCCATTATAGACCTCTATTGGTATAATTATGTTGCTCAGAGGCATGAAAAATCCACACCTCTGAGTAACATAGTTATAACAATCTAACCCCCCTGCAGACAGTGCTATGTCAGTAGGCGAACTTCTCCCACCGACATAGTTACCACCTCTCGAGGAGGTGGATTAACTAAGCAGATGCGAGAGCTTTCTTCCGTTGGCTTAAAATGTTTTCATTACTATGCTACGGCTGTGCACCTGCATCGGTGCAGCTGTGCTGAAGCACCATTTTAAGTACAAACCTGCCCCCATTCTTTTGCAAGGAGGTTTATTTTCCTTATCAGAAGTTGGCAAACAAACAGAAAAACAGTCTTTCAACTCCTTCCTTGGCCTCAGGCTTGAGGGCCACCCCTTGCACCTGTCTCTGGCACTCCTGCTACTGTCAACCTCCCAGTATCAGTCAGTTCTGCTCTCTTCCAGGTCAGCAGCTCTAGGGCTGCTTCCCTGAGTCCCAAGCCCCTTCCTCCAGAGATTCACCACAGGTGCTAACTCCACTCCAGCATGACTTTTCTTCCCCAGGACGCAACCATCTCCTAACTGCCCACTAGCAGCCCTTTTAGGCCCAGGTGCATCCCAGACATCTTTAATGGGCTGGATTGGACTCACCTATAAAGTGGATAGAAAGCTGGCTAGATCATAGAATCACAGAATCATAGAATATCAGCGTTGGAAGGGACACCTGCTCAAAGCAGGACCAATCCCCAACTAAGTCATCCCAGCCAGGGCTTGTTCAAGCCTGACCTTAAAAACCTCTAAGGAAGGAGATTCTACCACTTCCCTAGATAACCCATTCCAGTGCTTCACCACGTTCCTAGTGAGGAAGTTTTTCCTAATATCCAACCTAAACCTCCCCCACTGCAACTTGAGACAATTACTCCGTGTTCTGTCATTTGGTACCACTGAGAACAGTCTTGAATAGATCCATCCTCTTTGGAACCCCCTTTCAGGTAGTTGAAAGCAGCTATCAAAACCCGCCTCATTCTTCTCTTCTGCAAACTAAACAATCCCAGTTCCCTCAGCCTCTCCTCATAAGTCATGTGCTCCAGCCCGCTAATCATTTTTGTTGCCCTCCACTGGACTCTTGCCTATTTTTCCACATCCTTCTTGGAGTGTGTGGGGCCCAAAACTGGACACAGTACTCCAGATGATCCCTCCCCAATGCCTAATAGAGGGGAATGATCAAGTCTCTTGATCTGCTGGCAATGCCCCTACTTCTACAACCCAAAATGCTGTTAGCCTTCTTGGCAACAAGAAGGCAACTATTGACTCATGTCCAGCTTCTTGTCCATTGTAACCTCTAGGTCCTTTTCTGCAGAACTGCTGCCTAGGCATTCGGTCCCTAGTCTGTAGCAGTGTGTGGGAGTCTTCCGTCCTAAGTGCAGGACTTTGCACTTCTCCTTGTTGAACCTCGTCAGATTTATTTTTGGCTCAATCCTCTGATTTGTCTAGGTTCCTCTGTAGTCTATCCCTACCGTTCAGCATATCTACCACTCCTCCTAGTTTAGTGTCATCCGCAAACATCCATCCCATTATCCAGATAGTTTATGAAGATGTCGAACAAAACCAGCCCCAGGGCCAGCTCCTGTGGCACTCCACTTGATACTGACTGCCAACTAGACATTGAGCTGTTGATCACTACACGTTGAGCTGGACAATTAACAGAACACAGAGCACGGAATACAGACCCTGGACTTCAGAAAAACAGACTGACTACCTCAGGGAACTGATGGGAAGGTCCCCTGGGAGAATAACATTATGGGGAAAGGAGTCCAGGAGAGCTGGTTGTATTTTCAAGAATCCTTATTGAGATTGCAGGAACAAGCCATCCCAATGTGCAGAAAGAATAGTAAATATTGCAGGCAGATGTGCACATTTCTGTTTCCATCCCAACCAGTATCTTCTCCATTACTGCTGCAAGCCCTCAATAGGCCCCTTACTTTTGGAATATTCAGTCAAGGAGTTTCAGATCTGGTACTTCTAGACTATGGCAAATTCAAATCTTCTCCTAGCCAAGGATGATCCATTTTGGTTTTGACCCCAGGAACCTCTGGGATTTAAAAACAATCAGCAGCCTAAACAGGATAGCTGCTGAGATCCTGAGATAGTCTACAGCAAAATTAGGAGGCCCACAGGGCATGAGGGAGGAGCTGGAGTGAGGCAAGTACTTATTCAAATGTCTTTGAACACATAAGGAAAATTGGTTATAAATTTTTTTAACTGAAGGAACAATATATAATATAAAATATATAATTATATAATGTATTTAATATAATGTATATAACATAAAACTGAAAACTAACTTAACTGGGAGTTAGGTGCCTAAATACCTTTGAGGATCTGGGACATTATCCCTAGGAAGTTGCCATTTGTCTACTAATTTCCCTGTAGAAAATGCATCCCTTTTGCAGATTAGAGGAACAAAGACTGTTTGCCTATTGGTTTACTTCAAAAGTTGTAGTTTTACTGATAGTCTAAATAATTATCCTGTCAGTATTTCCTAGCCATGTTTCTGAAGTTGCAGGAAACTATTTCTGAAATGACCATTAGTAATTCTCTCTGCACAGTTCATTAGAGACCAGGGATATGTATGACTGCACTTTAATAGTGTAAAGTATTTGAGTGCACAACATTTTCCAGTTAAAAATAGTTACAAACATGCCACCCTGTGTCTTCTGTTTTACATGCATAAGAACTACATAATTAAGCTAATTAAAATCATTAAATCCCCAGGCTAAGAAAATACCCTCAGTTCAGTTCCTTGGGAAATTGCAAGATAACTGAAGTGGGCTAACGTGACTGCTGGATAGCATAGTTTTGCACACAAAAAATTCAGGGCACTGGAAAAAAAAACTTTCTGTGTAGGATATCACATGAAATAGTCTTGCAATTACTTCAAGAACAACTCCCCCGTCATGTGCAGGCAGGGTTCTTTTGTACTTAGACTTTCTTCTTGCTATGATTTCACATTATTGCCTTTTTTATTATTGCTTTACTTTGATATCCTTTATTGTATGATGATTGTGCTTTCAAGAAACCTGAGCTGCATGAAGGGCTGAAGTTACCACAGCATTAAACAAATAAAAGACCGGGAGTTGCTGTGCAAACAGAAGTCTGAAGTCTCACATCTACCCAAAGTTGGAGATATTTTGCTCTGGGCTTGGGCAAATTAATGTACTGCTTCTTTTTCCCTCTCTTTCATGCATTCTGATTAGAGAGCTTTGGGTTTCCTGGTTTATGTTACCACTTACGACTTCTATAAAATGGGATGGAGCTTGTGAAAAAGGGAACTGCACGCAGATCCACAGTTACACTGCTTTAGCAGCACAGCTTGATGGATTCAGCAAATAAAATATATTCTTCCCTGGCGGTAGGAGACAAACTTAGCTTCCACCAGAGAGAGTGCCCTAATGTTCTTTCTTTTTAGTCTTTCTAGCGATCAGCAGTCTGCCAAACAAGGCTCCGTGCTAAACTGAAAGGAGGCATACAGAGTTCAAAGCACTTCAGCCTTAATACAAGCCCCTGATTGAGAAACATGAAATGCACTATTTGATATGGTAAAGTTATGGGCAATGAAAAAGCAAATACAGTTGCCATAGAAAGTAGCACATGAGCAAAAAGCTTTTTATTTTGAGCATTCCAGATTTTAATCCTTGCAATGAATCATTTTTTTTAGAACCAGATCTGCTGTGAAAAGACTTCTGATTTACGGGTTTGTTTGTTCGGGGGAGGGTGGGTTAGTTGCTTTGTTTATAAGGAAGGGAGAGCACCTTTCCCATTTTTTTAGTGCCAGATTCTGCCATCCGTACTGAGGTGGAGTAGTATCTCACCCTATTAATAGTCTCATGGCTTTCCCCAGATCTACCAATGAGTACAGTGCTAGTCAGTGTAAATGGAGTTGAATCTGGTCCTTCTCACAAAGGTTCAAATAAAAACAAGTGTCTGCTGGCAGTAACCATATGAACCACTGTGTCTGATTTTCATTTTGCCTCCTGTGCTTTGCAATGAGAGGCATCAGTCAGAGCATTTAGGATGCCATCTCAGGCCCATTTCCCTGCCAGTATCATATTTAAGCCATCTGCAGGGGCTTATGCTAATTTAAATGAAGCATATAAAAGACAGGCAGTGACAAATATAAACCTATGTCAAGTGGATCTTGGATATGTAAATTCCCCCCAAATGTTCATCATTAATAATAGCCCCTAGTCATTCCTCTGGTAACAGTGTTCTTGAGTCTGATGAGCTATTGTGGCGAAGAGCAATCATTTAGCTTCATTTCGTCTTCCTGGCAACATTTCCTTTGAGTTTAGCTCACTGAAGAATCACTCCAAAGACATTCTTATCCCCAAAATGTACACATTAGCTGAATGGCTTCATATAACATACTTATTTCTTAACTTGGTAGAATTGGAAAACATGTTCCCAGGACTATTCTGGTGACCTACATCTGTTTCCTTAGAGATTTTTGTTTTAAGCCTATAAAAGTCTTAGGCTATGGAAGCATTTGATTCTTTTTAGTTAGGAAAACTACAAACCCTGCAACATCTCTCATTAAACTAATAAAATTATGACATCTCTACCGAGAGGATGTATGTGTGAGTTAGGGGAAGGGTTTACATAATTTCTCTAGATAGCAACACATTTAATTCAGCCTCATTGAAACCATGTCACACCTCAGGTCATTTGAATGTTGAAGCAAAATACTCCCTTTAGAAATTTCACTAATATCAGCCCTAAGTTACCTGATGAATATTTTTAGAACTGTAAAATTTCTTCAGACCCAAGAGCATATTTTAGCCTAGTTTACTGTGGCCTTTAAGTCTCCTTGAACAGGGAACATCATTAGTGATCTGTCAGCTGTGTTAATGCAGTGCAATACAATAGCTAACCAGTCTACAATGCCTCTTTTCTCAGTTTGAAAAGCAGGAAATGAAATCCTTCCATACTGCTGGACCCTGAACAGAAAGAAGGCTTGTAAAATTATGCCATACTTAAATGAAGAGGCTTTTAAAGCCAAAGAGAAACTGTCTTCATGTGCTTCTAACATTAGCTTAGATGTTCTACACTGTCAAATACTAGGAATTATTATTGCAGAAGTGAATCCATATTGGGAGTGCATGAATTTTCCATAGAACTTCCACGGCTCTTTATCTAATCATTGAGTTATATTTATTCGTGTGAAACTAATTTGCCTTCTTTGTCATTTCATAGAGCAAATTAATATATTTGTGGCTTGTCTATACACATATATCATTACAGCCAGACAAAATGCCATAATTTTTCTTATAAATGTGTTCTAATTTGGTGTAGGGTTATTTTATTTTTCTTAATGTTCTTATTAAAACATTTCTGTTCTGATGATTCACAACTCTGTTTTACCATGCCTGATCTGTCTCCTTCTGTCCAATCCCACATCTCAACTTATCTCTTGCCTTCATGGTAAATTAAGGTCAACTTTAAAAAAAAAAATCCAGCTAACCTATATGTTCTCCATTCTTTTTCCATTACCTTTATAACATCAGCATTTTCCTTGGCATCTGGAGACTTAATGTGGGGGTCACCTTTGATGCTGCCTTCTTGTTCTCCCCACACATTCACACCATGTTCAGATCTTGCCATCTCTTCCTCTACAACAAGGGTTCTCAAACTGGGGGTTGGGACCTCTCGGGGGTCATGATGTTATTACGGGGTGGGGATCACAAGTCACAAGCTGTCAGCCTCCACCCTAAACCCCGCTTTGCCTCCAGCATTTATAATGGTGTTAAATATATTAAAAAGTGTTTTTAATTCAATGAAGGGGGGTCGCACTCAGAGGCTTGTTGTGTGAAAGGGGTCACCAGTACAAAAGTTTGAAAACCGATTCAACATTTCATAAATTCATAGATTCCAGCACCAGGAAACCAGCATCTTGTCTGAGCACATGTATGTCACAGACCATAGAACTTCTCCCCAAATAACCCTAAAGCAGATCTTTTAGAAAAACATCTGATCCTGATTTTAAAAATTAGTAGGGATAGAGAATTCACCACGACCTCCTTTAGTAAATTGTTCCAATGGTTAGTTACCCTCACTGTCAAAATTTATTCCAGTCTGAACTTGTCTAGTTTCAATTTCCAGCCATTGCATCATGTTATATCTTTATCTGCTAGACCAGAGAGCCCATTATTAAATATTTGTTCCCCGTGTAGATACTTACAGACTGTAATTAAGTCACCCTTTATCCTTCTCTTTGTTAAGGTAAACAGATTGAGGTCTTTGACTCTATAAGGCATGTTTTCTAATCCTTTAATCATTCTCATGGCTCTCTCCTGAGCCCCCTCCAATGTATAAACATCCTTCTTGAATGGTGGAGACCAGAACAGTATCCAGTATTCCAGCAGTGGTAGCACCAGTGCCAAACACAGAGGTAAAATAACCTCTCCATTCCCACTCAAGATTCCCCTATTTGTACATTCCAGGATCACATTAGCTCTTTTGGCCACAGAGTCACATTGGGCGTTCATGTTCACCTGATTATCCACCATGATCCCACAAATCTTTTTCAGAGTCATTGCTTCCCAGGATAGAGTCCCCCATCCTGTAAATATGGCCTACATTTTTTATTTCTAGATATATACATTTACTTTTAGCTATATTAAAATGCATATTGTTTGCTTGTGCCCAGTTTACCAAGAGATCCAGATCATTCTGAATAAATGACCTGTCCTCAGTGAAGATTTTATGTTTTCTTCCAGACCATTGATAAAAATATTAAATAATATAGGGCCAAGAACTGATCCCTGCAGGACATCCTGGAATCACACCCATTTGAAAACAATTCCCTGTTCATAATTCCATTTTGAGACCTATTAGCTGTTTTTTAATATGTTTAATGTGTACCATGTTAATTTTCTATCATTCTAGTTGTTTATTCACATTGTCATGCAACACCAAGTCAAAGGCCCTAAAAGAAATCTATTACATCAACACTATTACCTTTATTAACTAAATATATAATCTAATTAAAATATATTGTTATTTTGATAGGATATATTTTCCATAAAGCCATGTTAATCTGCATTAATTACATTACCCTCCATTAATTCTGTATTAATCAAGTTCTATGTTAGATACTTCATTATCTTGCCCAGGATCAATGTCAAGCTGAAAGACCTATAACAACCTAGGTCATTCTGTTTACCCTTTTTAAGAATTGGCACAACATTAGCTTTCTTCCAGTCTTCTGGAATGTTCCTTGTCCTTCAACACTTATTGAAAATCAACATTAACATTCCAGTGAGCTCCTCAGACAACTCTTTTTAAACTCTTGTATACAAGTTTTTGGAACTTTTGATTTTAACATGTCTAATTTTAGTAGCTCTTGTTCAACATCCCCTAGAGATACCACTGGAATGGAAAGAGGGCTATCCTCACCATGATGAAACTATATCATCTGTTTTTTCCACAAATACAGACCAGAAATATGTATCAAAGTCTTTTGCATTTTCTGTATTAGTATTGCTAATTCTACCATTTCAATCTAGTAATGGACCAATACCATTGTTAGGATTATTTTTGTTCCTAATATAATTTAAAAGCTTCTTATTGTTATTAACTCTCCTAGTTAAGGTGTTTCCTTGTGTTCTTTTCCTTCTCTTATCAGTTTTCTACAATTCCTAACTTCTGATTTATATTCATTACTATCGAATGCTATTTGTTATATATAGTTGTTTATTTTTATAGCTACCTTCAATTTCCCTTTAAACCAAGTCAGATTTTTAACCATTATGGCCTTCTTCCTTAATCATGAGATTATGGCTTTTTGGGAATCTAGTAAGATATTCTTAAATAATTCCCAATTATCATTCATATTTTTCTTAATAAATTCTTCCTCACAGTTGATTTATATCATAATTATTTTCAGCTTTTTGAAATTGGTTCACTTAAAGCATCAAGTATATATATATAACTGGTCTGGACTTTATTCCGCTTGCACATTAAAAATGTAATCAAGTCATAATCACTTGGACCTAGGCTACCATTAATTTTTCGTTCTGTGATCAGTTCTTCTTTATCTGCTAGGATAAAGTCTAATAAAGAATTACCCTGTGTTGGCTGAAGCATTTTTGGAATTAGGAAATTGTCATCTATAATATTTAGACATTCCAGGGATGTTTTAATACTAGCAGCATGAGACCGCCAGCATATGTCACTCAAATTGAAGTCCCCCATGAACATACTGCTTTTTCCCCCTATACATTATAGATCAGTGTGTAATGAGGCAGTTATCATGTTCCCTAGTGTGAATTTGATGGTCTGCAGCAGACATCAACTAATACCCCATCTTGTGCTTTATCGGTTAGGACATTGGTCCATGAGCATTCAAGATCATTTTCTTTACAGTTATGAGTGACTCAGAAACAGGCAATGCCATTTTTGACATAGAGTGCTACTCCCCCTCCCCTTTTGCTCACTCGATACCTCCCACGCAGGTTATAACCATTGATTTTAATATTCTGACCGTGTGAATCGTCCCACCAGTAATACCAATTAGATCGAATTTTAGCTCATAAATGAGCAATTCCTGTTTTTCTTGTTTGTTAGCCAGGCTCCTAGCATTGGTGATTAGGCAATTCAAGATTTTCTACTTTCCCTCTCCTAGAAATCTGACCCTTCCTTTCTGTCTCATACCTCCCTGCTCATGAACTAGCATATCCACATCCCTCTGTTTCAGAAAAAGTTCCCTCTAAATGAATCATCATGTTCTGTGCATAGTTCAGCTGAGTATCTGCATTACTGTACTGCTGTAACCTACGCGCTTCCTCATGCAATGCCCTCTCCAACACTTGTCGCTCTGACTCATTATGTAACATCCACAACTTAGATGGCAGGTTCTGAGCTAGATACATTTTCTTTATCTTCTTAAATTGCACATCTTTGGATGCTGTAAATAATAATAATAATAATAATAATAATAAATAATAATAAATACTAGAAAAAAGTATGTCTAGTAGGGTGCTCTTTGGCGTCATTGCAATACTTAGTCCTAAATTATCAGATCAATGTATGTAATAAAGTCCCAGTCAGATTTGAAAAACACAACAAAGGTAGAACAGCAGTATAGAGAATAGTGCCACAAGATATGTCTTCAGTATAAAACTGTGAAACCTTTGCTGATGGAATTGGCATTTCATAGAGAGATAGAGGGAAATACCTGTCCACACATGGCAGATATTTCTGTTAGTATAAACATGGGAATACCTTTAGCTACAGGCAGTTGATAGACAAGGAATGGATGCCTTTTCCATTCTTTGTGTAGAAATGTAAAGCGCAGACAGTTCTGTGATTATTTTTTTCAACAATGACTGCATCAGGGCTAGAATATGACATTATCTGAATGTTGAGTATAAATGAATAAGAAGAAACCATTGCAGCTCTCATCTGGCAAACAGAAGGAGCCTGGACAAGCTTAATACATTATTCACTAGCAAGTGGTAGAATCACAGAGCGAGCAAATGTAATAGATTCTTTGTACAAGATATTCATCTTCTGAAATAAAAGCATACTGCATGCTCCTTGGGTCCCATTAAAAACATTAGTATGCAAAAATGACAACAAAAAACTAAACAAAACTGTGCCCCAAATAAATTTGATTTAGAAGTATATGTTCCTAGGTGGTTTGCATTTGCCTGTTTGTTTTAGTGGCACTAAGAATGTCAAGTACACTTAATTTAGATTAAATAAAACATTTAATTCATATAAAATAAGTAACCAAATACTGAAGATGTATTTCCTACAGAACATTAGTAGAGAAAAACTATGTAACATTGATGGGCTGTAAGACCTGCACTGGCACCTAAAAGGCTAAAAGAGCCTGAGGGTGCTGGTAATGTCACTGATTGCACCTAAGGAGGGTGGGCCTGCTGAATGGGTGAATTTAGAAGAGAAAAGGGTCATTCAGGAGAAGACCCGGGAAGATGATGCAGTGAGTGTGCTGTCTGTGATGGGGCCTGCTGGAAGGGCAGAGAAGTAGATTGTCTACTGCTGAAGTGAGCAGAAAGCCTCTGGGAAGATCAAATGCTGCTGCAGGACAAAGGCCAACCTGAAACCCTCGGAAGGTAGGGAACTATGCTAGCTCTAAGCTGGGGGTAAAGTGAGACACAGCAGAATGTGGACAGATATGAAGAGGTCATAGTATAGCTGAAGCTTGCTTGAGTGAGAGATGGTGACCAGGTGAGCCTGATTGGCATTGGGGATTGGACAGGGATGAGAATATCACATTCAAACTGAGGTGTGCCTGTGAAGGAGAGGTAGCTGAGTCTGATTTTTTTGGTGGACTGATTAAAGGACTCTGACCCCAGAAAAGGAGGAAACAGATTGTAGCCTGGCCAGAGGGCTGTGTCACAGGAAGAGGCAGATCACCAGACTGCCTGTTTGCCAGCTGGAGAAAAATCTTGCTATGCCATGCTCATTAATGAGAGGGCACTCCAGTGGTGGATCCACCTTCCTACAGTAACAAACTGTATTCACAGGAAACTGCATTTGCAAACGAAGGCATTGTCAGATAGCTACATTTGCATCTCAGCTTGTTTGGTTATCCATCCAAAACCCTACTTATATGGAGAAATGCTATTTGCATATGCAAATGTCAGAATAGAGTTGGAAACCAGATTAATGTGTATTGGGCCAAACTTTCAAAAGGGGCATCTATCATATAGTTGTCGAACATTAAATGACATAATTACCAATTGCTTTCTCATGATCAATCCACAGCCATTATAATATAATTTAAATTTAATATCACTTGAAACACTGAGTCAAATCATGAGTCCCTTCTCATGTTACTACCTGACTAATCATAGAGAAAAGATGGGTTGGGGGTGAGAGCACTAAGCGTGCAAATTGGGATATCTGGTTTTAATTCCCTACTCTGTCACAGACTTCCTGTGTGATCAAGGGCTAATCACTTAGGGCTTGTCTACATGGAGAACTTTATGGATATACTATACCAGCATAATTATACTGTTGTAGTTATACTAGTATAACTCCCCATGGCGACATTCTTATTTGTAATAATGGTGGCCTTTTTTAAAAAAAAAATTTATCTTCTGTCAGAGAGTTCACATGGTATAGCCATAGCAGTATAATAGTAAATTTACACATGTAGGCAAGCTCTTAGGCCAGGTCTACAGTGTGGGGAGGGGATTTAGGTCATATTTAGGTCAACTTACCTTGGCCTCTTCAGTGCGGTGAGTCGACTGCTGCTGCTCCCCCGTCAACTCTGCCTGTGCCTCTTGAAGCGGTGGAGTTCCGGAGTCAATGGGACAGCACGCGGGGACCTATCACTACGCACTGATCCGGGGGGTAGTGTAGAACTGGCCTAAATCTCCTTTTTCCTCTCTTAGGAAATAGGGATAACAGCACTTTCCTACCTCACAGGGCGTTGTAAGGATAAATGCATTACAGATCATGCTGTGATGTTCTCCAGGCATACCCCTGTTTGTGCAGCACCTCACTACCACCAGCCTTTTGCACAAGGAAGTCTTGTCTGTGATTGCTGAGGATCAGCTCCCTGAAACCACCAGCTTCTGGCAACACAAGCACTCCTTACCTTCCAGCCCCTGCAGGCCTCACTCCCTCTGCATGTTAGTGATAGGCACACACCAACCCAAGAGTTCCCTGCGGTGTCCTGTCTCTTGTCCGCTGAACACTCACAGAATTACCAGGCCAGACACTCCCAAAGGAACAGTCCACATCAGCTAGTAAGATTCAGCTCTGGGCAACCAGTTTGCCTAACTGCACTCAGATCTAGTTATAGTGAAAACAAGAATAAGTTTATTATCAAAGAACAGAGATGCAAGTGATGGTGAGTACGATTATTGGAAACAAACGATTACATATAAAATAAAATCATAACATGCTTTCTAGACACTAAACTAATTGGTGATATCTCCGCCAAAGAATTTTCCCACCCAAAGTTCGCTTCAGCATTTTCAGCCAAGCCTGACTGACACCTCTTTTCCATGAAGCAAATTTGCTGTCTGCTTACTTCCTCAGTGAAGGGTGTCTGAGTGTCGTCTTTGTCTCCCAAATATAATACAGCAAATCTTTAATGTGCACCTCAAGAGAGGCTTCCCATCCCATCTCTCAATTTATTTCTTCCCTTTACCTTTCTTTCTTTGAAGTTGTAATCCTTAATTTGCATTCAGTTCAGACTGGTGAGTAGTGACACGCTGTGAGCTATACAATACTTGTTTTACATTTTAAAAAGCCACATAGGTAAACAATTCTTGTCTGACAGAAAATCTGTTCTTCACCTTTGCTGGTGACCATCCTTAGACACAGACTTTAAGCACATATTTTCAGTATCTATACAGACCTCTTTACCTAGTATCAATACATACATTTCACAATGATATGGATGACCAGAGTGACACTAGAGTTGCTGAGGTGCTGTTTTATTGGATACCTCACATGGCCTCTTTTGGTGAGCTAAAATGTAAATACCACACTCAGGAGATCCCCTTGCCAGTTGGCACTAAGAGGTTCTTGAGTCACAAGTGCTGAGATATTACAGCAGTGGAGGCCCTAAGAGTACATTTTGGAAATGCTGGTTATGATTCTGTGGTTAAGGCTGTGTCAAAAGCTTATAGTTAACAGGACCTTAAATCTTTATTTTGCAAAAATCTCATTGAAATGGCAAAAATCAGAACACTGCCATAGTTTTGTTTTGGTAAGGTTTACATAAATGTACATGAAGTTATATGTTTGTTAGAGAAGGCAGGGATGAACACGTATCTCTCGCACTTGTAGTGGAAGATAGTGAGGTATGTTCTGGCCCCTAGTTCCTGGATAAGTTCATTCCACAGCCTCAGGCTAACCCCCAAGAAAGCGCTGTCTTCTGCACAGACAAGCTTTATCCTTATTCTAGACTCAAGAGTTCCATTGTTCATGAGGAACAGAGTTGCCAACCATGTTCTTCATCCCAGAGTTTTAGGTAATCTCTTAGGTATGGGGGGGCCAAGGCATCAAGTGCCTTGAAGATGAGGTCTGAGACATTTAACTTGACTTGATATTCTATGGGAAGCCAGTGTAGAACAGAGGAGAAGTTTGCGGTAGGCTGTGTTGCTGAGGTGATGTGCTGCAATGTTTTATATTAGCGGGAGTTTCCTGTGGGTAGACAGCATCACGCTCAGGTACACTGCATCGCTGTAGTTCGTATGGGAGGCGACAAGGTTGTGTACTGCCATGGCCAGGGCCATCATTTTGAGGTGGGAGTCTTCTAGCCAGCCAGAGATGGAAGAAAGCATTACCTTACAGGGACATCAGCAGTGCTAAGGCAGAAGAACTCCCCACATGTATGGAAAGTGGCATGTGTGACTGTGTCAATCAGTGGCTATAACTGATATTAAAGCATACGAACACACTGTTAAGGGTTTGAGTTCAGAGTGTCAGTTTGATGAAGCTGGGATTCATATTGTTTTGGGGTATCTGTTGGAGATTAACCTGAAAGCTTTACGGAGCCCTGGAGTGTTACTGAGTGTTTTATGGGCAATATGAATGTGGAAAGGAATGCACAAGTCTTCCCACTTCTTATTTCCATGCTTTTAAGGTTTGGGGTGGATGGGATGTGCCCAACACTTTTGCTCTCACTAAACACATTTTTTGGTTGCTGATACAGAGTATTCCATTTCTTTGCTTGTATTATTCCCATTAATAACTGTAACAGAGGGGGATACCCCATCTACTTGGGCACTGAGGGACAACCCTTCAGCAGTGTTGGATTTGTCCTTTCCTTGCCCTGCTCCATCCTCCATTGAGTTCAATTTGAGGTAAGCAGGTTGAATGACAGAGTGCCACTGTCTGAGGTTTTGCTTAATGATCCCTGAGAACAGAGCTTCCTGGAGTTGTTAGGGAGCTTCCTTTCTCAGACCAGGTCAATTGTTATGTAGGACTCCTGCCCCACACATTTCTTTTTCCTCCCCCACCCTTCCCCTTTACTTACCTGTAATTTTGTATGTCTGATTGTGGTAGGAAATTCCTTCCTTGTTCTGAGAGAATTTATTTCCTTTTTATTCTGCTTTGAGGTCTCTGGCTCTCTGTTCTTTCTGTATTGTCTTGCCAGGATGAGATTTCTCTAACTAAAGAGATGTTGTAGGTCTAATTGAGGGTTGTGAGTAGCTCCCAATACCCTGATGGAGATGGAAGTGGCTTCATTATACCAAAATGAATATTTCAGATGAGGAAGATTTATTTATAGGAGAGGAGAACATGTCTAAATGCAACGACTCTTGGAAGCCTTACAAGATCTATATAAGAGGTTGCTCCCTTAGTCAAAGCCTTTTGAAAGTCCAGTAAAGTATATCAACCACTTCTCTCTTGTCCCCAGAAATGCAACACATTCAAAAGAGCAGGGGATTTTAGAGGTATGATTTTAGAGGTATGATTTTTTCTCTCAGAAGATGTGCTAGTTTGCAGGTGACTTAATTGGTGTCAAAATAAAACTAACTGGCCTGTAGTTCCCAGGATCTCCCCAAGAACTATACCTAAAAAAAGGCACATGATTTGCTACTCTTCACATAGTAGCTGAATTTAATAAGGTTCCATAGGTCTGTGATAATAGGAGATAGTTCCAATTTGGGACGAGTATGGGTTTTTTCTTTCTAAAAGTATTTTGATTATATATTTGTTTTCTTCAAGTCTATGAGATCCTCCAATGCATGAGAGAGACTATAGATGCCAAATATTTGCATGATTATAATTGTGTTTTTAGAAGGCAAAAATCATCTGTCTTCATGTTTTGAGAATGTTTTGTACAGATCTAATGCCAAAACATTAATTCTATTTGTCCACTTCTGAAAGTCCTTGAATTTATTTTAAGGAGAGAATTAAAATACTTACAAATAGACTATTTTCCTCTTGCTGATTGCACGCACTGTTTCATTTTATGCAAAATTGCGAGTGAATGTAGCGCTTATGAAAATGACGGATTATCAATACTAGCTCAAGCCAGGCATAGTTTTGGCAGGTGTTGCACAAACTTTCCCTACACAGCGCTGCTAATGTGCCTGTAACCTGATCTGCAGCCCCTGTGCTATTCCAGTCCTGGGCCTCTTGATTAGAGACTGCCAAGCATGAGTTATGCCAACTTGTATGGTGTTTTAGTAACATGAATCACAGAGGACTACCAACATCAAATTCTAATAGTGTTCTAAATCATACTGCTAAATACACAACACCACTGCTTTAAAATCTTTGAAGGAAAAAAAATGATGAGAGTAAGTGCTGAGGCATTATCTATCTCCACAAAAAATATTATGGTGCTATCCTATTCCTCTCCTTAGCTGGCAATCACATGACACTGATTGGAAACTGTGAAAGTGGCATCTGGCCTCTTGGCAGACTCAACTGGCTGGTTTTGTTGGCAACCTTCAAGTTGCCTGCAAATCTCACATAGTCCAGACAGATCTTGTACTCTTGGGAAACGTTTTATTTAAATCAGCTTTCATTCTGATCATTTCTGCAATTTAATTCTGTTCAAAACCAATGCGGTGCCATAGTCCTTCATTAAAATTGACTACTATAAGGGCGCGCAAGATATTGTTATGATAAAGTGTTAAGGGCAGTCTCATCCTTGACTCCCGGAAAGGAAGGGGTGCGCATTCTCCCCCCCACAACTCCTGGAAGGAAAAGGGTGCTTATCCCCCCCCCCCCACTCCTGGAAAGGAAAGGGTACTTTCGGCCACTGTTATCAGTCTTTGCCCTGTTATAGCATATTTCCCATGCCAGAATTGGCTCTCACAGTTTGCTCGCCTTGAAATAAAACACCTGCTTGCATTGTGTAATACTAACAAGACAAAAATAAGGTATTAGTTATTCATAAGGTATGCATAAGATGCAAATGTTCCTATTATTTCTCTGCCTATGTGCCCACGCGCAGTGGGCTTCTCCCCGAGCATTGCTCCGGTGCGTCAGATCTCCGTCTTAGTGGCAGCAGCGAAGGAAGCCCCCGCTGTGGGTGTGTCACTTTGCCTTCAATAAACTCACTACCTCTATTCGACAGCTGTGTATGCCTCGTTCCTACGGGACACGAAAGTACCCTGCAACAACTACAAAGCTGCTTACACAATGAAAAGAGAAGTTTCAAGCCTCACTTTTGAGTGTTGTGCAGTAGTCTAGCACAGTGGCTAGGGTACAGGTCAAGAAGATAGGAGTGCTGGTTTTGTTCCTAGCTTGACCACAGTTCTGCTATGGGAACTTGAGCAAATCACTTTGTCTGTTTCTCTCCTCTTCAGGTAAAGAGTGTCTTTTATTATGTATAGTAATTAGGACCCTGATTTCTGTTGGTACCTCTAGGTTGTTGTCAGACAAATAATAACATTGTATTATTTTTATTACTCTTGAAGCCAAATTGTAATCCTAGAGCAATATTAACTGGTCCTTGTATTTATATTCTGGGATGATTTTTTTAAAGCAACCCTGAAAGTTCCTTAGTTAATTCAGAGAAGTCCATTGAAAGTTATGTCTAATATTAACAAATATTATTCTCTAATGAATTTTCATGCTTAATTTACTGTCAGTCTGCTGACCTATTCTGTTCTGATAGTCCCTTAAGAATAAACGTAGCACAACATTTTTGAACCCAGGCACTTAAAATTCATATTTAGGCCCCTAAATAGACCTATCTTTAAAAGATACTGAACCCCTGCATGGGTGGCAAGATGGGCTGCTTAGCAACTCAGAAAATCAGAGCTACTTCTATTTGAGTGCTTATATGTGGAATAAGAATCTTAACTATAGGGCCCAGATTGGAAAATGTTGGCCTTATTTTCCATTTCCTTTGTGAAACCAAGGTATAACGGGACAGTCTATTCAAAGTTGAGCTGAGTGCCTATACGCACCCATTAGCTGAAGCTGTTTAATAAACCATGATCTTCTCCCTAATTTAAGAAAAGGGAGGTATTTTAATGTCAACAACTACTGTAGAAAATCTGGGCAAAGCCTGCTGTGTCCATGCAGACTACTCGGTGTGTGACTGTGCTTGGAGTCATGATTCCTGTATATGAAACCATTTATCTCACAGTGTAGAAAAGTTGTCATAGTGACAAGAGCTTCGCAAATAAATATATAAATAATACATGAAAGATTTTTATAAGCAGACATTAAAGCTCCTGTTTACATGTAGACTTCTTTGTTACCCGAATGTGAGGGAAAAGTGTCACCTGGAATTCTTCCGACTGTGTGTTTATGGGGTTCAATAAAGGAAGTCAAACCTTCTACAAACATTTGCTATGGGAGATTATCATTAAGATTTAGTTACCCGTAAATATTGACAAAGATGAAGCAATGTATCTTGAGAAACTCTAAACTTGATGGTCATTAAAACAGGATGTCAGTGGACCAGATCCTGGGGCCCTCTCCAGTAATGCAAAGCAGACCTAACATTTGCTTAACCAGCTCTAGGAGGATTATCCCTGCCTAGATGCATACTCAGATGATGTGAACATCTGCTGTGACACATCTGGGCAGTGAAAGGGGGCATGGCTAGATCATACTTATGCACCATGCATCCCTGGCTGTTTTAACCCAAGCCAATGCCAGCCTAGGTCTTGAACAGTCCCAAGAAAGGGATAAAAGCTGTTGCAAAGACACCATTTGTTCCCCATTCGCCTCTGGCCTTGCACCAAGCACATCTCTATCATACTGGGGGCTCTGGGAAAACATCTATTTTGTACATTTGTGAGGGCCATGTCTTATGGTTGCTCTCAGCACAGAGCTCAAGTTTAAGTCAGCTGGAGATCCCTGTCCAGAGCAACTAGGGAATTGGGCCCTGAATGTTTTCATCATATCTACCTGGTGCACTCACCATTATGCCAATGAATGTGCTACATAATCCTTCCAAATTGACTGAGAAATGGAATCCGTGATCGGGGTGAGGGGGAGCACTATTCTTCAGCATTATAACTACTCAGGAAGAAAATGTGCATATAAAATGTGATTCTATGATTCTATGATTTGGTTCATCAGAGACAAATGTTTTCAGCATGATCAGTGTATCAGGATGTAGTATTTATATATGCAGACTGGCTGGTTAACCTTATTCCAGCCTACCCTTGATATTTTTGATTAAAGAGGAGGAAAACAAGCTTCATCACTTGACTATTTCAACCAATCAATAGCCATGTTTTTCTTCATCATTATTTTGTTCGGTTTATTTAAAATAATTAAAAAGCCTGCTGTGATCTTTAGGTGCTGTATGTCTCTATCCATGCACAATTAATAAAAAAACTACAATGACTAATCTAACTGGACCAAGGGTCGACTACAATTTAAATCCACTTCTCAGTACCTACATGGAGAACACAACTTTGATAATGTGCTCTTCGATTTAGCAGACAAAGGTGTAACATCATCTAATGGTTGGAAGTTGAAGCTAGACAAATTCAGAATTGAATTAAGGTGCAAGTTTTTAACAGCCCAGGGCCGTTTATCATTGGAACAATTTACAAAAGGCCATGGTGGATTTATGATTAGGGCTCTTTGTCATGGAGGTTGCAGAAGTCACGGATTCTGGGACTTTCCATGACTTCTGCAGGGGGCAGTGCGGCTGACCCCAGGACCGCTGATGCAGCCGGTTCGGGGACAGCTGCTCAAGTGGCCCCTGAGACAGCCACACCAGCCGCTGCAGGAGGGGCCCCTGGAACAGCCAGAGCAGCCACTGCTCCAGCAGCCACAGGCAGCAATTCCTAGCCAACTAGTGCCACTGGCCCTGGGCACCCTCCAGCCATAGACACACACACCCCAATGCCCATCCCCAAGATTTAATCACAGGTATTTTTAGTATAAGCCATGGACAGGTCATGGATCATGAATCATGGATCACGGATCACGGATCACAGTCACAGATGTACCTGACCATTCAAGTACAGCAGCATCCTGAGCAACAAAAGGATGGGTGCACATGTCACTTCTTCTATTTCTTCCAGTTGATTCTCAGCAGTTGCACCTGTGATGTGTCCCAAGATCCCTTGCTATGTTTACAGTGGCTTTGGCCTTGAAGTCCTCAGAGATAACTTGTTGCATTTACAGGAGAGTTCAGTTCTGTGGTTTTCATGAAAGGAGGCAAAGAGTGAACAACGTGAGTCAGGTGGCGGAGTGATGCAGATTACTGCACTGATTGATCTATGATGCATTTCTCGTCATACCATAGTGCATTGGCTTTGCGGGGTTGCTGCTCATCTGCCACATGGAAGAATAGCATTCACTTTTCCAGTTTAGTCTCAAGACATGTCGTCTCAGTGAGATCCCATTGCACAGCAGAAAGGTTTTCAGATTTTATCCTAGTTTGTTCTAAAAGTACTAGCAGAAACATGTTTTCCTTAAATGAAAGGCCATAGAGATTGCATTGGTGGGTTTTTATACACAAAATGTTTTATTTAAGCTACTTTAAACTCCTCTGGTTCAAGCCAGTTTTCAAGGCTGGTCATAGCCTTGAAAACTGACAGTTCAGTTGTCTCTTGTAGGGAGAGGGAAACTATGCTGTAAATCTACGTTCATTAGAAAATCATCACATAACCTGGAGTCCAGAGCACCATGAATTTGATCACATCTACTAGGCAGAAGCTTAAATAGAGTCAATGGGTCAGCCTATGGCTTTTCCTTCTCTTATGATTTTTAAACAAATATTATTTATTTACAGGTGACAATTCACTCCATATAGCACGCTCTACCAATCAGCCAGTGGAAATGCTTTTGTATCCCTATGCATAGTTCAAAGAAACAAAGATTCTACCTCACTGTTTCAGGATGGAATAATTTAGGTGCCTCTTGCTCGTGAAGAAACACAAAAGAGAGTCAGTTACAGTGAAGAGCATTATTGAATTATTTATTGCCTCAGATGTTTTTCCCTTTATCTGTAGTACTATACTCGTTGCATTTATCACAATGCTCATTTAAGAAACAGTCTGGTAACAACACACATGAAAACCACAGATAATATACATTTGTGCAAGGCTCGATCAAGCATGAGTGGATAGGCAAATGATGTCAAGAAATCGCTGTACAGCTACTATAACTTTTACTTACTAGGAAGGCTTATGGGATGAAGCTAACAGCAAAACTCAGATTTCAAATTTTCCTGGTAACTCAACACTAAATATTTATACAACTCTGTCTGTTCTATATATATTATGTACAAGCAAATACAGGGAACTGACTTTAACTTCCTTTTAAAATTGTTCCTTAGCACATCAGTTCTCATGCAAGTTGTACTTATCCCACTTTCTTTTCATGTCATCTAAGCAATGTATTGTTATTTGATGCTATTTTTGATGATCGTTGGGTGGCAATCATGTGCGTTTTTGTCTTTGCTACTATGACAACCAACCAGTTGGCTGTCAGAGGGCCCAGCCATGGTTGGCCATCTCTTCACATTACTGCTTGATTGATGGTGTAAATTTGCAATATGAGCTATTTTAAAAAATACATCTCTGTTCCCTGAGATCATGCCAATTTGTTATACATTCTGTTAAGTGGATCTGGATGAGAATTACATAATCACACCCATTTGTTAATGCAGATATCCTAAGGGCCCAAATATCTGCTCAGCAGGTGGGCAAAAGTTCTTAGTTTTGATTGGCTTTGTGTCAGAAGGGCTTCCAGTGAACCTGATCATGCTGGAAGTTGATGTGTAGATTGTATTATTTAGTTATGTTGTTCAATTATCAATATAACTAGGGTCATCAGACAGCAAATATGAAAAACTGGAACAGAGGGTAGGGGGTAATAGGAGCCTATATAAGAAAAGGACCCAAAAATCAGGACTCCCTATAAAATCAGGACAGTTGGTCACCTTAAGTATAACATACTGTATTTTGCCCTAAGTCACCATTAGTAGTGGTTCCTTTTCTACATGTGAAATGACAAAGAGTCCTGTGGCACCTTAAAGACTGACAAAAGTATTGAAGCATAAGCTTTCATGGGCTAGTACCCACTTCGTCGGATGCATCCGACAAAGTGGGTATTAGCCCATGAAAGCTTATGCTTCAATACGTTTGTTAGTCTTTAAGGTGCCACAGGACTCTTTGTCGCTTCTGCAGATCCAGACTAACACAGCTACCCCTCTGATTCTTAAACGTTGAAGAGTTCACTGTATTACTGTCTCAGTTCTTTCACCTTGTTTCCTGGTATAAAAGCTGTATTTCATAGTGTTACAGCAAAACTGGAGTATTGGCAATGGCTCATGTGGGATGTTTTAGTTTACCCCAGCCCTCTGAAGAGACTATAAGTGGGAGGCTGGACCAGAAACTTGGGTTAGGAGAAAGTTAGTAGCAGTTGGTGAGCAAATGGTGCCTTATTGACTCAGCTTGGGTGGCTCAGACATGCCCTTAGATTTTGAGTGACTGCTTTGTATGTAGATTGCAGGTGGCCTGAAGTAGGCTAACATTTTCCCTGTGCCCAACAAACCTGAAAGACCCAACCAGCTGAGCAAATGGCTGCAGTCTGTTGCCACCGATATGGAATTATGAAGGGGCCCACAAATACTAGTCAAAAGGGAAATCGCTGCTAGCTTCTTAGGTCAATTGTAGGTACCACAGCAGACTTGTTAAATGACTGTGTACTGCAGAAAGCTTCAGACTTGGGAAATGAAAACACAGCTGGTCAAAAAAAAAAATACAGTATCACAATTCTTGAAATTGTTTAGAACTTTTTTTACCATCTCTGAAATTTCCTTGGAATCTATTTCCCCCCATAAAAATCCAATCAGTTTTATAGCTGTTCCAAAAGCCAACAACACTGCAAAGATTGTAGAATATTTCTTTGGAAGTTTCCATTGGAAAAAAACAAAATCTGACAAATTCTCACCAGCTCTCCAAAAATACAGGAAAGAAGACAACTAGAGACACACAAACATCCATTTGAAATGTATATTTTAATAAAGAAGCTATTATTGTAAGGAATCATTTTGTTTAAACAATTTTATGTTGAAATCTTGGCAGTTGCCTCCTTTTGAAGATGTTCTTTCTCCAAGGTCTGAATGATCTTAACTACCCAAAGCCTTTCAGTACGTTGTTAAAAAGCCTAGACCTTTGCCATTCTCTTCTGTTTCATTACTAGTCACAACTCTTTAATAAATACCAAAGACTGAACATAAGAACATAAGAAAGGCCGTAGTGGGTCAGACCAAAGGTCCATCTAGCCCAGTATCCTGTCTACCGACGGTGGCCAATGCCAGGTGCCCTGGAGTGAGTGAAACTAACAGGTAAAGATCAAGCGATCTCCCTCCTGCCATCCATCACCCCCCTCTGGCAAACAGAGGTTAGGGACACCATTCCTTACCCAGCCTGGCCAATAGCCATTAATGGACTTAACCTCCATGAATTTATCCAGTTCTCTTTTAAACCCTGTTATAGTCCTAGCCTTCACAGCCTCCTCAGGCAAGGAGTTCCACAGGTTGACTGTGCGCTGTGTAAAGAAGAAC